>OY720640.1:29391043-29991043 GCA_963169105.1 Ceriagrion tenellum
AATCTCTACATCTTTCTTTCTTTTAATGGGACGCCCGAAAACGTAATGAGTCCTTGCATGTTTGTTCTTCTACTGTGCTCAAAGGATGTTCGGAATTAGAATATTCTGAATCAGAGGGGGTTATGTCCAGGTACAATGGCAGTTTGATTTTCACAGCTACACCTTCGGTATCCGTCTGTCTCTTTCTGTCTAATGTAACCGCCATCAATAGCAAGCAACGTCCCTTAAGCCTGTTTCACACATACTTGATCCAGTACAAGTTCTAAGGTTTTATTAGCCTGATAGCTTTCTAGTGTCGTGTGCAATCTAACCGGTATGCAGGCTATTATCATCATCATTGGTCGTTCAATCCTAAGATTGGTTGAATGTAGCCCTCCACCCTTCCTTATCTAATGCTAATTCTCTTACCTCCTGGTATCTCTTCCTATGTACTTTCTTCTTTATTTGGCCCATGAACTTATTCCCGGGTCTTCCTCTGGGGACTTTTCCCTCTATATTGCCTTCAATTATGTTCTTCACAAACCCATTCTGTCCCAGGGTGTGTCCAATTCGTGTGGTTCTTCTCTTCTGTAAGGTGTTCCATATGGTCCTTTCCTCTTCCACCCTTCTGTATACTTCATCATTTCTTATTTTGTCCGTCCATTTTATCTTCCGCATCCTCCTCCACCACCAGGTTTCGAAGGCTTCTAGTCTGCTCTGGTCATCATTTCCAATGGTCCGTCCTTCCGATCCTTAGATGCAAGTTGTAGCTGGCTAACATGTATAATCTTTATCATACTAATTGAGCTACTTGGTTTCATCATTGATGCTGTACTAGTTCGACACTAGCTCCAAGTAGGACCTGATAACGTTAGACCTATCATGTCAGATTTGACAGACGATGTGATGTATTCACTTTCTGAAATTAGTGCCATCCATTCCTCTATATGCCTCTCAGATATTTTCGGGTCTCGGCTCGGGGAAATGTCTCAACAGCTCTTTGGGTCACATTCTGTCATTAATTGGTCACTTTTATATCTTAGTAGAAATTTGTTAACATATTAATGAAAATTCTGCTTCTCCGTTAGTGGAGATCGTGTGAAAGCTATGTCGGCCCCAATTATACTAGGTTCTATCCTCTCTAACTAGGACCGGATTGTGTACTTGGTCGTGCGCTAGATCATGTATAGAGTGTAACAGGCTATGGTTTTGGTTGCCCTTCATATTCCATTAATCCAACACGCACATTAAAAATGTTATCTCTTACAACCAAATTGCATTTCTTCTCGTTACCTATGAAAGATTTCATTGCACAATGGGCTTTCACAGCTCTTCGAAATTGACGTAGAACTGAAGAAGAGGCGTCTTCAGAATTTAAGAAGAGACGTCAGTCTGGAGTTTTGATCCCTGCGATTCAAATGAAGGCGTAAAATGTATAAAATTTTATTCCTGATAATACTACAGCTTCATTGCAACTTCATCATTAATTCTTTTGAGATCAAATAGCTTTTTTCCTTGCACAAATAATTTAATTTGGTTTCAATTTGAATGTATTTTGATTATGCTGCAATCTTTGACGTTGCTAATATTGCAAGAATCTCTAGTTCGGAAATACATGAATGCATATTCATTTTTAATGGGGACATCTTCTCAGATATATTGGAGGAGTTGCAGATTCCCAACGTTCGACTTCTCTCTTCAAGTTGAAGTTCCTTTTAAATATTTTTATAGGAATTTTGATGAGCTGATATAAAAAAATCACAAAGATCTACGACATGAAAATTTACGGAAATGGGTGAAAAAATCTACTAGCTCAATACTAACGGCAGAAAACTTATAGTTGAGATCCTAGGTGGTGCATGTTTGGGTTCGTAAACAGAGATTAGGTCATAATGCTGTCGCAGCCTTACGTTTTAAAGGGCTGATGAATTAAGGTGGTGGTTAGCAGAATTCTATGCAATGGAACCGCCCTGCTGCAAATAAATCCATTATGAAGACAGCAAAGTTTATTCAGTCATTACTTATTTTCATCTAGTTTCGTTTGAAAATATAGAGTTCATCTCGTCGTTGTCGATCGCTAATTCATTAGCGATTTGAAATCTTTCTGTCAGAAATCCTTATTTTTACAACATTTATGAATAGTTGACTATCATTTTAAGGCACTAAACAGCCCTCTCCACTGGAGAGGTAAGGAAAATCATGCGTGGGGCTCTGAGAAATTGCAAGGGTCGCGCCATCTATCCTTCAAAAAGATACGCTTCCGTGCCCCCAGAATCCACGACCCCTTTCTTTCCTTGGATCTCGGAAACCCAACCATCATTTCTCATCAAACCCTTTAGAATCCCTTCCCGAACCCCCTCACATAGCCGCCTCACCCTTCTTTAGCCAATCCTTCATCTCGCCGTCCGTCTGTCCTCTCCTTTGCGTCGAACTGCATTAGCGGGAGGAAATTGGGCTCATCTCCTCTCCGCGTCGCATTGCTCCGTCGTCTTTTCTCCTTGAGGAAATGGCTGCGCGCCGCTCTTGAAGGCGGAGCCGACGGAATATATATCCACAAGGGGGCGGCGGAGGCGGACGCGGGGGCGTGGCGGGGGGCGTGTGGGAGGGGGGGCAGGGCACGAGGTGGGCCGTGGGATGGGGCGGTGCAAGAGCGGATCGACGGGGCGTGAGGTGATGAAATTACGGAGGAGAGAGATTGGCCCAAGATTGGTGCGATCGCAGGGCAGAGAAATGGGTTAACACTTGGGCTGGCGCACTCGAATCATAATATTAACCGCATATACATCATACTCGCCTCATTCATTCGACTCTAAATTGTATACTACACGAAATCGGTGCCACGAATTTGTTTCATTCAGCGAAGGACACCAAGTGCAGAGATTTACCGTTTCCTGATACATGTTCACTTATTCGTGTTTGTTTTTGTTTTCAGTCCTTGGATTGAATATTGCACTGCTTGTCATACATTACGTTTACCAGTCGAACTCAAATCGATTTGGCCGGTTTAGCTCGGAATGGTAAACGCAACGGGCTAGCGAGCTCGATATCAGAAGCGGGCTCACTCGGCCCAATTTCTCTGCCAGTCTGAGGTTTCAAAAATCTATGAACCGATTCAAATCGATATTTCGTTGGATGTTGCATTGGTATACCAGGTGATCTGAGTCCGGTGGCTGAGAATGTTCAGATCAGTCCAATATCATATATATATTTGCGTTCGATTGGTAAACGTAGTGATAGTTGCAAGTAACATAGCTGTTTGCGGAGGGAGAGGTAAAATAAAATGCAGTTTTTTTCCTTCATGAACTCTATGATCCAGGATTAGTTTGTGTGGCTTTGTTTAATTTTCTTTCTTCTCAATAAGGCCAAAATATATGCAGCCATAGATGAATAAAGCGCTTAAGTTCATAGATGATTAAATTATAATGTCTTTCACTTAGTTTTTCAAACAGCTTTATAAGCTTCCACTTGAGTATTAATCTGTCGAAATTACTGAAAACTTTCGAAGAAACCAAGGTGGCCAAAAGTTTAAATTATACAAATTTTTCAAACTACCTTAAATTAAATGAAGATTTGTTAACCTTATACCCTCAGTCTTTAGACGTCTCTTAAATAATCGAGTGTCCTCTAAATGTTTAGATGATTTTTTTTCAATTTACACTAAATTTAGGTAATATTTCGGTGTATTATACGGGCACACCGCTTCTTATTTCTTTTTTAATTATTTATGCCTCTCTTTAAGCCTAAATTTGAGCGTTCCTCTGGATCTTGGGGGAATAAAAGCGATTCTAACTCTTGAAGGACTAAATTAGTTGGACGGTCCCTACCTTCTGCTTTTATGGGACGGATACCACGCTGACCACTTGGCATTCCATCAGAGATCCCATCTGCAATTTCTATTTTGATAACCGACGCCCAGAGATTGGCACATTCCCGTTTTCTGGAAGAAATAGCGACCGGTGAAGAAGCGGCGAGTCCTTCCCGACCCTGCCCTTCATTTCCCCTCGACAGCGCCCGCTCTTCGCTCCGTCCTTCCGGAGGCGAAGGTACCTTCCCGACCCAAATCCCCTTCTCAGCGAAAAAGGCGAGGCCATTTGCTCCTGATTGAATGAATCGCTCAAGAAGGGACTCGGCAGGAACCCATAACAAATTTCGTATAAACGTCCTCAAATCGAGGAATATTGCTTCCTCGTCGCCGAATTAAGAAGGTCTGTCCCCATGAAATTCGCTAATTTTCTTCTCCATCCTATCTCACTGGGTCATGATGCGAGTTGGCGATGATTTATTAAATGATTTGTCTTAGTTCATAACGCTTGGACCCGGTTTTTAGGCCTGTTTTACCGCATCTTCACGTAGCCTCTTTGTTAACTTGATTTTAATTGTATATTCCTTCTGTCAGACTGTTGGCTAGTTGACGTGACCAATATTGACAAGCGAAAGGGTTAACTTTGTTTCTCATATCGCGAAAATATTTCGCAAGTTATTTTATAACTGGTCTTTAACATGCCTTAGTATCACTTGGAATTAGTTTTACTTGCTACGTATTGAATCAAAATATCCTCTTATCATGTTATGAAGTGACCGGCATGTCGGTTGGTACCGAAGTAAACTTAACAAAACCAATCTTACACTACTAACTTGGCTTATATGGTGAAAAACTCCTTCTCATGTCCACAAAGCTGTTACTTTGACCATCAATCAGAAAGTTTCGTGTTCCTGCCCTGCTGATACCTATTTTAATGAGAGCTCGCTTCCTAACTTTTAAGCAAAATCCAAGTTTGTGAAACAAGGAATTTTCTAAGATTGTACACAAGAATATCATAACCAACCTTATAGCATACGCGTTATTAAGAGCATCAAAACAAGTTCAAAAACGAAAAAAAAACAATCCTAGCTTAATAAAAGTGCTACTGGCATTCATCTGGTGGGATGCGAATGATGGGTATTTTTATGATGCGTTTGCACTTCAGCATTCTCTTTTCCCCATCTTATTTGCACGCAACCAATTATGTATTCTATTCCTGAATGTTTTTACGCTCTTTGAGGAAGTCACCAAACCGCTTTGCATTTCAGACACATATTCCTCCAATAGCTTTATCAAATTTCCGATCAATGCATATCAGATTAGGACACAATTATTATTCCGAACTAGCGAGAAGTGAGAACTTATATTCCTCATTGACTCCGTGGAACACTGAAAGATCTCTTCGCAAGCCAGTTTGCATATTTCTGGTATTGCGATGCAAAGAATCTCGAGCCTCAAACGTATTTCTCCCGAGACTTATTCTCCCAATCCTTTCATTTAGCACTCAGCCGGCGTACAAGCTCCCTCTGAAGGGAGGCTGAGGTTTTTTGTCGCTCTCCGCACAATTAAAGCCAGCGATTGCACGAGAGAAAAAGGACCGAATGGTCGAGGACTCGGGGACTCACCTAGATGGAATACACTAGGGGCATTCGAATTAATTACATATTTTTTTCATTCAGCTCTAGAGCCGATAGATACCTTCGGATTTGTCCGGACGGTGAGACATACGTTTTCCCTTTCCCTCCTCCCCTTTTAAAGCATTAAGCTTTCCAATCTTCAAGGAATCACCTCTCCCAAGTCTTCCCTCTTCCTATACTCTTGCTGAGAGTGAGTTCGAAAGGGACCCCAAGGTCCGAGGGGCAATTAAGCCCAAGGGTGAGGATGAGACTTGAGGTGGCGATAAGCGAGCGGACAAAACACACACGCACCTGCCTGTCCTCTGGACCCGCCGCCGAGATCAACAAAGGGTTTAGCGGTGGGACGAATGCGCCGGCCGAGGTTTGGGGGGGGGGGCTGAGGGGGCGTGGGGAAAGAGCAGAGGGTGTGCAACAGGGTGAGATGCTGGAAGAGATGGCGGCGTGAGACCTCAAGCACGGACATTGCAAAGGTTTTCGTTCGAACACTTGTTAACCGGATTCTAATTGATTCCCATCTCGTACGATTTAACGTGGGGAGTGGCTTTCGTACGTGGTCTCGCTAAACATGTTGGAATCTAACTAAGCAAAATAAAGGAAAAGGATTACAAAGTTAGCAGCCGATGAATGGAAACACATGGCTAAAAAGTTATGGGAAAATCTGAGTACATTCTTGAAAATTATAATAACATTCAAATTTTTCATTAATTAGCCCAGAAACCCAAACTCAGCTGGTTTTATTCTAATATTTATGTACGATTCAGTCAATATGTCTTCAATTGTGCTATTTATGTGCCCCAAATGTTAAAAAAAGCTGTAAATATTTTTTATATTAAGTATTACATATTTCATAAAGCGCCGTCTAGAGAATTCTCAATTTCATCCTTTGAAGTTTTGTCTATTTTTAAGCTAAAACCCAATCAACCATCTCCTGTCCAAGATGTAATAATTTTTCATTTTTACCATTGTAAGTAAATTTTTCTTCAAATGACGTTCAGCAAATGTTAACTCACAAATGCTATATTGATGTGTTTAGGGTTAAATAGAACCACGTCCCGTTACATTCGTGACATGGGAGGTGGTAGACATTTGACATTAAACTATCATTCATGAAAATCTTAATGGCATTTATCTAAGGTGCAACACAAATGTCAGGCCTCCTTGCAGACTTGTTTGCAGAGAAAGTATGCTTCTGCCGTTAATAGATTTCATTACTAGAGAGGGGCTGTTGGAACGTCAGTTAATGGAGTGGAAAAAAGCTGTAAATTAGCTAGGAGGGAATATCGAGTGTAGTTTTGTGGCAAAAAATTAATAATTTCTACAGTCACAAATTTATGCATGCGTTAGTACCAATTACGCTATTCCCTTACGAAGTAGATCAAGTCAAGGAACTTAGTGCTTGCCGTTAGACTAAGTAAACTATCTATATTTTACTAACATCCTCCGTAATACGCTATCCTTGCATACCTCTTTTGCTTCCTTTGCCCGCATGGATTGCTTAATATACACTTTCCTAATCTGAAAGCACTTAATATTCCTCCTTTTTAGAATGTCTTCCACCTCAGTACCCTTGATTTTTGTGGTTTACAACTTCCTCTCACGCCAATTACAATCATGTATCTGTTTCGTCATTGGATTCTATTCATCCTTTCTCTCATCAAGTAGCCAAAACAACATAAGCACATTCCTTTCGTACATGTCCAATTCTTCAGCATCCAATCCGTATTCATTCGTGACCCTTCCATTCTCAACAATTTGAGCGGTAAGAAAATTAAGACTGCGAACTCGTGAAAGTTCTCTCCTTCGCAACAATATGTAGACAAGTTTCAACTATCACGAGAAAGCGAATTAATGGGAGAAAATCTGAAAAGTAAAACCAATCGCGCCGAATCCATTAAGGGAGCTAACTAAAAAAATTACAATTTTCAGCAAAACATTGATCGTTATTCAGTTCAGCGGTTATTAAGATGGTACCCCAAGATACCTTGTTTATTGACGAATTAAATTATATTTCGTGACGAAACTCTGACTGGAGAAAATTTTTGAGGTTCAATAGAAATTTAGGACACTTTTATTCATCATTAGAGAGTTTTTTTTCATATTATAGTATTATATTTAAATAATTTGAGCCACTAGAATATGTTATGTTTCACTCATTCCTTTTTTACCTTTGAAAAGCATGCGTGCCACAAATGAAATCCGATGCTTAAACTCGTGCGTTTTCTTCCCAATTGCAGGAAGATGTCTTCCAAAAGGAAGTCGCCGCCAACAAAACTGTCCGACGGCGTGGCCGCGGCGAGCTCGGACTTCTCGACGTCTTCCTCCCGCGGAGACAAGTCGCCCCGTTCGGCGGACTACGCCGGCGACGGCCCTTACCACGACGGAGGGGGCGGTGGCCAGCACATATCCAAGCTGCCCTCCGTGGAGGAGGAGGAAGACGGAGCCGTGGCGGGGGGCAGCGGAGGGTCGGAGGACGGAGAGGAAGGGGCGGAAGGGGAGGAGAAGAGGGGCGGAAGGGCCCTGAGGAGGCCCGAGGAGGCGAGGGGGCAGCAGAGGGGACCCGAGGCCCCGGGCGTGGCCTTCTATAAGTTCTCCCCGAGGTCCTCGGAGGACGAAGAGGACGAGGAGGATGAGGACGACGAAGAGGAGGGCCCGAGGGCCCGCGAGGAGGACCCGGAGGAGGACGCGGCAGAACCTGAGGAGGACGACGAAGAATTCGACGGTGTGGAGGACGAAGATGAGGAGGACGGCTCCTCCCCGCCCAGCAAGAAGAAGCAGAGGTTACGGCGAGGGGCGGCCGGGGGCGGCGCGGAGGAGGAGGAGGAGGCCCTGGTGCCGGCCCTGTCCGCCGTGCACCTCCAGCAGCAGCAGCAGATGCTGCAGCTCATGGACAGGAAGAAGGGAGGACTGCACGAAGGTCGGAAAGGCCCCTCCTCCTCGTCGGACGAGGCCTCATCCAAAGTGGGCCCCGGCGGCAACCACCTCAACCACCAGAGGCATTCCCCCGGGGGCGGAGGAAGCGGCGGGGGCGGTGGAGGCACGGGGGCCCACCCCAAGCGCACCATGGACGACGTCCTCAAGAGGCTGACTTCGAAGATGAACAGCTCGAGCCTCGCGGAAGAGATGCGGCGGTCTTCTCCCTCGCCGAGGCCGGCGCACAAGGCCAGGTGGGTGCCGCGCCGCGCGTCTATTTACTTCCCGTCCCGCTCCCCTGCTATTTCCCATCGCGCAATAAGCTTTGATCCTTCTATCCATTCATGCAAAACATATTAGGTATCCAAGTTATTCATCATTCACTTTGGAATGAAAAATTAGAATAATTTAGTGTTTGTAACGTAATCGAAGAAATTTTTCAACAAAAAACAGCGTGTAATCATAATCTCCTACTCTTGGAATAATCATTATAAGTGCCTCAGTTTTAGATCTGATCAAGTGCAGCCCTTAATTCTCATTTTTTCGGAGCTAATTCTATCCTGAACTGCCAATCATTTTTCCTCATTTTCATAAGTATTTGTTCAAACGTAAATTTCCTTAGGTCTTCTTCTTGCCCTCCTCATTTCTCTTTTACCATCTATTAGAATTTCGACAAATTTGTTACGCATTAAGATGCCCAATAAACCTTTTTTTTATTGGATAACATAGGAGATGGACCATGACTCGTTTTTTCTTACAAATGCTCTTTTATTTTATCGATTCATTTGGCCTTCGTCATTCTCCTTCGGCACCGTTTCCAAAGGCTTCTATAATATTTGTTCAGGCTGTCCTATGGTTTGAGTCTGGTACTTAGGATACCACGCTTTATCTGAAGGTTTTGACGAACTACCGCCTTGTTTTTGAAGGTTTGTTTTGAGCAAAAGTTTACGGAATACGGATCAGAAAATGAGCCTTAGTAACTCTTGAATGCTACCGTTAGTTTCACAGTTTTAGTGATGTTGCTTCTATTATGAAAAATATATGAAGGAATCAAATCAGTCGTATTGTTGAAATATTTTGTAATGATTTTCACAGTGTACCTACATTCTTTAACCATCTACCATTGATTTTCAAAATTTGCAATTTGCCTTCGACAAGGTTAGCTACAACCTTTTATCATGGTGGCCGATACTTTAAGCTTGCTTCATTCCATCAAAGTACATTAATCACTGTGATTTTGCTGATGAAATGCAGAGCAGCGATTCTAAGTACCAAAACTCAATTCGTTTTTCTTTTTGGCTAAAGCGTTACAACATATTTTAGAGTGTCAGATGCACTTTTAATGGATGGCCCGATTTTGCAGCGGAACTATCATCCCACACTCAGAGTTTAAATGTTTCAAATGCTTTTAAAGGTCTCTGACAGTATGTCTATCACTGCCCCCACACCTGGCTACCTCTTTTATGCTCATTGCGTAATTTCATTCCCATCGGGAGCCAAATGAGCACCGTGCATGTATCCCATAATGTTCCGCGCTGGTAGCAGCAAGTCTTTCTGAATTACCATACCTATTAATCCTCGATGGCATTGAATTCGCTATCGCAAAAATGTTTAACAAGATTATATTCCGCCATTATCTTTGAATTATATCCTTGACTTTGACCTTAAGTCCTTCGCGACTTAAGTATTAATTTCTTAGTCTCGTAATCTTTGCTTGCACATTATAACTGTTGCTGCCTTAAGAGTTGGACATCAATTTTCATACCGCTTTGCAAAGGAAGACAGTTTTTTTTCAAAGAAAAATGAATAATCTCCCTCGTCATTTCCATAACTCTCTTTAAATTCATTTTTAAAAATTCCAGTGACGAAACCATTTCTACTAATGCCTCCGTATCCACGAAGCGGCCGTCATGTAAGAAAATAGTCTTTGCTCCGCACCATAGAGATAATGAAAGGTCATAGTTATGAAATAATGACCATAGTGATTGTGTGCTGTTCTTCCTATTCTCAGCTCTATGACCTTAGCAACTGTCTTGTTTCGATGTGCTCATCTCCATCACAAAGCACTCTCTTCTTGCATGCTTCATTTTTCCGATTATTTCTCCCCTAGTGATAAGTTTATTCCTAGACATCTTGAACTCAGTAAGCCATAAAAGTTTTGAATCTATCGTCCTAACTGGACCATTTCATGGGTCTTAGAATGATGGCAATTATATGGCCACAACGCCATAGTTACCTTCGGTTGATGTGAACACCTTCAACTTATCCTAACATTAATGATTTTTGGAATTAAGAGACTCAGATCTTTAGTTGAGCGGGAGAATCTACAATGGACAATTTTTTTCCTGGCACCAAATGTTATTTGAATGCGAAATTCCTCCACGTAATCCTGCAGTAGTTGACTGTCTCATTCTTAATAGTGACTCTTCTGGTGAATTCATCTTCCAATGAGTAGGCTTCCAACATTATCTTCTTATACATCAGCACAGCCAATAAAAGAAATTCGATGAACTATGTTGTGAAACATCTCTTTCCGTTAACTTTAAAATCTAAAACATCAAGCTGAACTCTTTTGACAGATTGTACCATATAGAGTACATATAATATGCTTAATTACACTTAATAATATAATTAATTACTCTATGAATGTACTTAATATGTTCCCTCGTCTCATTCGGGAGACTTGGTTGGATTGAAATGGTGTCATATACTCTATGAATGAATGTGCTGTCATATACTCTATATGACAGCATATTCTGCGTTTGCTGATGAAATGCAGAGCGATTCTAAGTACCAGTAAGTTGCAAAGGAAGACAATCGGAACGATACGACATACAAGTAGAAGGTGTTCAATATTTATGCCCTTGCGTCTTGATAACTCCACCTCATCGCGTTCTCATAGACCTATAGTGTACTAAGTTGTTTATACCAATGTTTATTCGATAACTGGACATAATTGATGGAAAGGACCCCGAAGGAAATTTCCACCTCAGATGAATATGTCTAGATTGTAGCCTCCTAGCAGTCCATAGAGCATAGAAAATTCCTAAAAATATTTGAAGACTAACGCAAAAAAAAACGAATTATTGCCTATTGGGGAGACTTAAGTCAATAAAACAGTTATACGAAAAACGAGAAAAAGTCACAGGACACACTGGTTAAATATTTCCAATGAACTTGAACATTTTTGCTGGTCTGCTGATCATCAACAGCCCTTAAAACTATAGGTAAGCCTTCTGTCGCTACGTTGGCCAAAATTGAGAACTAGCCTGTTGCGAAGCCCAAGACGAGTTAATAAAATTTTCCTGGGAAAGCGTACTGACTTCCACCTCGGAACCCCATATTCGAAAGAACTTCGCTACATGTTACTGCCCTCACTTAGCTATTGGAGGGGTGGGTTACATAGCATTATTTTCCTTTTTTCTGGCATTACTGTCTCAATGTAGAATTCGAAAACATAAATTTTTAAACTTACTAATGAATAGTATTCTAGCCCTTGGGCATACAGTACTAAATGACTTTTTTGCAATAGACATACCAACGCCACAAAATCCTAATGTAAATTAGTATAGAGACAAAAATTTAGTTATCTTCGTAAATACCAACATTACCGTAACTATGGTCCCTGAAATTGAGATCTGTGCGCTGAAAACCTCTTTCCGAGTAATAAAATTCGTGATAACAGCCGTGTGTAGATTTTTTTCCTTTTCCACGACCTTGTCGATGAAGGAAACCATGAGTAGTTCTCTTGAGATTACCTATGGAAGATTTCTCTTTTTCGCTGTTTTGTTCACCATACCGAATTCAAATTCTAATACTCTCTTCTTCTTGGGACGCAGGACTACTACCGAAATTACTTATACACTCTGAAAAGAGAAGTTCCAGATTCCTATTATTCTCCTATTCTCCTATTACCGGGGCAAATGACTTCGTTCCACCCGTCGCTTCATTTTTTTGGAATGAATGCAACATTTTACAAACTAAAATGCATATTTCACTCAATTTAAACGATCCAAAAAACAATTTAAAAATATAAACAGCACGGTTTATAACTTTAGAATAAATTACTGCATTAATTTGAATGTCGGAAAACGAAATTCATCGATGCGATTGACAAAAATAATTAAGTATTATACGCCGATGTAAACCAATTAATGCCACTTTATTTACCATTTGTGTTCTCAAAGTTCTCCGGATTGGTGAACGAACCCTCTAAGTGGAAGGTAGGAAAACGTCGTCCGTCATTCAACAACTCCACCTCATCGCGTTGTCATAGACCTATAGTGTACTAAGTGGTTTATATTAATGACTATTCGATAAGTGGGCATAATTGGTGGAAAGGACACCGAAGGAAATTTTCACCTCAAATGAATATGTCTAGGCGATCAACGCAACGGTGCTGATGAGTTATATCTGACGGTCGTTACACGCACGACACATGAACCAGGGAGCCTATCCGGATTGACGTAACATTTTATGAGCCGGCGTTCACTGTTGATTTCAATTGCTTTTTTTTGCAATTGGCTGTGCAAAGTTCGCCTCATGCTCGACACATTGTTTTTTCCCCGTAACTCCGAGAGGAGTCTCGTGATAGAATCCACCACGTCGGCTTTGCGATTACAAAACCCCATGCGTGTATTTATCCCTGCGACAGATTATGCACTTGCGTAAAAAATTTAATTTTGCAACGGTAGTATAGAAATCACTCCACCTAGACAAAGTAATATACGATTTTTTCATAATATTCACGGGAGTAACGGATTCTAACCAAACAAATAATGCCCCTGTGTCTCTTTCAGGAAAAGAAAGTGATACTCAGATAGAAACAAGGTATTTATCATGCCATTTAGGAATACTCCATGAAGGGATATGATGGATAAATAGAAAAGGTTTATCAGGTTGCATCATAGTAGAGGGTAAAGGGGTTATATTTCACTTCAGCTGAGTCTGAATGGGAGATGTAAAAATAGACGGAACTCTGCGTGATTTATTCCATGGAAGATAAGAAACGAAAAAAGAAAAGATGGATCATTTCCGCACCTACTCCTGAGTTGACATACTTTCTAATTTATTTAGGTGCATGACTTCTTTCTGTCTCAGTTCTAGCACCGTAAAAACCCAGTTAAATTGGAAATGTATGAGGCAGAGAGAATAAAAGCATTGAAGATAAACAAGCCAATTAAGTTGATATTCGCGAATCTGAAATGTTTAGTTAATTTACTTGAAATTAATTTTACACATTTTAAGGACACCTAGATTGCGCAAAGCGCAACATAGTTCTTTGGTCACTACTTCAACCATAAAAATAAGCCCCTCCCAAGAAATTCGTACTATATCGTGTTTCTCCGCTCCTAGTAAATGTAGAATATAGAAGGCTTTTTAATAAACTTATGTATAACCGTTTCCTGATAAAAGAATTGTACCCTGAAACCAGGTCCTGGACAGATATTTTGGTTCTCACCATCAGCTTTCATTGCAATAAAGGGAAGATAGAACGGAGCCAACAGATATTATTTCCTATGTTTATGATGAAACTAGTCTTTTTCGTTCTTTATAGTTTCGGCTTTTTATGCTTTGATACTCGGAGCAATTAAGACGATGAAATATCTTTGCTCCTAGCTTTATTATGTCTTTACAATGATATCTGTGTTGATAATGCGCTGCCTAACCTCCTCCATACCTACACTTAATTTGATGAGTAAAAAAAATAATTTCCTGCATTCCTTCCTCCTTGCCGTAGTGGGGCCTCTCGCGGCTCTTCCAGCTCGGCCCTTCATCACTCGTCACCTCCCCCTGAGGAGGGCCTTGCCAGGGGAGGACCGGCGGCGACCGGTGGCTCCGGTTCAGGGCCGGCCGAGGGTGGATCTTCGGGGGCGGCGGGCGAGGGTTCTTCGTCGGCAGCCGAGGGCCCTGGCGCCTCAGCGGAAGGGGGCGGCGCCACGTCTTCACTACAGGAAGCCCTGCAGGGCGACAGCTTCACGGAGAAGGAGCGTCGACTCTCGGAGATGATCTTGCAGCTGCAGATGGTGCGGGAGCAGCTATTGGCGCAGCAGGAGCAACAGAGCAAGGTAGGGCATCCGCAATTCATTTCTGCTTTACAATGCACCCTCAGACTACGAACGTTACGACAGCGTCACTCTTGCTGCTGCTCCTGCTGACCAGCAATGGTACATCGAGAATCCTTATTGATAGAATATGAATGCTGTTTCATGCGAAATACCAATTTAAATGGTCATGAGAACTTCATTCCGCTCGTTTCATCGCATCAATTTCTTCCAAAGACTTTCACAGTAAGAAGTAATCCCATCCAGACCACACATTCAATGCAAAAAGAAGAACCGAGACCGTTCTCTAGCAATGTATCATTATTCTATGTACTGTTTCTTATGCTTGGCCTCGCGATTCAAAGAAAAATGTGTAAGCACTGGCACAACATACAACTGCCGTGGCTTGGTAGATGGAAGTATAGCCTCTGCAGAGCGCCAACGATGAATTAGAGGTATGGGCGCATCATTGATCTTACTCATTTTGTAACAACTTCAACGTACTCTGAACAGTTTAAAACCCGACATTAATTTTGAAGAAAATCCACCAGATTTGCGCGAAAAAATAAGCACGAGGAGAGAATGGCAATATCGGCCACGGGAACTGGTATAATAATATTTTTTCCATAATGAAGGTAAAGACTTTCAAAAAAGTATCGAGATAGCGCCCAATTGTACTTCTAACGAGAGGAGGAGGTAATTAGGATTCCCCACTGCACCGCCTGATCAACCCATCCGGATAAAATACGGAAATATTTACCATAGTGGAAAAGTTAGAGTGACGGCTTCTCCTACTTGAGTTTGTAATGCGAAAAATAAATGCATATAATCTCAATTTGATGCAAGTTAAACGGAGAAATATTTCCATTCATCTATAATGAATCACTTTATTTAATAATGAGCAACTCAAAATTATTGCCTATTTACTCAACAGCTTTGAAAGTTTGCTGTGCACTACGGTAATGTTTTCTTACATTTTAATATGGAAGGAATGATAGCGAAATTTATTCGTTCGGAGATATTTTTACCATCTCTCAGTCGTATTTTTTAACATTTAGATGGAGATAGCATGCGTCTCAATTATGCAGAGGACTTTTTTTCACGATATTGTACAAATAAAGTGCTCAGCTTTCAGATGTACAAGCATTTGAATTCCATCATGAAAAGAAAATGTTGCCATTGATTCGTCCGTACAAGGTGGTATAGTCTACTTCCTCTGCTGTCTCAGGGACGACAAGCTACATAATTTCACTTAAAGTAACTCGGATGACGACCTTATATGCTATTAAAGATGTCCATGCGTTTTATTTATTTGAAAATTTCCATTTTAAATGTCATTTAAAATGGAAATTTTCAATGACATTAGAGTCGCTAATCTGGAGCTCTCTCTCACGTTCAATTCTCTCCTTCAATCGAGAAATCCGCTCCGAATCGTACGAACGAGAGTTTTTATGTTCAAGTTTAATAATTAATTGATCGAAATTAGTCATTCCACTCATTCTTTTTGAAGATTTTTTCAAACTGCGACGGAGTTCTTTGATGGCCGATCTTCAATTCCGGCGATACAAGATGAATTCTTCCTCACACCGAACAAACACCGTCAGACCCATGTTTTTTTTCCTCCTTAATTCAATGTCTCCCAAAGTGATGCGAAATAACGACAGATCGCGCTTTCCCTCCTCCCCTTCTCCCGGCTACACTCTCCCATTCCACCCTCTCTCCCTACGCCTCCCCTCCCACTGCCCACTCCCGGCTGCTACCTCTTCATTATTCCTTGAGGAAGTAAAGAAATAAGATGTGGGTGGAGAGGGCACATTCCGTCTACATTCCCTCCTCACGACGCTTCTCACTTGTTTGTCCAATATAAAAAAAGGAATACGGAGAAGAAGTCCTCCAAGTAATCCAAGATCCGAAAGAACCCATTTCTAAAAAAGAAAATAAAGAGAACGAAATCCCATTTCAAGCAGCTCGCCTCCTTCCCCCCCCCCCCCCCCGTTGTATTTTTTTATCTCATCCTCTAATTTTCTCCACCTCCTCACCCCCCTCCCTCCCACCCGTGTTTCAGAAATTAATGTCATTCTCTTTAGCGCGTCGCGGGTGGATATGCATTAGGCATCGATTTGTTACTCGCGTCCACTTATACCTTGGTAATGAGCATCCATTGAATAATTCAACCCGCTCTTTAAGAGATTGTGCACCTACTGTGTATCTTTTATATGGGAAGAAAGCGAAGGGGGGGGTAGTTCTTGATGGGGAATGTAAGGGTGGGAGGGCCGATATGAGGGGGGGGGTTGTAGAAGGCGAATGAGGGACTGCCACTAGGTTGCCCAAGGGCCTGAGGGAGAGAGGAAAGTGTGTTCAGTGGAAGGTGGCTAAACCCACTTCCTCCCCCCGTTGCAAGTCCCTTCAATCTCCCCTTCGTTGCGGGGGTTATGGCGGGGAGGATGGAAGCGGGAGGGGGGGAGAATGCCCGAGGAGGGGGAGGGACTTTGGATGATGAAGAATTCCGGTCCATTTTAATGGAGGGATTCTTTTGCTTTTTCGCCCGCCTTCTTTTCCTTATGCCTCCCACTTGCTTCTAATCCTCCATCTTTTAGTCTCTCCCTCGCTACCGCGGACTTCCCTCAGCCTATAAAACGAAGCGTGGTGCAGCATAGGAGCAAGACTACCATTTAGCATGAAAATATTTATACGCTCGATCCAAACTTATGACATCGTGGAGTATTTAAACTGGCATTTGTGAAGTACTTCCAACTGGCGAATGCATAGCAATGTGTTTGGAAATGATTTGTTATGCCTTTACCTTGTGTATAAGAAATATTGGAAACTTCATAGACCTTCTGTGTTCAAACTATGCATTTGAAAATGACACCATTGTGTCAAAGCTAGTTGTACCTTGTAAATAATGAGATTAAAATTCAGTGGAAATATGCAGCCCTTTTTTTTCTCTCTCAATTAGAAAACGGATTTCCGCATTGCAAAGCCTGAAATCACCGAACCTACATACACCTGATTTTTGATAGCATTTTCTTTCACCTACTAGCAATCACTGTTATCCCCGAAATTTATATCCCTTAGGCAAGCTTCATTTTCGGCCATTCTAGGGAAAATCTTTCCTAATTTCTTTCCAAATTATTTTGTGTCGGTGGTAAATTTTTTCCATTGACGATGTAATATGTTCAATGCACTCACGATTATCTACGCATCAAGTGCAAGATTTGCCACCCTTTCATGAACAAGTTGAACGTAATAAAGCGCAGCTATATTTTTTCATGTTAACGTGAATCAATGTGGTGTTCTTCTAACTAAGTTTATATGTGCAGAGCCAGAAGTTAGGAAAAGAGTTGGACGGCATCATTTGTGTATCTGTAAATTATATTACACTTTAGGAAAGAAAACAGCATCTAAATGTCACCAATTCAAATGAAAATTAATTGAGTAAACCACTTTGTAGATTTCTTTGTATCATCAGCTCGTTTTGGTGCTCACTCTGTAGACCATCAGCCAATGACGTCATGTTGTTAAGGTTGTGCAAGTGAAGTCTCATAATTAGTACTTGATTGCTAACTTGCGCTAGTGCTAATGATTGTTCTTTTTCTTCACAAATTAAATTCATTTTAGTCACAGAATCACCAATTAGCGATGCATGAAAGTATTATGACGAAAGAATGAAGTCTTTTCAATGATGCACCGGAATAATTTTTCCATAGCGGACGCTTTGACAAGCAGCTTACTCATATTTTTCTGCGTAACACTGAGTGCCAAGTTTGCTTATGGCTGGGTTTATATTCTGAATCAATTCAGTTGGCGCATGATTGGTCGATTATTTACTCGTTTGGCACTCACTTATTATTTCTATTGTGGGTTTCGAAAATTTGCAAACAGTATGTCCTGTGTTCCCATAAGGTTCAGCGGGTTGCTCGTCCGAACGTCACCCATGGAGAGCCTTACCCACATCATGCATCTTTTGCATTTTTAGATGTGTTTGGTTACTTTATGACATCTTTTAGTTCATTCTATCCCATTTAATCGCCATTCATTCAGTCATTCATTGGCCATGCAATCTTTAGATTGGTTGACTGCAGCCCTCCACCCTTCCCTATCGAATGCTACGTCCCTCACTTCCGAGTAGCTCTTCCTATATACTTTCCTCTTTATTTGTTCCATGAACTTATTCCTAGGTTTTCCTCTGGGTGCTTTTCCCTCTATTTTACCTTCGATTATGTTCTTCACAAATCCTATGTGTCTCAGGGTGTGTCCAATCCATCTTGTTCTCCTTTTCTGCATGGTGTTCCATATAGTCCTTTCCTCTTCTACTCTTCTGCACACTTCATCATTTCTTATTTTGTCCGTCCATTTTATCTTCAGCATCCCGCTCCAGCGCCAAGTTTCGAATGCTTCTATTCTTTCTTGGTCAGCTTTTCCGATGGGTCATACTTCCGATCCGTAGAGTGCTACGCTCCACACGAATGTTTTCACATACTGTTTCCTAGATTGTAGTAGTCTAGTACCTCTTCAAGCACAGCAGTTGTTTTTTTTTCTAGGAACGTCTTCTTAGCTTGGGCTATTTTTCGCTTGATGTTGCTGATGCAGATTTCACCGTCGTCTATCTTTTAAATCTATCCCGTGGTTCGGAAGGGACTTAATTTCGGACTTCCTTGTCTCCTTCCTCGTTAATGCGACCTCCTTTTGTTGCCCCTGAATCCCTCCCGTCCCGTACTCCACACTCCACCCCCTCCTCCATTTGTACACCCCGACCTCCCCCATCTCTCTTTCCTCTCCTTCCACTGTCCCTTCCCAGAAGACGAGCCTGTCCACCTCAGTGCCCCCTCCCTCTTGTATTTTTTTCACTTTCTTTTCCAATTTCTGCCGTCCCCTCACTTCAAAAGGCTCCGGAG
This sequence comes from Ceriagrion tenellum, assembly GCA_963169105.1. Classification (NCBI taxonomy): domain Eukaryota; kingdom Metazoa; phylum Arthropoda; class Insecta; order Odonata; family Coenagrionidae; genus Ceriagrion; species Ceriagrion tenellum. Next base: position 29,410,314 of record OY720640.1, read on the forward strand.
TCGGGGCGCGCTGCCGCATGCAGATGGCCCATCGCAAAGAGACCCCGCCTCCCCCGCCTACTTCTTAGCTATAGTGAGTCCTCAGCCCTGACGACACGCCCACCCACCCCCTTTACCTCCTCGCGTGTCTCACAAAGACTGCCATCGACCTCTCAGCTCCTCCTTTATACCGGCATCTCGTCCTCTTGTCCTCCGCACGCGCCTGGACCCAATTCCACCGACCATGTCCATCCCTTGCACTCACTTCTCCAAGATCCCCCAACTCGCCTTGGCTCGGCTCGCCGTTTTACGTGCATCAGAACTAAGTTGTGAGAGAGTTGCCCGTGTGGTCAGCTCAATTCACCGTCGAACGAATTTTATTCGCTTATCAGCAGACAAACTTAATGCAAAGGGGAGGAGAAATGTACATACTGCTTTCAGTCGCGAACAAGATACGTAATTTTGGACTAGAGGTAAAAATCAACACGGTGAAATTGAAATATGATCAGTCCACCATTTAAATTTGATGTTACTCCGAGATGGGATGAAACATTTGAAATAACCTCCACACTTATTCTCAAATTTGACACTACTTTTCAAGATGAATTAACGTAAGCTAACTTCTCTACGTCCTCCAAATAATTTTTTCGCAAAAGACCGTTAAATCTTGTTTCATGCGGTGTAAGGTGTTGTGGTCTAAATGGATCATGGTATCACCTACATTTACTTTGTACATATGTTCTGCTATACGCCAAGTAAATAACTTACTTAAATTGTGGACAGGTTGTTTTTAGTTAAAGAGACGATTAACGTAATTTACACGAAATATTGCCGGTCCACATATTAAAATAGGTATAAATTCCTGCGTGAAATCACTCCTTGAAATCCACACCCGAAAAGTATTCCAATTTATTCAAACTTTCCATACTAGATACCAATGAATTTGTTATTTTTGGGAGGTGAACAGCGGCTGAGGTTGTTTGCTCCATTGAGAACAAACAGGGACTCGTAAAGGTAGGTAATTTTCATTAAGGGTTTCAGGTGAACCCGAGTTTAGCAATTTTGTTCTCCCCGAAGAAACTCTGCGTTTCCTACTACAAACTGGAGTTAATTATGGCTAAAATGGACCTTTTCCCTCTATACTACATCTTATCTTCGGACCCTTTGCGCCTATATCTTGCCAGATAGTCTTTTCTTCTTATAAGGAATGAATTCCAACTTACACAGCATTATCCATGGGTCTGCAAATGTCCTTAATGCCAAGAATTATTTAGACCTGCATGAGAAAGCAAACTTCATGCATTGCAAATTCGCATTCACTTCTTTGGCGAAGAAAAATATTCCTTTCGTGAGTACTACGGGATTGAAAGGAACCTCACCCTTACCTGTGAACTTAGATTTATGTTTGCGTGTACCTTTGAATTCCCTGCGTTACTTACGCTTGTCTGAAGGAACCTCTTGCGATAGGAGCTTCCCTTCTTACCAATGGCCTTATGCCGGCCAACAATGAATATGAATGAGATGCTCCTGAGGCTGAAATGCCCTCCAAGCTAGTCTTCTTCATTTTCTGGTTGCGAAATGGAACAGAGGGATTTATGTAGGTAATTTATGATCCGCATTCTGATTTGGACTTCATAAGAGGCTTTGAAACAAAGTTTTTTAACTTAAAATTAAGTTTGAAAGAAACAAGAAATGAGGACGTTGTTTTCCGAAAACTTTAATGAACACTTAAATGACCTATTTTATACCTTTTATTTGTCCAAATTTGTCTTAGAATTTAACAGTGCTTTTAAAATACCAGCAGAGTTTAAATGGAGGTATAAGGATTCTGAATAAATATAAATTTGCTGAATTTATAATTAATTCTTTACTGTTCAAAGCGCTTTCTACATTTATTAAAAGATATAAACTCATGAGTGAGTAGGTAGTGAAGGGTAAGGATCCTCAGCTTAACCGTACAATTGATACAAATATCCTTCTTAAAGGTTAACTTTTCGTAAGTAAGGTATAATGAAGGTTTATTCTATTTTTTCAGAGGATTTTATGGTAACATTTACAAAACCACATATGTACTTGTATGTGTTTTTGTAAATGTTACCATAAAATCCTCTGAAAAAATGGAATACTAAGGAACTTATATTATTTATTCATGAAGGTTTATTCTATCCTTGGTATGTATTGAAATGTGCCATGTAGTGAAATCCGCTCGGCCTTAAAGAGTTCAGCAACGCTAAATATCCTTTATGAGGTCAGCTAAAATTCTTTCCATCCTCTGACGCTTGGAAAAACAGACTCTGAACGTCTATGCTGCAGCTGCTGCAAAACTGATGCAGACATTCTTGCATTTATATCTGATTTATTCTCTTGAGAAATGTGTACTTAAAATTAAACTTGGCTTGAATGAAAGAAAATCTGATTTGATAGAGTGACTGGTAGAAGGGAGCAGGTTGCGTCATTCTTTGACTCTTTTATAAAAAATCATTTCTTTGTTAGTTTTAAATTAATATCAAACTAATATTTATTTAGAGTACAAGACTCTTGTGTGCGTATATTATGATGGATTTCATAATTGCTCCATGATTTAGGCATTTTGGATATACTCTTATTCCCAGATCTGTACCTTCTCTTATTTGATCCAATGAAAAGTATTACCTTCGCGACAGTTCTATCCTGTATTTATCGACTTTATTAAGCGTCGATATGTAAAAAATTAGTCAATGCTCAGGAGGGATGAATTCTTGAAAACCTTACATTATTGGTTACTTTGTTCTTTAACCTACTCTATATAATGGTAGTAGGATGCTGAAGATAAAATGGACGGAAAAAATAAGAATTGATGAAGGTTACAGGATATTTGAAGAGGATCGAACCATATGGAACACCATACAGAGAAAAAAGAACAAGATGGATTGGACACACCTGGAGACACAATGGGTTTGTGAAGAACATAATGAAAGCAAAATAGAGGGAAAAGTCCCCAAAGAAAGACCCAGGAATAAGTCCAAGGACCGAAGAAAGAGGAAAGTACATAGGAATAGATATCAGGGGGAAAGGAAACTAGCATTAGATATGGAAGGGTAGAGGGCTGCCGTCAACCAATTTTAGGATTAAATGACCAATGATGACAATGGAAGTATAGTTTGTCCTCATGATTATCAGGATAAATTATCGAGTATATGACGATCTTTGAATCTTTGAGCCGTTCCGGACTTTCTTCGTGGAGTCGTCTAGTCTGCTGCGTACCGCAGGTCGTCCATCTTCCCTCACATCGTCTTAAAGATGTTCTCCCACGTTCCCATCTACGAACTCGCCACCACCCTTAACAAACCCCTCTTCAAATCTCAGCCAATCCTTCCCCCACAACCTTCCCTCGGCCATATTTTCCCAATCCTCACAAACCAACGGGTTTGACGCTTGGTTTGTTTGCGTGGGCATTCCAATCCCGTCTTCGAAGATCTCTTCATGCTCAGCGTTCTGTCCATTCCCTCAACTTTTTCATTTCACTCATATACACCACCCTGCTAGCCGCGCAAGTGGCATGCGGCATAGGGTGTTATGAGACCGTCAATGCAATTGGAGGGAAAAGGAATTGAAAAAGTTTGAGGAATAAAACTAAGTCATTTTAATAGAGTGGACAAAAAGTTTTTGGCACCAATCATAAAATTTCATTTTTCAGAAACTCATAAATATGCTTTATCCGAGGTGTAAGCTTTGAGAAGCATTGCTTATTCTCTACTTACATTCCTTTGCAGTGTTTACCGTAGTAAAGAACATTTATGAGGTTGTATCTGATCGCTTATGATTTGCAGAAAGAAAGACTTAGAAAGCCCGTTTGTCTGTTTTCATGTTTGATTTCTCGTCAAATTTCGTTCTGTACGAATTTTTTCAAAGTAGAATAATAAAGTGAAGATTTTAAGGAGGTTTTGACGTACCTAAGAAATATTTAGTTGCTTTGATTAATAAAATAACTATTTAACATTTATTTTCTGGGTACTGAAATGATGAGAAAACAAATATCGGTATTATGATTGTTAAATGAAACGATCAACAGTTATCAATTTATGACTACCTATGCATTATTTTTGCTTCAAGTCAAGACTTCGCGAATTATATGTGTTCTTTGTCGTTGTAATACGATCCAGCACTGAAAATACTATGCATTAAATAAGAAGAATTGAAATTTTTCAAGAAAACTACCCTACACATTTTTCTTACCGGTGAATTATAACTCTCCAGCAATCTGGAAGCAATGGACTCTAAGGAGTTGCGAAAATTCACATATGATATTCATTTTATTAGTTTCCGCATGGGGATGATACTTCTTACCGTATTTCATAACTTGATCATAAACAACATCTTGTTAAGTAAGACCTCATTACGTGAAAGATCTGCTGTCCCTCATTTGTCGTTTTCTCCGGAGTTCTTGTAAGAAGTTCTAATGTTTTATTCAGAAATAGTTCGTCATTTTCGATCCCGGAAAATCATAAAGTTGGCGTCAATGACCAGACAAATCTCAACATATGAATAGCATTGTTTGAAATCCTCCGAGGTTGTGACTTCAAAATTTGTGATTGCGATTTTAGATAACTCAAAGGCCCTCCTGAATAGAACATCAGAGTAACCATTTTGGTAAAGCTTTATCCTTTGCTTTGAAATCACGTCCTCGAGAAAAAATATTCAGTCTCCATTATTCCTTCCGGAGTCGTTAAACCAAGAGTTTTTTATGCATTGTATAGCTCTCTGCAGGCAATCCTCCTTCAAAACCTTGGAAGATTAAAAAAAAATAATAAAGGAATACATAATATTTGTCCGTTCATGATCCCCGCTAATAATCCGACAGCACCCATGTACTTGATCCCTTCCGCGGCCTTTTCCACGTCTCTACCCCGCCACCCCCGAACCCTGTCCCCCAATCATCCTTAGTTTGAGGCCCTCCCTCTCATATCGGCACGTCACACATTCACGTAAATACCTATAGAGGAGCTCACGGATGTGGAAATGTCGGCGGAAGGGTGGGAAAGGAGAAGTTCGGTGGGTTGAGAGTTTGTAGGGATATGTCGCGTGTTATTCGTTTTGTGGCTGTGCTTTTCCCGTTTCGGCATCCGGAGTTCATTGATTGGCCATCCGAGAGGGAGAGATAGTGGCGGGGGGGAGTGGGTGGGAACAGTGTTGGAGAAGGGGGTTTGTTTTGGTGGGAGGGAGGAAGGGGGAGGGTTTGGGTGGCTGGATTGTAAGTCGGGGCGTGCTGGGTGGGTGGTCGGAGGAGTTTGGCAGAGGGTGAGAGAGTGTGTGTATGTGTGTATTGGCGTGTTTCGGCAGGGTGGATTTATCCAGCCAATGGCGCGGAGGTATATATATATGGATTGGAGGTGTACGAGCAGGACGGGGATAAAAAAATGGGTGTTGGAGGAATGGAGGGAGAGAGATTTTTAGGGGTTTATAAGGATACGGTTTTGGAAAAAGTAAGCGCTCGTTTTACTGGAGGAGGAAGGGAGTGAGGGAGAGATAGCGTACGAGAGAGAGAGAAGAGAAAATCAACATTCCGGAACATTCGGATTTGTATCAGTGACGCTTGTATTTGTATTTTGCGAAAGTACACGCTTTTAAACGCTTCGTCTGTTTGTTCTTCCCCTTTTGCCAATCCAGGAAACCCGCGATGTGAATTCCCATCGTGCAAACACTCTCCGTTCATCCGTGTTGGGCTGGGGAATGAGGAGTGGGGGAGGCTAGCGAGTAGTTGGGCGGGGGAAAAAGGATTTTTCGGTGGGAGGAGGAGGAGGAGGAAAGAAAGGGGGCGTTTAGGGGGCGGGGGCGGAAAGGGGAGAATGAATGCTGGAGATGGAAGATGGAGGCGACGCTGGATAGAGGGGGGCGTTGGGCAGGGGGGTTGGTAGCGCCATGGCTGAACATCCGAGCCAACATACCCCCTAAGTCCCCCGACTGCGATCGATGTGGAGGTTGGCGGGGTTGGGTGGGGCGATGTCGGAGGGGGAGTGGGAGGAGGGGGGGAGGTAGAGGTGAAGAGGGGAGGAGGGCTCCTTTTAAAGGAAGAGGAGGCGGAGAGGAACGGGCGAGACGACGGAAGCAAAGTGGGAAGTACGCCGCTCCGAAGTAGGAGCGGAAATAACAGGCGTGCCTACTCGGCTCGAGAAAAATGTAAAAAAAAACCTTATTTTAAAACATTTTCTTACCCGTTTAGGTGTCTCTTTGCGTAAATTTTGAAGATGTTATCACACTTGCGGCTTTGAGAGAACAAATTAGCCGATGAAATTGTTTTATCACTTACTTAAGACCTATTGCCTGCGGTGTGAACCGATTACTGCGCGGATACAGGTTATTTCCTTCGCCTATCATCGATTTCCCTTACGCATAGTCCCGCGATGCATTGTTCTCCGCTATCTCCATACTTGCGAGTTCAATCTTCTCAACTGCTGCCCCCGAAAGTCGATGTCGAATTTCATAACAACGAAATGTTGGAGCCTGTCGAAATGAGAAGGTACCTATGCCTTCATCAAGTTTGTGTCCAAAGGATAATGACATAATATCGCCCCTGAAACTGGGGATTCGCTGAATGAGATCGTTTCTTTCAGTGGACATACTTTGAAGGTGTAAGAAAACGCAACATTACACAATGTTTTACTTCATTGAATGAGAAAAACAAGTTTTTTATTTACGTGCTTAAAGAAATACGTATATTTATCAATTGAAATAACAGTTTATTTATTCGAGAATTTTTGCAAATGAACAATGACATCGAACTACCCGACACATCCTACGTTTAGTGCGGCAGTAACTACTCCAAGTAATAATTAGTTTAAAAGGGAAAAGTTACTTTGATCACCTTATGAGCAGAATTCTTCTTCTTTTTGTTTCTACTGGTAAAAGTTTGAAGGATTCATTCCATGTGGAACAATAGTGTAGAATCAATTGCTTTTGGATCCATTCTTAACCAGCCACGTAACAATAACTTAAAACATCTCTTTTGAAGAATTTCTACCCGAAACTCAAGAAAAAAAGTCTTTATATACTCTACCGATAAAACCCTAAATGTTTTAAGACCTTGTCGTCTTCAATGTCCCAACTATTTTTTTCAATGTCAAATTTTAAAATTTTATCGCCTCATCTTGTGTATGAAGCTGTGTTGCCCATCGTTGATGTTGCCGATCATTTCTACTAAATTTCATTTGCCGTTGTTGATAAAATTAATAGCCATTGAAGTTGAATCTTGCTAACATATTTATACCTACATGCTGATTCTGATTGAATTCAATCCTATAAAATTGATCGCCGATTGTACTTCGTGCTCATTGCAAATTTACCGCGGGCTGCTTTTACATTCAAAAGGTGAAAATAGCGTTTCATACATTTAGTAGTTGATAATTTTCTCAGCTTATGTCGATTTAAATAACTTTACCTGCTAATTAAAATATTTTTACTCGTATTTACCCTACTCCGAACTTTAATTCGTAGATAGAATGTACGCAACATTTCTCTTTTTGCGAATATTACATATGTCTCAGAATATACGATATTGCCCGCATTTGTGTTACGCGTTATCTTATATAGGTATACTTATATCCAGTTGACCATTCTCCCAAGTATCAACCCTTTTGAAATCTCGGGCAGCCTTACAAGCATGGTTCTTAAAATCAGTGTTCTCTCGCCGGAGTTTCTTGGAGGTAGTTCATTACGTTCAGCTTTGTTCGGAACTACGCCTTTAGTCGGAAGGACGGAGTAACTACAAAAATGAGCGTATAGCTGGTGTTCTACGGAACGATTGGAATTCGTAGGTGGTGGCATGATACGTGATTACTAGCGCTACACTAGTGCTGGAAGATAGGACTACAAACCGGGAAACAGTATGTGAAAACATTCGTGTGGAGCGTGGCACTCTACGAATCGGAAGCATGGACCATCGGAAAAGCTTACCAGAAAAGAATAGAAGCCATTGAAATCTTGCGCTGGAGCATGATGCTGAAGATAAAATTGATGGACAAAATAAGAAATGATGAAGTGTACACAAGAGTAGAAGAGGAAAGGACCATATGGAACACCAAGCAGAAAAAAAGAACAAGATGAATTCGATACATCCTGAAACACAATGTATTTGTGAAGAACATAATCGATGGCAAAATAGAGGGAATAGCACCCAGAGGAAAATCTAGGATAAGTTCATGGACCAAATAAAGAGGAAAGTACATAGGAAGACATACCAGGTGTAAAGGAACTAGCATTAGATAAGGAAGGGTGGAGGGCTACAGTCAACCAATGCTAAAATTGAACGAACAAGTGAAAAAAGAGAGCTACACTATACTTTCTAGGAGGTGGAAGCGGAGGTATTCTCCTTTCAGATGGCGAGAGACAAAAGGCAATGCGGAGTGGAAGTCTTGCGTGGGAGTGGGGGGCGGAGGAGGTTGGCTTAGCTGCCTAACCCCCCCCTCTCTTTCCCGAGGGGAGGAGTCTCGGGCTGGCCTCTGAGAACCCCCTCCCCGCCCCTCGTATATATCTTGGCGCACCTTGGCAGCACAATGGGACGAGGAGAAGGCGGTTAGGCGGTGGAGAAGGGGGGGCGGAAGGACGTCACGTGGGAGGCGTTTGTTTCCTTCGACCAATGGGGAGCCGCCTTTCGGATCGCGTGACCTTCGCTTCTCTTCTCTTCCCACACCCACTCCCACCACCCGCTGCCAGAGCGTACAGACGCCCAAGGCGCCGCGGCGCTTACCTCCCACCCTCCGCAACCCTCCTCCCCCATCCACTTCTCCTCCGCGTCGAAGACAAGGCGACCCCTCCCATCCTCCCCTCTTTACAATTCTCCCTCCCCTCCTCCATCCTCCCCTCCGCCCAACCCCGCTCGCAACCCCTCTCTCTTCTCCAATCTCCTTCCCTTTTAGCGATGGGGAAGGCAGTTTTCCTTCCCACAATGCCTTTCGCCGCCATTGTGTTCCGTTCTCTTCTCCTGCCCTTGCGTCCTGAAGGTCCAATAATAGGCGCCCCTCTTAGCTATTGGCCCCTCCCTCCAGTACATACACACCCACACACACCCCATGTATATGTACACGTACATATATATAAGCGAAAATACATAAATGTGTGTATCTTTCTCCTCCCTATCCTTCTCCCTTGCGCTCTCATTCCCTTATCCTTCCGGCCTTATCGGGGAAAGCTTACGAAAGCCTTGGTTCCTCGAAATACTCATCCGTCACCGCCAAACACTGTTTCGGCTCTGAAGCCGTGTAAAGTTTGAAGGATGAATGGGGTTAATGGTTCGTAAAAGAGATGCGGTTAGAAGCGTCGCTTTCTTCCGATGATTTATACTTCTCCGACTTAGAACTCGTACTACGTCGGAAAGCAAATTCAAAGGCTGATGATGACTAAGTGAAGAGAAGCTTCATGAGTGATAGCAAGATAAAAGAAAACAATCCAGAGGTGAATTGTTTTTCTTACTTACTTCCATTGTTGAGATACCTTGCTATGCTTCGGCACCAGTAACGACGGGGTAAAGTCCTCGTTTGCTAATTTGAGGGTCGTGGGTTTGAGTATCGCCTGGATGGAATATCTTCCCACTCGATGACATGGGAGTTAGTGTAAAGCGGGTACTGGGAAGAGAGAGCGGAATTCCTTATCCAGCCCAGTATACATGAGCTGAAATAATAAGAATACATAGTAAATTTGTCTTAAACTTATGACTAAAATTGAAAGATGATGATGATTATCCTATCGGTTGCTTACTTGTCACTCAATGAGTTTTCAGTACGAGGCAAAATATGTAATCTTGCCGTGGCTTTATTTTGTCTTTATATTTTCTGATGGACATGTTGTTGACTATTTGAATGAAAAAACAGCCAGTAAATCGGTCACGTACGACTGGTGCTAATCCATTTCCGGAAACGGAAATTAAGTTTAAAATTGCAATAGTAAGTGATTCGTTTACACAAAACTTTCCAGTCTATTGGTGTCATTTATATCGAAAACGACCAAAGTTCTCCGAAAATGGGACTAATAGCTGCTCTGCTGAAAATAAACAGTATGATCCCCGACCTGTTCATCCTCATAAACTGAGGAAGCTCCAAATTTTGGGAACATATCACACTTGTATAATTAGATCCCATTTTGTACATCCTTCATCAGAGTAATAGGTATTCTTTAATGATTCTGGCATGCACGAATTCATTGAGCTTGTTCGTTGGTGATACGAGAAAAAAGAAAGCTTGGATTTTAATACAATACTTCATTAATTGGATCATCAAAAAGAGTAAACAATGTATCGACTGTGGAACAATCTGTACCTCTAACACGATATATGACCAACGCTTCCCAATTCGATTTTTATATCTTCCTTGCGACTACTCAGCTGGAAACGGAGAGCTTAATAGTCGTCACCAGGTTGTCTACTCTGTCTGTTTGCGCTTTGTATATCGCTTATGTCTAAAAATACATTTAAATAAAATAAAACTGTGAATTACGATTTGCCATACCCGGAAGGGGGCGATTAAAATTAAAGTGCCCGGCGTTAAAAAAAATCCCAATGCAAAGTAAGCCCTGTGAATGTGACCCGATCGATACGGATGTATGGAGGTCCCAACGCGGGCGAAATTGAGATCATTTGCTTCTCCTCGCGGCTGGGAGGGGGAGCTTGGTAGATTCGGATGGTACAGTCGGAAGGAGCAGGGGTTAGCCGAGGGGGGCGGTGGGGGGGGGGGGGGGCGAGGAGCCCCCACCTAAACGCGCGTGTCGTGTCCTTACTCCTTTACACAACAACCCTTTCCTCCTCCTCCTTCTGGGGGGGGGGGGCGTGGTGAAAGGGGGCGGGGACCTTTTCCCCGCACCCGAAATCCTCTCAACCCTATCCCTTCTCTCTCATCACAAACGCAACCCCGTGCCCCACACCCGCCTCACACTTTTGCCCCCGTCCCGGCTTTTCCTTCCATCTCGCCCCAGAAGCACATTTGTATGTTTACGCCCCTCTGCACACTCACTCCATGCCTTCTAAACCTTGTTCCATTTCCCACCCATCCACTAAAAGGAGTGCCCGCCTGTTTCCCTCCCCTCCCCTTTTCTCTGTTCCTCTCTCTCTCTCAGTCTCACAGCATCCATTTCTCACTAATTCCTTTTTTCCGTCTCCATGAGCATTCTATGTCCCTCTTTCTCTCTCTCTCCCCCTCTCTTCTTCTTTCCATCTATCCTCTCCATCCCCTTTTCGCCTACGTGTCCTTTCCTCGTTATTCTCTCCATCCTTCCACTGCATTCCTTCCCCCCGTTTCACCTCAAAAGACAGAGCCGCCAACCTTGGTATAATTGTCGTTCTCACGCGGAAGTTTAATGGGCCGCCGAAGACACGTGTGGCGGTCTGGTTCAGTAAATACCCAAGTGCTTGCGCTGTACCACGTTCAGTTGTACACAATCCTCTGGATATCTGGTGGTTGCCAGGCACGGGCTCGATTCCCGACATGGGTCCTGTATAGGGATTTGGTGGAAGAAGGAGCTTTTAGTCTAAACCTCGCTCAAGAAAGACTCGTTATTTGGAATAGCGTTGGTCTGGAGGATAGAGTACTGGCGTACCATACGAATGACCAGCGTTCAAATCCGGTGGAGGTTAATATTTTCAGAAAAAGCCGATCGCTACTTGGATGTCTTGTGGAGGATACATCTACACATCTACAGCTACGTCATACCCTGCAAGTCACCCATAGGGTGTATGGCAGGGGGTGCTTCCACACCAGGCATGCATGAAGGATACGGTAGAACACCGAAATTACATTGAAACCCGCGTACCACACATGCAAAGCGCCAATTAAAAATCTAATAACCAAGAAACATTCCATCGTCAATCGTTCCAACATGCCAGGGATACAAGACTACTATTATATATTCAAAATATCATGCATAAATAAGAACATCAATATTTACATCATGCATAAATAAAAACGTAGAGAATATGAAGAGAAAGATGTACTGTCTGCCTATTGTCACAATTCGAACTATTCATGACGACGATCACAGCTGTTATGGTCCCGAATGGTACGCGGAAAAAAATGACAATTTATACCTATCGGTTCTACAATCTAGCTTTCTAATTTTATTGGCACGATACATCCAAGTTCAGTACTCCGTCCGTCCGTCTAGGCGTTAAACCGTGGTGGTTATCGCTAAGAGCAGGCTAATGCCGACGCCGGGTTTCTCTCCACCCTTCCTCCATGCCACATTTATCGTACCCTTACCTACCCACCCACCTGACCTCAATGATGCAAATGCCTTCAGTTTTCTGTCGCCTGCCGAAATTATTATTCCTCGTTGACCTCCTCACAATAGTGATTTCCTGTAGTTGCAGTGAATTTTATTAATGCCACCTATGGAACCGTAGGAGGATTTACGGATAGAATACAGTTTAAAGTAGGTGCATTTGTTTAGTAACGTTTACAATGCCACAAATAAAATAAAACACCGCCCAGGCGAAAGAATAAAATAACTTTGTTTAACTCCACTTGTGAGAATTTCATGTCAAGACCCGACTTTCGACACTTAGTGTCATCTTCAGTTTGCCAGCAACCTCCAAGATTTTAACGCTTTGGAATCATCCGCAAGGTAGTTCATAGGAATTTTATTTACTTCAGAAGCAGTAGCTTGAAAGCACTTCGGAGCGAAGCCACGGGCCGTGTTCCAATCCGATATTATGCACACTTATGTGCTCTTTTCGATTGTCATTTTCCGGATGTGACGTCGTATAGTGCGGTTCCAATCCGTTAGAGTGCATCATGGCTAGGGCGCTAGTGCACATAGAAGGTAAGTGTACGCCGATGCGCCCTTTTGCGCCCTAAGAATTTCCCATACATGAATAATGCGAATTTCCAATGCGATGTCTTGCGATAAATTACAATTCTGAGTGACTAATGAATGTTCTTCTGATATACTAGGGGCAGACGAAAGGATAATACAATCCATCGGCCTGCGGAAGAAGTACACAGACCAACTTACGGGTCGAGGCGGTTCTGATATAGTTCCGATATTGGACACTGGGAGACGTTGGCGCTGGCTACCGTAAGAGCAGAAAGTGCGTTAAGTACAGGATAGGGCATAAGGGCGTAAGTGCATAGGGTGCACCCAACGGATTGGAACACGGCCTCGGATCTCTACGGCGGTAAGGGCCGATAGCGGCGATAATCGCTACACTACAGTGCACGGTTTTGACAATGAAAGTTGGACCGGCTTCTACAATGTTTGCAGGCGTCAATTCGAATTGGCGAGTGCATTGCATGCTGTCCGTTAAAATCCTCATCACGTGACGGCGAGTGGGGCTTACTGGTGATAACAAAAAATAAACTTGCATTGGGAAGATTTAATGAATGAATGTTTACTTGGAGGTTTTCGTTCCAGGTTATATTAAACGAAGGCTTGCGACAGCGGATTGTCTGAAATGAATTTACTGTAAAACTTAGTGCCCTTCATGAATGTGTATATATATATATATATATATATATATATATATATATATATATATATATATATATATATATATATATATATATATATATATATATATATATATATATATATATATATATATATATATATATATATATATATATGTATATCTTTTATCCATGTCAGTAAATTAATCCGACGAATGCCTGTAGGACTCCAAGACTAGCGAAAAATGGTTTGATTGCCTGAATTCAGACATTCTTCCAATGTAACAATAATATTGACTTCCAGCAGTATTTTTTTTTGGACGCATCGGAAATGACGTGCAAGCAGAATGACTTCTTGAAATAAGCGATAGATAGTCGTCGAAGATCGATACATCGTTAAACTCTACCACTTCCTTAAAAAATTTCTTCTGTAAGTGTAAATTCGCATTTAAAATTGCCGTTATTGCGACAAACTCATTTAGTTCTGTAATTTCACTGTGATTTCTATTTTATCGTAGTTTTTAACCTTAAGGCACGAAAACCAAGCTTATGCAAACCATTGAATCAATTCCAACACCGATTTCTGGTAAATAATATATCGGCGAGACTTTCTCGCGGTAATTATCTCATTTTAATGAAAATAGTGATTAGCAGATTTATGTTGTTGATATAGCGATTGTGATCGAGCATCTCTTAGAATTAATGTAAAGCATCAAAAGATTGACTATTATGATAGCGTTAGACTAACTCTATATTCACATTATGAAGGAAAAATATACTTACCTATTACTACGTTTATTAGTAATGGAATCTCAGTATTTAATTATACGTTATTACTTTTGGAATAGACATAGCGTTGGTTTCCCCTTCAATTTGTTCCAGCGTCAATATGGAGCTCTGGGCTGCGAGATTTTCATATGTTGCGGCATTCATCCAATAATATCTTTTAATTAGCGAAATAAACACTCTTTTAAATATAGCGGTACTTAGCTTTGAATTGGTATGTAACTACATTTAGACTCTTCAAATTCATCTCATTAACATATTTATACTTGACTGGAATTCAAATGATTCCTCGATGGTCTACTAAGTGTTTAATTCTCCCCACCGCGTAAGTATTCTATGCAAATGACAAGGCTCTCCAATTGTTATTTAAATGTTATTTCTTTCATCAGCGCCATTCTGTAATGTAGAATGAGTAGGTACTGTAATATTACAGTGGTAGTTATCTTTAATATACGATGTAATGTAAAGTCGAGATTTGTGAAGGAAATATTATTCTCCCTCAACTCCCCATAATCTAATCTAATTTATAAAAATGTGTTTGTTTGCTCATCTTCTATGCGTTCCAATACCATTCATCAGATTACGATGAAACTTTCGTAAGTTGTGCGCTCGCCCGCGAAGGTTTCCGAATTATAAAATCCATTGTACAATAGTTGGAGCGCGAGTCGTTTCAACAAATGAGTGCTGACACGCGAGCATCTCGAAAAACGAGGAACGACAAGCTAGCAACGGAGAAGGTCGTTTACGAGTTACTCAATCACGTCTATTAGAATCGTATCAGTGAGACATTATTTCGCGCGCATCAGAAACATATCGGTGAGGCAAAATTTGTGTTAAAAATATGTAAATCATGTGGTCGTAAAACAAGATTTGGTGCAGTAGTCTCTTTGTTTGCTTTGCTTATTAAATTCTTGAATTCTGTTTTTGTATACGCTTCGTTTGTTTCTAAAATTGAATTTTAAATCTCGAAAATCTTAAATCTTTGCACAACTTCAACAATAGAATATTTTATTTACTTGGAAACCGCAGCATAGGCATGGAATGGAAACTCATGCCATCATTTACGTGTAACTAATTCCTGTGTAGGTACGAGGAATTCATTGGACTACAAAAAATCATTGTCTTTTATTTATTTTGTATGTGTAAATGTGTCTGCTTTGTATATGTGTGCCTATCTACAAAGAAAAAGAGGCATTGCAACGCATGTCGGGCAAGTTTATTATTAGTATAAATTTTAATATCAAAACAAATGAAAGAAACTATCGAAAAAATGTGAAGATATTTTATAACATACATGGGGTTTGCCTCCCGTCCTATTCATTAGATATAGTGAACTCAGCATCTATTATTCCTTCCTCTTGTCTTTATATTGCGATGCTTTTTTCCTCTTCTAATAATGAATATTTCAATCCGGCTTTCAACATGATATTCAGCGCCAGAAGAATAAGCTCTTTTGAAAATCTACTCCCTCTCTGTATATGCGAGCTCTTCTGTTTTCACATGAACAAAGTCGCGAGCATTCCAAACAAAGCAAAAGTGCGTGTGCTGCGAACATATACCCTCATCATATTAAAAAAATACAAATTAGGCTTACAGTAAATCCTCGCGCTAAATACTCGGGATTGGCGGATTCTCAGGCTTTCTCTGTCCTTTGCTCCATTCCACAAACAAAAAAGCCAGTCATTCCACACCGATGTCAATACAAAAAAATCAAGGTAGCAAAAAATCCCGATCGATTTCCATCTCTTTTGACAGAAAACAAAAAAAAACAAGACTGGTGGGAATTTCACGGTAAAATAAACGTGAAACCAACAACGAAAGTTTATCGTAAAGGACGGAAAGGGATGTGCGGAAAATTGCATCGGGGAAAAAAACGAGGTGGAAAAGAGGAAACAAATGAAACGCGGCGGCGGCGGCGGAACACAGCGCTTTTGTGAGCGATGCGCTCGGAGGCAAATCGGAGCCACACAGTCTTTTGTCTCTTGTAGCACGGCACGCCCTGGCATGTTGATTACGCGTGCTCTATCCTCTCCTCCCATCCCGTGATCTATTGTATCCATTCGGAATCGCTTCTGTACCTAGGCATGCACGCATCGATCTAAATTTCGTGTTGATCACTTAGCGAACTCGGAATGTATATGTGCGCTCGATCTTAGTAATGAAAGACGCACATTTACCTTTCTATCCACGGTGTTAAATAATAAATTTATCCTCGGATGCATGGTTTTTATACCCCATTGTCTTTGTCCTGAAACCTCACAGTTTCACCATTTAAAATGGCAGTAGCAATAGTTATAAGAATTGAAATTTCGGTCAGTTCAAAAATGCATTCGTAAAATTAGGAAAGTCTCTTATAAATTACGTATTTATCAAATATTATTTAAATGGAATCAATTATTTTCTTTAACTTGAGTGCTTGATTCTGTTCATTGATTTCAATCTTCATTATATATTCAAAAGAAACATTTACTTATTCTAATCATTGACGCGGAATCATTTATACACTATTACAATTAATGAATGTATCCATTACAGCTCCATTTTCTGTTTGGTGATAAGAATCGGAGGCTACACAATAGTCTTAGTTTTTTGTCAAAATTCAGACCTGATGTGTTTCAGAGCGACACAAAGAATATTACCATCACGCAACACTACATCTCTAGGTGGACAGAAGCGATAAATAAGAGAGATATATTGCCGAAGAGATAGGTTCAAAAACTTATTCTATCCGCACACAATTAGCGACCAAAATAAAAACTGAGCTCCACACAATACACTTCCATAATGCACATCACCATATCACCTCCAAAAACATTATCTCTTACATATTTACACGGTTGGTGTCATAACCACTTACTACACATCCATGCGACGGCTCATAGGGTAGTATGT
This sequence comes from Ceriagrion tenellum, assembly GCA_963169105.1. Classification (NCBI taxonomy): domain Eukaryota; kingdom Metazoa; phylum Arthropoda; class Insecta; order Odonata; family Coenagrionidae; genus Ceriagrion; species Ceriagrion tenellum. The sequence continues at coordinate 29,427,377 of OY720640.1, forward strand.
AGTTGTAGAACATAAAACTGTACTCACATGTAACAATTTAAAAACATATTACCTCTTACCCTAATGCTTACAGCTTAATGATGCTCAAAACTTCATAACGATTTTATCATACGATCAGGTAAACTGTAAACCTTCAAGATTTGTTAATGAGATTAACAGCGTGGGGGAGTATATGAAGAACATTTATGTTCCAATTACTCGCTAAAATATAATTTAAAGATAGCCACAGTATGAGTTTCGCAGTTATAATGATGGAAGCCCGCTTCCGAGTGACAAAATCTATCTAAGCATAATGGTAGACTTCAGACCGAAAGAAAATACCATAGATTAGCCCCACTATTTGAATCTGATTTTGAAATTACACGCTAAAATATTATTAAAATATGGCCACTGTATGAGTTTCGTAATGGCCACAGTAAGAGTAGAAAATACAAGGTGTCCCTTTCGAACCTCCCACATTTCAAAGGTCCAGGGAAATGAGATGTGGGAGGTTTGAAAGTGACACCCTGCATTATTTTTTTCCAAATTGTAGTTAGTTTCCATCGCGTATCCAAAAGTTCTAGAGTTTCAGAAATTCGACAGCGTTACTGATTCGGAGAATGTCATATTATCGAGAGATCACTGTGCATAATTTACTTGTAACCATGTGTGTTGTGTGAATGTGTGTGGCGGGGGGTGCGGTGAGTAAGAAGGATGGGAGAGGTGGGAGAAGCACGTTGTCACCACCGCAACACCCAAACCACAACGACTTCAATGCTGTGCGAGCTGAGGCCTCGCGCTCCATTGCAAATCCGTGAGCGCACCTCCCTCCGCCCCCTTTTCACGTGATGGGTAAAACACACACGCATCCCACCCCCCAACCCCTTCTAAACACACCACAACAACCCCTTTCCGCCCCAACCATTCCGAACGCCGAACCGCCCGAACGACTGAGTTCTCTCTCCCGTGTTATACTCATCCCTTCCCCTACCTCCGTCTTCTCTCTCTCTCCCCCTCCTCCCCCACCCACTCCTCCATTCCCGCCTCACGTGTCCCCCACCCCTTACCCCCTCCCCCACGAGCCCTACCCTTTTGGAAGCTCCCCCCATTATCTCCACTGTTAACGGGAGCCCTCAACATCCTCATTACTCTGTGCTTTGACACTGTTCCTTTCAGCGTCTCATCACCTTCCGACCCTCCCCTACCGCCCCCTTCCCTCCTCCCCCACCCCCTCCTTCTCGCCTCTTTCCCCATTTCCACTCCCCCAAATCTTCTCCTCTCATTCCCCTCCCCTTCGGGACGGAATTTTCTATTGCTGGGTTCTCTATTCCGCGACCTATCCCTCTATATGTACCCAGCCTCTTTGTGAAGGATTTTCACAGCGTGCTCTCACTCTATAGGTTGCACCCAGTTGACCGTTAATGCTTTCCTATTTTGCAGAGTATGCTTCTCTTTTTCTCCCATTTTTCGAAATTATTCTGGTATCTCGGGACATTAAACCTTTATTGTTATGTCTCCGAAGCCGTATGTGGTCCTCTATGAAGTAAAATAAATACGCGTGATACGCGGGATGATCAGGTGTTTTGGGTTTCGGCTGCTCATGTTTCAGAATTTTTGCAACGCATAAAATCTCTGTGCTTTTACAAGACGAAAATAATAGAATTTGAACTAATTTTTCTCTGGTGGTAAAAATATACTGAAAATATTTCAATAACTAAATGTATAAGACAAATATTGTTTTCCTGCCGAGGCTCCTATCTATTGCGCCTGAAAGGAGATATCTCCCATTTATGTAGTCTTTTATTAGATCATAATTTTCAACTTAGATACGGTGATTTAGTTTTGTTATTGCATTAAATAAATAATTAAGACCGTTAATAGAGCTTAACTGGCCGAGGGAAAAATGATAAATCAAATTTTGCCCCAGGTGGCTGGATTTTATTGCAATGTGTCTAATTTGATACCGTAGTAAGTTAGGTGGTATCTGGCCGTGAAATAAGTCCACCGCTTTTATTAAATCTATTGTTATAGTCTTCATAAACTTTGCACATTTCTCCTTTTTTACAAAGTTTTGGTAGCTACTACCCAGGAAACTCCTTTTATACTTTTACGATTTTATCAAAAGTGTCGTAAAATTGACGGCCAAAAAGAATCGTTATAAAAACTGCTCTCCCCACTTTTTTCTCCTCTTTTCATGTTGGAGGGTGGCTGTCGAGTATTTGGGTGAAGTGTATACTTGTGTAAAAGCCATACGTTCGAAGTATTCTTTCTCTTTTCATATTTCCGCGTCCCTAATACACCGTTAGCTCAGTTCCACCACGGTTCTCATTCCTTACCATATTTCCTTCCCTTTTTCTTGCCATTTATCGTCTGGATTACCTGCCGATTACTTCTTCATCCTCTGGAGATGCCGTTGCCATCCGTTGTGATGCCCAGCGCCACTGGCGCGGGCATCCCCATCCCCATGGTTCTCCTGCGTTTTATGGTGGTGGCAGATTCAAATAGTGGGGCTAATCTATGGTATTTTCTTTCGGTCTGAAGTCTACCATTATGCTTAGATAGATTTTGTCACTCGGAAGCGGACTTCCATCATTATAACTGCGAAACTCATACTGTGGCTATCTTTAAATTATATTTTAGCGAGTAATTGGAACATAAATGTTCTTCATATGCGCCTCCACCCTGATAATCTCATCAACAAGACCTTGAATGTGTACACTCTGCCTAATCGTATGATAATATCCTTATTAATTTATGCGCATCATCAAGTATTAGGCAATAGGTAGGGTAAGAGGAAATATTTTTATAAAAAGGTTACATGCAAGTGTAAGCTAGCCTTTTACCTGGAATTTAGAACCTCTTATCTTTCTCCCATTACGGTTTTAATGCTTTGGTCAAAATAAGGCCTTCCAAAGCCTAAGCACCCCTATCCCTGCCCCATTCTTCCGTTCCGTACATGAGAGGCCATCAGAAACCTCTCCAGTGTACTTCAACCTCCTCGCATTATTTCAATCTCTCCTCCATTTTATTCATCGGTCTCCTCCCTCTTCTCTCACTGTCCCTCACTTCCGCAGGGTTTTTTTATTTCTTTGAGGTCGTTGCTCCCTCGCTTATGAGAACACGTTGCCGACCGCTCTGTGAAACTTTGCGTTAATAAAATCAAAACTGTGTTCCCGTGGGTTATTGGCGTACCGTGAGGGCGTCCTGAGAATATTGAAATCAATCTAACTATTGTTGCGCATTTATTTTGTCGCAGTCTTCGGCTCTTGAATGACATAGATGGTGATTTTTGCCAGTACGGAGCTGACTGAACTTTGGTGCTTTTGGTGCACTGGATTGAACTTTGAGATGAGAATCCGGAGATGAAGACCAAACTCTCATCATCGCTTCCTTTATTTAGCGAAGCTCTTTGTATTTCCTTCCTTCCGTCTTCGTCAATTTAAGAAATAAACTTGAGGCAAATAGTACTACGCGTCTCAGTTAGTCGACAGACGTGATAAATCGCAGCTTTAATGATTTTTTCTCGAGTACATAATATTTTTACGCTCTCTCAAGAGTTTTATCTTGATATGGTATTTTGTGGATGTTCATATTTTTTTTATAATTTTTCCCAGTAGCAAAAAGAACACTACATTTTTTAACTTTTATGAATTATTAGCCAGTTCTACCGCATGTATTATTGACATTAGAAGAACAGTATTGCAGAATTAAAATATATAATATATAAAACTGTCTATCGTAGACAATTCAATTTCATTGAATCATTTTTATTACATGCAGTAATGAAATTTCAAAATATCTTGAATTATCACTTGCTTTGATTCGTGGGGCTTATATTTTTATATGACGTGCGTATTATCAAAAATCAGAATTATATGCTACTAATTGTTTTCGTCCCTGAAGTATGTGGATGTGCTTTTACCATCGTCATATATTGAAAAATTCTTTAAGCTAAATTCACTTTGAACAATTTTGAATATGAAACCTAAAAAATTTGAAGTAAAAAGTATTTTTTTTATTAATGCTAAAGTGACCTCTGAATATCTCTTGCAAGCATCTCTTGTTGAAAGGAGAGTTTCGCATCACTCGCGAAAGCTTATGAGGCTCGCTCCGTACACGAGCATGAGGCTCCGACATACGTACAATGAAAACGAAATGTGCGTCGCCACTTTCTTCCTCGCATGCGAGCACGTTTTTATATGTTCCTGCGAGTTCGATATCGGAAGGCGAAATAAAGGGATGAGGATGTACTGTGTGTGTGCACGCTCGATTTATTCACGCGAGCAAAACCTCCTCTGTGTGTGTGTCTCTCTCTCTCATCTTTCGTATGTGTGTGTGTGTGGTGACGCCACGGTGGATGAAGAGCGGGGGCGGGAAATAGGTGGAATGTCTCTCCCGGGGTAGGAAGAGGATGGGTTGTAAGGGGTGAGCTTTCCCCCGCGGTGGTGGGGAAGGGGTTTGTGAGGTGCTGCCAGGGCATGCCATTCAAACGGAGACAAAAGCGAAGTCCTGGGTGAGGGATGGAGAGAGTGAGGGTGGAAGAGAGGAGCGGTTGGCGCCACGCATGGGAGATTAGCAGTATTACGGAGCGGGGACCATTATGACCCGGCCGTGGGAGGCTGGGCTGGCTCTCCCCGGCTGTGGGTGGGATAAAGGGAAGTTTAGGGACGCGGATTTAAAGCAGCCAACCCCCTGTCATCATTTTCATCCCTCTATCTCTCCTTCTGACGCTCCCTGTGTCTCCCATCGAATGCCAACGGAGTGACGCCCCCCCACTTGTTCATTCTCAATCTGCACTCCTCCCTCTTTATATCTCTAAGTACTGTGGGTACCACTATCACATAGGTTTTTCTACTACATAGGTACTTTATCTCAGGTGCGCCGTCCTTATCCTCCCGGCACGGTTTCTCTTTTGTCCCTCCGCGTCTTTTCATCATGTCCTTCCTGCTTTACACCTCTTCTTCCTCCGTTCTGCCGTCTTTGTGGGCATCCTCCACCGCACTCATTTTAATCATCACCGAAGCAACGTCTTTCATTCTTTCTCGTCAGGTTTTGTTGAAACGTAAAGTTGAACGGTTTTTAGGTTTCTCGTTGAGATTAGTTATTGTTTTTATATATAAATAGACCGGAGGTTCTTGCGCATGTCCTTTTTAACCTGACCTGTCCGTTCAGGGACGTAGAACACTAATGATTACCCGAGCAGCATACTTTCATTTCTGTACAATTAAGCGTATCATTTTGTAAAGCCAAGTGTACATATAAACAACCTTTTTTTAAATATCTACGAATATTTCGGTAGAATGCGACGTGGCTCTGTTGCATTAATATAAAATTTGTTAACTGGTTGATTACTTATTGTAATTTCACTCGGTTTTGCGGTTTCTCAGCCATCCTTTGAGATATCAAAAGCAATAATTATAATCTCCATTCCATGAATGCCCACTCTACAACCCGTGCTACTGAACACCCGTTCAGCTTATTCACAACATCTTCCACCTCAGTCATTCTCCTGCATTTCTTTTTAAGTGGAATTGTCATACTTGTGTCCTGATTATAATTTAGAAGCGCGAAACTAGAGTGAAATAGCATTGCTATATGGTGCCAATTTCAACCCAAAAATATGTTGTATCGAGAAATAAATATGAGCTTTATCTTAACTTTTTCTATATAATTAATTGGATTATATTATGTTTTCTGACGAAATACTATTTTTACGTACCTCATAGGCCTGAAGATCATCCAATCTTGTCGTCAATAGTCCTGTCTTCCTGGAATTTGATCTTAGGTATTCATTTTGTAATTGGGGCGATTCTTTACCCCTGCTCCAAGCCTACGCCTTAATAAATACGCCTATATGTAGCACACATGTGTTACATGTTAAGCGTATTTATCTCAACTTTCTGATTAGTTCACTTTGGTGTGGATGATTAGGAAGTCCACGAGGAGTTAGGACAGGCAGTCTTTACCTGAAGATTTTGATGCGATTGATGATCGGTGTGATATTTGGCAGCTAGAATTAAATTTGAAGAAATGCGCGATAATGAACTTTTGGAAAAAGAATGGTTTTCCCCGGAATAATTATTGCATCAAAGAAAAAAAAATATCTAACGTAGAATCTATTATATACTTAGGCGTCACCATCACTGAAGACATGTCATGGAGAAACTCATCAGGGAAATAACTAGTGTAGCAAACCGTAGATTAGGATTCGTAAAAAGGGGTCTAGACAAATGCGATGAGAGAGTACGAGAAAGAAGCTATTTGCACTTGCCAGGCCTCATTTAGAATATGCCGCTAGTATATGGGATCCGTACGAGTAAGGATTGATAAAAGAATTAGAGCGTGTGCAAAGGAGATCCGCTATATTTGTTAAATGCTGTTATGGTAATTGTTACGTGTAATAAGTGTTACGAATTTAATAGAAGAACTAGGATGGGAATTACTATCAGAAGGCAGGTTAAAATTTAGGTTAAACCTTTTAAGTAAATTCGAAACCGATTTGTTCACAGATGACGTTAGATATATATATGAAGAACCCCTGCGTATTATGCTAGATTTGATCAGATTAACAAGATTATAGAGATGGATTGTTGAACCAATAGATTTAAAGTGTCATTTTTCCCGCGTACCATAAGAGAGAACAATAGGGAGCGTGGCAAAGTGATAGGGAGGTGAAATACAGTTAGAGTAGTCTGTAGTGCATGATGCATGTTATAACAACCAATAATCCCTTTCTTATTATGTAGATACAAACCATCTAGCTGCATGTGACCCTGTTCTCTAGCATGTCTCCCTTAAATATTCTAGTTGCATGTCAATAGTGCATGTTTGGTGATCTTCACCCCCTGCTACACACCCTCGTGGTGGCTCGCAGGGTATTACATAGATGTAGATGTAGATGAGGAAGACCAGGCGTTGTGTGTCTCTCTCAGCCATTTTTACTTGCCATTAGTTACATCAATGTCAGTGTTAGAATTTTCTCTTATTTCGCCTCCCCTGCTTTCATCTGTAATTTTTTGAGCTCTTAAAAATGTTTTACCTAAAAGTTTTATAATATTAGTCCTTGTGACTCCGTATAAATTGGTTGTATATGGTGTATTTCAATAATATATCAAAAGATAGGTGAGAGGAGACAGGAAAATGATTTTTCGAGTACAATGGAAAATCATGTTAGACAAGAACAGATACGTATTTCGACGCTCTACTTCCTCGTCCGTTAAATTACATTCAAGTAAATACATCAGGGGTGTACAGTTTTCTTTCTCCAAACATCATTTTCCGGCCCATCCCGGTAAACTCGGGATATAATATGTTTTTTCCTGCCATATTTTGACTAAAAATTCTTTGCATTCGAGCGGGCGCCATGATGCACGCATTTCCCTTTGTGAGGACAATTTCCTTTTCATTCCTTTGCCGCGCTTCTTCACTCGTTTTCACCGCGGCTCCCCCGCATCTCCCACTCCCCCTCCGCCCCCGCGGTCCCCTCCCGACCCTCACCCTCCCCCGCCCCTTCCAGCCCCTTCATCCTTCCTTCGATCCACCTCAGCAGGAGAGGAGAGGAAGGCCAGGCCTTGTCTCTCTCACTGCCATCCCGCTCCGTTCTGCCCCACCGACCCGCCCCCTTTCCCTCAAACCCACCCTTTTCATAAAAGGAGAATGAGGGATTCCATCCCCCTCCCACCCACGAAGCGACGCCCCCCTCCCTGCTTTTGTTTCCCTGCGCAGAAGAGAGACAGAGATATCCAACCCCAAAATTCTTCCCCCACTCCCTCCGTGAAACTCGCGAGGGGCATTATGGGAGAGAGCGGTAGGGACGGTAAATGGAGGAGGGAGAGGAGAGATGGGAAACCGAGCTCTCCGATTGGAGGAGAGGAAGAAGGATTCTGGAGTCCGAATTGTGCCCGGAAATCGTAGGGGGGTGGAAGTGTTGGTTTACGATGTCGGTGTTGGTGAGGGGGAAGGGGGAACGTATTGAATTGGCGTGGGAGGGGCGACGTGGTGTGCATCGGTATGTGTGCGAGGGAGGCTGTATGAGATTGTGTGCGCGTATCTGTAGCAATGGAGGAAGCTGGATGATTGCACAGGATGAAGTAGTGTGAGGTGGGCTGTAGGCTTGTGCGATGAACGAATTTGCCCATCGAGGGTCGATGAAAAAAAATCATCGAGATGATTCGGTTTCGATGATTGTCATCGACGATAATGTGTCGATGAATTCATCGCCGTCGATAAGTCGATGAATTTATCGCCGTCGATAAGTCGATGAATTCACCGACCTCGACAAGTCGATGAATTCATTCATCGCCGACGGAAAGAAAGAGATAGGCACGGGCGGGCGACGCAACACAAATAACTATCATCTAATGGGGATGGATTCATTTATTCATCTACATCGATGATTTCATCGATTCATTGACGTCAGTTCATTAATCAACTCATCGACGTCAGTTAATTCATCGACTCATCGACGTCGGTGAATTCATGGACTCATCGAAGTCGATGATTGATGACATTCATTGTCATCGATGCGGTTCATCGCAACGCGATGACTTAAATCATCGTCGATGAATAGACTCATCGCACAAGCCTAGTGGGCTGCGGGGGTGGGCTGAAAATGGGTGGAAAGCTTTATGGAGGAAGGCGATCACGTGCAGATATTGTTCGGAATTAGGATGAGCTAGCTGGTCATTGGACAGATTTTCCAGGAATCACTTTTAAATAAACAAAGGAAAAATGAAATAAGCATGGAAAAGTGCAAAAAGAAATTTGATAAAACTGCCCTTTGGGTCAGCATAGGATTCTTGATCTTTCGGCATAATGTTTCAAGTGACATGAAAGATTTACCTACGTTTATGATGACCGAGGTTGGAAAAATCCCACGGTACACAAGCCGTAAATTCTTTGCGAGATTTCCGCCAGGTAAGGTTTCTGGTTCCTACCGATGTTTCTGTGGCTGACACTGCCATCGTCTTCAGGGCACGTCAGAAGCAAAAAACCTTACCCGTCGGAAATCCTGAGAGGATCTAACGGTATTATACGTCGGGAAAATATTAGCTTTAGAAATCTCTTTTCTGATAAAAAATACCTATGACATTTCACGCAGAAATCTATAAATACTTATTGTGAACTTTTTACATAAATTAATCAATTAATTGTACCAAGGTTTTGGCTAAAAATCAATTATTGAAGACTTTTCAATAAATATATATGTAAAATCTTCCGTATGTGTAATATATACATTATAACCTTTTTTTAATAAACTTCATATTTCTACACATGCTGGAGAGAAGTGGGTTGGTTAGAGATTGCTAAGTTGCGTAAAGCTTGTTATTCTCGGTTTGTTATCAGCGCTGTAAGACCTGAAATTTTGACAATAAATCACCAGTTTATAGGAAATTAAACCCATCCATTTCAACCCTACAAATAAGAAATTATTTTGAGACTAACGAACAGTGATATAATTGAACGAACAAATGAAATTTGCAAAAGAATAGTTAACTTTTGTTTATTTTTGTTTAAATTGCGCTCGTGGTCCATAACCACGATATCGTTATGATAAATTCATTGCTTAAGCTTGAAAAGTTTTGTATCTGTTGCATATAATTACTTAATTTCTTATAGAACATAACTTTTTGTTGTATACTTCAGAGAGGCATTATTGCAAAGGCCAGAAAGGTCTGACTCACAGATAAATACGATGGTATGTTTTTTGTATATTTTCTCAGCTACTCAAATAATTTTCTCCTCGCCGACATATTTTTTTTAAGGTAGCAAAAAAACTTCGATTTTGAAGATGTTCTTAGCTCACGGTGTCAACTATCTAGCAAAGTAAAATCGTAAAATAAGCATATTTAGTTGTTTTTATTTACTTACAGAAGAGTTCAGCCGCTTGGGACAATCTTCTACGCCAGTAGCCTTAGTAAATATATTAGTGCTTCGTACGACTATTTCTGTTTGAAGAAAAATTCCATAATGGTCTTAAGAATTACTTGAGAAATCTGTTATTCGTACAACTTTAAAACTTAAACCAAATCTTTCGGGATAAATTCTCACCGATACTTTTTGAATAACGGTGTCAAAAACTCTAATTTTATTTCAATGCTAAATTCTATGTGAACCCCCAAAGTAAATCATCCTACCTACCCCAGACACATCACTGTCGATTAGATCATTAGCATATTCTAATTGAGCCCCTAAACTGATAAAAAATGTCATTTTTCCACGAACTATGAAGAACCGTAATAGCCGCCATTTAGACGCGATAAATATATAAGTTTCCGGCAGTTTTACCAGCTAATTGGAATGATATATGTAATTTTTTCATTGAGATAACTAGAAGTAACATCTCTTTCGCGTGTTTTACTATTATCGTATTTTTTATAATTACATAAACCTAAGTATATACGTAATCCATTAACACGCGTAGTTCCTAAAACTTTCGAGGAATATAATGTAATGCATGTTTTGGAGATAATTCACTATTGCCACACGCACACCCTTGATGTGGTTTCCCGGATACTATGCAAATGAAGATAAGCCTTGCGGCTCGTGAATGGAGCGGGAGAGGGAAGGGAGCGAATCTATCGGAGTTGGAAGCCTTTATGCAGTGCCCTTGTGTTTGCATTGCACTGTGCGCGCACGGCGGCGGGGAATGATGTGGTTGTATAGTTACGGACGGGATGATTTGAGAGATATGATGCGCTTATTTGTCTCTGGATATCGAGAGCGACAGAGAGAGAGAGAGAGGAGAGAATATGGGAACGTCGAGAGAGCTTGGGTTTGAGTGGCGAGAAGTGGGCGGAGGTGCGGGGGATTAGGGGGGGGGGGGATAGGAGGGTAGCGGATAGGTGAGGTGGGGGGTGGGGGGGTAGAGAATGCATACTCCAGCGATCAATTAAATGCTCTAAGTGCCCTAAGCCGTGTACGCTCATCGCATCACTCAATTCCTATAGGGCACGTATTCATCAAGCCATTTCCCCATGGCTTGCTGATAAAGCATTTCATAACAGCCCGTAGGTAGCCAGGGTCCGAGTTAAATAAATGGATAAACAGCAGGAAAATGTCGATTATCCGAAACAACGCAGGCCAAAGGGCGGGCACCTACATACTTATGTTCACGAGAGGATTTGTAAATGCGCGCGCCATTTACTTATGGTGGCGTCAGAATAATCCGCCTTTAATCAGTCTTTCGAAGCGGACTCGGAGGCATGGAGGTGTGCGAGACGGGAAATCATCAGCTAATTGGAGGGCTGCCTTTTTAAGTTTGAAAAAAGGAGGAATGGGAAGACCAGAAAAAATTCGATCGCTACAAAAATATTGCCATGTAAAGCTTAAATCACTCCTTAAAATCTTATTTTTGAGAAGTAAGTTAGGCAGAAGTAATTACTTTAAATTCTGGCCACCGTTATCTGTTAAATTCATGTTAAACATTGGAAACTCTTACGCTACCGTACACCACGGATGAAATTGTTTTGAATTCATCATAAGTTTATGGGTTGTGTTAATTGTTTTCCTCTGGTGATTGCGTATCTGGAAATTTTTCAATCATGAATAAATTGATCAAATGAAGTACATGTCTTATTCACATTAATATCGCCATGAATATTTCTTTTACAGCAGAAAAGCAAACACTCTCTCAGGACTGATTATTCCTTTTTATACGGGAAGTCATGCAAAAAAATTTACGAAAATTAAAATTCAAAGTTGATTAGTAGAATAATCAGTCAATGGGTAAACTATTCAATCGCCTACTCTTGTAATAAATAATTAGATAACGAATAATACATACATAAGGGAAATGTGAATTAGATTAATCAGTGGTTAAGTCAAGAATGGCCAAACCTATATTCCCATGAGCTTACAAGACACTTGAGTGGATTACTTGCTTTTAATTTTGCTTATGATAGCATTAACGTTACCCCATTTTGTTACATGAACTACAACCTTGCAAATAAATTTCTCCCCTGCATCCTTAAAGTCTTAATTCTTTTCATAAATTTTACTTTTTACACAGTTATAACATATTATTATTAGTATACACTGTTATTACTTTCGCCTAGTAGGGCACCTAACTTCCTTTTATGTAAATGAAATGTATGAATCCATTTGTTTTTTTGGAAGAAATAAATTATTATATTATTATTATTTCATGAAACTACCTGCCAATAATATTATAAATAAATATTAACTTATCGAACCAGAGTTTCTTGCGATTTCAATTTACAATTAAAAAATATTGACAAAGATAATTTTAAACTGCTGAGTCTCATCATATGCCCAGCATTGTGTGACCTTATAGCATCCTAAACCTCGCTACATTCTGTTCAAATTTCCGATTCTCGAATTTCCTATCCTCCCTGTCTCCGTTCCCATTCTCTACATCTATCCTTATTGCCCATTGTTATTGAATAATTGTTCACAAAAAGATAGACGGACTCGATTTAAACTGTTAATAATATGGAACCTAGATGCTTTCAATAGGTGGAAGTACGTCATAATTAACAATCTGTGACTTCCACAATTTTTAAAACTAACGACCAGTTTCGGCTGCCATACCATCTTCACCAGGTGGAACTGAGTCGGTCATTATTCTTTTTACCGTGAATAATGCGTTAACCAATTTACCATGAATAATGTACAATAATTAATGTAATTACATTACTCACGGTAAAAATATAATGAACGACTCAGGTCCACCTAAAAATTTTGTTCATAGTGTCTTGATCCAAGAAATTTTGCGTCCTTTTCATGTCATTTTCAGTGTCAACAAATCTTTCATTAACAAAATTGAATGTGACTTCGTGAGAACAATTCATCTATGTAAAGTAATGTTACAGAGTTATTTTCCCCCCATATCTTCACTCACCTCCTTCATTCACCATCGTCTCACAGGCCTCTCTGGTCGATTTTTACCCCCGCATTATTCTGCTCAAACACTGTGTTTACGTTGCGGCTCTAACGAAATGACCGAATGCCTCGATGGGTGTGTTCCCGTGTCAAGGTCTGAGTCAACCCCTTTTCCCGAGATGCCCTTGGGCGAGGCCTCAATATGCTGTGCTTGTGTGCAGCCGGTGCACGGCGCACGGCAATCCACCTTAGCCGCTCCCTTTGTGCACGGTTTATGGCCTCCCGATGCGGAATAGAGGTGACCGCCCCACCGTCCATCACCATTATCTGCTCCTCCGCCGCCAGCAGATCCATAACTGGCGGCACTCCGCCCCCCCCCCCCCCCCACGCCCCCTCCTCTCCGTCACTCGCCCTCCTTATGAACTCGCCGTTGATTGAATGCACCGCCCTTCCGAGGGAACACCATGTCTCCCATTTGTCGAACGCTGCAATACGTCTTCCAACTGAGGCCACGATTAACAATGCAGTCTTCGTAACGCCGTTTACTGACAGTCAGGGGCGTATAATCTCTTTGATCGGTTATCTATTTGACTCACTCTCTGGATTTTACTCTTTATCGCTGTAAATAATAGAAGGAAGAAAACGCGGAATGGTACTATATTGACCCTCCTATCTTCGAGAGTTTTGAACAGGTCAAAGTTGAGGAAATTGTATACGAAATCTTTACGATCGCTTATGATATAGGACTTGTATAGTTTATGGACGCCGTTATTTTTAAACTCCTACCATAAATAATGAATATTGAAGTTAAATTTCAGCTTTTATCTCTTCATTTTTTATGAATCATTTCATATATCATCGCATTTTTTTACACTCTATACTTTTTAAACGTCACAGCGCACAATATAAATTCAGTGTTAATCCTGTTTCGCACCCTTCGTTTGTTATTCAATAAGCGTTATAAAATCGCTTGTTTGTTCGTTAATTGGCTTCTTTAGAATTTTTCCACGGCCTTTGTTAGCATTTAAGTGCTCATGTTTTTATATTGTCATTTGTCTTCATCCTGGTCTCCAATCATCTTAGTAAAAGTATCTCATTACTTGCGATTCGCCTCTGAAAGATTGTACGAATCCTTTGAGCTGTGGCAAGGAGTGGGCATTTATGCTCCCTTGTAAAGCTGCTGTTTTCTTTCAAAAGCAGTATTTTAAATAAAAAATACCTCAAGATAAATGACCATAGATCGCTAAAAAATAACAAATGATTTTAAAATCTGTTCGTTATCCATTCCTTGCTACATTAACTGTTTCTTCGAAGACCATTAGGAACTGAAAGTGTAGGTTTGCCAATTCAAAAAGAGATTTAGAGATTTAGAGATTTAGAAAAGAGAAAGACGCATTTAAATGTAAACGTTAAATATTATGTCGATGTCACCATATGCTTAAAAATAGAGTCGTGTGGTAAAATAAATCCCTGCTTTTTGTGGTTCTACATAACAAATACTGTAGAGTATTATTTAAAAATTAAATAAACTAGTCAAGTAATGTATTTTCCCTATTCTGCAAAATACTACAAATGAGTTGACATTAACGCCATCGAATGCTGTTACCTCTGGAGTTCTCACATTCTACAGCAAGTGTGTTCTGACGGTTCTTAGATTGATTGTCACAAACGAGGACATTTGATTGGGAGTGACTGCGCTTGGCAGCCACTGTCCAGCGGGCGGGAAATGGTGTTGGAACCGCATCGGACCTGGGCGATAACTCCGGCTGAGCAATGGAATGCCCCTGTCACGGTCAGCTCTTCCTCCGAAGGGTGGTCTACAACGGGCAGGTTGACGATGGGCGACGATACGTTTCCTTGGGTGTTGATGACCTGCTATGCTCCAAAACAATCGAATCAAGTGATATGTTGGTAGAGATTTTATTTTTTTTGTATTTTCGCCGGCAGGTAGGAAAGTAACAGAAAATTTTTGAGGATGAGGAACAAGTTGGGAGCTCTAGAAAACTCTATATCACTCATTTTCACAAATTCCATTAAACTTTCCGTCACTATCCCCTGAAAAAATAACGTTTGAGCCAATGGAGGTATTAAATCTTTTACATATATACATTTAGTAGACTATCGTACATGCCGTACTAGATCCATGTAATAACCTAAACAGTTTCATTGGGGTCGGTTACCGGCACATTGTTATAAGGTTTAGCACTTTAATGGAATATTTTTCACTACAATTCTTAAGGTAGTGCGAAAAAGATAGTTCCCTAATCATAATAGAGACCATATTCGATGTACACGTTTTAATTTCTCTATCTGTAGGGCATATGGATAAAATATTGCATTGATATTGGTGCAACAATATAGTTTTACATGACAGAAATTGTAAGTAATTAAATGAAAATATCTAAATAAGTCTTTAACTTGACTCATTTTTCTTACGCGGTTCGTTTGAAACATCATTAAAACGGAAGATTTATTGTGATTCCGAAGAATTTTCTGCGTTGAAAATATGATTATTTTTTAAAAATAGTTGAGAAAACACACAAACTACTCACTGCTAATTTTTTGAAGAGATCAAAGTGTAGGGAATGCCTCATTTTTAACATAAGGTCTCTCTGGAGTGCATACACGTACCATTTCCCATGTAAAAGGGCTGGTATTTTAAGGCAAATATCTCGGAAAGCAGTGTGGTAAGGGGTTGAATTTTTGGTGATAATGGAAGGGCGATATATTCACCTTTAAAATGAGACCAAATTCCTTGATTTCTAGGTAAAATGATATTTCGCTCCAATGACCTTAGGTGAACTTTGAGAAAACAACAGGGCTAAATTTTGAATTCAGTCTGTCCTTGATTATTACAGAGTTGAAAGTATGTATTTGGCTAAGCAAACATTGAAAATTAAATAATTTTTTTCACGATCGTATGAATTCAACAATAGCTACCATCACGTAATCTTCGCTCACGTGATTCTCAATTCCTAACGGCATTGTACGTGTTTAAAAGTTGGTTGTATTTCCAACTAACAACTGTGCAATTTTCTTGGATGAACTTTAGAAGTTATAATTTTTTCACAGATACCTTCTGGAAACTTCTCTCTCGCAAGTGGGTGAAATAATGACAGTAATACGGTTTTGAAGCTCTGCCATCAATACTGCACACTCTATAATGGCACCAGGAGACCAGGCGGGTGCACAGATCTCATTGGATTGTCTCTCGAGCCAAGATGGGCCTCTGGGCGAGCAAATCTTCAGGGAACTTATCGCAGTTCATTGACTACCGTGGGCGAGTGTCTATTCCAACTTCTCCATTTCCATTTCGGCCCGAGATTGTCTCATTTTGAACGTCATCACCACCGCTTGAGAACAATATCTCAGTCCGAGTGGGAGAAGTTGCTTCGTTGGTCTGGTTTCTTGGTTTGACTGTAGACAACTTTTGTCATGGCACCTTGAAAGATGGGTGGTCGGACGATGAGAGATAGATTTCCGGGGAGTGATGGAAAGGCGAAGAGAAACTTCCACGTCAACTTCAGTCAACTCTTAACGAAAGGCGCCAATGGGATCTTGAGTTAACCGACCAATCCGGTGGAAGGAATATGGCTCTAAAAGAGCCCTCCATGTGGCTCTCTGGAGAGGATCCCGATTCCACTGAGTAATCTCTGCCACTGGTAGGGTTTGAACCCGCGCCATCGGAATCGTAGGGTAGTTACTTTTACGTCACATTAACCTAATCGACCTAATTTAATGACAACGGTAAAATAAAGTCCTCATCCTCAAGCGATCTTTCATCGTTTCCAGAAATTTTGTTTTAGCAAAGCATCGAGTTAGAGTGCAAATATGTTTTTAATTTAGACAGCTCTTAACTCCCGAATGATTGAGTTTGATACTCCTTGCAGTAACACACCTCTCCTTGCAGATACATAAAAATCGAAGATTGTCTTTTTTCATACGAAACAATAATATGAGAAAATTTATTGAGAATGCCGTATTATTTTGAGCGGAATTGGTTCTATTTAGCCAGCATCGTCAATATTTCAGTTGTTTAATCCAAAGTTTGGTTTTTTGTCCATGTTAAAAATTCCCGACATTCGCACCCGGGCCTTTTGGGTGGATAGTTTTCTAACCACCTCGTCTCTTCGATCGTCTAAGGTATACTTTGAGTCCAAAAAGAGATTTCATCCACAAATTATATAAAATACAATACAAAGCTGTAGGAACGGCTGGGAGCTCTTAGAGAGGGTGACACCTGACGGAAGGACTGGATTGCCTCCCGCTAGGGACTCAATAGGCTACACGCTTTGTGAAAATAAGTGGAAAGATTCGGAACAGGCGAGTTTCTGAATGATGCGGAGGATATAATTTTGAGCCTGCAGTATATATCAATAACTAATAGTAGGGACAAAATAGGAGAGAAAAACATTCGAACTGAATGGTGCAAAAATTCATTCTTATCACACACCATTTGTAACTATAACAAAACCAGTGTAGACTCTGAAACAATGTGTCAACTTCCAATTCACCTTTGTTCGCCTTTCTTTTCTTCTTCTGTATTACCTCCCCTTTTATGGCTGGTGTATTTACTCAACCTGCCATACGCCTCTGCGGTGGATTGCAGGGTAGTACCTAAGTTGATATAGGGAGAAAAAATGGAAGAGCAAGTCGTGGGAGGAACGGATGGGCGGAAGAGCGGAAGGAATGCTGGACAGCATCCGAGCCAGCCCCCCGCCAATGCAGAGTGTAGCAGGCAGACTCCTCGACTCCTCTGGTTTTCGGCCCTTTCATCCAATAATAGGACGAGGAAAGACTGTCCCGCCGGAAATTAGAACACCTTTTGCGACGCGTAGATTCACCCGAGCGAATTGTTTGCATTACTGACATTTGTCCCTTGATTCCGAATCGGGATTTCTGGGATCCGGAGTGTTATGCATTCGTGTGTGTGCGTATCTTCTACACTAATCCTCCCTCCGACCCTTCGACCCGCCTCCTCGTATCATTCGGCTTGCTCAAACATCGTGGCGCCATCTACGAGTGACTCCGCGAAGTGATTCTCGCACTCCTCTTCACATATCTTTTCGTCTTCTCTCTCTCTCTTCTTTGCCCCACAAACAACCGCCCCCCTCTACCTCTCCAGCTTCCCTCTGCCGCTCCATTAACACAAACGAATCCCTCATTCCAGCACCAGCCTCCAGGGGATTGCATTTCCACTCATCCCCTCCCCCCTCCGACACACAAGCCATCTGCGGATATCTCACCGATCTAAATCTCCAAACGTCTAGCGTAAACTAACGGCGGAGCTTGACTCCCTCGCTCTCCCGGTACATACCCGATCCCCAGCGTCTCTCCCGCCTTCTGCATGCCTGCTACTAAGACCGAGAATGCAAACGTGGATCAGACGCGAATCCTAATTAACTCGATGCACAAGATCTCCTCATCCCGCCGTTCCCTTCCCTCCTAACGCCTTGATCTCACTCTTTAAAAAAAAAAAAACACATTACTCCTACTCAGAACCGGCGAGCCTGGTATCGCATGCAGCCGTAGTGTTCCACCCTCGGCTACGCTTTGATTTAAGTACATTGTTGACGCTTGGCGTATCAATAATCTTCCCGTGGCACGAGCAACCTTAGCACTGAAGGGGAAGGGTTACAAAAAAATGTGGATCGGAGGTGAAATTCCATGATACACGGAATAAATATACTCACTCTTCGTCTTCGCGAGGGTGGCATTGAACTAATTGGTATCTACGTGCAAAAGAGGCAATGAAAAACCATTTATCCAATAAATGAATCGACTAATTGGCAATGGAGAAACTTATGGTGGCATCCCTGAACCGGCAGTGGAGTGTTTTCTTGCGTTGAGAAAATCTTTGCAAGTTGCTAAGCGCGCTTTGAAAGTGGCGTGCGGTTTTATTTCCTAGAATTCCAGTCTGAGAATTGCTGGAGAATGAGAGTGAAATAATTTTGTTTTTTTGTAATACTCCTCAGATGAAACGCGTGATGTTAAATTCAACCATGCTCCACCTCGATTGCCAGATAATACTAATTTTTGTTCCAGGATCCAGCTAAAAACAATGATATACCTTTTTGAACGTAAAATGAGACAGAGTGATAATGACAAATATTATTTCACTTGGCCCTATTCTCTACAGTAATGTTAGTTTACGATTGGAATTACTCCTTTGTAAATTTGTATAATATTGGGTAAGATGAAAATAGTTATACAAGTTTAAGTTGAATCATTTAAGTTTGACACCAGTTGTAGGTACGTACCCTAGTTGTTACTAGTTTTTTGTACTAATATAGCTCAAGTTAATGCGGTTATTTCGTAAGTAAATATAATTTATGGTTTTTTCCATAATAGTAATTTTTCAACAGCCTTTTCGGTCATACAGCCCTTATTAGGTAAGAAATTAAACTCGAGAACATAACCTTCTACCGGAGTGGTTTTAGTAACATCTGCCGAAGAAACCTTATTCGACCAAAGACTACCTTCACTCGAATATTCAATTGTCATTTAGTTTCAATTAGTCTCCGAACCACTTTTGATTCACTTCTCCCGGGTTCAACTCTTGGCACGTATTTTCATATTTCCATTTTGGATTTCCCTTGTCTTCTTACTCTACAAGTTGATTATTCCATTGGTAGATAGATATAAAGACAGAAAAATTTCTTTCATTTTTGGGAGACATTGGCACTTCAGTGTGCTCTCTCTCACCATAATCCCTTATATCAACTAGGAAACCCAATGAGTAGCAGAAAAAAACTTACGTAAGCGATTGCGTACATATTTTGATTTCCATTGTTTGGTCAGGGTCAAAAATAAAAAATACATGTAAATGATAATTGATGCACGAACATGAGCGTAGAATATATAATTTAAGTAATGTTACATAAATAATTCCAATCTGATCTGTTTTTCAAGCGATTCATTAATTTTGTAGTAACTGAAATACTTCGGTAATCGCGAGAAAAAAATCAGGGTCATTGGTAGGTATATTTCCTTGCAAAATACCCACTGTAGGCCACAATAATTAATGAAATCAGCCAGGTTTATGAGTGAAAATCATTTAAATGGCTGGAAAATACCGTTAGACGTATGCATTTACTTTATGTGCCTTCATTCCCAGGTTTTTTGGGCAATTTTTTGTCCACATTCACTCCACTCACAATGCGCCCTGTTCCTTCACGCCGTGCTTCGTCCACTTTCTCTCCCCACTCCCACGTTTCGCAGAAACACCTCCCGTCTCTACCTGTCTCCTCTTCCAAAGACTCCCCTTCTACTCCCTTCTCATCCCATGTCCCCCATTTCACCCTCCTTCCACCCTCATTTCTCTCCCGTATAGGACAGGGCCCTTGAGCCGCCAAATGCGATTTCCTGCGTTAGCTTCGTTAGGGCGAAGAGAGAGGGGGAAGTGGAGGGACGGATGGAAGGAGGGAGTTTGGTCGTGGAGGGGGTGGGGAGAGAGGGAAATGTGGGAGGGGGTGGATGGAAGGTTAGTGGGGAGGAAGGTTTACAAGTAAAGTTCGCTGGAAGAGGGAGGTTCGAGTTGAGAGTCGGAGATAGAGAGGCGAATTACCGCTCCCTCGTCGGATGATAGGTAATTGGTTGGCTAAAGATACCTTAGACATCCAAGGGAATTTCCGTTCGTTGATTAACGTTAACTTTCCCCCGCCCATGGGAGATCCAGCGTTCTTTATTGCCCTGGACGCAGAGAAGAAAAACCCGAGTTGGGGGCAAAAAGTGATTACTGCGTAAGGGATGTCAATTAATTGCATTACTACCGTACTCTCCGCTCTATAGTCAAATGTATTAAGATCCCCTGTCCGGCAGATATCGATGGAAGGATGTATGGCATTTATCATTTTTTATCAAGCGCGTTAGCCTTTGTGGTTTTCTTCTCGTAGTCTGTGCTCCGATCCGCAGTTTAGGAAACTCGCAGTTTAGCGAAGGGTTAATTGGTGAATCTGATGCTGTCATGCATGTAATTGATTTTGTTTTGTCTGTTATAAAAGAGCTTCCGAGGTACGTTATTCTCAGCATTGAAATTGTGAAATATTTTTCGATGAATTGTGGAGTTCGGAGTGAATCCATATCGTCATTGCCATTTTTCTTCAATTTTAGTTGTCTACACAAAACCGCTTTTGGAACCAAACTAAGACGTAGAATGTTTCAGAGAGAATTGGATTTGATCCAATTATACAGGTAGAGGGACTTTGCAGTTGATTTCACCTTTCAATTTAACTACCCCGAGTAAAGACCATCACGCAAATTCACATCATTCATAATGTGTGAAATTATTCATTTTTTAACCTTTTTTATTGAAATAACCATGTGATCAAGGGTTAATAATATGATGAAGGAACGAGCTGCAATAAACTTAATCTTTATATCATGATTAAGATGGCGATCACTCAGTTTTGGTTTCGATTATGACAATTTCATCAGTTGATTCTTCTAAGGAGGATATAAATATCACTCTTTGAATCGCCATTCTGAAGTTTAAGGATAAAAAAAACGTGTTACAAAATGCCTTTATCGCGCCTTTCGTGATAGTAAGTAAATTTTCTAGCGCAGTTGGCCATCAATGGTTACTCCAACTCAAAATATATGACGAATGTATTCGTCTGTGTGTCATAAACTGCGATAAGAAGAGTACTCATGAGGTCATCACAGAGATGCTAACTAAACACTTTTTTGTGGGATTGGAGTCCGTGGTACGAATACTCCCCAAATAGTCACCCTGTGATCTGTTTTATTTCCAACGCAATTTGTCCCGCATTTTTTAAGTAAAAGGCTCAATTTTTCCCAATCTCAGTTGTGGAAGTCGGGCCAAAAATTTGACATGGGGCTCATAACGTTCCCCACCCTCCTATGTCGCCAAATTAATTTAAGGTCAGAGACGTCGATTATTGAATCAGTGTCTCCGACTTTCTCAACTGCAAGCGTATCCCACACAGTTTCAAGCAGCCCCTTTGAATACCTGAAAGCTCTTTTCAAAATGTTTCGTAGTTTTCGTTAGAATCCGTCGTGTTATTTCGTTATGATGAGGTACAGATAAAAGGGAGGCTGCATGAATTGGCCATTGACACGTATCAGTCGCTTTCATTCCGACACAGATCAATCAATTTTCTACTATCTTCGGCTGACACTCCCATACTCCCAGTTTTTTCCAAAATTTTTAATCAATCAGCTAAAGAAGTAAATAGTTGTCGCACACCTCCAGAAATCTCCCATAATTTTTAAACGCCCTGGATATTTAAATTGTCTACCCTTTTTTTAAACTGTACATCACTCTGATTCATTATTTATGAAGGGTAAAGATCGTCCCTATATATTTACTAGAAATGTGGTTCTAATTGTATTTCACTGGGTATTGGATTGTGTACGTGACATATTTCTCCCCCTCCAGAGAAGGCTGCTTTGAGGATTTGTGTAGGTGAAGCTCACTTCGCTGAAATTCACTTACTATCGAAAAATATTAGAAAAATTCATTGCAGCCACTTTATTTTTTCAATGAATTATTTTACTATTTTGTAAAGAAAAATGTTTGGAAGCAATTAAATTTTATTTATTACAAATTTATTACCCAATAATGCCATTCGTAATCTCTAATTTCGTCTGGAGTCGGGTCAGGTGAAATTAGATTTCTGCCATTCCTGTGCTGATGTTTCATTTCCCGTGGAAACAGGCAAATCGTTGCCCGAGGAATGGGCTGGATTACATAGAGGGAGCACAAGCTCTCCTTTCCTCTCTTCATCTTTTGATTTCTCCCGTTTGTTTCTCCTCCGTCTTCATCGCTTCTTTCGTCCTCCTCCTCGTCTTCCAATCCTCAACTCACTCTCCCACTCTTGTTTATGTCCGCCTCGAGGATCGCGCCTCAGGAAGGAAGGACACTCGGGGATCGCCTGATTGGATTAGCGGGGGGGGGGGAGGGACTCCACCGCCTACCCCCCTTCCCTCCCCGTTAACCGCCGACGCCGCCGCTTCCCTTCCCCGGCCGGCGGCGCGGCGTCAAAGGGCGTCGGCGTCCGCCTCTGCGATCCTCAACTGCGGTGTGCGTCGCGATAATCCCGCCTTAGGTGGCGCCTTCGAGTGAGCGGGAACGGGTCGAAACATCTCCAATCCGCCCTCTTCCCTCTCACCTCTCTCCCTTACCCGCCCTCCTCTTCATTGCTTTTCTCCGCAAACTACTTTTCAACTCGTGTAAAACACGGGCTAATCTCATTCACCTAAAGCTGGGGATGCGAGATAACATTTCAGTTTTTCTTTACTACGAGGGTACTTTTTTCTATGGTTCAGGCAGCTTTTAATCCGTAGTAATATCATTTCTTTTCCTTGCGTTTCATTTCTACTCAAATTTGTTTTGGTCACCGTCTTTTTTATTCTTAAATAAATTATAACTTTAAGGGGGGGTGAGATTCCAAGGGGTGCGAGAGCATATCAATACCATTTAGGGGTTTAATGCATATGGAAGGTTAGGAACCACTAACCTAATTCTTGGGTAATTCAAACATGGCGGGTGAATTTCTTTTGAAGAAATTGCCATGAGAAAAAATCGGCCTGGACCGGGAATCGAACCACGGACCTTTAGTTTGCCGGACCAATGCGCAGACCACTACGCTATCCAGGCTTCTTAATTCCCATGGCAATTTTTGGTGGATACAAGGTAACTAGATCTTAGGCCCTTGCGGTCCATCAAAGATGGCAACGCAAGGGAGAAGAGGACTTCAAAGAAGCCACAACCAAGAGTCAGTATCCTTCACCAGCACT
Source organism: Ceriagrion tenellum (assembly GCA_963169105.1). Lineage (NCBI taxonomy): Eukaryota > Metazoa > Arthropoda > Insecta > Odonata > Coenagrionidae > Ceriagrion > Ceriagrion tenellum. The sequence goes on from OY720640.1 coordinate 29,450,960, forward strand.
TATGCCGTGCTTAGCCAGTTGAAATTCAAACATGGCGGGTGAATTTCTTTTGAAGAAATTGCCATGAGAAAAAATCGGCCTGGACCGGGAATCGAACCACGGACCTTTAGTTTGCCGGACCAATGCGCAGACCACTACGCTATCCAGGCTTCTTAATTCCCATGGAAATTTTTGGTGGATACAAGGTAACTAGATCTTAGGCCCTTGCGGTCCATCAAAGATGGCAACGCAAGGGAGAAGAGGACTTCAAAGAAGCCACAACCAAGAGTCAGTATCCTTCACCAGCACTTATGCCGTGCTTAGCCAGTTGAAATTCAAACATGGCGGGTGAATTTCTTTTGAAGAAATTGCCATGAGAAAAAATCGGCCTGGACCGGGAATCGAACCACGGACCTTTAGTTTGCCGGACCAATGCGCAGACCACTACGCTATCCAGGCTTCTTAATTCCCATGGCAATTTTTGGTGGATACAAGGTAACTAGATCTTAGGCCCTTGCGGTCCATCAAAGATGGCAACGCAAGGGAGAAGAGGACTTCAAAGAAGCCACAACCAAGAGTCAGTATCCTTCACCAGCACTTATGCCGTGCTTAGCCAGTTGAAATTCAAACATGGCGGGTGAATTTCTTTTGAAGAAATTGCCATGAGAAAAAAATCGGCCTGGACCGGGAATCGAACCACGGACCTTTAGTTTGCCGGACCAATGCGCAGACCACTACGCTATCCAGGCTTCTTAATTCCCATGGCAATTTTTGGTGGATACAAGGTAACTAGATCTTAGGCCCTTGCGGTCCATCAAAGATGGCAACGCAAGGGAGAAGAGGACTTCAAAGAAGCCACAACCAAGAGTCAGTATCCTTCACCAGCACTTATGCCGTGCTTAGCCAGTTGAAATTCAAACATGGCGGGTGAATTTCTTTTGAAGAAATTGCCATGAGAAAAAATCGGCCTGGACCGGGAATCGAACCACGGACCTTTAGTTTGCCGGACCAATGCGCAGACCACTACGCTATCCAGGCTTCTTAATTCCCATGGAAATTTTTGGTGGATACAAGGTAACTAGATCTTAGGCCCTTGCGGTCCATCAAAGATGGCAACGCAAGGGAGAAGAGGACTTCAAAGAAGCCACAACCAAGAGTCAGTATCCTTCACCAGCACTTATGCCGTGCTTAGCCAGTTGAAATTCAAACATGGCGGGTGAATTTCTTTTGAAGAAATTGCCATGAGAAAAAATCGGCCTGGACCGGGAATCGAACCACGGACCTTTAGTTTGCCGGACCAATGCGCAGACCACTACGCTATCCAGGCTTCTTAATTCCCATGGCAATTTTTGGTGGATACAAGGTAACTAGATCTTAGGCCCTTGCGGTCCATCAAAGATGGCAACGCAAGGGAGAAGAGGACTTCAAAGAAGCCACAACCAAGAGTCAGTATCCTTCACCAGCACTTATGCCGTGCTTAGCCAGTTGAAATTCAAACATGGCGGGTGAATTTCTTTTGAAGAAATTGCCATGAGAAAAAATCGGCCTGGACCGGGAATCGAACCACGGACCTTTAGTTTGCCGGACCAATGCGCAGACCACTACGCTATCCAGGCTTCTTAATTCCCATGGAAATTTTTGGTGGATACAAGGTAACTAGATCTTAGGCCCTTGCGGTCCATCAAAGATGGCAACGCAAGGGAGAAGAGGACTTCAAAGAAGCCACAACCAAGAGTCAGTATCCTTCACCAGCACTTATGCCGTGCTTAGCCAGGATAAGAAGCATAATTAAGAAGCCTGGATAGCGTAGTGGTCTGCGCATTGGTCCGGCAAACTAAAGGTCCGTGGTTCGATTCCCGGTCCAGGCCGATTTTTTCTCATGGCAATTTCTTCAAAAGAAATTCACCCGCCATGTTTGAATTTCAACTGGCTAAGCACGGCATAAGTGCTGGTGAAGGATACTGACTCTTGGTTGTGGCTTCTTTGAAGTCCTCTTCTCCCTTGCGTTGCCATCTTTGATGGACCGCAAGGGCCTAAGATCTAGTTACCTTGTATCCACCAAAAATTGCCATGGGAATTAAGAAGCCTGGATAGCGTAGTGGTCTGCGCATTGGTCCGGCAAACTAAAGGTCCGTGGTTCGATTCCCGGTCCAGGCCGATTTTTTCTCATGGCAATTTCTTCAAAAGAAATTCACCCGCCATGTTTGAATTTCAACTGGCTAAGCACGGCATAAGTGCTGGTGAAGGATACTGACTCTTGGTTGTGGCTTCTTTGAAGTCCTCTTCTCCCTTGCGTTGCCATCTTTGATGGACCGCAAGGGCCTAAGATCTAGTTACCTTGTATCCACCAAAAATTGCCATGGGAATTAAGAAGCCTGGATAGCGTAGTGGTCTGCGCATTGGTCCGGCAAACTAAAGGTCCGTGGTTCGATTCCCGGTCCAGGCCGATTTTTTCTCATGGCAATTTCTTCAAAAGAAATTCACCCGCCATGTTTGAATTTCAACTGGCTAAGCACGGCATAAGTGCTGGTGAAGGATACTGACTCTTGGTTGTGGCTTCTTTGAAGTCCTCTTCTCCCTTGCGTTGCCATCTTTGATGGACCGCAAGGGCCTAAGATCTAGTTACCTTGTATCCACCAAAAATTGCCATGGGAATTAAGAAGCCTGGATAGCGTAGTGGTCTGCGCATTGGTCCGGCAAACTAAAGGTCCGTGGTTCGATTCCCGGTCCAGGCCGATTTTTTCTCATGGCAATTTCTTCTAATTCTTGGGTACTCAATCTTAGTTAGTGAGTAGCAGTACCCTTCTTACAAGAGAACGCATCCGTGACTCAAAAGAGTGTAGAAGGTAAATATATATGAGGCAGATGAGTTCAAATACCTGAGAATTACAAGAGCTACTCGCCTATTTTTGCACTACCAAAATCTAAACATTGAAATTGCTGTATTAACCTGATTGTAATCCATTTGGTAATTATAGTTAGAAGACAAAGGCATGAAAAAGTGAAAGAAAGATGCTATCTCATCGCCGCTCGGGACCAAGGAGCTATTTCCTTGAGTACGACGTTTTAAAGTTCTGGTTGAAACAGGCATTATTAATAATTTCCGAACATTCCACCTCAAACTCTGGACATTAGATGTTCGACCAAACACGGGTCTTGGCCAAGACGCAAGAGTACCACCCGCTCATAATACGCGAGGCCATAGAATTAGCCAAAAGACCAAATAACTCCAATAGGAAGGATGGATATAACCTGAGGTGGGTTTGGAATAGGTTCCTGGCTCCTGTAGAAGCCCAACGGCTAAATTCACCCACTCAAGATTCAAATCGGCCCATAAATGGTGCAACGGACATCGATGCATCTATACAAGACCAAGCTGAAGCTGATTAACACTCATTCTCTTCATGACGCTTCCAGTACGAGGAGCGAAACGTTGAGTTTTTAAAAAATGAACAAAACGCAGCATTGCCCTAAAAATCATTCTTCAACAATGGGAAACGTTTCGCAGAGTAACTTTTACAAATACCTATGAAAAATCACCGGCCAAAATAGTTATGTGCAAGTTTGCAATTTAACCGTAGCGGTCCATACACTCCATGAGCCTACTTGTAATTTTACGACTTCTTCACGCAGTTATTACTCTGAGTGCGACCCTTCATAATCCTTTTATTCTTTTTCCATACCTTAGACCAATGGCGTCAGGTCCTAAATAAACTCCTTCCACCTTTACCAGTCTCGCGTCACTTTCTTCATCCAATCTTTTTTCAAATTTAATGCTTGATTCTACACACTCCAAATCTTTATACTCATTCCCATCATTGAGCCCTTTTCTCTCAATCATCAGTCCGTTTACTGCGGCAGTTTGATTTTCTGTAACTCGATGAGTATCCTTTTAGGGTGTTAAATTAAAAATGTGGAGACATGGCGACCACCCCTCATGGGCGAAGCTAATGGAAAACGGGCGTGTGGGAATGATTACGTGTCCAGTAGTCGTCGTCTAAAAGGCTCTAAACATTAAATGGTCTTTGTATGCTTAAGGAAATTTGACGAAATTCAACAGAGCACACTGAAAATATTAGCCAGAGCAAGGGCTAAACCATATAAACTCTAACGGCGGAATCGAATTGAAAGATAATAGTAAATGTCACCTCTATTTTTTTTCTAACTTCCACAGTCCAAAGGTTCAGTGATAGCTTTACCAGAGCCTAGTTTTTTTACCTCTCAGCTATTCTCGTAAGACTTCTAGGCTATCATACTTCAATTTCAAGGTTTAGGTCTTGGTTCTTCTTCACCCCATAAGGTAATACATTACTTAGCTCTTTCCCGCCATCCTCCACGAAAAGGACGTTGTGCTGGTTTTTTGTGTGAGCCAGTCTTAAGAATCGTGCATTTTTAATTCGCTCGTCACTCTCTCGTGATGAAAAAATGAACGTGTGTATGATAAGCAGCAATTTTTGACGGTAGGAGCATGTAAGGAGCTTGATGGCAGTTTGTAAAAATAATGACTCTTTGTCATGTTTTTCGCTCTCTCATGTTGGTCGCTGTGTTTGAGCATCTCGCGTTTTTCTTACCAAAACAACCGCGTTGCGGTTCCGGCGCTCGAATCTGGAGTTATGATTCTCCGCATCCCTTTAGAAGCATCGCAGTTCAGGCAGAGATCGCGACCATTGATCTCTTTAGGCTTGAGAAAATTGGATGCATCTCCCACAAAAGTTGTACGCACTTCCTTGCAGCCGAAAAAAGTATATGGCAAACCATTACTTCGGCATTTACCTTTCGTTTAGAGCATCGTTAGTAGATACGGCATGTAGATAGCTATTTATAGTTAACATAAATTGAAAAATATTACTGTTTAGGCGGAAATTTTCTTTGATAAATAGGGTACACATGCGTATGATTTGATTTGGAACACGAGTGTCATATCGGAATGGTTTTATGTATTCTATCGTTTTAAATATCAAAAGCGACACTAAGACGTTTTTTATGGGAGAGCACATTTTCATGTACTTATCATTGTATTAATGTAATTAATATAAAAGATGAATATTCATACATAATAATTTCTGCAGTTTTCAAATGTGTCCTCAAACCCCATATGTACTCGTCAGAAGACCCCTGTCTGGTACCATTTGCGGCAGTCTTCTTACCCGCGCTCAATTGGCATGATTCCTTTAAGGCACTGGGTTCCTAATCGTTTATGTATAATTACGTGGAATATATGGATATTTAATAGCTTGCGGAAAGCTTGTTCATAGAGTAACTTGATAGTTTGCATTCTCAATACTAAGCAGTTGTTCAAATTAAAAGTCAGATTCTTGGGGTTTGATTTCAAGGAAATTGTCGACAGCTCACCTTAGTGAAATCTCAGCTTCTCCGTCAAATATTCCCTATTTCTCAATGTGCACCCATCCTATCCCACGCGTATCGAGTATCTCTAGATTCCGCTGGCGTCAATGAAGCTGGGGAATGCTAACGCAAGATGCTCAAATGGATAAGGAACGCGAGGCAATCCCGTTGTGAGTGTGGAGGAGAATTTATACAAAATATCGATTATGTTGCTGAACGAATATCACTAACCCAGGGAACAAGGAAAGCAGTCATAGGAATGAAGAGAAAGAATCCTTGCATCCCATCCGGAAGTCCCCGACTTGAATCCCGGCACTGATGGAGATATTTTTAATTAAATCACGATCACGACTTGGGTTGGAATGCGTTGTGTGGCAATCACTTCACGTCTAGAACTATGTCTGTCTGATTCGACGTTAAACTGTTGTCCTCTCGGCATCTTATGTTATCTATAGTCGCTACACCGGGTTTGTCTTCACCCTTCTGCAATTTCTTAGGTAACCTTTCCATCACCTTATGCCCATCTATCCTTATGGTGCCAGTTACCTCAGTTTTTTGATCGCCATAGCACAGCCAATCCCTCTACGAAGCAATGGAAACGTTAGTCTCTTCTAAGAGGTCGTTATAAGTTCAGAGATAACTCAATGCAATCAACGAATTCACAAGAGGGGTTCAAAATTGAAGGTCATAATTATTAAAAGTTCTTCGACGAAAAACCACTTACTTGGTACTCAAAAATTAAGTATTATCTATAGTTTCTGCTATATTTTCGCTGGTTACCATAATTAATTTGCCTAGACACGGCCTAAGATTGATTCCGGCCAATCTGAGGTCAAATTTGGGCTAGTAAAGTGGCGATTGGGTCAGGCGACTCAGGACGCAGAAATTAGCTCACCCCATATTCAGGGATGATTCAAGTGTTCACCTCCTTTGCCTCCGGTAACGCAGAACATTAGCAATCCGTTTGCAATTCGATGAATAAGATTTATTTCGTTTATACACTTCGTTTGCAACATGAGAGAAGCGAATGAGTGCAATGGTGCGTTTACCCGAGCTCTCCTTTCAGTGGAAAGAATGTAGCCCTCAACCAAGACACAAAAGCCACAAGACATTTCTGACTTGTGTCCTGTCCCCCGAGTGCATACAGTTTTGGAGGGGGTTTTGAATTTATCATCAAGGAGCACCTATAATTCACCTTGTCATCCATACTTGTGCCAATGCCCCACGGGCAGGGGATAGAGTGGAAACATCGGTGACTCTGCGCCGAGTCTGAGAGAGGACGCGAAACTCAACAACGTCTGTTCAAGTATTTCGAGTGAGAGAACCGTTGCCACCCGATTACCTCCAGTTTTCAATGGACGCGTTGTGTTCTCTGGGGAATTTTTTTCCTTCCTCCTCATCAGCCTCCATAACGCTCTCTTGAACACGGACGGAGGAGTTCGAACCGGTGACGACGCCACCGCTCCATCGCGGCGCCCTCCAACGGCGCCAACAACGCCATCTGCGAACACCGAAACGATCGACGATAAAAGGATTGAGAAAAAAGTGAAGGCGAGAGCGCGCAACGACGTGAATGTGTCTTCTCTCTTTCTCTCCAGTGCATGTGTACACTCTCTTCCCTTCTCCGAAACCACTTATCGCACAATTTGAGTACTCGACACCTGAATGAACCCTCCACCCGCAGAATGAGAAAAAAATTGAGAAGAGCGCTCGGCGTGTTACGTGTTTTCATTCGTCACACGTGGTGCGTGACCCGAGTTTATCGGCGGCGCCCGCGGCTGCGGTAGTGGCTCATCTCTGGGTATCTCGGTTATGTATAGTGTTTCTGAAACATGGAGGCAGCGACGAGCGCAACGCGTGATACTAAAGAGTAGAGGGCTCGTTTGGAAGAGATCGGCTAATGAGCGTACGAGGCAGGACAGACACGTGATGTAGGTGTAGCAACACTTGGTGGCACTCGTTTGTCAAGGAAATGATACCAAGGAGAGGATAACTGTGCCTCATGGATTCCTTATGCCCATAGGAAACGCTGCCAAAGTAATTGCATTGAAATCAAGAGAGTGGGAAAGAGAGAGAAGGGAATTTCACGACACGGTGCTTACGATAAAAAACAGCATATTTAAGCAAGAAAAATGTTTAACTGGTGTAGTTCTACTTTTTCCTCCTATACCGCCCATGTAGTCATTTTAGTTATTCATAGCTCATACTTACACCTAAGTTTTTTGAAAATTATTAGTGCAATATGGCATATTCACCTGGGTGACGTTTTTTTGAGAATACGCATCCATTCATCACATACACCTGAATAACCAATGCAATATTTTGGTATGAAAGAAATGTCCTTTTTTGTGAGAGCTTTAGAGATTAATAGTAGTTCAATCAACTCGTTAACTTCGACCATGGTCTTGACTGTCCATCCTTAAGTTGTGCAATTGCAGCGAGTCAAAAAAATGCTCTAAAATATGCTTAGATTTAGGTCAATACGAGAGTTTACTTAATTTTCAAGCAGAATATATTTTGTTTTCGTCTTGCAAAATGTGTCTCAGTTATAGGATCAACAATCTTTAGAATTAATTAAAGGTTGTTGCACCTTTGAGGCAATAAGTTTTATCCTACATCCGAAAATAATCGTTAACTATCCTCAACGGCCGACAGTTAATACTGCCTGGGTCCTGGGCAGGTTCAGTTGGGTGACCGACACTTGAGGGAGTTTAAACGCGGGGAACTCCATGCATTGAAAATCATTCGTGATGTTTCTTAGAGTTGTGCACCCTCGCTGAATGTCAATCTTACATACCAAACTTATAGGCGGTGTAGATTTTCCCGCCCTGCCGTCCCGTAAGCTTCCAGAAAATATATCTATAACCAACGGCAGTGGGCCGAAAATAAATCGAAGCAAACACGTGTCCTCCGTCATTTCACGTAGGAGTCAGCTATCGACGTCCCGCCTGTCATTTTTTGGGTGAAATGAGACAAAAACCATGCGGGATAGTCCTGGTAAATGGATATTTTGCCTAATTCATTCGTTTATTGGTGATGTTCATAATCTTTCCCCAATATCATGAGACGCGGTTGGTAGATCAATTAAATGACTGCCCTTTTATGAATTGCGGTATCACCAAATATGCCCAAGTCCTATGAACCTTATTTACCTTCAGATATCTTTCATTTGAGAGCCTTTTCAAAGAAATGCTCATTTTTTCCTTTCTATTTTCGTTATTTTATCTTCGGCATTATTTCTCTTCCATTAAACTCAACTAATAAAAATTCATTCAGATTCTCTAGCTCTCCTCTATTATCATCATCCGTGTCTTTGATCCTTAACTGAACTGTCCTACGATATTATATGTAAGACAGTATTATTTTGTTTTCGCAGTTAATGCTGTTCGCCTGAATTCTTCGCGAAATTAGGCCATTATGTCACATATTAACTAGTTCATTTTGTCACTTCTTGTCACAATGCTGTCCGAATGGCAAAATTATTTCACTTGGTGCCTCTTCTTCATGAAGTATTTTGAAAGCATCTCTTTCATGGATGCGTAGGGAGTAAATGCAGATTTACTGTTAAGAAATGCTTAGAGCTTCATTCTAGGTTTTTTCTCGCGATTTAATAAATTTATGTTATGCTGATTAGTAATTAACGGTTATTTTTTACACTTAAAACTATTATATTGTGATATATTTCGCGTAATCCGTGGCAGTATTAGACTCCTCTTATTCCTGAAATCAGTATACTAAATTATTGTAAATAAATGCTTATCGGCCCTCTTGATTTTTTCTCACGATTATAGATATAAATTAATTTTATGCCTTCTTGTAAAAATCTGTTATTTTCCACGCTCTGAATTTTTGAATCGCGATATATTTCTTGGAATCTGTGGCGATTTTAGGGTCTTCTTATTTCTGCATTCATATCACCACAACCTTCGCTCGGGCGAGCGCTAAGCCATATTGCCCGCACGCTTGGCAGTTGAAATCGAAACATTTACGTGCGCTCAATAGGAAAAGTGAGGTCACCTCAGTTTTGCTGCAATTGCAGATTGTTGAGGAACCAGGTCACGCAACGAGTGGATTAAACGCTTCTTCTCTAATCTGTGTAGATCCTAAGAGGGGGTACGTATCCCTTAAAAAAAAAAACTACTCGTCCGATAGACATTTTATGCCAGGTAAACGCTCCTGAGCGCGAGTCACCCATCGCAGTGGGAACCTTTCGATGGGGCGTCAACCGAGAGATGGCGATGTAGGGTATGGGTTGGAGAGAGATTGAGAGAGAGACGGGGTTTATGGCAAGGGGTGAAGGCAGGAGGGATTCGCGAGGGGTTCGCGAAGAGCGTGAGAGGTGGGTGGATTTTGGTGTGGAGGGATTTAACGGGAAGAAAAGACGACGAGCCGTGTGCCGTTTGGAGGACCTGATCCTGGAATGGAGCAAAAGGTGCGGAAAGGCAATTATTTGTCGCTCTCAACCTTTTATTCGCATTCGCACATAATGGCGATTCCGAATGTGATCCCATCACCAAAAAGATGACGAGGAAGACTGGCACTGGATGCGAAAAAATAGGAAGTATCCTCTCCCTCTCTTTCCGCAGTTTCCAGGTGAAAACGTTTCAATACGATGATTATATTTTTTTATTCCCTCTTCTCTCCTCCTCCTTGTCGCTCGCTCACTCTTCAAGTCTGAATGGGAAACGAATTCGGAGTGATACGCGCGTATAATGGCATCGAGGGGGTGTGAATGAGCGGACGGGGATTGAGGGGACTCGTACGAGCTGTAAGTGGCTGTTACAGGGTGGTGGTTGATAAAGGGGTCTGGAGTGGGGGAGAGGGGGACCCGGGGCTTGGTGCCCAAGGTGGTGCTCTGCGAAATGAGCGAGGGGTGGGACTAGACCCGGAGGTGGTGTTGGTTCTGGCGATACACCTCTCTCATCGGCCTTAAACGCGTCTCTGAATTCTCTGTATTCGCGCTTATCGGACTCGAGGATCCATGTCGATGTCCCAGTGAAGACTGTATGGAATTGCGTTTTCGGGAGATCCGTAGCTGTTGTCAGAAAGAAAAAAGGCCTGAGCCAACAGAACATTGACAGGCTTGAAAAATGAAACTACATCGTGCAAGGATCAAAGTTCATCGGAACCATACTCGAGAATGGTTAAAGTTTTTTATTCAAAGGCTCTTTTTTTTCTTTTTTCACCCTTTTTTATGAGGTTTATGGTCGTTATCAAGGAAAGACGAGTTTCCTGAGGGCATTTTCGAATAGAAAATACACAAGAAAGATAGGGAAGCCCGATTTTTTTGGACTAGAAAGAATGAAACCAAACATTTTTCTTTGAGTCCAGTCTACAGTAAATAAGTAAGATCTGAACGTAGCCTAGCCCTGATATACATGAAAAGGACTTCCTTCGATGGTACTGCCTGGTGTAGCCAGTAGACTTTGACTGGTGTGTCGTATTCTCCTCCTCTTTTTCCTCCTATTCGTTGTCCTTTGTCCTCGTATTCTTTTCTCCATAGCTATTTCAACACAATCGAGCCCTTCTGCGTCTCATTTCGGAATTTCGAAAACAGAAATAAAATGAATAAGAATCGCTCCATACGGTTATTGAAGAGACAAAGAATGTTGAATTGAATAAACAGTTGAAGATGCTATCGGGAAAGAGTATGCAAGCCTTTTCATGAAGAGCGTTCAATAATATAGATTTTGATAAGTGAGGTTACATTCCTCCAAGGTACTGGTCAGAATTGAGATTCCAAATGTAGAATCATTTTTATGCCCCCCTATTGGCTCTAGGCCGGTCAGAAAGCATTACTTTCAGTTAGCGATACAAGATCGTTGTCTTCTATTGAGCTGGCATCAGTATTGTTGCAGTCTTTCCCACCCCTTGTACTTATTTTCATAATGTGCATTAAAATGAGTAATAAACGAAAGAATCAGACTGTCTGTAATAACATCCAGAGATAAAACATGAATGTATTCAGTGTACAGTAAAGTGCTTCCCTGAATTGTGAGTATCCCTAAGAAGACATACTGCCAACGACTTATGAGAACCTTTTTTGTGATTATAGGCCTCGTACCTTCGCGGAAGAATTTGGAAACAATATACACAGATTTGTTTGTATTCAAAATCATAGGTTTTTCTCATCTTCTTCTTGGACTGCTTAGGTCTTTCACATGTGATAATATTCTCCTCCTTTATCCTGGCATAAAATTTTCATTTTCCATATTCCTAAGGATTAGAAGGTTTTTATCTAAAATCTCCCGAATCAACGTCAAACAAATTAATCTTCAAATGGTTAGTCCCTCACTAAATGAACCAAAATTCAGCATTATTGTCTGTTGATTTGTAATCCATTGGCCGGCCTCGGTGGCGGCGGGGTAATGCCCTCGCCTGCTAGACTGAGGGCCGCGGGTTCGAGTCCTGCCTGGGTGGAATTATCTATACTCAGAGCATGGATGTTTGTGTTAAAATGGGAACCTGCTGACAAGCTATGCATAAATAGCTTACCAGGACTTATTCTGGATTGGTTTCCCGGGTAGAGGGGGAAAACATCCGTAATACTATAATATGCCCCGGCGGATAAGTACTGGTAATTTTAAAATCAACTCCATCGTGATGAATATATCGATTCTATTATTTTCAAGTCGTTTTGACGCATGGGCGTGTTTCTGAACGTCCTACGGAATCCGGAATACGGAATTGAAGCTGGAAAGAAAAACCTCTCCCGACATCAGATGGCCTTTCTTCATATAATGTGAGAATTTTGTACTCCCGGGGGTCATCTTCCTTTCTATATCCTTCGGTGCACCTTACCAGGAGCCCAGCATGTCCTTTCCATCCTACTCTCTCCTCTTTTCTTTGCGCTTGAACGAAAAAAAACGGACGGATATACTCCGCAGTACCAACCACTACTGCCACTGATGGCGTCCGCGATTTACTACTTTCGTTCCCTGGTGAAAAAAAATCTTGACACGTTTGTCTCTCGTAATTAAAGCATCCTTGACGAATTAAATTGTCATTTTTTTAAACATTTTTCATTTTCAAAATAATTACACAACCGTTAATTTGAGGCTGCAGTGCATTTTTCGAGGAGATGACGTTTCGTGAGAATGACAGCTGAGGGCGAGCGTTAGCTGGGAGGGGAAGGAGGTCCCTCAGAGGGTGGAGAAGGTTGCCAGAGGTAGGAAAAATAGCGAGAGGGGAGTTTAAGGGACGTGGGGGGATAGAGGTAGGTTGCAGTACGTCGGGGAAGGAAGGGTTTGGAGATGGAGAGCGAGTGAGGGGGGTAGGGCGAAGGAGAACAGCCGGGATGGAATCCTGAAGAAGAAACTTCCCTCTCTACTCTTCATGATGTATTATTTTTTTCGAGTTGAGGTCGAGGGTGACTTCCCCGACACCACAAGAGCGTAGTGCACGCCTTGCAGGAGGGTGTGAGAGGTTGAGTGAGGAGACAGAAGAATGAGAGCAGAGGGAGGAGTGGAGAGGGGGTTGGAGAGGAGGAATTGGAGACATTCTTGGGGGGGGGGCGAAGAGGGGGAGTAAAGGGATCGGAATGAGACCTCGGGAAGAAGAGAAGAAGAAGGGATGCTGGTAATCCTTCCATCCTGTGCATTATATAAAAGATGGATGCACGAGTCTCCTCTCTCGCTTGTTTTTTTTATCCTCCTACCTCCCCCCCTCAAAGAGAACAATTTTATTTTAAATACGCCCACTTTTGAAAAAAAATAATAAACCCTCCCGCCCAACCCCTTTTGTGAGCGGAGGGAAGGGGCAGGGGGTGAGAGGGAGGAGGACCCTGGAGATGATGTGTCACTCTAGGAGCGGGAGAAGCCCTTCCTGCCCCCTCTCGGAATAAATGTTTCCATTGAGGCGAAGATCTCTTCTCATTTCTCTAAAAACCCCCCCTCGCGTGATTTTGTTTTTATTTCAGCCTCATCACTTGTGCATGTGTCCCCCTTTGCCACGTTACGTGTTCTAGTCTCCGCGTGCTTCGAGAAAGAGGAGTTGGTTTATATAGCAGCCGAGCAGAAGAGACCTGGGGAGTGGGCGAAAAATAAAAACCTCCCAACCAAGAGTGTATGTATGTATGCATATATATTATATTCTTTTAGCGGAAGGGTTTAAATAAAAGGGTTTCTCTCATTTTTAATACCCCTGGAAGAGGGTGAGGGTGAGGGAGGATAAAAAAATGCCTGGAGACCGAGGGCTGCGGAGACAGAGGTTTGTAGGCAGTGGAGCGAGGTGAAAGCGCTGTTATGTGAACACAAGATGATAATAATTACGATCCGTTTAAGCGCTCTCGGAGTGCTGCAAGCCCCACCACGCTCATTAGTCGGAATATGCTTCCTGATTAAACATTGTGTGAGTGTGTGTGTGATGTGGTTGATGATGCTGGCCCTGGATGGGCCCTGTCGTCGTCGTTTTCTTCAGCGGAAAACCACAGAACTTTTAAATGTGTCACACCTTTTTTTTCCTCTTCCACACTCCTCGAAGCCACACCACCCATCTCGTCCTGTATCGTCTTCTATATCCCTCAGCTCTCTTCTGTGTGTGGGCCCTGTGTCACCCTACTTGCTCTTAAAAGGTTCACAGTTTATTTCATCCTCGTTTGAAAAGAGAAGGGAAAAGAAAGAACGGAGGAGGTCGTCTTTTTCTTCAATTTTTATTTCGGATGAGGGATGTTGAAAAGGGCGGAGTCTGAGAAGAAATGGCGGGAATGGCTGGAGGAATCCGCGCCTCGTGGGTCATGGGCAATCTAGTAGTATTATGCGCTTGATGCAGATGTCAGCCGCATTATGTTGGCGCGTATTTTTACCACTTCGAATCTTTCTGCCCCTTCATTTATTTGCCGTTTGTTTTATCCAGATCGCAATCTACGGAATCAGATCTACGGATCTACAGATCAGATTCTACGGAAGATTCGCAGGGACAAATGTTAGTGTGTGAGTTATTTTCCATGGTCATCATTAGTCATGCGATCTTTCGATTAGTTTGAATACAGCCCTCCATTCTACCATATCCCCTGATACCAACTTTTATGTTGTTGTCGTTCGTTTGTTTCATATTCCGTTTTAGTTGGCCTATGAATTCGCCCATCGGTCTTATTACCCCTCATCTATTATGTTTCATAGGTGTTACGAATGTCCCAATCCATGGTATTAATTGCTCAGAGATAGAGACATTAGTGCAAAAGAGTATACTGTATGGAAATCGAAAGGTTCGCCACAAAGATAATGCCTGAAGTCACCCAGGATGAAATATGGCTTACTTGATTTCTATGCCGGTCGGCAGCACGACACCTTGCGTTGTTCTTCCCTCGAGGTAACAGCTTGTCCGCTGCACAAGGCGTTCTACCCTCCTACTCACACAAAAGAAAAAGAACCACCTATCGTACAACAGAGGGCAACACTATACTATGCATTCCCTCTGTGGCCAACATATGGTACTAAAGTAAGGTGGGAATACAAAACAATAGGCGTTTGTTTTCTCTCACAGAGTGACCAGTCCAGTCTTCCAGATGGTTCTCCATATTTCTTCTCTTTCGGCTTTCTCCTCTCCTATGCTTCTCTTTGTGTCGAGTCCAATCCCTCTATTTGCTATTCAGCTTCCGCCTTCAGCTCCAAGTTTCGAAACCCAATCCTCTATTCTTTTATAGCTTTACAATTGTCCATGTCTCCGAGCCAGAAAGCTAAACATTTCCCATTAATGTTTCCAATTACAATGCTCTTCCATATCAATCATGTAACCTCAAGAATCATATGATTTTTGTCTGTGGTGGGGTAAATTTCTCGTCCGTCAATACAGGGTTTACGGTTTTGAGTGCGGAATGGGTGGGTTTTTCTCTTAGTATAACATGGCTGTGTTCTTAATGTATCACAAGTAAAATGGCTGAGTTTACTCCACAGCCCTGAGTTTGCACCAAGCTAAGACAATTGTAAATCAGTTATCGATGTAAGCGGAGTGATTTACGTGAATTATTATCGGATTTTATACCAGGCCAGAAAATCCAAATACAACAATATTTCGTAACATGACACAAGCAAGGTCTTTATGGCCTCTTGAGTACTCTAAGCTACTGAACACGATGTCATGAATCTAAACATCGGGAGAGATGGAATACCTGACTCGGTGTGTACTCGAGGAGAATTTGCGCTCAGCATTCTGAGGGAGAGAATTAGCTAGTACCAAAGATGTTTTAAAACATTATCTTTTCCCAGCAGAGAATAAAAAAAATGGTTTATATTTGCCCCCATATTGATGGGTAACTCAACCGTTCCTATCGAGCTTAAGATCGGAGAATTAATTCCGTGGAATATTTTCTAATCGTCCACACGATGTGTCAGGTATTCTGTGATTTGAAATTTCCTGATCAGTTAGGTAAATTTGATGAGAAAGCATTTCCTGAATGAGCTTTTATTTCGTGGCGAAATTATTTTGGGCTAATCAATTGAATTATGCGTGACTTTTATTCTTCTTCTGGTAGGTACTAATATAATGGTATGCTGCTAATGAAATTGAAAAGACTCAGTATTGCTCTGGACACGCATTTTCTTTTCTTTTTGCTGCCCGACTGTGGAAGCTGTGCCTTTTTTAAGGTTATAGTCCTTGAAGCCAACTGTATATTATCTGAGAAACATACATTTCCATCAAAGTCACCATGTTTAAAATCGATGGGCAATAACGTGTCTACATTTTTTAGTTGCAGAAGTGAAAAATTTGCAATTTTCCACAGAAATAAATTTAACTGCAAACTCGGTTTCGTTGTTTTGACATTATCATCAGGTCATCAGGTTTTTACATCACCATCATGTAAAACATCGAAACCTAGGTCGCAGTAAAATTTATTTGCGTGGTTAACTGCATACTTTTCATTTCTGCATCATGCATAAATTCCTCTTAATATCGCAGGAATCTTCGGATTTTATATATTTTTATGGTGATCATTGTGGAATTATCATGAATTAGAGACTTAGTTTACATTATTTTAACGATTAAGGGTTAATCTTTGATGCAAAACGTTTACAAACATGTGTTAAGAAACCATCATGATTTTATTAACCTCCCCCCTGATTTGTATCGGAGAAATGGTCGTGGAAATGTGAGGAAGTATCTCAGACTCGGAGCCATTCGTCAGCAGATGCATCCGTAAATTCTGCCAATTTGGATCTAAGCTGTGCTCTTCTCTGAACCCAACTCATTGCACGTTCTCTCCCGTGCCGCGACATGAATCACTGTCGCGCGTGCGGACAAAAGAGGAAAAACACGCGACGGAGCCGACTGGGGAGGGATGAGGGGGATTTTGGGGTGGTTGTCCCTGGGAACGGGTCCAGCGGCCATTTTGACCATCGCCCAGCGTAAAAACCGAAGGGAGGATAACTAACTTCCGTCTCTACCATGGGTGTCATTATTTCAGGAACCTGCTGGACAATGTGCGAATTTCCACAGAGAAAAAATCATCCGCCTTGACCGTGATTCGAACCCGGATCCCTCGATTTCCGGCCTAGTGCTTTAGCCAGTTAGGTTCAATTGCATTTATTTCAAAGTGTGATTTCTATTACAGTTTCAATCAGTTCAAATATTAGTTTAACAAATTTAGAAGATAATTAATTGATTAGTCCAAATATTTCTTTAGCAAAAATTGTATGAAGTGAAAATAATTGTTTTATATAGATATATATATTTAGATTGGCAGCAGGTCCCCGTATGTGGCTTCCGATGTCTCCTCTCTCTGTGCAGCCACGTCCTGCATCGGTGCACTGCTGCCCGCCGTCGAGTCGTTCACCGAAGACATTATGGTCAGGAGCCAGAGGCGCATGGTGGGCGGCGCCCCGGTGACGTCCATCCTCTGAATGTACGCCACCAAACCCGGAGTTACCGAGGCGTCCTCTTCCCTTGTGGATTTTTGTGACCTTTACGGGACTAGATGTTCTCGACTGCTGGACATACAATGTAACAATCAGTCGCTACTGAGCGCTTAGCGCCACTGCCCACGAGGAAAGATCGTACTTTGAACAAAGAGAGGCGTTCACTCGTATTTGACAAATTTTATGCTATCCGGGACTAGCCACAGAGTTCCACTTTTACGGAGTCACCCGCAATGCAGAAATGTGCGAATTTCCACAGAGAACGTCACAGAAGGTTGCATTACATTGTTTATCCTTTTAGTAATAATGATGTGCCCATAAATAGCCATAAATAATATAATAAATAATTGATTAGTTCTGAACACAGTCAAATATTTCATTTAGAGCATAAAATATTTATTCATGAGGTTCCTATATATTACTGTTAAAATTTATTGTAACGGCTGTTTAACGGCTTCGTACGAAATACTTTTGAGGAGTCATACCAGTCCAATCATTGTGAGCTAAATACGTTCCATGGTTTCAGGATCAACTACGTGGACGTTGATTTTCACAAATGAAAAAATAACTTACTTTTCTTCCACTGATTTATTTTCTTGGTACAACATGTTTCGACACAACGGTGTACCTGATGATGACACCGTTGTATCGAATCATGTTTTACCAAGAATATATGTGAACCCCAGAAGTCAAGGGGTCTAAGTGACATTTTTGAAAAAAATAAGTTAGGTACAGGAATAGAATGTGAAAATATTAATCTTTTAGGTGGTAAAGGGATCCAAGTGATTTTCGTGACAGGTGCTGCTATCTAGGTTAATGCTTCTTAACTACTTAGTGGGTTGTACCAAACATTTTCAACTTTGACTTAAGTTTTCTATAAACAATGGTTTTTTTACTTAGACCCCTTGAATTCTGGGGTCCTCATATATTTGTGGAAGAAAACCACATCATTTTTTCACTTGTGAGCTAAATTTATTACTTTCCTCAGAATACTGAATGTCAAACTATATAGTGTCCATGGTTGTGATATATTCAGCCAGGATTGGATTGTAGGCAGGCATGTTTTCCTTATCATTAGGAAGAAACATGGCGATTTTTTAACAAAAAATTACGACGTTCCTCGTCTCTTGTATATCAAATACAGAAATGCATGAACGTAACGATGGATTCAGTAATTGTGAACATTCAGCGGAAATTTTCCAAGTAGATAGGCCTTATCCGTGTTGCATTTCAGCCACCATTCTTAGTAAAATAATATTAAGCCTTTATTGTAAACGAGACAGTATTAAATGTTAGTGACCCAATTTCATAAACTTCGTGGAAAACATTATTTTTTGTTTGACTCCCGAAGCTCTGAATCTATCTCGCGTCACGCTTCAATTATATTTCTGTAATTATTAATATCAGGGAAGGAATAAAATAGCGAGGAGAAGCGTCTGCCATTTTTTTTTCGAAATAACCCCGAGCTGATTTGGGAAGCCAAAGGATATGAAGGGATGAATATTAATAAGCAAACTAATTTCCAGCCATGCGCTCACTCACTCAATACCCAGCCACCCAGGCATCTGCGACTTCTGTCATTATCTCCGCATGTGGGTCACTACAAAAGATCATAAAGGAACTCTCGACGCCAAAAAATAATACCTTTCCGTAATGAACTCGGTTGAAAACACTGCGCGTCATTGAGCTAGCTTTTAAGGTAATTTATTTATTACCGTTTTAGCTCGGATTCCAGCTGTCATCGTGTTATTTATTTTGTAATATCAAGCGGAGTAAATAAAAAAATCCGTGGAGTATCATTTCCGAAGCGACACAAATGTCCCCAAATTATATAAAATCTCCCCGGAATTAATTTCGTATTTCGGTTTATAATGAAACCTCAACTTACAGAGAGAATCCCAGTTGCACCACTCCTCGCTTTCACGATTTTTCCCGGTCGGCTCTAAATATTATACGCAATTAATGTCGACGTCTCACAAAGGCATTTGTCTTTCGGGAATTAAATTTGTAAACGGCGCGTTCTCGTCCCCGACGCTATTATTATAATATGTCTCCTCGGGGAAAAATATAAAAGGATTGTAATTTAATACACACACACGAAGCTTGTTACGGCGATTGTGGACGTTTCCGTTGGCGCGTATAAAAACACACTCTGCGGAGCGGAGCTTGTTTATGCGAATGTAAAAATAAAAAAAAAAACAAAAGGAGAGACACTCGTTCCGTTCGCGAATACGGTGCGAACTTCAATTTTTTTCTTCCGTCATTTGTTCACCACTCGCGCTGAAGACGTCGTCCGTACCTCATCCCAGGGATTCTCAATCGCCTCCTCCCCACCCCCTCGGGTTGGTGGTAAAGGCCTGAGAGATGCTACGATGCAAAGACAGCGATACATGATGAATCGCGTTTATACCCTTCTATCTGTGATTCCGCGCTAGTTCACAATGCAACGTACTGCGATTTGTGGGCATCATCTGATGCGAAAACGATATGAAAATCCATACAATATGCCACTTGAATTTGAATTAGATACTATGAGCAGCATAAAATTTGTGAATTCCACAACATATTTAAAACTTACGACCGGTTTCGGCTGTCAAGCCATCTTCAGGTTATCTACATCTTGTTCATTATGATGTCCTTCCACCAAGTGAAATATTCTCTTTTTAATATTGACGTACTATGATTTAAATGCATGTTTTTACAGTACACACCGAAGCTTAAAGTCATTTGTCAAACATTTTTCATGCGATAGCATACTAGAGTTTTTACTTTATCCCGGACATAAGTTCTGGTGATGGATTGAAGTAAATGATCTAAATAGTAAAGAAGCAGTTATCGATAGTCATACTATTTAGCTGACAATTCTGCGACACGCACTATCATGTGATGTACTCACTCACTCTTTAAGCACAACAATCACTCTTCAGCATAAAGTGATGGGGGTGTGGTTCTATTTATACTTGCGATACCCTTTTACAGGCGATGTGTATGATTCTATTCGGCATATTGTCTGTTGCACCACGCAATAGCACTAGAATACTGTTGTGAAACTAGATTCTCGCAGCGCCATGAAGTGGTGAAATCATCTCCATCATTTTGCAGGGGGTTTATGACAATATTCGACATCTTGTGATACACGACGTTTGCCTTTATGTGATTTAAGGCCGGTTGCAAGAACATTTGGTAATGAAATTAATAGTAATAAGATCCATGAATTTATGGACCTAATAAAAATATTTGGGTTTCTGGAACACATCTATCTGTTTCATTAATTATCTACCAATAGTTAATTACTGCGAATGTTTTATCAAATTTACCATCGCTGGATATGATTTATTATTATTATTACAATGAAAAAGTTACAAGTAGGCCATTAGCCTGGTGGTAACATTAAAACAGCCGAGTAAAAGAATATACTTTGAAACCTTCTACTTCTTTAACCTATTTTTAAAAATGCATAATTTTTTGGAAAGGGCTCAAATATTTTTTCTGGTAGATCGTTCCAGTCCCGTATGTTTCTGTTCAAGAAGGAGAACTGTTTAACATTTGTCCTTTGTGATCGGCACTTTATCTTGAACTGGTGATCATTTTTTCCCACAAATAATACTGGTTTATCCAATGTATAATAGCCAATGCACGTCATAATTATTCAGTCAGTGTAAACAAAATGGTCATTTGCCTCAAAACAACTCTTTTATCTAGAAAGTAAGTCTCCAAGAGGTTCATTGCGCATTCGCCATCTTATCTACTTAATGTGACTCATAACTCCATGCCATAAGTTATGAAACCAATAAACTTATCTAATGCTTCTGCAACACTTATGGAATGGTTGCCATGGCTTATGGGTCCCATAAAATTATGGAAATCATAATAATAATTATTATTATAAATTAATTTTATAATTCTAGGAGTGCACTCATTTAGAACAAAGTACTACATAGTGTGATGTGCTAGGACAAGTAATAAGAAAATAAATCACATACTCCATCAAGAAACAAATAAAGAATAATTCGTTCATATAAAAATTAGCAATGTCATCATACAACAAACCATGACAAACCCAATAAAGAATGATTTGTACATATAAAAATTAACAACGGAATCGTACAACAACCAGAGTAAAAAAGAAAACTAAATTAATTCTTCAAACACATACATTTACCACAGACATATCAATGAACAAAATCCATTATAAAACAACATGATCTATGTACATAGGTCTCAAACAAGTAAATGTTTGATAAGCTTTCTCTAAAATATTGCGAGTGTTGCACTGTCTTTTACTTGTTTTGGCAGGTCATTCCACAAATTTGAAGCTACTACTGTAAAGGATTTTTGAAATGTAGCTGTCTATATGTGTCGTTCCTGCAACTGGCCAGTAGATATGGAATCTGTTCGCGGTACGGAGTCAATGTCGTGAATGCGATGCTGACATTCAGGTATCGCCGTGGCGTCTTCCTTCCTGCCCCACACTTCACCGCCCCCTCGGGAGTACCAGAGCTCTCTTTTTTTTACAAGGGGGTACACCAACCCCCCCCCCGCCCTTTTACCACTACTTGAGTCTACTTGCCTCCACGGCGACCCTGCCCGACCCCCCACCCGCAATTCCCAACCTCGAACTCCTTCTCCGCCCCCAACAAACACCCTGGCGTCCCATTAGCGAGAGTCTCCAACCCCCTCCCCTCTCGCCCCTCCCCTATTTTCCACCCCCCCTCTTACACCCCCTTACCCCCTCTCCACTTCTTTCCATCTCGGTCGCGCACAACGCTCTTCATTTTTAAATGCAAAAAAATCTCCCTCCCTGTCTCGCTCTCTCTCTCTCTCTCTCTATCCCTTTTTCCCTTCAACGCTCTTCTCGTGCCAAAAGAATTAAGTCTCTCGTACTAAATGCACACGCTCTCCCATCCCGCATTCATGTACCCACATAAATATACATATATATATATATATATATATATATATATATATATATATATTCATGTATTTATGTGTAAACACGCATTTATATAAACATGCACATATATATATTTATATATATATGCCCACATAATTATATGTACACCTATATATGTGTTTTATGCATACACGTTATTTTTTCATTCTTCTTTTTTTTCCCTCCCCTCTCGACTGAAAAATTCCGGGGACGTCTTTTTGAAAAGGAGAAAAATGGGTGGTATATAAATAACTGAGCTAGCGAGAGATGCCATTCTGTGCTTGGCAGCGGAAGGAAGAGGGCCTGTTATTATGTTTTCTTTTTTGTATGAATATGCCTGCCCAGTGTGAAGGCGAACACAATCCGAAGGAATAAAAGGGAGGCCTAAAACGCTCTAGTAGCGATGCTGCCACCGCATCTCGTCCCTCCTCTCATTCATCTTCCTCTTCGACGAAAAAGGAATGGTTATTAAATAAAATGTAGCGATTCTCTTGTCCCGACAATGAGAGAAATCCGTTGCCAATTCCCTGGGACATTTTCTGTATCTTCGCCTCATCACGTTCTGAAGGGAAGATTACCGCACGTTCATGCCTCCAATAAAGAGGTTTATTTCCATTTTTTTCAGTTTTTTAATGATTAATACTTCTCAATATGGTAATAGTTTCTTTAAAATAATATTTGTCTTACTATTATGGACTACGATATACGAAAATCGTTTCACTAGGATAGATAGAGCCCGCTCACAGCCTGTCCAAGCATCTATTACCTCTTCGAAATCCCATTTTCTTTTCCTCTCGTCTCAAGCCTGATCATGTTTCATGACCATTTTCAGCATTGACTTCATTTATTTGGTTGAAATTTCACCACTTGACTTGTTTTTTTACTCAATGTTACCTCATTATCTAGACTTGTTCAGGAATGTTTATAATTGGAATGATGAATGATAACAAGGAAATATCTAAACCCTTAACCTTCTGTCAACATGCCAAGGAAATAATTTTTTTTATATCGATGCCCATGAACTTTTATGCACCTAGATCTTACAGTGCTACACCATATAATGTAGGTAATGTCCATAATTCGTAGATTCACGCAGAATCGATGTATTTGGCCGAATTTGAACCCACGGCCTACCGCAGCTCTCAGGAGATGTTTTACTTCTTCTCCAGATACATTTTTTTCTTATTCATGATTACCTACTTAGAAATGCATTGCTTTAATGTCATAATTAGTTGTAACTGTGAACATATCATTCAAAATATAGTTGAATGGATAAAATTTTAACAATTATTAGTAAAAATTATTAAGTACGCTAGCCTGTGAAAACTAGAGATTGCCTTCGAAGCTTTTCGGTTCCTATGGCAAAATTCTTCATTTGATATGAAACTCTGGTTATAATAGTGGAAGTTGGCTTTATCATATTAAATAGATTTATGAAATTTTGCAGGAGTTACTTTATTAAAGGTAATCAAGTTTTTTCTAAATTATCTGCATCCGTACTTATACGTAATGAAATAGAAGAACGAAAATAACTTCAACGCAAGTGCATTTCGCATTGTGTACGTGAATGAGTAATCCTTGCTACTTTCCAAGCTGTAAAGAGTCCATAATTCGGCTTTCTGCGTCGCGTGCATTGATAATTAAGGCATTCAGAAAAGGCCTGTTCATTCCTGAAGACTTGGCTGCAGTCGAGGAATTGTGCAGAGGAGACGACGTGCTGGACTGGTCCGCTCGCTTCTCCGAAGAAAAAGGCCTCAGCAGGAGCCCGCCTGGAGTGCCTTAAACGCTTATTGGGTCATGTAATCGGAGAGGACAAGGTAGAACGTGGAGACTTTGTTAATTTGACGTTCATTAAAAATGCCTGAAAAGAAAGGGACGGAGGAGGGAAGCACCCTTGGCTTCGTGAGGCCACCTCGAGACGTACGTCCGTTCTGTTTGCTCCGGCGTTGCACGGGGACAGTGACAATGACCACAGGGATGCTGTAGGAAAGGAGATGAGGAGTGGTCGTCCCTTCTTAACCTCGCTTCAACCTCTTCCTTTCATTCCTTGTGTCCCTCTTTCCCAGCGACTCCCTCTCACTCTTCTCCTCCCCCACGCCTCTTCTCCTTCATTGTCCTCTTGTTTTTCACTACGCTCCTTACAGATGGTATTTCAGAACCAGAGAATTTCCAGAGATGGTATTTGAGAACTTGTCAGTCAAAGGAACGCAAAATCCTAATGAGGATATGTCTAAGGAATCATGAAGAGACACGCCTTTTACAATTCATTCCTAAGAATAAATTAATTGTCAGATAATTTAAAAAAGAACAACTAGCTCGTAGAATTTTATTTATTTGTTTTTGATGCCTTAAGTGAGCGTTAAGCTACGGAAAAATTCCATTCATGATGGCATAAAAGTTTGAATTCAATGGCGATATAGAAGCTTTATTCTTTAGCATACTTTGAATTTGTTTTAAAGAGTTTGAAGAGTTTTTTCAAGAAGCTGAAAACCAAATCCACAGAGATAGGTAGTATTGAACATGTTTCAAAAGAGCATATAATTTTTGAAAAGTCTTATTATATTTTTTTATTGGAAATTTCAATTTTGCGTCGTTTATTTATTATTTTTCTTCTGATTTATTTTCTCAAAGCCGTCAGCCACCTCCGAACGTTTGTTCGTCGCTATCCTCCTCTCTACTGCCCTTAAATCCGTCTCCTTCCGTTCTCGATTAGAAATACTTAGTATTCATATGTGCAGTTTTTTACTTTGGCTTTCTTTTCTACGGTCTGCCTCCTCAAGATCCTTTGAAATCATTCAAATATTTGATGATTTTCTTCTTATCCTATGTAAATTCTGTCAATCCTTCAATATATTATATCTAGCCCTTGGCTCTTACTTTTGTATTGTATAGCATCCACCCATTTGTTTATTTTGGCTCTTCAGGTAAGACTTCACTTTCAATGAAACTAAAAATTTAGTATATATAATGACATTGTTTTAATTAAGTGTCACTTTTGAAGCTGAGTATCTTGAACTGATACTTAGAACTGGATAGTTAGTGGATACCCCCAAATGAAGTGTGGGTATTTTTATACAAACATTTTTTATTTATAATGTTTATTTGTAAGCATATTCTCTCAAAATTAACTACAATACCTCAGAAGCAGGGATCACAGGAAGTTTTACGGGAGCCTCCGTGCCAAGAAAGGCTTCAAAATCTAATAATTCACGTCAATAATTAAAAATCGTGAACACCCCCCTCTGAGACCTCTAAAACTTTCTGTCGGAGCAGTAAAGACGCATTGGTTACAAAAAACCTACCTCCTCGCCTTCTTGATCGAAACAACGGGGGTATCCACGTTTTAGAGAAAATTATTTATCGTTGAGATGTCGAAGGCAGAGGAATGGAAAATAAAAATAAAATAAATACTTATGTATACCGTTCTTGTTTATTCCTTCCAGTGACATCATTCTGTCGATTCCATGTTCGCCCATTAAATTCGGGAGCCACGCTCCGCCAAACACTCCGTACAATGGCAGAGAAGTGCCCCTCATCGAACCACTGTTAGCTCCGGGGAACACACACACTCCTGATACTCCTCAACGCCCACCAATGACAGCCTTCTCCGCGTCGTTCGCTCGAATAATGTGTAGAGATGCGGACAAAAAATATACACCCCACAATGCCCTGCGCGCGCGCCGCATTATCCCACAGGAGCCTCCCAGCGATCTCCGGACACCCCGTCGACTGGCTGACGATGGGAGGGGCAATTGGAAGATGGTGGTGTTCTCGATGGCAGTGTGGGAAGAGGGGTAGGGAGCAACGGGTATAATTTTGGTATGGCACAAGGGAGAGAGAGGGGGGAGGGAGGTTGGATGAGAATCCCGACTCGATCCTCCTGAAATAACAAACAAAAGAATAAGGAAAAAACGATGAGGAACGCTCCCCGTGGACCGCCGCCGTCGACTACGTAATGATTTAATTGGGAGATCGCCCCTTCAATTGACTGCGGGATGCACGTCTCTCCTCGGCCAATTAAACGCAGCCGATTCTTCTCTGGCAGGCGATGCTCTTTTCTTTCCAATCATTCTCCATCAGTCTGTGACGTAATCTGCCTATATCGTTGGCCTATGTGAGTGAAAATGAGCCCCGCTGGCTGTGTGCAGTCATGAATTGTTCCAATATCACACTCATTTTTAGGTCTATTTTACTCTTGTAAAAATGCTATACATAAGTTATATTTCGAAGTTTCCTAGCGGGTCATGGATTTCAGGGAAACTTTTAAGTTATGATACTTTGTGATAATTTTTGTAAATACATAGGCCAAAATGCTCATCACGCAGCAAAACTATAACGGCTTCCCAGCAGCCATGTTTAATTTAAGTGTATAGTTGAATAACTATCAGCTCTCACCACTGATGTGCATGTACCCATACTCTAAAATTGACAATATTTTGGGAAAATTGATTGCTCTCATATGAGAGGCGTAAATATTTCGTAAATAATCTCGTCAGGTCAAAGATCTTCTGCTGTGGAATGTTTAATTGATTAAATTGCATTTTCAGCGCACACAAAAGAAAACGGATGCAATATATTGTAATTTAGTTTTTATTTTAATAGCAAAATTTTTACGTCTAAAGATTTTTGGTGGAGAAAACGGCTTTTGCTCTCGATGTATTTGTTGAGAGCCTTGTTGCTAATGTGGCCATTGATAACCCAAACAAACTCACAAAGGATTTTTATTGCTGGATTGCTAACTTTTGTGGTCCTCTCTGAAAGAAATATAGTGTAATGTCATTTTAATGCAACCCCGGGTATATTAATGCCTACATATTGTCGAGTAATACAAAAATAATTGTCTATGAGCTACCTAATATCTGAGGAATACCTCAAAATATTAATTAGCACCCTTTATTTCTGTTCCAGAGAAGTACGTTCTCCCCCTTTCTTTCGCTTTTAAGGAGCTATGGTAGAGAGGTAGAACTCCGTGTTACAAGAGGCTGAATAATGAGTAGTGCCTTTATTGGCTGTGATACGCCTCTAGTTTGATAGATCAATGCTAATTAACGCACCACTATATCACCCGACAAAGCTATAATGAGTGCACCTACAGAATCTCTCCCAGCGCTAACAAATAGTTGATGAGTCATAATTAAATTCGGAGCTCTTTAAACTATCGGTGTGTCTATTAATCTAATTGCTAAATGGGACAATTGGAAGCTAGCACGTGTTTGCCATTACCTTTTGTCTCCGTGATTCTTTGACGCAAGGAGAGCGTCTCATTCCGCTTCCTTTGCGGTCATTCTTCTGCGGCCACTTGTGTCCCGGCCCTGTCTTGCCCACTCCCTGCCTCTACCCTCGTATATCTAATTTTATATCTTCACAAATTTCCTTCATCCCTGCTTCCTGCCTCCTCCCACCACCCGCTGCGTGATGGAAAAGTATTTGTCAACCCTCAAGAGCTCCACCCTGACCCCCCGGAGGTGCCGGAGACGGCAATTATTTCTCGCGGATCTCGAGGACGAAAGTTACGACCAGAAGGTTTTTCTTCCCCAAAATCTCAATTCTTCGACAATTAAAAATGGCTGTCAGTTTGAACCAATGTTTACGCTGCTTGCAGCCGCGTCTATCCGAGAGGTGGAGCTCCGATTCTTCGGTGCTCTTGTCGACATCTTCTCTTCTCGTCTCGAATGATGTATATCGGTAATTTATTGGTCTTCTGAAATGGAAAACAACGCATCACCGTATTTCATAATCGTACATCCCATACCTGAAAGCTTTATCTTTATCCATATTTTTTTAAATAATTGCTTAAATTAGGATATAAATGTGTATGCATATTTTTTCCCGGCGGCAACTATAGAAAGTTTTTATTCTTGTCTGGAAATAACTCAAATTTTACTAAAGAATACTTTTTATTTCCATTGATTTATTCATAAATGAAATATATAAAAACGAATGTTTGTTTGTTCGTCTTCTATACGTTCAAATACCATTCATCAGATGATGATGAAAGTTTGTTGCGTTGTTGTGCGCGCGCCCGCGAAGGTTTCTAAATTATCAAATCCATTGTACAATAGGTAGAGCACGAGTCATTTCACCAAGTAAGTGTTGGCACGCGAGCTTCTCAAACGAGAGAGGAGCAACACGCAAGCAACGAAGCAGATCGTTTACGAGTTGCTCAATCCCGCGCATCAGAACCGTATTAGTGGGACATGATATCGCGTGCATCAGAATCATATCAGCGATGCATAATTTACATTAAAAGGTATTTAATTTTATTGTATGTAGGATAATTAATTATAATAATAATTATATGGGGCAGTATACTTGTAGTTTATATCGATATTAGATGCTGTTTCACCACGTCTCATCAAATACAGTTGAGCTTAACACGAAAGCGCTCTTCAATACAGGCTTTTCCTACTCGATGGCTCCAAATTTCGTTGGAAAGCTGGCCTGTGACGCAGACATGCTCGCCCCCCCCGTTCATTCTTATAACTTCAAACCCTTCAACTCATTCTTCTCGATCTTTTGTGCTTTTTAATTATAGTTATAAGCTCGTTTGGTGCACTTGCCTTGAGAACAAGGTTAATCACAAAGCTACTCATCACGTGAGCGACGGAAACTAGTCCACCCGCTGATTTTCACACCTTCTTGGCCACTCCCCTATTCTCTACATCTTGAATTCTTTCTCATGTCTCTCCACTCGTTCATTATCCCAAAAAAAATGTTATCCCCCTTCTCATCCAACCTCCTTGCAGCTCCTCTCGAGCCCACGTAAGTGTGTCCTGTCCCGCTGGGAGACCTCCTGGTGAGGTCGCGAACGTGATTAGGGAAATCTGCGAAGGAAGTGACGAATGCCAGGAATCCTGCACCAGAAAGCAAATTAACACATACATATCACGTATAATTTTGGTAATGGTAATAGCCAAGCGCCCAATAAAATAGCGTCCCCATTTTTTTAAATCTAAAACGAAGGATTTCGTATATCACGGCCTGATTGCTTCATTACTGCTTAATGTAAATAAAGCTAAAATGATAGTAAAATGAGAAACTCGAAGAAAGTTTATTTATGATATTTAGAATGGAGACGTATGTCAATCGGTGAGATCTCATTCTTAGGCGATGCGACCTTGAATGCCTGTTATAATGATAAGGCAATGAAAGAAATCGTTTTTGTTGATTAAATCACTTGTAATTAGCTGGATTCCACAAGAAAACCCGCTTTTTATGATGTTTTTGACAATTGATCAGTCATTAATAAATGTCATGAATAACCATTTCTTTAATAGTCATTCATGGCATTCATTGAGCATGGTTTAATATCTCGCTTAGTAATTGGTTGAATTGGTCTCCATGCATATGATTCATAGAAGTAACAGTGAATGAGCCCTTTTACAAACTTTAGCATATGGCATGGAGGCATAACTGTACTTTTCCTCTATTCGAAAAACTCAGTGCATGACTAGATTTTTGACTAAGTTATCCAGTTCTACATGCTATAGTTACTGCTTTACCTATTAGCGCTTGTTAATATCAATTAAAATTTATCACGCCAGTAATTCACGTGCGAAGTGTAGATGTATTGCTCTCTAAAAAGTTCAAATCTAGCCAAAAGCTTTGCGCCAGAGACTGCGTACTGCTATTCGCTCCTTTTAGAAACTGCATTCAAGCCTTTCGCTGTGCCAGCCACTGTCTACTTTGTAGATGACCTTACGTCATAAATTTATTCATATTTGAATAAGTTTATACACTTGAATTTTATTGAGCTGTCTTAAGGAAAAGAAATGCACATAAAATGAAATTGAGCGTAACTTTTTTGGATCAGCTGTGCGCATATGACATCCAGGTAAAACTCATTTTCACTTTTATCGATTTCCTCGAGGTTGAAGTTTTCTATGAAAATGAAATCTCGTGAGCTGTGGAGCACTATTGCTGTGCTGTATTCAGAATCAGTACATATACTCCCGCTACTGTCTACTTTTAGATAGCCTTACGTCACGAATGTGTTCTTTATTGTATAAATTTTAATCCTTGAATATTCTTCAGCTGTCTTAAGGAGAGGAAATAAATACAAAATAAAAGAGTAGAAAGCTTTCTTGAATCAGCTATGCGTATTTTCCTTCGAGGTGGTACTCATATAGATATTATTGATTTCTCCGAAGCTGAAGTATTGTATGAAAATGAAGTATCACAAGGTGTTGAGCATCCAAAATTGTTGTTGACGTCAGCAACAGTACGGATGCTCCCGCTGTTCACCACTTTGTAGATGACCTTACGTTTAAATGTATTCATTACTATATAAGTTTATTCCTTGAATATAATTGAACTATCTTGAGGAATGAATATGCTCACAAAATGAAGGGGTGTGTAGCTTTCTCGGATCAGCTGTTCGCACTTGTCTTCCAGGTAGTACTCATTTCCGTCATTATCGATTCATCCGAGGCTGAAGTTTTCTATGAATAAGTCTCGGTAGGTGTGGGGCAGAATAATGCTCTCCTTCCTCTCCTTTCACTGTGTGCCTCCTCCTCCAACCCCCAAGTCCTCCTTCCTCCTTCCCCTCCTACCGTACCTCCCTTTTCCTCCCTGCCCCATCCCTCGGCTATCCTCCCTCCCCACCTCCACCTCTTCCTCCGTCGCCCATTCATTTAGAAACTCGCCTCTCCCCTATTTATCTTCAACGTCTCATCCTTTCGACTACCTCATTTTCCTCCTCCCTCCTCTCCTACGCCCCTCCCCTCCCTCTCACCCCTCTCTCCCTCCCCCACTCTCTTCCTCCCCTCCACTCCCTTTTTCATTCTTCTTCTCTCTTTCTATCTCCATTCAGACGAGATCCTCGATGTGCCGAGATTTTCTTGTATTAATTTTTGAAGTCAAGCTCCGACGGTGCTAACGACCTCAAGTTCGACGTTCCGCCCGTAAAAGTTTCGACGCAAGAAAAATGCGAGACTGAGTAAGCATGTGGATGCGATATAGCGTTCATTTCTTGTTTTTTTTTTTTTTAGATTTAAGAAATTTTTCCGAACAATTAGTAGCTATATCAAGTTCGGCTTCGGCATTACCCTTCGAGTGTGTACGGTATTTGGGTACGTGCATTATTTTTTTCGCATTTTTTTTTTCGTTTTTATACCCTGTACAAGTGTGTGTCCCCCGAAGGCAATGCTTATGTGTCAAAGTTTCAGGTTTTTTGTCGTTTGACCGTGTGGCCACTTGAGAACAAGAGATTTGTTTGAAATGTCGCATACTCGTTCCTAATCGGAGGAACTTTATTATATACCTATACCAACTTTTTTGAAAGATATTTAAAAATAAGAAACGCTAGAATTTTATTTGCATAAAATTAACTCATCTTAGTTTTGAATCCTGATGTTTTTAGTGACACTGCAATTATAAAATAGACCGCTAAATTTAAGGCATAGCTATTTCGTCCGTTAATAGTAGACAAAATTTACTTCCAGAGATCAATTTTATCAAATACTTCAAACAAAACCTGCACATATCTTTCAGTT
Source organism: Ceriagrion tenellum (assembly GCA_963169105.1). Taxonomy (NCBI): domain Eukaryota; kingdom Metazoa; phylum Arthropoda; class Insecta; order Odonata; family Coenagrionidae; genus Ceriagrion; species Ceriagrion tenellum. Next base: position 29,482,564 of record OY720640.1, read on the forward strand.
GAATTTATTTTAGAATGTGCGTACGTGAAGTAGTTGCGTGACATTTTTGGCTCTGGTTTAAGAACATTGTGTCTATATCTTAAGGTTTATGTCAAAATCTTTTTTTGTCACTCAGATAGGGCAATGGATTTTTTTCTTTATTTAGCGGGGAATATATTCCGTACAGAGCCACTATAATTAATTACCGGAAAAGGCAATTAGGGCTTCTTTTACTTGACTTAGATCAAATAGATGCCGTTCAATCCTAGAAAAGAAAATGAAAACATAAAACCTAAATCAGGAAGAAAACTCAGTTGAATGATCTTCTTTCGCCTGCGTGAACTCTAAATACGAGGGACTGTGCGTACGAATCTTGTCACTCGATAAAACCACGGGTATAAATTTACGGTTAGTCAAATTCAGTTCGATTTTAACAACTGGCACAAGATAGGCGGGGAAGAAGGGAATTCAGTGTTGTAATGTCGGCGTCCGATAACTTTTTCCCCCCCAAACTGTCTCCTCATCATTCTTTGCCTAGAGCTCAGTTCACTCGTCCCAACGTCCTCCCCCTCAGATTCCCTTTGCCTCCTTGTCTCTTTTTCTTTTGTATCCCTTTCGTATAAATATAAGTTATCTTCGTTTCCTCTTTCTTTGAGCGTCCTGGCTTCCTTTCTTCCCCCTTCCTCCCATATTCTCTCCCCCCCTCCGCATACGACTTTGTCATCCTCTGAAGAATATCTATTTAGGAACCAGTGTTTCTCTCTCTTCTTCTTAGTGCTCACTTTTTCTCTCTCTCTCTCTCATCTTGGCTCCCTTGTAATATTCTGAATATTATCTCGATTTTTCACTCCCTTTAAACTCGTCCTATTAATAACTGCAGTCTTCTTGGATTCAAACCTGCTTCTTCCTCGACGGAAGGTTGGGGGTTTACGGATCGAGCCCAGATGTGCAAATATCATGATACTTTTTTTCAAACTTATATGAATGAGGGGGTTATTTTGAAAGGCCTTTTGAAGAGGAGCCGGAGGAGGGTGAGAGGGCCGGAGAGATCATTTTTCCCTCATTCTTAATGGAGATGGCCAAATGTTGAGTTCAAAGCAACTGTCCGGGCCTCAAGTTGGCTCAGTGCTTCGTCACATACAAGTTATGCGTTTTTAAAGAAAGTTTCTTATGATGTGGACACATTGTAATGTCCATATTAATAGTTTTGCGAACTTCATCGTAATCTATGCCGACTACACTGAGTTTTAGACCCGTATCACACGATACTTGATCCAACACAAGACGAAGATACCAATGCTAGCCAGTTTTAAATTTTTAGTATGGAATCTAGTATGATCTTTGTCGTCTAGAGAATGTCCATTTGTATCAAGTTGGAAAATGCACTTAATCCGTGCTATGCATCACTTAAGGTACAGGAGCAAGTTGATTGTTGCGATGTCAGACATAGTAAGAATCGTAATCTCTGCATGTGGAGCCACTTTACCTCATCCAATGCAAATATTTGAATCAACTTCAGAGTGTATGAATTGCGGTGGTGAAGCGATAATCAAATTTATCATCACTCACTAGCCTTTAATTACTAGTAGAAAGGTTATAGAGACCATGTTCTCCTTGCCAAGAGTTAATGAGGCGTGAATAAGAAGATGGAACTAATTTTTTTCATTCCGACACTCTAACCCGAGTGCATGAAAAATCTTGAGGACTAAAATCATTTCACTCAAAAGTAATGACCCTTAAACGGAGAATTTTGTGCCTGTACCGACTGATTTTCCTTGCGTGCGTCATACTCTTTATCGTTCATGTAACATGACAGTCTCATGAGAACCGAGTGTATTTCAAGACCCTGTTTTTTAGATAACTCCATTTGTGTTCCACACAATGAATGGTGCTGATGTCTACATGTTGAAAGGAAATATATCTCACGATCAAGCACGTCATTTTAGCTTTTTCAGAACGCAGGGCAGGATTTTCTTGGGTAGTGCATGGTGAGTCCATGAGTGTCTTTAACAGCTCATTTACCGTGTCACATCAATCAAATAACTTGGTAGATTCCACGAAATCTCGCGGAGACTATCAAACTTACCACAATTTGCACTTTAAGTATAATCGAAAGAAATGTTCTAATATAGTTACCCTTCTAATATTGGGTATCAAAACTACTGAAGAAAAAGTTCAACATATCAGAGAATATGGGGACTAATGTATTCACCTTTCTTCCTCATCATTAATGTTGAAGTGAACGATTATTAACATATTTTCCCTGGTCGCTGTTTTTTCTCCATTATTTAACCATTTATTTTATTTATCGTGTGGCAATTACTGCAAGCTGTAAAATTATTCGGCTGAATGCCACGTGTTGATCAGTGTTGATCCACTCTTTTGTGGCCCCTGCCAGTTACTACTGCAAGGAAAATAAATGTTTACTGCCGGTATTGTCCATTGTTTACGTATTAACAGGTTACCTTGCCGAGTGGTGGATGCCCATTTGTAATCTGGGTTATATAAGTATCATAATCTGTGATTGGTTCTAAGATGAATAATACACACATTTATACGTAAAACTAACACTTCTATTAGAACAATACCAACAGTCAGCATTCATTTCCCTGGAATATGTGATCAGCAGAGGTCACGAAACGTCTGGCTGACACCGACCAACCCGCGGCGTACACTTGAATAGTTTTATAACTCATCATGAGTCGCAAATGCTTCGAATATGAAAGAACTACTGCAATTTCCAAAACAATAAAGGTAACCACTCGCTCTCGTTTGCACAATACTTTGTGAGTTTGAAGAGCTGTCGCCGTTGGAGACGCGTTGGATATAATTATTCATCTTCGACTCCGTTCGCGTGCCCACGGTCTTGTCACGACACCAGAGGGCGTCATGTCTTCGGGAAGCCGGTCTCCAGCTCTTGGCCACATCGAAGAGGGAACATCAGCCTCCCCCGAGCCTACTTCCCTCTCCCATTCATAACTCATCCCCACAAAGTCCATCCATTCTTCCCCCGGGCTCCCCCGGGTTCATTTGTCTCGCGTGGCGTTGTGACACACCTTTTTTCAATCGCTTTTTGACGTCGCCGATCCGTCTCCGGGGAGAGGAGAAGCAGTCACCCCGACGCCAATGAATCAAGCCGACGACAGTCAGCCGATGGAGAAAGGGCGTTCAAGAAAAGGAGCGTCTTCCCTTGAACACATGATGGGAGGCTTTTGGGTGGAGATCGTCGTGTAACAAGGAGGGCGGGAAGGACATTATAGAATGGAGCCGAGCAAGTCCGTTCGGGCAGGGTTGAGGGATGAGGGGGGGATGATCACCAAATGGGGAGTGAAAGATAGGAGGAGGAGAAGGAGAGAGGAAGCGTAGGAGAGAACGGCAAAAGGCTGGAGAACAAAAAAAGTAGTTTCTGAAGAGGCCAGCCATTATGGACGGAGGAACAGAGGCGCCTTTATCTCCCAGTGGTCTTTGTAGGATCACGCTTAGGTTTTTCCACGCCATAAAACCCTCTTCTTCCTCCCTTTCATTCAGCCCCCTCCCACCACCCACTCCTATTCCTCCCCTCCGCTCCCCTCCCGCCCCCCCTCTATACACTCACACCCCCTCTTAACCCCCCCCCCCCGCCCCTGCCCACCCAACCCTGAGTCTTTTTTGTGCGAGCATCAAATCTCGGCCAAGGCAAGACGAAAAACAGATCCGGGCCTCTTTCTCTGCTCACTCTCTTCCTCCATTACCTCCTCTCTTTCGATTCTCTCTCATCTCTTTCTTCCTTTGCAGATATTCCAATTCATTTCCACCTCCGAACGCGTTAGTGAGGACGCGTATTTAATTTTTAAACCTCGATTGATTTGATGAATCACTGTTTGGGGAGGCGACCGATTTATAAGATCATGGAGCAAACATGTTCGGGAAATAAGTGGTCAGGCTAATCGTCAATTTGGATTTATAAAAAGAGTACTTGGAAAGAGCGGCGATAAAGTAAGAGAAATGAGCAACTTCTCCCTTGTTAGACCCAACTTAGAATATGCTACCAGTGTTTAGGATACTTATGAGGTAGGCTTAAAAACAGAGTTAAAACGCGTGCAGAGAATATCAGCAAGATACGTGAAAGGCCGTTATGATAGTCTCGTTAGTGTTACCGACCTCTCGCAACAACTTGAATGGGAATCGCTTGCATACCGTCTATTGAAAAGTGGACTCAATCTTTTATCTAAATTTTACACCTTCTTATTCTCAGATGAAGCTTTCAATATCATACCAACTCCAACATACTACGGTAGATCAGATCGTGAGAATAAAGTAAGGGAAGTAGATTATGGAACAGATAGGTTAAAAAAATCATTTTTCCCGCGGTCGATTAGAGACCATAATGACTGCGTTGAGACTTTGAAGTAGGTTAGTTGACAGGAATTGTAGCTAATTAATTCATATGCACCCTAATGCATGTTTCTAAATCTGCTGGGCAGTGCTAACACCATGTTTTGCACGTTTCCTTCATGACTTATATGCCACGTTTTCATAGTTAGATCATGGATCATTTTAGTAGATTCTGTGGCATTAGTAGCATACCGAAGTGTAGTGTTTGTTGGTGAAAGTAAATTAATTCACTGTAGCTCATGTTGGTTATAAGTCACCCCCTGCACTCTTGTGGTGGCTTGAAGTGTAATAAGTATATGTAGATGATCATTTGCGTCGTGAACCATTGGTGGGTATATTGGGCACACTGGTCGTTTAATCCTAAGATTAGTTAACTGCAGACATCCATCCTTCCCTATTCAATCTATCCCCTGTTAGTTCCCTTACTCCCTGATAGCTCTTCTTATGCACATTCCTCTTCATTCAGCCTATGTATATATCCCTTGGCCTTCTTATTTGGACTTTGTCCGATGTATTTTTCTTTCAATTATATGCTCCACAATTCCATTGTGCTTTAGAGGGTACCCTATTCATCTGGTTTTTCTTTTCTGACTGTTTCCCATGTGTTATTTCCTCTCCAACTCTTCTGTAGACCTCTTCATTTCTTATTTAATCTGTCCATGTGATCTCCAGCATTCGCCTCCAAAAAACTAGGTTTTAAAAGATCCAAATCTCTTGTAGTCCGCTTTTTCAATGTTCCGTGCTACCTATCCATAGAGTAACACACTCCGTACAAATTTTTTTGCGTCCTGTTTCCCTTTTGGTAGTTCTGGGTGGGTTTATAGAGATAGAACTTTATGGAGAACAGAAAAGTAGAGGAAAGAGACCCAGTGTCAGATTTAGGGCAGTCTTAACGTAAAGGTCTCTACCGTGTTAAATGTCCAAATTAGAGAAGCAGAATTTACAAATGAAAAAACGACTTCGTTTCCTTCCACTGATTTATTTTCTTGGTACGACATGTTTCGACACATAGAGGTCATTTTCAAGTACTTTTTTTTTACAAGTTTTTAGGTACTTGAAAATGACCTCTATGTGTCGAAACATGTCGTACCAAGAAAATAAATCAGTGGAAGGAAACGAAGTCGTTTTTTCATTTGTGAATATCAACTTCCACATAGTTGAGCCTGATACCATTGAAAGCAGAATTTAGTGTATTTTCTCTACATTATTCACGCATTTACTCGACAGAAGAAATGAAGAGAACTTTAGTGAGCCGATTTAATCTTCTGATGTTAGCTTTTCAATTATACGTCAACCGCTGATTATCAGATTTGTATTTATGTCAACTCTAGCAAGCCCTCACATGTCTTTTCTTTGTCTGACATTCTATTATGCTATTCGTATTTTCTTTATTCCTCCACTTTCATCTTATATATTGTATGCCATTTTTAAAAATTGGCCTCTTATATTTGTGGATGAAGTCTTCCCGGCTGTGCTATCGGATTAGGCTTTCCATTGCCGACGTTTTGGCGAGCAACTCTCTTATCTTCATGAGGGCTAAACTGAGCACCGAGTTTGGTTTTGACCGGCCTTTGATAGTGTAAAAGTCGAACTTTGTAACTTCCAAAGTTTATTATTGAGTGCACTGGATGATAGTGTGTCCAAACACGTGGCAAATTCTATATCTAAGCTGTGGACGTTTAAAAGTTTATCTCAATTCAATGATGACCTTTCACCAAGTAAGATCTAAACGTTTGAATTAAAGTCGGGCTTTTATACTTTAGTTTACAAATTCTGGTGGTTCTTGATTGTCCTAAATTTTTATTCGTTTTGACACACATGCTATATTATTCAATTACGGTCTCCCAAGTTTGATGACCGCATGTCCCCTGCCGCTTATCAGGTTTTTCACCTGCAAACTGCTTCCAATAACCCTCTTTACTAGACGATCCCAACATATCTGTTGGAGTAGCGATAATATTTCATTTTTTGTCCTGAATGGATTTCTCTTTTTTACTTTCATGGCCATTTCATATTTACTGCCGGATAGTTCAGCGTTTATTTGCCAATAATTTGAATCACTAATTTAATTTAGTTGTGCCATATTTGTTTTAATTCATTATTGATGAATTAAAATTTTAAAAATATTTTGCTCTAATTAATTGATATTGCAAGTTTACGGTTCAAAGGATGGCTTGTTTTTTGAGTAGGGATTATCAAGTATCATCTGCTGTATGTAGAATAATAGAACCGGAATCTCTTTGTTGTCTGCATGTCTTTGGTCACCCGATTAATCACGGATGTTTTTTTTCATCGAACTGAATTAAAGCACATTGACGCTGATGCATACATTTATGCAATTAGGGTTTTAGGTAAATTAGCTCACATCCCTTTAGCAACACATGACCAAACTTAAATATGTATTTGTCGCTTGCCGCTGATTCTCAGTATTTGTCTCCTTTTGTGTTATTTTTGACTCATTGTTCATTGATGAACATGGGTTGGATAATTGTCAGAGATAATGGAACAATGAGTTTTGAATCAGTAATCATTCATGAATTATTAATTTTGCACCAACTTTGTGATACATCATTCATTTTAAATCCCTTTTTATTGGTCATGTCATGAATTCTGAACTGTGTGTCATTATTTCTTCATATTATAATGCGCAATCAATCGTTCCCACAAAAAAATCGTTTTGATTAATAAACACCGGAAGTGCTTCAGTGACTGAATGTGAGTAAAGTAGTCGCGACAATTTTTAGGGAAATGATTGGACCAGCGTTCTCACAATCGTGGATAGGATTAAATTCCATTCCGGGCTCCAAAAATTAAGAAAAAATCGGGAAAACGCATAAAATTAAATGTACAAAAATGAAATTCATTCGCAAAGATATTGGGTTTGACGTGACACTGTAAATCATTAAAAATTATAAGTTCATAACCCTCAGTTTTAAAATATTATCAGTATCCTATTCCTTGAAGAAAACGGATGCAGACCATTTCACATTATCTGATATCTTAACATTCTCTTCAACCAGACTTCGTACCCAAAACGCCCCCACAGAATAAGTGCCAATTCCCCTTTCTAGCCACGTCTGACATGCGAGGATGGCTCGTACATTAAACCAAAGTTTGATGCTCATCTAAAATAGTTAGACAACTTTTTCTTGGAAAGAGCCCAATCAATAAGTATGGCAATTTAAACAGTAGCGGTCGGGAAAAGAATTTGTGTCACGCATGTGGACATCTGAGTCGGTGATTTGGAAAAGTTCTCTCACTTTGGCAAAAAAAAGTTGAAATTGATAGCAAGGAAAGAAAATAATGGAGATTAGCTGCGTTGCAAATTTGGATTTTTTGAGGTTTATGGAATAACTCTATGGTGGATTGTGACAAATTATTTTTTTCTCTTGACTGAGAGGGGCAGGACGTTACCTTATGGTGGATGAGAGGGATTGGGAGGTGGTGGTAAAGACAGACGATGGGAATTTTACATTCCTTTTAGTGCGCTAATCACTTCGCAACACGTGTAGTTTCTATCCATCTCGTACGCATATTACCATTGTCGTATACGACAGTTTCGATTACATTCTACATCTAAGTACTACCCTGCGAGCCGTCGCATGGGCGAGTGGCAGGGGGTGTTAGGTCACCAGCCGTGTAAAGATGTAAGGAATAAGGTTTTGGGAGGTTCAATGGTGGCGTATATTATGGGACAAATTTTAAGCTATCCGGGACTAGCCACGGAGTTCCACTTTTACGGAGTCACCCGCAATGCACAAGTGTGCGAATTTCCACAGAGAAAAAAAATCATCCGCCTTGACCGGGATTCGAACCCGGATCCCTCGATTTCCGACCGAGTGCTTTAGCCAGGTAAGCTAATAAGGCGTTCTCTTCCCCTGTGGATTAAAAAAAATCGAGGGATCCGGGTTCGAATCCCGGTCAAGGTGGATGATTTTTTCTCTGTGGAAATTTGCACGTATATTATGGGATTGTATTTAGTGGAGTTCATTTTTTATTGTTGTCATGTATTGTGAGCAGAAAGAACGAGTTTTTGTACCTATCTGTTTGGCAGTGTATCTCTCGTATTTGATCGTTTCTGTCTAGTGTGCAGTTTTTCTTTGTATTTTATTAATTTCTTGGTTAAATATTTGTGACCTAGGTCCCTAATGCTCGCGGCTTATTCGAGGTGTGGTCTAACCAGAAGGAAGTTGCAGCTATTTTCTTCAGGCTTTAAGTGACCTGGAGAAGAGAGCTGCAAGGCTAACGAAACTGTCGTCTGCGACAATGGATATACGCGCTAGAGAGCCCAAAAAGCCTTTTCTGCCGACTCAACGACTCCACCAAAACCATCGAGTTAATATTTTGCGTTTATTACTTTATTACGAGCTAATTCGATAAGTATACAAAAATATTTGTTCAGAATGATACAAAACGTTTCGCGAGCGCGCATCGCTCCATTCATCGTCGTTCGCGGGCGCTAAAGTGTACTGGTGTGTTCCGTTCTGCGCAGATTTAAACACCCTGAATGAAAAGCTTCTGATGGCTTCTTTTCCCATTTGCCCGAATGTGATTGCGACCGCTGGGCCCCCTTGGATGCGCCGCTATGATGGGCTGGATGTAAGTCGGGAGGGCTGGAGAGGAAAGAGCGAATTCACACAGCTGCAGGGGAGGGGGAGGAGAGATGAAGGGAAGGGAGGGAGGGAGAAAGTGGGGGTGGCGGTGAAAGGGTTGTATGTTTTACGAGTGACGGGTGAGTCGAGTGAATTGAATAGTTTTTGCCGTTTGTCTTGGACAAAGAAGAGAGAGTAATTTCTGAGGAGGAGAAGGGAGAGTGAAATGGAGAGTATCAGGGATGTAGAAAACTCTTAAAGCCCGGCTTCAGGAGGAGGAGAAGGAAGATTGAAATGGAGAGTTTCAGGAATGTAGAAAACTTTTAGAGCCCGGCTTCAGATCACTAGCTGGAAATCCATCGCAGATCTGTATATAATATGACATTTCGCAAATACACATGACACATGGTTGAGCTAAATGAAAACAACCTTCTACAGAAGCCAATATCGACATGAAAAAGTTAAATATATTTTTGATTGGTTCTTAAGCTCCGATAGAATATTTTTGAGCAAAATCAATCAATCTCAATCAAAAATCATCATAAACAGACCAAAGTAGTTGTCGTCGCATAAAATCGCCTCATTTTCCTCAGTAGAGAATAGTGGATCATTCAAACATGGAAAACTTAGTATCTTCGATTTTACTAGGGACAAGTCAATCAAATTTCACGTATGTGTATACTTTCTTCAAATACATTGTGTATTATTTCTTCAAACACTTAGACGCCTGGATCATAAATATAGACATGTCTGCGAGACACATCCAGATGAGTTTATGTAAGATGTTTCCTGCATACAAAATTTACGAGTTACAATGGAGGCTTCATAAATGAACAATTTAAGGCTTATTTTATCAATTGGATATTTTTATTCAACAAAATCAGATTTTTATTTTGTTCCAAAAGTTAATTGTATATAGATCGACTGTTATAATGCTCTTATCCTCAGTCCGTGTATTATTAGGGAAATTTCTTTGTCGGTTTCAGCGCATGGGATGCACAATGGCAGCCAATAATTTAATTTATGGGTTCCCGTGAATAAGACTCGCAGACTGCCTGAATTTGCGAACTTCCATTCAACGGGCTCCAGTGTTCCGGCCATCACAAACGCTCCAATCCCCCACAGGCTTCTTGGGAACGGTACTCCTTTGACCTTTTCCCCATTCTTCTCGTTCTCCTGCTCTTCTTTAAGAGGATCTCAAGAGGAAACGCAGATATAGAGAGATACTCTGTGTTTCCCTTATCTCTATTGAGATGCCTTAATGACGCGAGCGCTTTTATTTATGCCGTACAAAGGCTCTATGGTTCTTACTTTAAAGCCCTCCCTAGTCCTTTGATCATTTTCAAGCATTACGGGCTCGCCCTGGAATGGTTTTGCATTCCAAAAAGAGAAAACGGTATAATGAGATTATTCAATCCTTTTTTAATGCCCAAGTCTTCGGTTTTATTTTATTTTTTAACATTTCCCTTCCCGTTAGAATGTCTGGATGTGGAGGAAATAGCTGCCGAAATGACTGTTCCTCGGCGCATGAGAGATGCCACTGTAAGAGCCCTCCAGGGAGATTTGGGACGCGTGAAGATGCAATAGTGTATGCTGGTTCAAAAGTATCAGCTTCCGGGCATCAGTCACTCTTCCGGCTTCATAAATGATCCGCTGTTGGATCAGAAATGTTATTAGTTTAGTCAATAGTATCATTCTTATCCTCATCCTTCTGCTATTACTTGTGAATTATTTTTAACTATCACTTGAGACTGCACTTCTTTTTTTGAAAGTTCATCCCTGAAACTCGTGTGATAATCGCTATGAATAAGCGAGCGTTTTCCCGACCGCTGAAATATTATTATTATTATAATAGATGACTGAGGAAGAGAGTCTCAAACCACCAAAATCCATCATCCCCTCTCGATTTCGATCCCCTCTCACCTCATTACCACCTCCAATCATGCAGTTACCTCGTCTTAATCTAACCCAGAAGTTTTCATTGTTGATTCCCTTGTTCTGCGTTCTTTCCGTCCAATACACCTTCTGCATTCTTCTCCACGCCTATATCTCAAAAGTCTTTTCACCATTTTTATCCTCTAGCCGTTAAGTCCACGTTTCTGCACCGTGCAACATCGCACTCCGTTTTGAACTCTCTGCCTGCGTTTTCCTTACACTCTTACTGGATTTCTAAAGTATCGGTTCTCTCCTAGTTCCGAACGCCTCCCTTGCTAGCGTATATCTCCTTCTAATATTCTTTCTTTATGCCCATATACCTATAGCGCACCAACCATGAAGTTGAATCGTACCTGCTCCAGAAAGCGCCCTCTAAATTTGAACATTTTAGTTTCATTTCAATTAATTAATTCCAATTAATTTCATTTCACATTTATCGCACTGATTTTCTCACTATCCGACCAATGCCTGCAGTCATCTGGATGATGGCTAAACAATGGCTGATCGTCCACGAGTCTAACTGGCTTTCTAAGTTGTCATCCTAATTTTATTCCCACATTTAGTTCCTTCCATACAACTCTTACCGTCTTCCAAGCATATAGAATAGGAATAGAATAACAAAACTGAGTCCTCCTGTGTGTGCACCATTTTAATCATCTTATTGACATAGCCACAAGAGGAATAAAGGATTGAGTGCCCATTCTCTGGCATTTCAGCACTTGGCATTCGAGGTGAATTCCTTTACAAAGGGCGGGAGAGTGTGCTTCTATCTACTAAGTGAGCCCTTAAGTTAACTTTGTTTTGCAAGGTAAGTTAGTACAGGACTTCTCTTTGCTAATTACACAGACCTTTGAGCATAATTTTAGCGACAACGGTAAATAGTCTCTAGGCGTGCACCATATGTCAGCAAAACCTTTCGACGCCCTTTCCAAGTTGAGTCGGCGGATGCGAAACACAACTTACCCGCAACTTACACAAGACGATGCCAGTTTAATCTGGAAAGAAAAAAAACTAGTCCGAGATAATTCTTGCTCCTGTTTAATACTATGTTACGTTTTGGTCTTGGCACGACGCATTTCATGTCCGAATTCTCAGCAGAAAATGTCTGTCAGATTTATGTGCAGGGAAAACATAATTCCTTCATCAAAGGAAGATATCGTGCTCGTGCCTATTCTCTCGGATAAATGGCCACCTCACTGAGCAAATGCGCACAAATTTCATACCGGATTTACTTTTAAAAATACATGTTCGCACTGTAGCCTTGCTGTTGGTACAGCTCGCGGTTTGTAACAACAGATTTAAGGACGAAGTTTCATTGCAAGTAAATATAAATTAATTTTTTTAATATGCCGTCGCATGACTCAGGTGGCTGTGAGCCCCAGGTATCCTGATTGGTCACTCTTGGCTCCTTTTCAGATTTTCTCGTGATCTTACCACCCGAGCATCATAAAAGCCTTAAATTCGAGGTGGTATTTGCACTCGTGTCCCAACAAACTAGCGTCAGAAACTGTTGTCCATTTTTTTATAGATGAACATTTAATGTAAGTTTCTTTTTTTAGATGGACTTATTTTAGATGAACACCTAGTGTGAGGGTTTTAATATATCTATGATAATTCCAGCCTTCATGTATTAATCATTTATTGACACTATTGCCCTATCTTTGTGAATGTATTAACTTACTACCGTTAGGTTGATTGCGACTCATGCATCCTCTGGCGAGATTGAGCTGTCAATGAAGCTAATGTTATTAGCTGGAAAGTCACTAATTATAGTGTTTCCATGTATCTTTTCGACCTTACATAGTTCTTCTTTTGATGTGTCACGGTTAATTATACAGCTCCAGGCTTAATTTCATCAAATGACACCGCAAAACTTGGTGTTTTAGTGCAGCGCCATTATACCTTGCACGGTACAACGTGATTGATAAACAACACTATAGGAGAATTAGATACTCGTTTTTGGATAATGGCTTGCATCTGCTGGTATTTCAATGTTATATTGAAATCACTTATCTCTCTCTATCTGATGAAGTACCGAACTTTCATGGATGTTTCGTTAAAAATACCGTCTAGACCTCCGATTTTTTGCTGAAATCTATTTCTTAAAGCCCTCAGCATGTTCTCCTCTCGAAAAGTTATCCGAATGGTAATGGCTGAAATCCATTGCTAAACTCATTATAGGTCGCTGGCTGATTTAAAAACCGCGTTAGTTTATTGTATTTAGAATACAGGTATTAGTCTTTCGTGGTCACGTAGGTATCTAAATCAACAGTAATATTAGTGTTTTACTCTTTGAATTGCTCTCTACAGTTTTTTGATCGAATTTATCGTTTTACCGTTAACAAAAATTTTAATATCCTACTCCAAATTGAATGCTAATAATTTTTGGAAATAGTTAAGCCCCGTAAAGAGTTTAAATCCCTCAGCATGTTCTCCGCACAAAAAGTTATCCGAGTGTTATTTTTTTTGTATTGGCAAAGGTTGGTGACGCAATTCGTGTTGAAGGGGCGGAGATATGAGAATGGTGGCATTCCTCGCGAGAGAGGACCTGTGTCCCATCTCCCCTCACCCCCTCTTATCCCGGCGGACTCCCCTCTCCCAACGAAAATACCTCCCGGGACACGCCCACCACACTTAAAATAACGGCGCCCCCCCACCCTTCTCTCTCCCCGCTCCCCCCTTTAATCTCCCACCCCACCCTCCTGTTCCCACGCCCCGTCCGTGCATCCGCCCGCCGCAGTCCCCAAAGGAGTTGGGGGAGGCGGGAGGGAGGATATGGGGGGGACGAGGTATTGGGAGACGCGACTCTTCCATGATTCCACCTCCTTTTCTTATTCGTCTTGTTTTTGGCTTCCTTCTTCATTTTCATGAAAACTTCCAAAACCTTTATTTACCTTTGATAAGCTTCGTTTCGATTTATACCCTACCTTATCATCTGATCGCAGGCTGAGTATAGCAAAATCAATCATCGATTATTAACATATGTACTTGATTTTTAAAACGAATATTTTGTTTTTAATATATGGAATTCCCTTCGGGAAATGCTGCGTGGTGCTGATCTTATTTTTTTCCCCCTTCGACGTTTCACTCGTCCTACTGGGAGCGTTTTCAAGAGAATGAGTTTGCCGTGCCTCGTCTCAATCTTATATAGCGACCGTTGCCCGATTGTTGGGCCGATTAGAATTTGTTTTAAAATTATAAGCTTCCCCGTTTTGGCAAACTGTGCTGGAATTGTGAACATTTGAATGTATAGGAAATCGATAATTTCTCTGTAATCCATACCTCTATTTCGGAAATATTCACGCACCGCATTTTTGCGTGCGAAGAAGCACATTTCACCGTGTTTAAGGGTTCCGAGGTGTTTTGGCATTTTATCTCTTGTTAAATCATAATGCCTTTGGTTAGCGCTGTCAACGGATCAATGACGTGCTCGAGCAATGTTATAATATCGGAAAACTAAATCAGGAATGTCAGACATGATGTTAGTAGTGATTAAATTCGTAAAAAGTGAAGTGTTAAAGTTATAACAGTCGATAAAGATGCGGAGTTGGTCGGAGAACGCTTACGAAAGTGACACAAGTTTTTTTCCTGATTGTCTGATGAGAGAACAGACAAACGATGTTATTTTTCACTTTCAGGAAAGGTTAGCTGGGTAAGCAAGGACTTTATGGGAATTGAGTAAGAATGAAAAGGGCCTGGTGTTCGGCACTGGCCCTTCTAATAAGGCCCTGATGTGCCCGAAGTTGACCACCACTTCCGAGTGGACGGAGTGGTGTACTCTCTTACATCTTACATCTAAGGATGGTGATACCACCGAAGAATTTCCCCCAATGTAGGTATTCGAGCCCGGACGCTCGGGATGTGAGGCAATTTTACGTATCCACCACGTCAACTTTATCCCCACCGTCTTCAGGTTGTTTAAGCGAGATACATCATTTCGCATAAAATTAAAGGATTTTGGCCTCAAAGAAAAATATCTCACATTTCTAGGAAACTAAAATATCACCAACTAACCACACTAATTTTTGAGATATTTGCCAAAGGATAGAATCCTATTTCTATGGGCTATGGTTCACGAAGGCGCCCAGAGAGACTAAATTTTAAAATGAGGAATAGAACTTTTGACGACTTACTCTCGTCAGAAATATTACAGTGAGTAATTAGATAATATTCTTTATCAACTATTTTTAAGAATAAATCAAATATTCTCCCCAGTAATGTTTACAGACTTGCAGAAAAAGCTACCATTGTGAAAGCGTTTAAACCGCTAAAAAGAATTGGCCCCAAAAAGGGAAATGTCGCTAGGCCTATATTATGGCGTCCACTCTCCGGCATCATCACTTTGACCTGAAGAAGCCCGCTAGAACGCAGGCGAAACTGTTGTTACCATAAACAACAACGCGGTGTAAACCCCAAAATTGCGGTCTATACCATCGGAGTACCGTGGAACCTTCACACCGGCGTTTTAACCTCACGGCGCAAAAAATAAGCCAATTTTAACTTGTACATATATACCCATCCAATTTCTGAGAGTTTCATTCATAACTATGTTTTTTCTTCACTTATATTGCGATATGAGAGATAAGTGGAGCGTAGCACACTGCGGATCGGAAGCAAGGACTGTTGGAAAAGCTGACCAGAAAAAAGTAGAGGCCTTTGAATCCTGGTGCTGGAGGAGGCTTTTGAAGATAAAATGAAAGGACAAAATAAAAAATGATGAAGTGTACGGAAGAGTAGAAGAGGAAAGGACCATATGGAATACCATACAGAAAAGAAGAACAAGATGGATTGGACACTCCCTGAGATACAATGAATATGTGAAGAACATAATTGAAGGTAAAATAGAGGGAAAAGCCCCCAGAGGAAGACCAAGGAATAATTTCATGGATCACGTAACGAGGAAAGTACATAGGAAGAGATACCTAGAGGTAAAGGAACTGGCATTAGATAGGGAAGGGTGGATGGCTTCAGTCAACCAATCCTAGGATTCAGCGACCAATGAATGAATTACGATATTTACTTCGTGCTGCTTTAGTAAAAATTGAAGTTCGGATATGGCCTCCATTATGGCTAGGGAAAAGTTTTTACTCAACCTAAATCGCTTCAATCATAAGCTATGATCGAACCATCTGTCTACGTATTTCTCGTCCTGCTCCTGTCTTAGTAATCCCCGCACCTCACTCATTCGCTCCTTGAGCGGAATCGCGGTTATACACTCCGCCCATCAATTCTCCCATTCAGTGGCATTCAACGGCGTCGTCCATCTTTCATGGTTGACAGCGGACACGTGCGCTTGGCCGCCGACGTGCACGCCGCCGCGCGCGGCCCGTCCCTCCGTGCCAGCCTCGCCGGTGACGACACGAGACGGCGCTGCCAACAGAATGGCACGCAATGGTGGTCGAATTCACACTCCGGAACCGCAATCGTGGCCTTTGCAATCCGTGCTGGACTGAAAGTTTTCAGCGTCCGAGCCAAATTCATTAGGCGTACTTCAGGTGGAGAATTATGACTGAAACTCCAATAATTAGCTCTAACCTCTTATGCGGGGGCCGTACAATTCTTGGCATACTCCCCCTTGAAACGAGCATTAAAGTAATATGCGTTTATCTTCTATGGAATTGCTGGCTCAATATGACTAGGATGATGGAAATGGAAAATACCAGGTGAAGTCAAACAATGAGAAACCAACCTAAGAAGAATTTCAGAAAGATTGGTTTTTATCACAATAAAATCTGGTATCTTAAAGTATGGATTGGCAAAAATTGGTATTGTATCAGTGCCACCTACACCTTCAGTATAAAAATTATGCGGATTGTAATATGTGTTTTTTTTGCTAATTGTACCTACAGGCAAATTTGCACGAAATGTCCTTACGCCGAAAATGACCGGTTAGCTGGCGTGAAATTTAGAAAATGTTTACAGCTTTTTCGTGTCGTGAATAATTTATTAATACCTACATTAGGTAAATAAATGAACATTAAACTCAGCTACGGATAATACGTAAATGAAGTCGCCGCGACCGGCCTGAGTAGGTCGTTCACCTGTCACACGATAGGAATGAAGTGGCGGGAGATTGTGTTAGAGCTAGTGCGCGGGTATCAATTCCTATTTTACGGATATACCATCAAAGTCCATGCTAAAAATGTAATTTTTTCCATGCGTGACAAGAATAGGTGCATGGAACTCGCGATATAGTTTCGATATAATTTATGTCGAGCTTAATTAATTCCACTTTCTTAGGCGAGATGTTGAAGCACAGCATTTTCAAATGACACAAAGGATATCGTACTGTCTACTTTATTTTCCACTTGAGCTACACGTGGTTCAACAGAATAGCAATCATCAACAGGTACAACTCTGCATATTTTGATGATGATGACTGTTAGTCAGTTGACATACGTGTAGTACGAGTTGAAAATAAAGTAGACAATGCGATATCCTTTTAATTATTTATCTTCACTATCCCGAATACAGCACAATTGGCCAATTTACGTCGGGTGAATAAGAGTAACAACGGACGAGACACAAACACCCATGTCCTGGGCAGTTAATATTCTACCCAGGCGGGCCTCGAACCCTCGACCCTCGGATTAGCAGGCACGGACTTTACCCCGCAGCCACTGGGGCCATTTTTGTATCATCCGAGCATAATTCGTGAATGGCCCCTCAACTGCCACTCAAGTAACACGGATAAAATTATGTAAAAACCCTTTATTCGTGTAACACGAGGTTCTCCCAATTTTCGCCCCGTTCATACCCCCTCCCCTTTCCTGCCGCCCTCGCCCCCTCTCCGTCCATTCCAGAAATCTCGGCCACCCACCCCTTTTGCCGCTTCCCCTTTCTTCCTGTTTCCTCCCCCGACCCCTTCTATATTTTTACTATTTCCTGTCCCAAAAGATGAGTCCCGGAAGATGGGGATTGGTGAGTTCCAGCGTCTTTAATATTGCGTATGAAGTCCTCCGCTAGTATTTATTTTTAGCTTCTCATGTTCCACAGTCGATTAAGCCTTCGGAATCAAAAATAAACTTGTGGGCGGCATTACCGAACCGGCGGAGGAATCGCAAAAATGCAGATATGCGTGAATTCGTGCAGCCTGGTAGAAATCTGCTCATACTAGTCGACGTTTTCTTTCATTTCCAGTCGTAGCATGTACAAATATATGGTACAAAGTCACTCGCAGGAGCGCATATATCCTTGGAGTTTTATTTCATGTTCCCACTTAACTTAATTTTTCTCATTTTTTTCTGGATAATATAATTGTTTTTACTCGCATACCAATATTGGTATCATATTTTTTGAATGGTATTAGTATCGTACCACTTTTGAAGATCTCACCGTAAACGTAAAATGAAAGCACGATTAATGCAGTACTTAATACTAATTGACTTATTTGACAATTGGAATATGGTCGGGGATTTTTCAGCATGTCCATTCACTCAGCGTATATACATACATAAACTCGAGTGCAATGAATGGGTATTCGCAATTGTGGTTACTTATTAATCTTGTGAACGGTATGCGTGCTTCGGTTACTTCAATCTTATTGCTGGTAATTTATTAATCTTTGAAATTTATACAACAATAATACTAATTATCTCTTCGTCTCCATACTAATTCTGCCTACTAATATATATCCAATCATTTTTATTTAATGGCCATAAAACTTTAACAAATGCAGAATAGGGCTCGATACCCCCAGGCTCTCGTTTGAGGGATTAAGGAATGCGGTATATGAACCATCTTCAAGGAGTATACAATATCTGGCCTGATCCAAGCACTCCCTCTGTATGTCATTTTGTTTCACAGATTTTCAAACTAACGGATGCAGAAAATTAAATCAGATCCTCGGCCACCTAATTATGAGCTAAAAACCGGCCCCATCATTTCTATCGTTGACTAAAGGGAATCAAATGCACTGCAGTTACTTGAAAGGTGCATTGCCAAAGTGTGTAACATTTCAATCATGATTTTTACGACTCTCCACTCTCAATTAGACTAATTAGTGCAATTAAAAAATTTGATAACTACAGATATAGTTTCTTCCATCTTCACTGTCATTACCAAATGATAATAGCTATAAATCTAACTGCTGCAAAATTGTTGCAAAAAGTAACAAAGTTACAAATTTAGCATTCAGGCAGCCCCTATGATGTACCTGGTGTAGAGTTACCGTCAGTTAAGCCACAAAATGACTGTCATTATAAAAAATGTGAGAAAATATTAATATTGCAACATTTTTACTTCCACAAAAATATAATTGTTTGATTGTTAGTGCTTGAGTCATGAAGATTCGAATTCCCAGTACTGGTTAATTCAAAGTCCTCATTATTCCTTTATTCCGAGAATTTCATTCAACCAACTGCGAAACTTGCCGCGTGGCTGAGATCAACAGTGAAGGAGGAGACTTGGGTAGATAAATCTGTTTTAGAATCCTCATCGCGACATCAAGGGGCTACTCTGGAATTCCAGTCCAGTCCAATGTGTATGAAACGCTCGAGGTAATTTCGAGCAGGTAACTATGGAGTCACGTGGTGCAACCCCGGAGGGCTCGAGACGTTAGTGCATTTGAATCATCAGTAAAAGTTTCACGCAGCCTTTCTAGTCAATTTTTTCTCGCGGTAATATTGTTAATGGATTTTTCTATTCCTATTAGGGACACCATAAGCATCTTTTCAGACAAATGAATGAAATAATAATTGGTTCAACTTTGTGGAGTTCCATGTTACGTACAGACATACATACCAATCACGCTGTTCCCTTCCGGGGTAGTCACAGTCAATAAGTTTCACTCATTACATATTTGTACACCTAACTCTGCTTCAATAATTTCCTCCATACTGATCTATTTAAAAGAGGCAAACCTCTTTTGCCTCGTTTACCCCCATACATTGCTTCATACATGCCCTCCTGTTGTTTAGACTCCTAATATTCCTCCTCCTAAGAATTTTCTCAACCACATTCAACCACAACTTTCTCGGCCTACCTCTCCCTCTCACACCATTCATTTCACTCTTATATATTTGTTTCGTTATTCGACTCTCACCTTTACTCTCCACAGGTCAGTTCACGAAGCTGTTTATTCAACAATCCGGATTTTGATGCCTAACATCACCATCAGGTGCTTAATAAATTGATCTGTGAACTGACGAGTGGAGCGTAAAAGTAATTTTAACTAATTATCTTGTCAGACGTTTAAGACAGCCGTACAAGTTGATAAAACTCACCAAAATCTCCTGGCGTTCGTTGCTGTACCACGTGCTTCCTTAATTACGTGAACGAGATTATCTCCTGCAGTTCAAAACGACTTATCCTCACAAATGATTTTTCCACTGTGAATTTCACACGGTGACGTCCTTGTTTCACGCTGATCCTCTTTCTTTTTACTCAATATTTTAAGTTTTCCCGACAAGTCTTCTCGATTCTCGCCGAGGGATGTCTCGCGGTTCGACAGTCGGTCGTTGCTCTATTCTCACCAACTCCTTCCCTCAACCCCCGTCTCTCCTGAAACCCCCACCCATCCCTTACAAACGCTCCTCCCACCCCTTCTTCTGCGTTCACCCACGAGGATTACCCCAGTCCTGGGGAGTGTCGATTTCAAATGTAGCCACCAGGTGTCTCTCCCCTCCCCCTCTACACCGCTCAAAAATACCTCCCTTGCCTATTTCCACGCCGCCTTGCTCCGGCAGGTGGAGCGGCGGACGCGAATCCAACGAATATGAAAATTTTTCATAGTTTTCCGATCCCGTTTTGGACGCGGCACGTTCCATGACATCCCCTCCCGGGAAAGCCCCCCCCCCCCGCTCCATCATCCTTCCTCCCATTAGCCCGAGAGGAACATGTGTGACATTACCGTGTGGGGTGATCCCGTATGGAGGGGCGGTTTAAGGAATAGGGCGGCGGCGTAACCGTTGGTATATATGTATATGTGAAATGGAAGGTGGTCGGGTAGGGGTTTCCGTCAAGGGTGTTGGCTTAGAGGGGTGGATTTTATAAAAAGGGTTTTGTGAGGGTCGCGTTGGTGGCAGGAGAGAGAAAGGGCATTCAATGGATAGAGACGATTTTTTGATAGCCGGATGCCAAGAATAAATAAGGGGGCGAGCGGTTACTTTTCAGTTTTTCTGACTATTTTTTATTTTTCCAAAATATCACAAATTCTCACCCGCGGGGGCTAAATTCATTTCCCCTCCCCCGTCTATCTCGGTCCCAACTCCAAAAGAAACTGCGGAAGCTGGAGAAATGGGAGCATGCGTACCCTGAGCCCACCTCCGGATTTACCTCCTCTCCCCTCGCGCCACCGAACCATTCATCCTTTTCATCCTACCTCACGTCCTTCCGTTTCTACGTTTCCCCTCCATTCCTCCGTCCCTCCATCTACAACCTCTGATTCCCCTCCCCAGCATCCTGCTCACCTTTCCGAAAGTGTTCTCCCAAAGTGTTCAGTATCTCCGCGTCCATGCCCAAGTCCGTCCCCCTGATCTCCTTGTCGCTCTTGCCTTCTGTCGAAAGCAGACACGCGGTTGTTACCGTCTAGTTCATGTTTATCACCGCGGCAGGAAATTCGCACAAAAATAGAGCACATATCTCAATCATCGTCATCATTGGTCGTTACATCCTAATATTCGTTGATTGCAGAACTCCACCCTTCCCTATCTAATGCTAGTTCCCTTACCTCCTGATATGTCTTCCTATGTATTTTCCTCTTCATTTGGTCCACGCTTTTATTCCTGGTCCTTCCTTCGGGAATCCCCTATCTAATTCTAGTTCCCTCACGAACTGGTGGTTCTTCCTACCTACTTTTCTCTTCAATTGGCCCATGTTTTTATTCCAGACTCTTCCTTTCGGGGTTTGTGTTCCGATAGTTCCTTCAATTATTTGTATTCTTCACTAACCCATTTTGCCGCAGGGTGTGTCTAATCCATCCGGTTCTTCTTTTCTGTATTGTGTTCCATATGGTCCTTTCCTCTTCTACTCTTCTATAAACTTCTTCATTTCTTATTTTTCCCTTCCATTTATCTTCAGTATCCTCCTGCAGTATTAAGCTTCGAAGACATTTTGTCTGTTGTGGCCTGCTTTTCCAGTGGTCCAAGCCAACCGATCCATAAGAGCACCGCGCTCCACACAAATGTTTTCACATACTGTTTCCTAGTTTGTAGCCCTATCCTCTTTGAGCACATCATCATCATCAATGCAGATCTGTCCTAAGACAGGTTCCAGCTGAACTCCTCCAATCTTCTCTATTTTGCACCCACATTTTCACCTCTTGGTAACTCCTGTTCTCCCTCAAATCCGTCAACATATCAAATTTTCTTCTTCCTTTCTTGCGTTTTCCTTTCACTTTTCCTTCCATTTTCTTACTCAGGAGGCAGTCATGCCTCAACCCCCAACCAGTTTGCCTTTGAGCACAGCAGTTGTCTTTTTACCATGAACGCTTTCTTAGCTTGGGCTATTATTTGCTGGATATGTGTACATACCTCAATATTTGGTTTTTGTGGAGGATAAAAAATCTGGCTGAAGAATTTCTCCAATTGAGGCGAATAGGTCATGTGTTGATCCAAGCTGAAATTATTACTCAATCAGTGAACTCTTTCACAGAAAAAATTATGCCTTTCAATAGTTTCCGCAGTTTTTGTCATACGATTGTTAGTATGCCGATTTTTTCGTCCTTCTGCTTCAAAGAGTCAAAATGTTTTTTCATCGTACTTCTACTGATTCCGAAAATAAGAATATTAATACTAATGGCGTACTTTGATCTGTCATACTACTTGGCAGAGAAGAATCATTAATTTATTCTTCAATCTTAAGATTGGTTGACCTCAGCCCTTCACCCTACTCTATCTAATGCTAGTTTCCTTTCCTCCTGGTATCTCTTCCTATGTGCTTTCCTCTTTATGTGGTTCATGAATTTATTCCTGGGTCCTCCTCTGGGGATTTTCCCTCTAACTTGCCTTCAATTAGGCTCTTCACTAACCCATTGTGTCATGTCCCATGACGGATATAGTTATAGTAATCCTGTATAGTAATACAATGAAATGCCAGTAGCAAGCCATACCGATAATCTTAGGTTCTCGGACATGTTGAACTAGGAGTCAAGACAATTTTTAAAACTATTTTTCTTTTTAAATCCAGTTAATCTAAGCATTTTGAGACCTTTGGCTAATTTATAGGATATTTTATCCCTTTTGTATTGGCTAGAACATGGTTATTTTTATTATTTAATGATTTTTATCCTAAATTTATCCCAAATTGTGTATATTGCACAATGTATCGGGAGAAAGGGGATGAAAGTATTCCGGCATAGGTCTCAAAGAGGGTCCCAATTTCGGTGTCAAATTCCATCCCTGTCTTTCCCGCGCCCCTCCCTCGACCCACAAAACCACACTGGCCTTTTCCCACCCCATCGCCAACATGCTCCTCACCCCTTTTCTAAGACGCCCACTACCCCTCCCCCTCTAAACCACCAATCTCCCCCACCCCACCCCTCCCTCCTTTCCCTCAATGGTCCGTTGATTTCTTATTATAGAGCTTCTTCCCCAACGTCTCCCATCCTTCGGCCCCGCTAATGACCGTCCCTAGCTCCGCATATCCACCATTTCGTCCAATTCACGCACTGACTCAGTCCCAGAGTTAGACAGTCCCCACTTCCATCCTTTCCCATTCAACTCCTACCCTCCCACTCCTCTCCCCTTCCCCCTCTCCTTACCCCCTCCCAACTCTCCCGGCTCCCAGATGCTCCCTCCGACTCTGCACCACCCGTTCAGCCTCCCGCCCCGCTCCCCTCCTCCCACACCCGCCTCGATATCCACAACCTCACCTCGAAATCCAGGCCATTCCTCGCGACGGGGAAATTCGGGACCGCCCTGCGTGCATTACCCACCGACCGATTCGCACGCTGTGATTCATCCGAGTACAGAGGAGGAGTTCAAACTAAAATGGCCTTTAGAAGTGTACTCAAATTCTAATAATAATAATGATAATAAATCTATATTCCACCATTAGTGCCACAAATTAAACAAAATTTCAATGTCCAAATCGAATGTGGAATTAGGTACCCCAGCAGATATTATCTGGTTTTAGGGTTACCATCAAATTATATTAACCGAGGCAGACACTTATTTCTCATATTTACAATTTACATACGTCCCAGCAAACCACTTTAATACAATATTCATGTGTCCAGACGATTAATAAATAATAATAAAAAATTCACAATTATATACATGAAATAAAAAGAAAACAATATTTTGCAACAAAAACTTAAACAATATATACAGCATAACATTCATATAAATCAAATACAATATATATGCACGTACGCTATTTCAATGAATTTTCAATATCATTTTTAGAAAATAGCCATAATTTTCCCTTTCTTAAAAATAAAGCTTTAGTTGCACAAGTTTTTATTTCAAATGGTAGTGAACAAAACAATTTCAAACAATCGTTCAAGGTACTTGAACGATTGTTTGAAATTTTGCTTGTTAGGCTTTGGTGTACTAGTACCAAATTGATTGATCAATTATGCCTCGACCGGAGGTTGAACCGTGGTCCTTGCAGCATAATTCACCTCCTTACTGGGAGCTAATAATTCAAGGCGTGACTTATAATTGAGCTGCGGTAACCAACTGCAGAGCAAGTTTAATGCAACGACTCTGATCAAATTAGCAGAGTCAAATTTCATATTGATGGGGCCATTAAACAAAATTCGATATTATTGATATTATACTGCAGAAAATTGTAGTTGCTGTGGGATTAATAATTACTCCAAAGGTGTATTCTCTCACGTGATGGTACTGGCTTTCAGATGTGCCTTAGCCGTTGACAGATCCTCTGAATTTATACCTTTAGCAATAAAGGCAAACAAGCCATTGAGGAAGAATCGAGATGATTCCATCAAAATCATTCATCTAGGCCGATTAAAAATACCATTCATTGTCCTTTGGGCTATGTTAATCAATGTTATTTTCCCAAGCAGCCATACTCAATATACTCATCATTATTTTTGCGTATGTCACGAGTGAACTAAAATATTCAATCTTCTAACAGAGGTGATAATGTCTCATAAGATTCCTACCCCGCACACTGAAATTCCAAGCGTCCAAGATAATACCGCTGTTGAACCTTGGGTATGTAGCCAATCACTAAACACGTTCAGTGCCGCTTGGGGAAGGGGATCACGTGACCAAAGAATCAACGTGGGCGGCCAAGGTTCAAACCACGTGTTTGAGAAAAACTCTTTACTTTTCATTTATTTCTAGTCCTAAACAGAATTATTTACCTGCACTACTATCTTAGACGGACTATCGATGGTTGTACTAAAAAATCTAATATTTTATTTTAGAGAGCTATGGATTTTCCTTTTAAAGCTTTCTTAGATTAAAAATCAGATGAATATGAAGTCTCATCTTCAAGTCATTTCTTATCGCGTTTTTCTGGTGTCGTCATTTGAATGCGTTATCCTTTGGTGCCTTGGTCTACAATTTTATTACATTAAGAAGCTGATGAGCACAGGATGCCACTCATCATTCACAAGATGAAAACTCATACCACTCATTTAGTATATATCAATGTACGTACTAAAGGATATTCTCGTCATTCCGTGAATTAAAATACAGTTGGCGATGGCTTGATTGAAATAAACGGTTTTATGAAGTCTTATGTAAAATAGTGTCTGCCATTACTTCAAAACACATGCGTCTTGAGAACTGGAATTGATTTTTCAAATGTTGAAGCACCTCTTTGAATACTCTGGGTAAATTGATTGGCAACATGGTAATTTTTACTACATTTTTCGATGTTAATTTTACAATAAGGCTTTAGTCATTTGTGCGAAGTGCAACTCATAACGGCCTCTAGCCGTAATCAAGTATTTCACCCTAAGGTTAACGCTTTGTCAATCAAGTACCTTGCGAAATGGTTATTGGGTGCCAATCTGAGAGTGTGGTTTATTATGTAAGAAAATATTTTCTCTTCATCGGGTGCGAATATCAGGAGTTAGAAGACAGAGGCAGACAATTTTTGCGAATTCCAAGAGACGCAGAAAATATGAACTGCTCCAGACACATATTCAGCTTTTTATCCAAAGCTCTGGCTTATATTCCGCAAATCATCGAATAAACAACCCCAGAGACTTGAGTAGAGCTAATGAAGACCTGTTTTGAGACGTCTGTACGAAGCTGTTGCTCGTCTTTGTGGCATTGATACCAACGTGATGAGTGCTTCTGATTTCCTTGTCACTAGATCTACACTCCCTGCTCCCGAAGTTTCTTCTTACCCTTTATGACCACTCGGGCGAGTAGATTTTGGATTCCAAGACGGTATTTTCTTCCCCAGGACCACCCCAATCTTTCTATTCAGCATTCAAAAGACATGGATCTCCTCACACCCATTCCTTCTCCTTGCCCCGCCCCTTTTGCCTTAGTGATCACTCTTCATCTTAGAGATCATTATTTGGGTCTCCTAAGCATGAAAGACGGCTTGGTGTATGAGCAACATCTCCAGTATCTGTAAGATGCCCTGTAATTCTTACCGCAGTCCCTTTCTGTGTCACCATCGGGTTAGTTCTGTTCATCATGTTCCCATTCATATGAATGTGAAGCCCTTGTTAATAGCTTGTGTGAATGTTCTCTTTTGATAGCAATGTGCTCCTTGTAAGCTGTTGGTGTTTTTAAGATCCTATCCTTGGTTTATCAGCTAACCTATAATTTGAGACTTCTTATTTCTCCAAGATTGGGAGTCTTCTCTAGAGCAGCTTGCTTACTGTTGATAGCATTCAATTTAGGGACCATAATTCACACATAATTGCAAGTAATTTCGGGAAGAATTTTTTTAAAAAGGAATTTTATCACTGCAGAATTTCAGTTCGCAACTGATTCCGGATAATATGATCGCTTTCACATCCTTTCGGTCAGAGTATACTGTATTTTATTGTAGATTTCCTTGCGTGGATAATTGTTCCGCGTAATGAATTCACGTTTTTTTATGTAATTCGGACTGTGTTATCTAACCCTTGGTTATAAATTCCGGAATGTCTTTTACTCTTCCATAAAGGTTGAATTGTCGAGCTACATTATTTCGTATGCTCAAACCTAATGATACTATTGCGTGTTCGGGTGTGGGGAGAAGTTTTATGTGGACTCAGTAATCATCAAATACCAATAAGTCCATGTGTCATATAGATTTAAGGTGTAATTCTATGTGAATCATGAAAAGGAAGGGCTGATAAGTTTTTGCCCTTTGCTCTTAAGCTATTTTTAATGCAGTCTTTATAAGAGCCGTTGAAGATTGTGATAGTATATCTAAATTAGAAAACAATTGTCTGAAGACGTACGCTTTCAGCCAATAACAGCATTATCTCCTATGCGAAGACCTCAGTTCGATGTCGGATTATGAAGTGGAAAAACTTATAAATACATAGCGTTTGATGATGGCTCCCGGAATCAGTATCTTCAGGCTGAGAAAACAAATTAGTTTGCGAAAGATGTCGACAATCTTCAACCGTCTTTGAAAATCAACCCGAGAATTATGGCCTGGCGGCTGCAAGATCATCACATTTAGTTTTTTTTTTACTCAGTGTTCCAATGACTTTTGGGGTTAACCAGGCACGTATAATAAAAAGCTTTTTGCTTTTTTTTTACAACTAATCTCTTCGATCAAACATGTTTTCTCCTGGGATTTATTTCCACGCCGTATTAGTAATCGCCATAGTGATAGGTAGCATTCTCTTTGTTAATGACCCTCTAAGTTTGTATGTAATTATTCCCATACTTTCCATCTTAGATTAAACTATGACATGTCTCAGCCCGTATTTTTACAATTTTTTTGTATGACAACTGGGTTCATCGAGTTTTTGTCTCGAAAATATTTTATCCGTAAGTTGATAATGGTCTGGTGCGAAGAATTGTTGATAGAAATTTTATCAGGATACTTTCACCATAGAGGCAGGTTCAGATTTATGAAACCTCATCTTTATTAAATTAAAAAAATGTTTTCAAATTTCCCAGATTTTTTAATAAGACGACCGGTTTCATCCGAAAGGGGACATCATCATGTCTTTTCTTTCCAATAGGTTCAACATTTTGATGATAGTTTGTTCTCCTCTTCTGGCGATTACTCAATCCATTTATTATCGCATTATTCCTATCGCATTCCCGTCCTCGCTGACTCCTTTTCCCATCTGCCTTCCTCTCATTCCTCCCCATTCCGAATGGGACGCTGTCACTTTGCCCTCATGCCCAACCCTCCCTCCCTCGCCCTCTCGTCTTTTCCTCCAGCGCACGGCTAAAAATACGGAGTAAATGTCGAAAAACTTCGTCGTATAACTATATTTATAGAAGGGGAGGGTCGGGAAAGGCGAAAAACGGGGCGGGAGGTTGGTTTCCTTGGAGGCGAATGCTATCGGAAGGGAAGGAGGGGGGAACTGGAGGGCGTAATACGGAAATTCCAGTCCGGGCGACACCGACGGAAACCGCTCGCTCGCCGACCGCCGCGGCGAGCGTGTTGTCCCCGCCGACCAACGACCGCACCACGACGCTCATTCACCGATAGAACAGCTGGGCCGCGCTCTGCCACGCGATCACTCACTCCGTCGGTGAAGCACAATAACAGTCAGGAGGAAAAGTTTTATTTTGGCGCAAATTATCCGGTTTGAGATGATACGACATGGAACCAGACGTCACTCTGTCGAATCTGGCTTCATCCAACATGTTGGAAATTAATTTTCCGCAGAAATTAAAATTTTTCTGGCTGAAAACGGACATTCAATCATCTAAACCAGTGTCTTCCAAACTTTTTCGAGCCTCCGCCCCTTTTTTCAACAAACCTTTACCCAGCGCCCCCAACCACAAGCTACGTAACCTACGTAATCATAGGCTACGTAACCAAAGCAAGGTGTTTATAAAAATAAAGCTAAAACAATTGTGATTAACCTATTGTTTGTTTCGAATCCAATGGAGAGATAGTTTTCTCATCCCCGGACGTGTATATTCGGTATGGGCACAGCCTTCAGCGCTCCTTGCAGCCCCCTAAGATAAAAGCACCGCCCTCCAGGGGGCGGTAGCGCTTACTTTGGGAACCACTGGTCTAAACGGTCGATGTAATCATCATCATCATTGGTCGTTCAATCCTAAGATTGGTTGACTGCAGTCCTCCACCCTTCCCTATCTAGTGCTAGTTCTCTTACTTCGCGGCATATCCTCCTATATACTTTCCTCTTCATTTGGTTCATGATTCCTGGGTCTTCCTCTGGGGACTTTTCCCTCTATTTTACCTTCAGTTATGTTCTTCATAAACTTATTGGGTCGATGTAAAATGACACTAAAAGATTACCAAGTAAGCCTAGAGAAAAAGAAAGCCAGAATAATTATATTGACGATGGTAATATTTTTATACGTACAAACATTTTCTATCTAATTTTTCCATTTTAACAGTCCTATTAAATGTTTTTTTAATTGACTCTAATTTTGACGCAGCGTCCGGATAATTTTGTTCGATGTAATCCACAAATATTGTTCGATGCACAAACATTTTAACACCCATGAATTTCAAACATATAAACGTGTTCCAACCGTTTTTTAAATGCTCTGATATAATCCATTCCGGTCAAGTATTGCCACTTACTTACAAGGGAAACAGTAGGGTCATCCCTCTGAATTCGAGCCGAACCCCACCATGCTCAAATTTGGTGACAGAGCGGAAGCCGGTGTTTTTATCGGAGCATGTCGTTACCCATTTAAGAGGCATTTTTGTTTTATTTTGGTCCATAGTATGGGAGATAATCATGCTCATTAAATATTTCACTTAACGTCATTGTGAGGCATTCACTGCAAAAAAAAACTTAAGGGTGCTTTCTCTTGATGATCGTTTATGTGTACCTGCAGCCATTTTCCGCCGCTACCAATTCTCGCTTAGTGTTCTCTGTTTGCTTTTTTTAAGCTCAAAGAGAGGGACACACTTATGTTTGGAAGTAATGAGCTAGTATGTTTATCGCACAAAGAATCGCTTGGACCACCTAATCATCTCCTCTGTGGTCTTTGTGCGTCTTTTATGGACGGCCCGCATTGCGAGAAGGGTTCTTGATTTGAAAGAATCACAATGTATGCATTTTTTCCATTTTATTTCGCCCCGTGCATTCTCTGCATCAATCCCACTCGACCTCAACAAACTCCCTCCCACCCCAACCAGTCCCGTGAACCCTGCCCTCGAAAATAAAAACCCCTCCACGTCCCATGGCCGCCCTCTCTTCTTGCCATGTACCCTGTTCCCCTGTCTTCCCGTTGCCCCTAAAAAAATACCCTCGGCTGTCCCCCTATTTCGGCCCTTTCCAAGAACACATTGTGCATTGTGCACGCGCTGGGCAGGGGCCATTTTGTCTCGTTGGCCTTTAAAAAAAAATAGTTAGAGAGAAAATAATTATTTTCTTTTCCGCTTCCGTCTTTCATTATCCTCGTGGAAGGCCGGGCGGTCGGAGCGGCCACTCGTGGGTTCACTCGGTTTTTGCGGTCCAAAGGGCTTAAAAGAGTTTGGGGAGAGAAGGGGGGGGTCATTGGTTCCGAGGGGGGTGGAGGGGAGAGGGACAGGCAACGGCCTTTTTCCGGGGAAACGCGCGGACCCGGGCGACTGACTGTTTTGGTCGGGTGTGTGACTAGCCTCGGGGTGACTCCGGCTTGACCGCCTCCCGTTTGTGTATCTAGAATGCCGGGAATATGAATAAAACAAAAAGTGGTTTTGGTATTAAGAGAGATTTTTTTCCCGAGTCGTAATAGACACACTTTTTATATTGATACTAGCTGTGCCCGGTATGCGTCGCAATGTCTCATGCTGAGGTTTCCAAGTAAATAAAATATCCTATTGTTTAAATTTAAGATTTCCGAGCAAAAAAATCCAACTTTTGGAAAAATTGATAAGAATAAGAAAATCGAATATAAGAATTTAAAAAAAAGCAAACAAAGTGACCACTGCACCAAATCTTATTCTACGAACAAATAAATTACGTACCTTTTAACAAAAATTGTGTCTCACTATTACGATTCTGATGCACGTGGTTGAGGAACTCGTAAACGATCTGCTTCGTTGCTTGCTTCTCGGCCCTCGCTTGTTTGTGATGCTCACGTGCCAACACTCATTTGTTGCAACGACTCGCGCTCCACCTATTGTAAAATGGATTTAATAATACAGAAACCTTCGCGGTTGCGCGCACAACAACTCACCAAAATTTCATCGTAATCTGATGGATAGTATTGGATCGCATAGAAGACGAACAGAGAAATATTAATTTTTGTATAATAGATTTACACTTGAGTAACTCTAAGAGGCATGAATTTAAGAAAATGGAACTTCAGCGACGCGAAGACTTTTTTTCAATTACTGGGACTCTCAGTAATATTTACATATACGTACAAAAGGTTTAAAGTTGACTTGAGGCCTTCACGACGAAGCTTGGTGGGAAAGTTACTTCTCTGAGTGATTGATTTGTTTTTAAAATTGGATTTAACATGAACAAACCTTCGTTGAATTTCTGACGAGACCTATGCTTTAGAAATTCCTCCTTATTTTAGGAAAAATCTGCATGAAGGGCCTGCCCATACTGATTTCCCAAGAAAAATGACTGGTGTTATTTGGTAAATTGATCAAAAAGTTTTGCGATTAGTGGCTAATATTTTGTTATCATTGGAAAAGTGAAATCTCTTTCTTGATGAGGTAAAATTCATTAATTTTTATGTAAAACGATATATCGCTCAATTTTTCTTAAATACAATTACTAGAGTACCTTTGCAAAGGTTGCTTTTAGCATGAGAATTCTTTAACAGAAATATCAAAGGTATCTTCCATGACAAGCAGTCTAGGTTTCGTTTTTGACAAAAATAATGATCAACTATCTTAAAAGGCATGCAGAGTTCTGGGATGTTTGTGCGTAAGACGAATTAGCGTATCATTAAAAAAATGTGAAACATAATTGAACAATACGGAAGAAATGTGAGACTGCACCATCGATTGAAATATGTAAAAGGAATACGAGAATTTAATCATAAGGAATTCTTCCCGGGGTTCTCCACCTACTTAGGCTCTCCCTACTGGCCGACGATTCGATGCCCCAAAAAAGATGAGAAACGAAGTTATTACGGTCGAGAAAGTCCCAAATCTTAAAGGAATACATAGATCATTTTTGTGAATTTAGTGAAGCCAAACCAAATGTTTTAATCTTGAGACTAGAGCCTGAACAGATTAATAAATTTATGTAAAAATGTAGAGTATTTAGGATTGGAATTGATAAAAAGATCACTTGTTATGCTGCCATTACTTCCTGTTTGATGTCAATTTCAAATAAAAAGCAGTTTTTCTTGCAAGGACTAGATACCAGAATCTTAAACATTCGTGATTATGAGAATGAGAAATATACGGAAAGGAACTCTAATTTGGCTGAACGAACCCGCAAAATTAAGAATGATCTGAATTATTGATATAAGAGTATCATTCTCTCTTGTAAGTGAGATACCATCATGAGAAATAAATTCATTTAAACTTGAGTTCCTTATCAAATTGTTGTGTCAATGTTCCCACGATGGCTATAAATTTTTTTCCTCTTATGATCTTATCGAATCATTTATCTTTCCCTCGTTTTCCTGCTCACCTCAATTGTCTCAAACCCAAACTTTCATCCTATCATAATGTCATAATGGTGTAATCATCTGGAATTTCTGATCCCAATCCGAATCACTTCAACGATGACGCCCACTTCGTACTCCACCAATAAATATCTATGCATATGAATGAATAAGCTTATTGGTTGAAGGCGTAACTTTGTGGAATGACAATACAGACATGACGAAAAAGAAAGAATTCTTAGTATTTTCCACACTTAAAAATTTTATTCATGACCCAGGTTTCGACTGCCTTGCAATCATTTTCAAAGGTTTGAAAATGATTGCAAGGCAGTCGAAACCTAGGTTAGGAATAAAAGTTTTAAATGTGGAAAATACTAAGAATTTCATCTTTTTCGTCATGCCATATGAATGAAATTTTGTATGTACATGTAAATACCAGGTGCGGGCACGGGTTTCCACCGTCAGTCTCGTACTCGCATAGGTAATGAGTAACGGAGCATATAAAGGGGCCAAAGAGTATACTAGCTGTCGGAAAGGTCACCATTTGCAACTACTAATTGATGCGACGTCCGGGATAGAATGAGGAAGGGGTGCCTACGGATTGATTGCGTGGAAGAGGAGGATGGTGGGAAGGAATCAGAAAGGAGGGAGGCGGTATGTGGTGGGGGATACAAATGGGAGACGCTAAAGATCGTGGGATGAGGACTTCTTTCTCTATTAGTACAGGGGGTGAGGCCCAGAGGATTGCTGTAAGCGGAGTCGAGAGAGTATGGACAATAGCCGACAGCCAGCACTTTCCAATTAAGGTTCTGTGCGAGGCCACTGTCAAGAGCTTTGTCGGGGAAGGCAGCAGCGACGAGTGAAGATGGGATAGCCCGCCGGCGGTAGTTGCGGACGGGAGTAGGAGTGGTGTTGTGGCCGATTGAATCAGGATTTTTTGAGAGCAGGTCGAAGGCTCTAGCAACTGGGGGAGACGGGTTGGAGGTCCGGTGGTGGCTCGTTTTTGTGAGAAAAGTCTTCTACGCTTTATTTAGAACCGTATTTATGTTTGTTCGGTCCACTATGTGGATGCGTCACTCACGGGAAGGGGAAAAAGCGAAGAAGGTCGAGCGAGGGAAGAATTGAAAAATCTCATCTCATCTCTCTCTGTTTACTTTCTTAAACTCCACAGCGTACCTACTTTTGTTCCGTGCCAATTACCTCTCGCTCAAGAAATGATACTTTTATCATCAACAGTACTCCAAATGCAATTATTAATAATGCCATCGTTTTGAGCCAGGCTGAAATCAGAAATTGAGGGTGAAATGTTACTGCTGGCGGGTGTTTTGCCCCAAATAGTGGAAAGGTTACCCAAAATTTATACAAAATCAGTCTCTTCTTTCCTCCTTGTAGGTATTCTAATCGTCGCATTTCATCATGTAAATAATGATAATATCAAGGAGACATATCTCATGGTGACTTGACTCAAGATAGAGGCGTACCGTGATATGGAAAAGTAAAATTTAGCACATATGTGTTCAGCACTTTAGCTCCAAAGAATTGATCGCAATATTTGCTCATTATCCAAACCGCTAAAACTTGTATCCAAACCGTTAAAGTTTAAGTTGAACACACTGAAGTTTTTCATAAGTATTTATGACAATAGCAGCACAATTGTTGAGAAATAGCAATACTTTCTTTCTTTTTGATGATGGAGTTACGACAAACTAAGACAAGGAAGCCTTTTCCAAGGGAGGACCCAAGGACCTTCAAGGGAATTTTTAGTTTATTCGACTAGAACTTTAACCAGTATCTATTTCAAAAATCTCTGTTATCTTCGCACTCCTTTGTCTCACTCTCTATTGGCTGAAGTTACAGGAAACCGTTTGTCAAATTCCGTTGTGTACTATCGCAGATTTCGAATCAGGGAGACGTGAACCGCTCGCATTTTAGCTCGGGATTACGATCAACTTTAACCTATGGGACGGAAATGGACTGTGGTGTTAAGTTTTTCTCCATCTTCCCGTCGAGGAAGAATGTACTGATGGGAGCATCAGCGCCAATTGGTGACAGTGTTTGTAAATAGAGGGCAAAACAGTTGTGATGTTGCAGTTTAGTTTTAATTTTTAAATTAAAATATTAACATTGCGGAAAACAACTTATAATACTACTAGATGAGGGTTAATTATTGTTTCATTAAGGTATGGTTTAGTTGAAGTGTAAGATGGACAATCTGGAAATGACAGTTGATAAAAATTGAGTAACTGCTCTCGTCTGATTGGATAATGTTGACGCGGCGTACGTTTAAGTTAGAATTATGCAAGGCTGGCTCATCCTTCGCCGACGGTGACGTCATCGTCCAGCAATATACAAATTTCACGATCCAAAGAGTGTCCACTGAATAAAAATATAGAAATTTTACGATCGCCTCCGTTCGATTCCATCACGTCTGGAAACGCTAATTGTCATCTCGCCCGGGGTCTAGCCGGCGTCTTCCGCACCGTCGCCTCCGCTAGTCAGGGTTTTTCCGCCAATCAGGATTGTCATCACGTCATGCACCCGGCCCGCGCCGCCCGCAATTCCCACTCTCAAACGCTCTGCCCTTTCCTCGATGGTTTAACGTTCCGGCCTCTGCTCTCGGCCAGCAGTGGGAACCACAATGGCCGACCGGCGTAAGGTATTCCCGCGGTCGCCGGAGACCCACTCCGCACCACAATGGCCGCGTGGTAGGAAGAGGGGGAGGGTGGTATGAAAATGGAGGGAAAAAGAGAGAGCCAGTCATTGAGCGTGGCCGTTGGATCGGTGAGCAGAGCGCGCGCGCGGCCGGCGAGTAATGAGCACTCCAAGATGAGCGGGCGGTCCACTCGAGGTCTCCGCGGTAGGATTGTGTGAGCCAGCGGAGAGGGGAGGAGAGGTTTTCCCGGAGGCTCGCGAGCACGTGGCCGAACCTTGGATGGAATAAAAAAAGAATACGGGAGGGAAGAGTGGGAAACAAATGTTTTTTTTTTTTAATCTGAACGGAGAATTTGAAGTTCGAATGAAACGCACGTGGAGTTTGGATTGAGGAGGAGGCGGTGATGAGGAAACAAAAGAAATGCCATCCAATGGGCAGGGCCAATGGGTGATGCCTCATCCGCCCTCGAATGAATAGGTGCGAGAAGTTACCCGAAATTTGTAAGTAGACATGACGAAATTCGAATTTTTGTAATTTATGAATTGTCTGGTTGATCCTACTGGAATACATATATCATAAATCATAGTTTTCTCAGTTCAGAGCTGAATAAAACTCGAATGAATATAATTACTCTGTTTACCTCCGGGTGCAAAAATAATGAAGTCTCAGAACTTATTATGCATTATGGGAGCTACTACATGCGAATACACTGATGCCCTGATTGCTCCTATATTCCATCATTCAAACTCTGAAGAGTGGACAGTACAAAATCTAACCGATTTTTTGACCAATTCTGCGAATTAATGGTTTCCTACTGCTTCAAGGCTCAGAAAATAATTATTTCCGTGAATTTCTCAATTATTTTTCTATTTCTGTCTGTACGGCGACATAAGTGGCAATTGGGGAATCAAAATCAGCGATTTCACCAAGAAATGTGCGCTCTTCAAGTTTATCGAAAATGCTTACTAATATTTTCCACGTCATCTGCTAGTTCAAATTGAAAAATTGGTTTGCTGGAGCTCTATGTGGTACTCTCCTCTCATTGAACCGTTTTATTCTTGTTTAAGCGCTCATTTTTGTTTGGATATTGGTTCATATTAAAATGAGTTACCGGTATGATTCTTATTTCCATATGAAGGCAATTAAATGTTTCCACAGGGTCATGCCGGAGACTGTGTCTTATTCTCTCAGAGGATGTTGGCTGTTCAATGCTATATCGAAGATACCAATGAAATCATAAAACAATTCATATTAATCAAAAATTCAGAGGAATATAAATAATTAAAATTAAAGTATTTAAATCTTTTATGTGAATACCGAATATATTACTGAGGATGCCGTTAATTATTTTCGAATAAGTTGGGTTAATTTTGATGTGGAGTGAGGAGAATCAGAGAAGAAACAAAAATAGAATGAGTTTAATGCCTGGAAGAGGAAGGATTCTAAAACTTAATAATCCGATTTGAGCATTTGAAATAATCTGTGTCGCATAAAACACACTCTCCCACGAAATCTCTCAGGGAATTATGCAATTGCATAAGTTTCTGAGGGCTGTTGTCACGTCCCCATCGCGAAACGTATTTCCTTTGGCTGGATCGAACATTACGTGGAAATTGCAAGGCGGCCGCATGGGGTGGCTAAACGAACGAGATTGTGGCTCTGCTGGAGACCTGATTTAACAATAAGGAGTGGATGTCGAACTCGATGATTACATTGGGGCAGATTCTTTTACGTCTGAATCATCGGAAAAGCACTACGTAATCAATATCATACTGCAAATATTAAAACTGAAATGTTTTTGGAATCTGGTTTTGCAAAATACCAATTTTATGACCCTCCCAAAAACGTCATCTCTCGTAAAGGATACAGTCCATGTTTAAACTGATGTGAGCTAATCATTTTACGCCGGAACTTGTCTTTAGAGAACGAGTATTCTCAGATCTGAGATCTTGGTGATTGATGGATTTGTGTGTACGAAATCAGTAGCTTACCCTGATCTTTTGACTCCATTTGTTGCCGACGCGAAGGTAACTGGACCACCAAAATCACTCCCGATTCTCTTCGGCTCAATGCATTTTGCAGCTATTACCGATCTTTGTAAATTTCGCCGTTCGTTCGAGTACACTCCGATTGAGTCGATCGCACCGTCCGGAAGTGAGGTGGGCGGGAGCAGAGCGGAGAGAATTGGGGGTCGGGGCGAATTGACTGGGTGGAGGCGGGGAATAAGGGTCGGACCCGAGCGTCCTCCCCCTTTCACGCGACGCCCAGCGTCGTCGTAATATAATTCGTCGCGTCCCGAGAGAGAATGCCTTTGAAGCGGCCGCCGTGCGTATACGCGAGGGACCAACAAGGGGCGGTGGGTGGATTGAGGGGACATGGGATTTCGCGCTTTGCATTTCGTCTCTTCTAACCATCCCAAGGGAGTAGGTGCGAGCCGGTTTGATCTGACGATGGAGCGGGCAATCCATATCGTCTTCATTAACGGGATGAAAAGGGGCGAAAGTAAAAATAATGGGTGGATCGCGTGGAGGAAAAAAGGGAAACTGTTAAGAGTTTAAGGTTGTTTTGCTGTGATATCGAAACAGACACTAAACCTCAACTCCTTGTGTATGATTGGGCTCAAAAATCTTGCTTTGGTATTTTTTCATCGGCACTCTTCAGTACCGTCTGGATTTTTTAAATTTTTCTCATCATCCGGGTGGATTTTTGTAAAATCGTACTTTTTTCATATTTGTTACCAATCTGAAATGGCATTTAAATTTTCATGGCTCTTATGTAGCCTCTTCTCGTCTTTTGAATGAGTGAAAAATCATAAATTTTTCTCATTCCTGCTTAGGTTTTCCCGAATTTAGAATTTTTTCCCTTTGTGACAAATTGACTTCCATTGATGGCTATGATTGATTTTGCATTATGGGATAGAACGATAGTTTTGCTCGGCTATTCAACAACAACATTCATCTGTTGAACAAATAATTAAAATAATGTTAAGACGGGTGAGACCATCCATCCTTCCATCCTCAGTTGATTGCTTTGCATATACAGAACTTTCAAATTATTCCACTGTTTATGAAACATATTCTTTTCGCCTGTTCGACCCTTTTATCTCGCTATTCTTTTATGTCACGTCTCAAACGAATGAGTACCCTTAAATAGGAATCCTTCCTCCAGGCGTGATTGCTCATTTCATTCGCTCACATACACGGGTCATCTGTCGAGCCAATACTTTCAACTTTCCAATCCCGAGATTGCCCAAGGTTGGGCTCAATACCGCGGATAAATAAATAATTTGAAGAATAGCCGATGAGCCGAGGGTTGAAGTGGTGGGACGAGGGAGGGGTGGGAAATGGGAGAAATTGGGGGTGAACGTTGTTCTCGGTGGGGAGGAGGAGGGTGGGAATTTTGGAGAGGGGGTCCTCCATGTGCTTGCTCGCTTCCGCATCAAGTGGACGAACCGGAAAGCTGGATTGGGAGGAAGGGGAAGTGCGGGGTGGGGAAAGAACCCTTGTGAGTAGGGGGGGGGGGAATAGGGAATCGACAAGCAAGCAAGCACTCACTCCACTCGGTGGATTGTACAAGCGATCATAGTTCGGATGTTTTGGTTGTCATCGGATTTGGGCCGGATGGGAGAAGAAGGGGTATCATCGGGGGGATCTAGCATGTTGGGGGAGGGTTGTGAACATGGGTGAGGGATAATATTGTGAACCAGGGTTCAGAGGGGAGGTATAAAGGGGACGGAGAGAGTAGATTTTCGCTCGCATGGAGGGGAAGGTAGTATTTGGGATGGCGAGAAGGTTTTTATCGAAAGAAGAGTGTGGAAAAGGAGTTAAGTATTGCCCCCGAAGCTGCGTCGCTTCCTAAAGGGGGTCCTTTGTGCAGTGCCCCGGGCTGGTAATGAGCTAGCCGGCCCGACCACCGCGGTGGAAAACCCAGAGGGCAACCAGGGAACTAGAAGGATCGAGGACAGGGGATACTTATTTGTTGGTGGACGGGAGAGGGTTTTTTTTATCACGATGGAAAGGGGGGGTATTAGCGAAGGTCGCGTGTCGCTGTCCCTTAGCCTTCAGACCGCATTGTTTAAGGGTCGGTGATTGCTGGTGATTTTGTGGTTCCGCTTACGTCATCGGAGCGTGGTTGTGTCGGATTTGAGGGAGGGGGATATTTTTGCCTTATTTCATCTCCCCCCCGCCCCAGTCTTCCTTCTCAATGCTTCCCCTTCCCGCTGCTCTTCATCCGCCCATCCACTTAGCAGCCGCAAACACGTGTCTCACTCTTTTTTTTGTACCCCGGTAGCGGTTTCGGTTTGACGACGTCGGTTTTTGTGATATCTGCAATATTGCATAGAGCTGGCGGAAGGACGAGGCATGTCCCCGCGACCGGCCCGTGTGAGTGACTGACTACTGTATACATTTGTATACGTGCGTATGTGTGTAAAACGTGGACTAGTTTGATACGAGTCGTGTGATCGGCGGAGCGTGGTCTTATACTGTGCTCGTTTGTGTCATTTTTTTATTTATTTTAATTTTACGCGAGTGTATGTGTGAGGAGGGATAGTACTTTTTTTCTCAGTGCAAGTGGGTGGCAGGTTTATGCTCGTAGGTCTTCCCTTCTCTCCCCTCCTCCTGCCTATTCCTCCTCACTCCCCCCCCCCCAGCAAACCATTCACCCCTTCCCTTGCTCTCTGTTTAAATTTGATGGGCCGGAATCGCGGTACGAGAGAGGCGGTTGACATTAATTTTTGAAAATTCGGCTCCCGTTCCGCCACAAAGGATTCTTTTATTCGGAGCTCCACGTCACTTTTTTTATTAGATTTTGTTTTTTTTTTAACTTCCCCCCCTCGACCCCGCCCGCGTCGTGTTCACCCGAAAACTCTCCTCATGTTTTTCAAGTGTTCCCTCGAATTTTTGTTTTATTTTTGTTACTTTCGCCGGATTTTTATTTTTCGGGAGTTGCGTTTAAGGGGTGCATACACGACCCGGCCATTATTTCGGTCCAGAGGACTATAACAAGGTCCTTTTTTATCCCCCCCACTCTCGTTTTTGTCAGTGTCCCTGTGTCGGCTTCCCACGATTTTAATTGTAAGTTAAATTTTCGATGGCAGAAAAAATAATACGTCTGTCTGGAATTGCGCAGAGAGCAGTTTTGTCATGCTTTTGGCGTTTTCTCCGAATCGATTTGCGAGTTCACTTGCATTTTTGGTGCCCATCTGGGTGTCTAAGGTGAGAGCAAATATTCACGTTCGCATCACCTTTCCTCTTAACAAAATCTGCATATAGCTAGTTTCATGTTATGGTCTATTATATATGTTATAAGGAAAAAATATTATGTTGGTTTTCTGGAGAGAATTATTTATTATAATAATTTATGTAGCAATTCAAAAATTATTTTTTTGTGATTAACTGTTTCGATATGTTGTAAAGTTTAAAGATAAACGGATATTCTGGATAAATGGCTTCAGACATTACCACATCTTATCTCGAGAGGAGGTAATTTTTTTCTCGTACATTTTTCCCTACAAAATAAATTTAACATTAAATTGTTTAAGAATAAACTAGTTTATTTACCTTATTTTGCGGGAAACATTTGCCCACAAGCCACCAGGCAACTGCTTCCTTAAGCTTCTTCTTAAAAAGAATCTCAATAATGCAAAATCATTCCCCAGCTAATCAGGGATGCATTTCGCCAACCGCGGGATATTAAATAACCATCAAGGATCGCTTAAGAAGGTGTGCAAGCCACCAGCGGCGGCGAGAGATTACGCGACTTTAACCACGCTCGAGATGGGTTGAACAAGGGGCGCAGAACCCCCTCATCCCCCCACAACTCTCTGGGGAAGGCATGTGATTTGACGGGAAGCATAAGCGATGGAGGGCACAATGGTTTCATAACGCCAGCCGAGCGAAGACATAAAGGACGCGTGGGAGCGTAAAACACAATATGAACATCCAGGCGCAAGGGGGCAGATGCTCTCACCAGGCATTGCGCGGTGCATGACGGGAGTGAAGAAGGGTGTGAGGTGATGACGGGGTGAAATGAGTGAGGGAGATTATATTCTAATGGGGAGAATTCGGGAAGAGGGTGGAATGAACCGCAATAGAGAGATGGCTTATGATGAGTAGCGAGTAGCGCAGGGGATGGCGCTCGGGCCGGAAGTATTCAGAGGGGAATCGGTTCAGGCCACTCACTTTTTCTGTAACTGCATTTATTAGCTCCGGGAATTTAACATTATAGGAGCCAACAATTATAGATAAATGCTCCCAAGAGTTTTTCATTC
Source organism: Ceriagrion tenellum (assembly GCA_963169105.1). Lineage (NCBI taxonomy): Eukaryota > Metazoa > Arthropoda > Insecta > Odonata > Coenagrionidae > Ceriagrion > Ceriagrion tenellum. The sequence continues at coordinate 29,523,967 of OY720640.1, forward strand.
CTCTGTCGAGATCTTTGAGAACGGATATTCTCATGTTCACTGTCAAAAATAATTTTCTCGGACCTAACTATGGAATCAATATAAAGGCTCGCAACACTCTCACGTATTCAAGCCTAATTCCTCATTCAAATCTTCTAAGAATATGATAAAATAGGGAAAACTCTAAAAACTGGAAAAATATTTTTACAGAGAAAGACAGCACGTTATCCTTAAGCAAAATAATCTGCGTAAATTACAAAATGTTTTGGAATTAATATTGTATTGTTTACTAACTATGATTTTTTAATTTATTAACGAACTAATGCTACAATTGGTTTTCTCCGCTAAAATTGGGTGATTTTTATGGAAGCAGGAAGTAATTCGTCAACTCGAACCCAAACTGCAAATCGGGAATACTTTCATTCAACTACAGTAAAAGTCATGAGATATTGTAGGACTACTAAACATCGAATCTAGCTGAATTCTCCTGGTAAAGCAAACAACTGGTGGTTGATAATAGTTTATAATTTGGGTTTATTTGTTTTTGAGGATGAGCACTGTTCATGTAAACAATGATGGACATGTTACAAAATTATTCTCAATTATTTCCTCGGTTACGTGATAAGGGGTGGCTTAAACTTGTAAAACTGTTGATGGAAAAACCACTGTTGCAAAGCTGAAAGAAAGTGTAATTCACGCGATAGTTGAAAAATGGCTGGAAGGTTGAAAGGGATAAGAAAATGAATCCTCGATTTTTAAAAAAATTCCTAATTGAGAACGTATGCAAGAATGGAGTCTCAGTTTTTTAATCCATCCTACCCGCTCTTTATTCTTCCTTTTCGATCAGACAATCTCTCCTCAGTCTACGTCGTGTCAAACTGCATTGTGAGCATGTAAAGAAAAGCAACCTTCCCCGTTCAGTTCAGACGAATGCCATCAGAACGCAGCGTTTTCCACAAAAGAAACGGTTGGTTAGATCGGCTGGTACCTTCCTTCAACGGATTCCTATTTTTTTTTCATTCACGTGTGGTGGTGCTCAGGGTTCGATGCCCCGCGACAGTGAAAGAGACACGTTGTACATCCCTTTCTGATTTTTCTCCAGAACCATTATGTTCCCCTGCGTTCCCGGCAGAAATCCCGTCACACCCACACTCCCGCGAGGTTGGTTCTGCTAATTAAAAGGGTGACTCTTTCCGTCTCTCCCTTCCCCCATCCTCCCCAGTTCGAAGCGACTGCGGAGTCGAGAACCATGAAGGTGATATTATCATTGGATATTTTTTCGGGCGCTCTTCTTTTATTTTATTTGTTCGGCATCATCCTACTCTCCGAGAAGCATCGACGGCGCCCGGAGCAGTGGCTCGTCGCTCCGTGACGTGCATCCGTGGCGTGCACGTCGCATGTATTTCGCACGGCACGGCGCGGCACCGTCGGATGAGAAGATCCATTTTTTAGCATTACGAAGCCTTTTGGGTCCTCTACGTTCCGTGTCCCTCCCCCCATTCTCCCTCTGTATCCGCGGAATTTTTCCAGCGCCATGCAAAACGCGAATGAATTTCTCATTCTCTGCGAAGCGGAGTGGAGAGATGCCTACATATTCCGTTGTCATTTGCATTTCAGCAAGATTTGATCCTTGGTATTTATGAATTTTTATGTTTCACGTGTGCGAGTGAGAGAGACGGGTGGAAACTCTAAAGGGGATAAATAAATTAGCCCTGAATTACTTTGTATGGCTCCCTCGAACAACTCCTGATTCAAAGTTAGTGATGGCTATTACTTATTAAGCGGGGGTAAAAATTTATTCGCTAGCCACTGACGGCCAAGTGTTAAAATTACTCTATAAATTTTATTCATATTTCGTCATTTATTACTAACATGGCTTCGGTGGAAATCGGCATCTTATAACTAAAGGAGTGACATGAATATTTTGCGACGTAGCGAAACCATTGCAGTTTGAAATGGAACTAATTTGTTCATCAGATTAATTTATAATCCTTATATAGGTTAGAATTATCTCGTGAGTAGCTATTGAATCTATTTCTCCAATAATCAGGCGTAAAAATGTGAGCTAATGATTGGGCTATATTTAGTTCTCCTATTGACTTTTGTAAAATATATCGTACAAGATGAATCCTTTGTATGGTCTGCTTAACTGCTAAGCGCTGCATCACAAAATTTTACTTAGGTAACACCAAAGCTATTCTTATGCTCTTTCTCTCCACAATTCCATGCCATCTGCTGTCTCAGAATAAAGGTTGTCTGGTAAACTTAAAATTACATATACGAAAATTTTCAAATATCATAAAATTAAGTACATTATGGCAAACTTTTATGCTATTTAGAGAATTTTTATATGCTCTTATATGCTTACAATATTTATATGCCTTAAATATTAATGAGGTATGTATATTTGACCACTTCTTGAAAATCTGTGAGATCACACAGGTGCACTAATGTATCATGTCATAACATTGAAAGCGTGTTTTCTTTTATCATTACTAATAATTACATCTTTTTCTTGCAGGTGAGTTACTCTACTATCCCTTGTTTGGCATATGATGTGAGTATTTGCACAGACTTTCAACTTTTCAACTTTCAACAACAACAACAATTTGCACAAACTATTCAATTCTTAGCGGATCATTCGTTGGTCACTATTTGTGTTGTAACTTTATCAGTAATAATGTTAATTTAACGGTAAAGATATAGAAATTGAGTTTATCTTTAGCATGGTTCAATGAGCCGCTAATCATTTGAAGATGTTTTATATTTTTGTTACAAATGAGTGTAGTACAACGCTGATTACTCATTTAAAAATAGCAGAAGACCACAAGGCACGTCCTACGAAAAGCAAGAAACGTGTCATAGCATTGCATTAAATTCAATCACCTTTATTAGTCATTAAGTACTTCCATTATATTACCTTAACCATTTGAATAGCTTACATCTTAAGAACAACTTGGAAAACCTCTGGATCAAAGGTCAACGTCCCTGATTAGATCTAGAGTTCATGAAATTATATCATCACATTTACCACTCAGAGCATTCTTTAGAGTTTCTAAGTATAAATGTGCATTTAAAAAATGTACCTACTTGCTTTATGTGCCTTCACTGAAACATGCTTGATAACTTGGAATGAAGTTCATTTTTTTTAACGAATAGGATTTCTCAATCATATATTTGTTATGGAAATTTATGCAGCATGATGATCTATGCTAAGATGATAATTTCTTCACACTTTCACTCTTGTCTTTCCTTGATGGAGGAAATTAACTAGCAACAACTTATTTAAATTACATGCTTCATTCTTAACAGTTTATCAAACTGAATTCTTTCAAAACTACTTTTTCGTCCGAATTTATTTTACAGTTTCTTTTATATTTCGGTTTGTGTAAAGTTTATTATCCAACTCCGATTTTAGCTTCAAAATATTTCATCATGCCATAAAGTGGTTGGGGATTTAATTCCTAACTGAATGTGACTCAGAACTGTGCTTTTTTTGTGTTTTTTGTTGTGATATTTTTTAAATTATCACTCAAATTTAAAAAAATGATTGTTTCCCCATTCAAATCCTGCAAAAGTGAACAAGCAAGAAGCTTCTGAGGTTGCAAGATTAATGTGGAAAAATAGGCAAGAGGAATGCTACAAAGTATTAAACAACGATCTTCAATTCCGTAAGAAGTATATCACGTGGCGGATTAGAGAAAAGGGTATTACAGCAAAGAGTAGTGCAGAAATAATTGACAAAATTTATAGGTGTTTCACCAAAGCTTAAAACGGCAATGAAAATACAGATAATCTTCCCTAAGGCAATTCCTGTGAATGTCAAATATGTTGAAACTTCAGCATATTTCTCCATGCTCTTCCCAATCAGAAGATAATAAATATATATTTTATTACCGAATAATACATAAGTAATTTTGCATTTTTTCGCGAGCCTAACATCTTTCTCTCTTTGAATTTTGCTTTCCTTTTGAAGTCTTTGTAAAACTCTTGAGCGAGTTGAAACAAAGGCATTCCTATCTCTTGGTTACGAAGCTCCTTGTCTCGTCGCTTTATCTTTCCGGCTTGTGATCCCATGGCGCTCTGTCCATGAAAAAAAAGCGCTTGGAGCCATCCCTGCCTTCCATCCTCTGTCCAGAAGGAAACCCCTTGAAGGCTTTTCCCTGATAATAATGCCCTCTTCTGTTTCGAAACACCAACCCCCACCTCGTCTGGCGAAGATAGTGATAGCTGGGACGGTTAATACCGCATGTTCCGTCCCAGGCCTTATTTATTATCTATCGTTCTCTCTTTCGTTCAGCCTTTTATTTTCCCTGTTAAAAAATGACTTCCGTTCCTCCAACATAATATAGATACGCGATATTTCATCAACGAAGACAAGTCAACTCTATTTTTACTGACTATGCACGTGTATTCATGTGCTAAGTGATGACAGCTGGGGTTACTGGAAGATTTTGAATGAAAATAACAAAGTTTACCCTAATAATTCAAAATGTTTAGCCAATTCGACAAAGTATCGCCGGAAACCACCAACTTTATTACTGGAAGACCTTAGCACGCTGGTACACAGATCATCGATCTCATGCAATGCATCAGTCATTTGACAAAGTTAGTCTTTGTGTCATTACATTTTCCAACTCTACACCAACTTAGCGACATTTGATTCATTCCGGGGGGTCCAGTCCCTATGGTAGCCGAAAATATACATCAAATTGTCCTATCGCTTGCATCACCTTGCCATCCTTGCTAAGAAGTCGGATCCAGTGGAATGTGAAGATAAAACTGATGATGATCCGTCAGTTTCATGATTTTCCTCAACATTCTTTTAAAATATATATTGTTCACATAACTAAGTATCATATCTTCTATGAATAAGTATGTATTTTTATGAGAGCGAAAGTTACACTGCACTTCATCAAAGTGGACTCACTATTAAAAGGATAGGTTGTCTACGTTACTTGCAATGTGCTGCTTACGATGGCTCTCAAGCATGAATTAGTAGGAAGTTATTAAGTTAAGACAAAATATTAGGTAGATAACAGAGACAAGAAACTGCACATATGACTATCTCGGCTTATGACGGTAGGGTTTGAAGGAGAATTCGGATGGGAAGAAGGTTAAGAATCGTAAATGCGTAAGAGGAAGGAAAGGTGCCGTCGAAGAATTAACGCAGGGAGTAGAGAAGTGAATGTAATACGTTTCGACAACTTACATGACCAAAAGCCAAAAAAAGGAATTCCTGATATACATGAAAAGTAGAATTTTTGAATGATTTAAACCAAGTATGATGAATTTAAGAGTGATTTGATATTGAAAAACGGGTAGTTTGGCAAAGTAAATATTTGAGCACAGTTTTGCACTCAAGGAAATTTTAAGAAAGAATGTCTAAAGATCTATCAATAATCCCTTGGATGACGATGAGCCAATTTAATGCATATTTCGCGAAGATTTGTTACTGAAAAAAATTTATAATAATTCAATGTAAATAGTTTAATGATGTAAATATTTAAACACACTCTCGCACTCGGGGAAATTATTAGAAAGACTGTTAAGTGATGTATCAACAATCCGATAGAATCCCTTGGATGACGATGAGCTAATGTAATGGACAGGGTTCAAGTTCTTTCTTATGAAGGATGTTGCACAAATGGGGTGATTTAAATTCATACATAATCAGTCTTATGCATTACTACCAGCACCAATAAAAAATATTGCATCGTTAAAGTGTGTGTCGTAATTAATTAAACGCGCAAAAACGCACATCATAGAAGTAATGACTTTATTGTGATTGTGAGCGATGATTTGAAGGGAGGAAAAAAATAAGAAGAGCCCGAGAGCGCTATAGTACACATTTTGTTCACAATTACATTGAAATGCGACCGGCGTCACAGGTATTTTGTCCTATTGAGTGATAAGTAGTTAGGTAGGCGAGTTTTTTTTCTTAGTTTGGTAAGAATTTCATCGGGATGAAGAATGTGTGGATATAAAAGTTCGTTGAAAGTATGCTATTGCCAAAAGACGCCTATAGTTTAACCTTGTATCGGACAGACAAACCTTGACCCTCGGGACGGGAGGCCAGAACTCTTGGTTTCCAGCCAAATCCCAGCATGATTTTAGAAAAGTAAGTATTTTTTTAGGAGTAAATTTTAGAGACGATTTCATGGGCACGTAGGATAGTTTATGCTGGTGGATTCTCGGTCGCCGAGACAATTATCGTATGCGAAAATGTTTTAGCATAATTTTGCCGATTCATTATTGCTGATTTGTCACACCCTGTTCGTATATAGTCATTATTGAACGAAGACAAATGTTGGCTGTGTAGCTTTCGGTACTCCGGCCAAACCGTGCGATAATCCAGTTTCCGCATACGATTGCCATCGCGACGTTTCGAGTACCGACGCCCAAGACTCTTCAAGGACCAACCAGTCGTTTGGTGGAACATCAATAAGATGCTGGCGTCACATTTCTCTCAAGACGGTTCCCACAGTGTTCGCATTTCCTGACGACGTGGCGAGGAGTCGGAGAGTCGCCGGCGGGAGAGATAAGTCCATTGTGTGCGTGATGTCATTCTCTGAGCTCTTCCCTTTCCCCATCCGATGCGTTTTAAGTGCCCGGCTACTCCGTGCTCTCGCGTCTGTGTGCGATCGCCTGTGTCGTCTTGTGCGCGGCGGCATAGCGGCCAATCTTTCTCTTCCCGCGAGCATAAAGGTCACCGTAAAAACAAAGAAAAGCATTGAAAACTTTTCCCCCAGTCAGTAATGCTCTCTCGTCCAGTGGGAGAGAGAGAGAGAGTAGTGAGACACCCGTGGAGTGAGTGATATGGTAGTGGTGGTGGCTTATATCGTTTCCTCATTGATGGCCGGCGGAGATAGGGAGCGCCCATTGCGCGTTTCCTAACAATTCCAAGGAACGATTTCACAATAGACGGGCAGCTCCGTCCCGCCACGACGCCGTGGACAACGGGCAGTTGGACTCTTGTCTCCGATGTCCTCTCTCTTTCTAAGGTCATTCTAGCATAGCCAAGCATGACAGAATTTGATTTATTGTATAGAACAAACCTATAATTCTTTCAGATGATTTAATGGTAACATTTACAAAACCACAACTTAAAAAACACACACGACCCGGGTTTCAACGCTTGAGCGTCATCTTCAGGTGCTTTTACGGGTTTTCAAAGTCTTATATATATGCTTGGCAGGAGGGGGGGTGAGTGATTAGGGTGGTGTGGATGCGGGTTGGTCAGGAACAGTGATTGGCGGGGAGTTTAGCGGGGGAGGGGGGAGGGAAATTCTGGAGGTGGCTGTGAGGATGGGAGATGAGGACGGGTACAAATACTCATTTAAAATCTTCGAGTCAGGGTCATGTAATTTCTTTAAAATTTCGAGCTGCTCAAGTGAGTCAAGCACACGTCTGTGGGTTGCAAGACATAAAATATCAAGATTAAAATCACTGTGGTGGTCATGGTTAAAAAGGTGTTTGGAAAAATTGCTCTTGAGTTCACAATTATTAAAATAGGCTGATTGGTGCTCTTTGACTCTTACATTAAAGTTACGGGCAGTTTGCCCCACATATACACCTTGGCAGTCACCACACTTTAAAGCATATATACCACTTCTCTTCTTAGGATTGAACGGGTCTTTGCTTTTGTCGAATAGAGTTTTTAAGTTTCTTGGGGTTCTAAATTACCTATAATTTCCTGATTACCTATAATTAAACCTATAATTTCCTGAAACCTATTCAGGTTCATTTATGATCTAAAAAAAGATGATCATATATCCCCTTATTTTACTGGATTAGAATGGCATGAACTCAAAACAAGGAGGGAATACATGCTTGCCTCTTTTTTATATAAACTCTTCAAATGTAAACAGCCAGAATATATTACGCAATTTTTCCAGCCTTAGGAGAAAATCGGAAATGCAGCAATCCGAATGTCACCAGACTTTTTAATTGTCCCACTTCATCGAACCACTACATTCAATAAATCTTTTTCTGTTGTAGGGGTAAGGATATGGAACAGTACTCCTAAATCAATGAAACATTCTAATTCGCTGATTGCTTTCAAAAACAGATTTTTTAACAAAATGCTATTGCAGGAAAAAATGTAATTCGATTCACCTATATGCTTGTTTTTTTAGCTTTCTTTGTTGCCATTATTATTTCATTTATTACTTGTAACCACTTTTTTGTATATATCTCTCTGTACTCGAGCTCTAATATTAATGTACACTTTTTGTATGTTCTTAGTGGACCAAGTGGTCCAAGAACAATAAATATTTCTCTATCTTTATAATTTCCTTATAGAAGTCTTTTAAAATGCGCAAAATTGTAAGTATCGTAATTTTTGGTCCTAGAACAATAATTTTTTAGCATGTAAAATTATAAAAATTCCATGAAATAAAAACCGTTTTTACAATATTCGTATCTTTTTTCGGATACATTTCCATAGATCGAATTTTCTACGACTCTTTCGCAATTCGAAAACTAGATGGCACGAATGTCCAAACTGTTTTACGACAGACTATTTTTCCATATAACGAGGCAAAGAAGTCTGTCTCTCCTCCGTCTCAAAGTTTTCATACTCATCTTTCCTCTGCCCCTCGTCCGAGGACATCTTCGTTGGTAACTCTCTTCGTCCGTTTGATCTACATCATTCTCTATTAATACCAAATGTCTATCTTCAATCTACTCTCCATGGGTCTCCATCTTGACTCCAGTTTAACGGCATATTCCAGGTATATGTTTATATAAAATGCATCCTTACTTACAGGCCTGTTCACTGTGTAAAACATCTCATTCGGCATTGCGTTTTGACTGATAATTATTTAACGCAGCCCACGTTGGTGTTGAACTGCAAATTTTGGCTTGCATTGTTCTAAACATAATGCGCTTAAAATTCAACATATCTCTCAGCATTTTCCATCCCCCTTCTCCCCCTCCATGCCTCAGCAAGGTAGAAAAATGCCCCGGACAATATTTTTCTCCGAGCGGTGGCGCCCTCTTTGTTTCCCTGCGGTCGCATTCATTTTCGGGGTCCCAGTAGAAATGAAGTACCCGAGAGGTTCGGTTTGCCTTTTCAGTGGGCTCTTGAGTGGATAGGAATGAATGAATGCTATCGGATGGAAGTCGAGTGCCGGAAAAGCAGCAGTTGGGGACAATTTGTGAGCGACCATGGCGGTGAAAAGGCCCTGTCCCGTACGTCCCTTGCACCCATGAGAGTAAAGATGCACTCGAGCGGCGCAAGAAATAAAGCTACGTTTATTGAAAGGAGAATGCAGGATTCGGACAAGTCTTATTTTTCTTTAAAATTCAGCCCAGGAAATCTTCTGTAGAGGACAAATATATATGCATTTTCAATATGCTTACAAATGCTAGCATTCCGCCGCAGAGTTACGTCTTCGTTTCTACAACTAGAAATTTTTGAATTTGTCAATTTGTCGATTTGATAACTAGCGGGTTACTCCGTTAGAGTTACGGTGCTACTAGTTCCGCAGTTGTTAGAAAATTTCAAAAAGTAAACACCATTGTGTTTAAAGTTGGTCTATACCCCGTGGACTGTAGCCCTAAGCGCTCGCATACGGTTCTCTCTCTCCTATGGCGCTACAGCCCCAGTTTGGGCCCTGGCCTCCTTCAACTTCTGCCTCCATGCTTTTCTGTCAGTTGCCGCTCTCCTCCACAGTCGTAGTCCTAGGAGATTCCGTGTGTCAGCCTGTACTTCATCTTCCCAGCGTTTGCGTGGTCTTCCTACTGGTCTTTACGCATACGGTTACCACTGGCATTACATGCACGGTACCTTGAGAATAACTTGCTCCTTAAAGCCCCCATGAGATTCACAGTGGAAGAGGACGCCTGGATAGCTCAAGTGTTTAGAGCAGTTGGCACGAAATCGAGGGATCTGGGTTATATTCCCGGTCCAGGCGAATGATTTTTCCTCTGTGAATTTCACACACGTACTCTTGTTTGCTTAATATTGGGAAATTCTACCTATTTGTGGTAAACTCTGGTTTAAGAACCTTTAACCACTAAGGATATATCGTACCGAAGAAGTAAATATTTATAATTCTACGATAACCTCAACGTCCATGCCCTGAGTTTGAATTTGAACCAGCGAACCTATGGTTTCTGGAGTTGCCCGTTACCATCATAACGAGGCCGACATGAATTAGTCCATACCTATAGTATACCCTTTTCTGTTAGTACTAAAGTTTTACTGACATATGCTATTTATGCGTTGAAATTATCCTGATTTTAACTCATATATGCCAGATGACGGTCACTTAAAAGACTAGTAAATGTTACATGCTGGTAAATTTGTAGATCGCTCTATTTTATACTACTTTTTAATCTCTAGCATACCTATTTATCATTACGAAGGTAAAATGTGTTCAATTAGTCATTGTTGGCCTATTTAGTAAATTTTTGAAATCTCGTTGCTTCGAATCCTAGTTTGCGAATAGACATAGCGTTTGTGTAATAATTAAGATCGTTGGTTAAAAAAGCTGTAATCATACGGTGCAGTTAGATTTCAAGTCGCCCAAGCTCACTGCTTCGTCAACTTGGTAGAGTTTCCTACTCTACTTGAAGAGAGTTTTTTATTCCCCGTGAATGTAATTCGACCCGTTAGCGAGAAGACATTGAGGTTCGAGGCCGAGCCTCGTCAAAGTATTCTTCCCTCCGTCGCAGACTGTGTCCACGGAATAAGTTGGTGCTCGACGAATGGACGCCGGAAGAAAAACTCCCCTCCGGAGTATTCAAATAACACAGGATCCCCCTTTGGAAACTCCATTAAATTGACCCGTCCTGTCAGACATTGCTCTTTTATGGGCATTTTCTTCTCCGCTGCTCCAAAGACCCTCTCATATATCTCGATATATCGTCCTTCCTTCCACCGTGGTCTTCCTATCCCCCTCCACCAACTCCCCCCCCTCTTCTTCCCACCCCACACATTCGTTTACCTTCGACCCTTTCCCCCCTCCCGCCAACTCTCCTGGGTCATCTCAGCATCCGAGAGAGACGCTGTCTTTGTGTGCCCTCGCATTTTTGCTGCTCCTTTGTCCCTTCCTACCTCTCCTTGTTTGCCCTCGCCCTACCACCACCCTCCCCCGAAGCCAAGAGGGAGCGAAACCCTTTTTCCGAACCCTCGCCAGAGGAGAAATAAAAGGAGGGAGGAAAAAAACCTTGAATCCTTTTTTTACTTCCCCGCCTCCCTACCACACCTACCTATCCTACGACACCCTTCAGCCTCTCTTCCCCCCCCTCCCTCCCGCCGCCGTCCTCCCTCGCCCCTTACCGCCCCGGACTGCTCTCCACTGGCACACCACAACAGCCGCACACTTGAACTCAGCCGTTCGTTAATATTTCAGTCCGTCTTTCTCCCTTCGCTCCTCGCTTGTACACCACCCTCCCGCCCCACCTCGAAAATACTCCCCAGTGTTCCCCGCTTTCCACCCCGCCCGACCACTCCTCTTCCTCCCTCGCCACCTCCGATCTCTTTATGCCTCCCGCCCCACGGTTTTTTTTATTTTTCGAGTCCTCCCTCCCCTTCCGCCATACTCCTCTCGACCCCAGCACAATCGATGGCCTCTTGTTTCCATCCTTCCCCTCTTCCTCTCCTCCCCTCTCTCCCTCCTCCACCTCCTTCTCCAGTCCCCCTCCCCCTTCTCCCATCCCCGGCCCACCCCCTTCCTCTCCCGCCTTGGCCTTCTTTTTGCGGAGTCGAAATAAAAACATGACGCCCTGGGAAATGGAAAAAAAATTGGGAGGAGGATGAAGAATGGGGAAGAGAAAAGAGAGGAGAGAAGTGATGGAAGAGCACTATAAATGAAAGGGAGAACAAGAGAGGAGTCAACGAAGAAAAGAGATAGGAAGGAAGTGAATCATTAGGTCTAAAAGAGGATTCGTGCATCTAGGAAAAGGAAGTTTTCTTCAAAAGATTTTAACACTACTATATGGCTGATTTCTATGTGTCGCGCATGAGGGCAACCAGCTAAGTTTTTCACTGTGTCCCACCTTTCTTCTTTAAATTAATCTAGTAATTTAATTGATTTTTATAATAACTATCGCAGATTTATGAGGTGGCCACTACGGTTGTATTTACACTGCATATTCATCGAAACTCCATTCAAAGAGTCGAAAATAGCCTTATTCTATCAGATAGCTTTTTGTAGATGCACGAGATAAATCGTTACAAATTCCTTTTTTCCATTTCTCCAATTGCCATCATTCATCAAGTACCAGAACTATGAACTGACAATATAAAAGTTATTGAAGAAAATTCGGGGTATATAGGGGAAACATTTGGATAAATAGGTACTTATAATACCTACTTGTATGTGTTTAATTATTTATTTACATACATATGGAATTGGTTTAGGCCTGACCTCATGAAACGATGGCCATGATAGTAAATCCAATATCGTGGGACATGTCCTTTTTACAGTTTATATTCGAGCATGATTTTAGAAAATTTGTCTCTTTATGGTTGAATATGGCAAGTTTTTGCTAAAACAAGCTAATATTTGTGTGAAATTCACTAGCGGGTGACTCCGCAAAAGTTACTGCGCGGCTAGTTCCGTAGTTCTTTGAATAAGCTAATTTTTATTTGACTTTTAATTATATTGAGGATATACTTTTAGCTATTTATTTCTACACCAGGGTTGAAATTCCCTATGAAAAAAACATTTGACTTGACCGGGATTCGAGTTTTCTTTACATGTTTATTATGACAAAATTGGCTTAAATTCCCAATGTATGTATTCGTAGGGTAAACGCTTTAAAGCAATTGCCTTCTTTCAACACCTACGGTATAGGTAACATTTCACGATAAGATGCCGAGGGTTATTTCGGCCAAATGTATTTCTCCGTCCAATGCTATTTGGCAAGAGTTTCTGCCCTAAAAATTCATGTTCCTTTTCGTATGTTGTTTGTTCGTGCCAAAGGTTTTCTTGAACTCGGAGGTGTTCCGAAATCGCTAATACCCACGCCTTCGCCCGGATTCCTGCCCATGCAGCGGAGAATGTCAAATGAGACGCATTCCCATCGAGGCGTGAATCCTCGCGCACCTCCACAAAATCAGAAATAGTCTCTTTGAGCACCAAGAGTGATTGTTTCAGCGCCTATTCAGTGATTTCTTTAAGTGATGCCAAAAATCTTTTCTGCCACATTTTCTCCTGGAAAGAGCTAAACACCTTCGTGCTTTGATCAATATTTTTGTACGCAGTACGTGTTTATGACGAAGCTGTATGATCCCTTTGTTGAAGAAATAACGATAAACCTACTGGTACAGTAATTTTAACAAAATTAGTTGCGTGGATGTACTGCAATATATTTTTACTGAATTAATTTTTAATTGTAATTTTTTGTTGTCAACTGGAAGCGTATTCATTTTATAATTATTACACGTATTTATGGAAAAAAAGTTCAACCTGTTGACTTCATTCACGACGGATAAATATTTTTTTCCTTTTGGACTTAAACTTTTTCTATTGATTTTCGTCATGACGGGCGTTGGTGTGATTTTTAGGGATGGCAAAATGAGATAATTCACCAAAGTAATCAATACATCGGTTTGAAACAAAATGAGTGCCAATTTTTACGTGACCAGACCTAATAATCGTCTAGATTAATCAGGTGTAATTCACTCTTTATCAGATGAATCACACCCGGTCATGTCTTTTTACGATTAATTTTTGAATGGATAGGTAATAATTGTACTAAATTTCTACCAATCACTCGTTCTCTCGCTCTAAAAACCACGACTTGGAGCTCCACCAAACAAATGCCTCCCGTCTCAATAATTCTGATCATAAAAGAGAACCATTCACCAAAGTTCTATTGAACTTTCATTGAACATCCCACGACTCTCCATCTGATAACACAAGTGACTCAAAGAAAGCGTGAGATGAAATACTTTTGATATCCGTCGAAGCAACCTCAAATAATTAATGCGATTCGCCGTATTACTTTGTTTGTTTGTCGTCTGTCTTTTGTTGGCGAGAGGGAGTTGGGTTGGAGGGGCAATTCCCATCCTTTTTTTTCAAGAGGTTCGTTAAAATTCGAGCCATCTAAAAGGGGAAGGGAGAGAATGATTCGTTGTTCTCGTATTTTCTTCCCCGCGCAAGAAGATCTATGGAGCACATGCTTGCTTACTTTTTTGTGGCCGAAGATGGGGAGCAGATAGTTGGGAACCAGGAGGAGTAAAGATGAAAGGGAGGTTCTCGGGAATAAGGGAACCCAGGGGCGGCGACAGAGGAGGCATCCACAGGCAGGGGGGACCAGGGGTGGCGGCGGGAGGCGTAAGAGGAACTGAGCAGAGCCCAACCCTCCCCCCCCCCCCCGCCTCACACGAAACCAATAACTTGCCCATGATTGGTTGCCATGGTAAGGAAAGCTTTTGCATTCCCATGGGAGCGACAAAATAAGAGGGGAGGGAAAGAGCGTGGGGAGCGGGGAAGGGGGGGAGGGAGTGGTTTGGGTTGGGTTGTGGGGAGATCTTTGTTCCGACGGATGACACGGAGGGCGACACCGATAGGTCGGGACTATCAGGGCCGGGGATGGGACGGCACGAGATGATGACGCAGGGGGTGAACCGTGTCATTACCGATATATACTTTTTTTCCGCTGGAGTGTGAATCTCTGGCGATCACCGGAGTCGAGATGGAAGGGAGGAAAGAATTGTGCTCGGAAATAAAAAATAATTGAGTACCTACCCCACCATTACCCCGAGGTAACACAACCACGTTAGTTGTAATCTGAGTTTTTTTTATTTTTTTAAAGACCCGTGACAACTTCGGTAAAGTGAGAGAGAGATTTGTCTCAATTTATATCCATCGACTGTTATTTTGCGGCCAAATTGGTCCGGAGCGTCCTCTTACGCGCAGCCATGAATCTCACGTTTGAGTCATCTCATTCCAGTTTCCCGTTACAAGTCTTCTCCCCCGCCCGCATTCTGCGCCCTCCAGTACCGGACTCGAGTTTTATTCAGATGTCCCGGCTGGTGTCTTTTTTCTTCCTCTTGCTAAGGCTCCTCGTCTCACTGCCCTCATTCACACTCGTATTCGATGCGATGAGCAGATCTGTGCACCACTGGAGAATCGGCAAGGCCCTCAGCCTTATTCATAATGAGCGTTTTTTTTCGAACCTTTATCAATATTTCATCACTACAACAATGCTATAAATATAATATATTATATTATCATATAAAAAGTAGTACATTCCAGAACTTCATGCATAATTATAAATGGCGATGCAAATAATGAAAGTGGATTGAAATTCCAGTGAAATGTCAAATGTGTGTGAGGTTTAATGTCAACTTTTTAAATGAAATGTACGATATAGCGTTCGTGTTCTATACTCATCCTTTTACAAATGAAGTATAGTCATTTTATTGATTTGTCACTCTAAATAATTCAACCACTTATGTTGTGGTAAAAACTGAAGATATACGTGCCCAAATAAAATCACTTAGTGTGTGTTATGAATTAACTCTTTTAAGGCCACAGTGAAACATTTGGCCATCAGAGGATCTAATGATCTGAAGGAAGTGTGATTTAAAAAAAATATTCTTAGAATTCTTGGAAATCATAAAATTTTGTACCATCATTGGTATAGCCTAATTATTGACAAATATTGATATTTATTCCTGTAATAAATATTAATTTGATTTGGACTAAGTAAACAACTCCTACCTACAAATCAGCTCTAACTAGTGGCCTTAGCTAAACCGAAGGGAGTTCTCAGCGGACGCTTGAGCCGCTCATCCCTGGTAGGTGTAATCATGGTAATTTGGACCGTGGAAACCGAAATGTTGAAAACACCTGCCGTTGATTTAAACTACCGTTCCATAATGATGAGAAATCAGTTGATAGGAACAATTTAGTTTATTGATTTTTAAAACATTTTGCCTTTCCTGGTGCTCCAAATATTATTAAGGCATTATAAATATCTCCACGAAACTATAGGAGGTAAAATGATGCTGTTGAGAGCATGAGGTTTGAGACGTGTGAGGATAGGTTTATCGAGGTCGAAAGCAGTGATATAAGAATGAGGTATGGAGAGAGAGAAATTTCGTCATCATATGATGTCACTTAGATGCAAATGACATAAAAAATACTTATCGTGAAATATAGGCATTACAGGTGAAGGCTACAGAAAAGATTAAATCCTTTTTTTACAGAGTAGGATGATGAGATAAGCATTTTAAATTTTGTTTGAGGGAATATTAACTGTTTTAAAATAAATGACATTGAAATACTAACATAAATGTCATCAAGCTTTTACACCATCAATTAAAGATAGTTGTGGATGTAGAATTAGCACAGATAAGAGAGATAGAACCTTCACGAATAAAAAAGGTTTTTAAGGTAATGTCTTAGGAGTAACATGTGGAATACGTTCACTTCAAACCTTGTCAAATATAAGACAAGATTCTATTTCATATTTAATATCTAAAAAACTGACAATTTTTTCGGAACAAATATGCTATTATCGGTTTTGAAATATATGCGCCAAATCTATGGTTGGTTTTTAGAAAAAAACATTTTTGAACGGAGCCAACCCTGTTTTTAACATATGTGAAGGAAAAAGTTCGGATTTAACTCTAAGCCTTAACAAAACAACCCCCTTCCAGGAAAACGCCCGCTCGAGAAGGAGGAAGGGTGTGATGAACCTACCAGACAAACAAATAGAAAAGCCAAGTTATACACTACAATATAAAATACAAAACGCGTGTGCGGGGAGGGTTGGGATGAAGAGGTGGGGAGAGAGGGAAGGATGGGAGAGTGGGAGGGATGGAAGAGGAGGAGGAAAATTGGAGTGGAAAACGGAGAAATAGAGAGGGAGAGAGAGAGAGGGCGGTAGGAGACAGACTCGGCCCGGGAGAGAAAGAGGTTCGTTTCCCATGGGACCCACCCGGTTGGAAAATAAGCTCCTGACGTCCACAAAGGATAGCAAGCTGGGAATGGGGTGGGGGCGGGGCAGCATCCTTCTGTCTCTCCCTCTCTCCCGTGGACCACTGTGTGCTGACGGGGTGGGCGGGCGGGCGGTGGGGAAGGCGGGCGTGTTGGTGGTGAGTGGACCTGGCTGGATGAGGGGCGTGGGTGGAGTGCAGAAGATGTGGGGCCGGAGAGGAAAGGCGCCGTCTGATGGACTCCCGCTCTTGTTTGAGGGATGGAAGGGAAACGCGGAAGGCAAGGATGTTTTCGGCGCGGAATATGGGCGGGAGGGAGGGAAAGTTTGGAGGAGAGAGGAAGGGGAGGGTGGACGAGGGAAGGTTTAACCCTCATAGACGGTGGCAGAGGGAATGAAAATTGCTGGGGCTCGGAGAATGGCTCCCGGTCGACGATGGTCGTTGTAGATGGAACACTCACGTTTTCCTATGTCTCATTCGACCGACCGTGAAAATGGGAGTGTACGTAAATGCTTGCCTGAGCGCCGATTCAAAGGATACGAATTTCGCAGACGCAAAGATGTGATTTACCTTATTTACGCACTAATTTCTGAAAATAAGGCAACTGCTTTCACATATTTGGTCTATGAATATGCCCCCTCGTTGCGCTGCACTTCATTTATTTGCATTGTATTTCACGTATTCTTATTGGGACTGCTTTTTCCACAAATTGGCACTCTGAACCGTATTCCAGAGGTTTGTGCCACATTATCTCAGAGAAATACTAGTGTGTATTGATAATATTCAGCATATATGGCAGCTGGAATCCAAAAACTTGGTTTTTGGAATCCAGCTACCAGGGCAGTTCAGTCTTTGAATGGTCACAAAGCGTTTTAGTTTGAGGCTTAGAATTTAGGCCTTTTAAATATGAAGTTTTATGCTTCTATTACTCAGTTCCCTTGTATCAGCAGTTTGTAATCGACCTATATTCTAATGGGAAGTACAAATCACTCAAAACTTTCTCTTTTTCCGTTCTAGTGAATATCCATTTTGTTGTAAGTTAATTCATCTCTAATGCCGTACAATTCTTCTCGCATATTTTGCACGTCTCAATATGAAATGGAGGCAATTTTTTATCTAGATACAGAGTAAAGAGGTACTATGATTAAACAACTGATCGTCCAAGCAAGCAAGGGGTGGGCATTGTGTCAATTGTCTTGAAAGTGCTTCAGTGGAGACCACGATGACGGTGACATTGCCGTATTTATACACATCTACTTGAGGTTGAGTTCACTTCTCTCTCAACTGCTCATATGTCCACGGTAAATAATATTTACTGATATACTGAAGCATCTCGAATTTTAATTCTCTGAGAAAAGAGAGATAATGAAAGTTAAAGCATGCCGATATAATGCTTTTCTGAAAATCAGGCCACTGAAACTGCAATCCATACATTTAGCATACTAATCAATACAGCACCTGCGGAATACGAATGGTTGGGAGCTCTCCGCCAATCGGACGCACAATCGAGTCGAGGCTAAAAGCTGATTGGCTGACAGGTTCCTCCACGCCCACATCTCTGAGAGATGTTATTGTAGTTCCTCTTTACCTCCCTTGTATTGAAGATGAAAATCTCTGGACGGCCATTGATTGGAGTCATTGATAGATGTGTTGTAAGCTTTTAGGAATTAATTAGGAACGTGCTCGGCGTTTAATGAGGTTGACACCGCATTACCGTAAACGGAAAAACGCCTTGTAAAAACCAGCTGTGATGTTCATAACATAATTTTCAGCCGTATTTAGGGCCGCTTTTGATGCACATCCTTATAGATTCGAGTTAGACATATCCGATGTGTCAGGAAAATCTAATTAGTTTATTAGTAGGCTTAGCAACTTCTCCTTATGACTAATAATGTGATGCATTCAATATCAGGTATTTATTGTAAAATAGTCGTTGACTTTTTCTAGGGCTTCAAGGCAATTTCTGTTTTTTTTTCCTTCAATTGTAAACATTCACATACATTTTCACAATATTTCACTCTATCATTTATCGCGGGTATGCTAATATTGAATGAATTTTTGTGGCGAATTTCAGATATACCTATTGAGAGAGAAAGCCTCAGAGACATAACAAACGGCTATTCAACCTAATAATGATTCCCGTTGCCTCCCATCTTACGTGTAAATGGAACTAATTTTTGCAGAAATGAAAAATTCCAACTATTCACAGAAATAAATTTTACTACGACCTAGGTCCTGATGATGATGTAAAAACATCTAAACCTAGGTCGCAGTAAAATTTATTCCTGTGGATAATTGCAAATTTTTCATTTCTGCATCATGCATAAATTCCACTCAATATCGCAGGAATCTTCGGATTTTACATCTAGTTTTTCTTGCATGTTGGCAGAAGACTTACGCAGTATAGTTAATATTTCTTTTTAAGAGAGACTTTTACCGCATGTCATAAATGATTTACTCCAGGATGAGTTCATAAACGTCGCTCTCGTGGCCATGAAATTTAATTGAACGGCTCACTTATTTGCTAATGCGATCTCTCCATTAATTCGAGCCAGCCATTCAAGTCAATATCAGTCTTCGGGCTGTCGTCACATTATCCTGTCCCTGACTCCATGGCAGACACTAACCTTTTTAATTCATCTCGTTTCATCTCCTTCCGTCACATCCTTCTCCTTCATGTTTCGGTCACCCTGCGTGAACTGGTCATTGCGACCGTGCACTTGAGGAAATTGCCGAATTGCTGCGAGGCGGTGATTACACCCGTCGCCAAAACGATCGCAAATATTCAATGCTAAACGAACGAAAAATTTCATCTAAATTACGAACTACCCAGAACCCCATGCAACCTACTCTTCAAGCTGCAAGGAGCGTTCAGCGCTGGGTGTTCTAGCACAAGACATGAAAATGGGGAAGAAAAATGATGAGGCAACAGGAACGGGAGTGAATTGCATGTTAGCTATCACTAAGAATAAAACTCATGTGCAGTGCAGGGGAAAAAGGAATGAATGAGCCAATCTTTTTGACGGTGTACCTCTCTTGTTTGATGTCCTCTACCGCGATTCGTGTCAAATAATTAACGCCAACAAAGCTAATATTATGTTATTCAGAAATGTACAAGGCTATACCAGATTTTCATTTAAATAATGTTAATCGTAGCTTAATCCTGATGATAATTTCTTTTGTTTAAGAGAAGAGGCACTGTGTCTTGAATGTAACGTAAAAAGCTTGTTCAAAACTTGAAAGATGACAGTATCACGGTCTGAAATGAAAGTTTAAAATCATGAGCAATTCTAGGGTACTAAAGTTTTATGCTTTTGAAAAAATACTTCTCATATTCATGAATCTATCACCAAAGAGACATTTTGGAAGAATCTATAGCATGTATGCCGACCCATAAGCGAATCATATGCTTTCATCAGTCTGTAAGCAATTATCTCCTCCATGCAAACGGTGAAACCTCGAATAATCAAATAATGAGCGAAGCTCATTACTTTTCGATCAAAATATCCATAAGCGAAGGTTCATTGCATAAATTACATGGGATGTGAACTCCATGGCTTTTTCCGATTGGACATTTGAATAGTTCGCAAATTTCTTTAGCCCTAACTTTTAACGACCCCGCATAGCACCCGTTGTAGATATTTAGCAGACAGAAGGTTAGTAATTCACTGTGCAGTGTTTTACTATATCAAGTCAACTGATTAACTGAACCAATCTTTTCCGAAAATTTGCATCGGGAATTAAAGGGAATTATCATGTGTCCATGTGGTTATGTAAATCGTTGTTGAAGGTATGTTCTGACATGAGTGTAGAATTCCGTGATTCAAATGCACGTGTGTTGAGAAAACATGCATTTTAAAACGTAGTAAAAATTGCATGGATCATGGAAACACTGGGAAATCATTTTTAAAGGGTTGTGCAATTTAAACATATGGTAGAAAATGAAATGATAATAAGTATTCTGAACCATTATTGCTGAGGAAAATATTATGCAAATACTCGGGGAAAGAATTATCGCTTCAGTTCTTCCATTTTGTTGGAAATGTGCGCGTATCAAATAGTTAGTGCAATGCATTGTGGATGAAGTTCACCGAAATGATTACGTTATGTTTATCCGTCCCAACCGTCACCTTAAATGCATTGGACGTTGCAAATGCATTTCGTTTGCCATTTGAAACACACATAAAAAGTTATGCTCTATCTTAACTATGACCTGTAATACCTATAATTGGATTAGAGTCACCAATACTTAGTTGCTCGTATTGAATCCATCGCACGGTAGTGAATTTGCTAAATCCTCTATGTATTTCTTCCCTGAATATGACTTAAGGGTAGTAGATGCTGATATGAGAAAAAATAGGTGTTCACGTGGAATTTTTCAAATTTTCTCCGATTTCGGTACAAAAGTTCTTTAGTGCAGCAATGTCGCGGTGGAAAATTTCGCGGATAACAATATAAATTATCTATGGATGAATTACGCCACTACATCTCTTGAAATGCCTTTTAAAATGTTTATTTATCCCTTCTTACGCAATTTTTATCTTTCCCTAGCACCTGTCTTACGAATTTCCTTACAGTCAATCGCCCTCCGTTCACGCAAAGAGACAGAATACCCGAGTTTGCGACACTATATCGTGACAGCCAACAAACCTATTGCAATTAAATAAACGGTTAAATGAAAAGTATTCCTTTTCGTTTAATTATTGTTATAGAAAGTTTCATAACTGTGTTAGAAATCCAATTGAATAAATTAGCATTTTTTGCAACGTAAATAGGTAGCAAATAATGAGCATTAAGTTTTTATTGATAAGATGCATCTATTACTGATGAACTTAGGGAAGCAGAATGCTATCACAAGCAATTTAAATGCACTCTTATGGATTCATATTATTATAATTTTGTCTCATATTTTATTCATTAATTCCACCACATTCATGTCACTCCATAAGCATCAATACAGAACTTTTCCAATCGTGGTACATATAATGTCATTATTGTTTTAGTTTGCTTCATGCAATCTATGTACTAATTCATTTCTTTTTCATTCATTCATTTTTCAATTCATTTCACTTTTCTCTTTCAACGTGTATAAAACTAAGCCCGCAGTATGAGATTACAAAAGACGACTATTCCCCGAGCAATGCTGGTTTTCCTGAGATGCTCATGAGTATAGGACCTGTCATCAAGTTTCACAGAGGCATAGCCACGAGAACTTGACTGACACACCCATGCCATAGGCAGGTTACACCTAACCAGGCGAGACTCGAACCCGCGACCCAACATTTAGCAGGCGAGAACTTGACACCACCGCCACCATGGCCGGCGGGGTAAAAAATGACGATCTATTTTCAAATATTATTTAAAATAGGTTTATCCACTTAATAATATTTTGGCGTTGGCTGTGCGCAGACTTGAGATGTAGCAAATGAGTCAATGTTTATAGTAATTTTATTGATAGATGTGTTAGTTTTGAGCCGTAGGGTGGACGATTTTTGGAATTTCACATGCAAAGTTGCAGGTGACCGAGAACAAGCAACGTCTTATTTGTGCATAGAGAATTAGAAGTCGAGCAGGAGAAGCGCAAGCGCCAGAGATAGACCAATGAAGATCGCCTCTATACTATTGTGTGCTTGAAGGGCACTTATTGTTCAAACCGCGTGTAAACAGTTATTTTTTACACCCGTTCCAAGCTGTCGTTGTTTAAACTGATAGTATACCCATTGTTTTGTTGTGTAAGTTTACCATTTACAAACACCATTTAACACTTTTGAATGAACAGGGAACACTTTGTTTTTCCACAGTGAATTATAATGACGCTTCGACGATTAACGTCATCGAAACCATGGTCGTAAGTCATTAAAATTCATTGTGGAAAAGCAAAGTTTGCCCTATTCATTCAAAATGTTTAGCAAATTCCACAAAGTATCACCGGAAACCACCAAAACCATTTAACACCCCGTTATTGTTGTTACCCGGGGTAAGAAGTTTGGAAAAGTGGAGACTGAAAGGCTGAATTTGTGTTCTGATGTTTAAATGAAGATGTGGCATAAAAGCTATAAGGAAAATAATGTTTGTGGTATAGCTCAAAAATGCTTGCTGAATTATGATGATGAATGATGTAAATTGGGCAACTGTTTCGATTAGGAAACGTGCAATCAGGTTGTTCAAAAGCGAAGAAATGATGAAAAGGGAAAAGAAAGCGAACCTTTACTTGAGAGTAAAATACAAGTGCAGGCTTAACTGCCGCTGAAAGAGGCAGCATAAGCTAGTTTTAAATGAAATACATTGATGTTTTTAAAGTCTGAAATTTTCGTTTTATTTTGAACTCATGGGAATGTTTCTAAAGTCGTGTTGCAGTGCTTATCTTCTCGGGTTATCCATTCTCCACCCTGAGACACATCGAGCGTCCCCATCAACGCCTCATGAGTTCCCGCTCACCCTAATCTCCTCCATCCACTCCGGCGATATTCTGCTCTCCGGTTCCCCTTTCGTCATTCTCCCTTCCTTTCGTCTCTCAACTCCTTTCCGCCTCCGCAGCCCCTCCGCGACACCCACGGGTGTATACACAAATGCATGCCCGCGATTATTCAGTTCTTGTTTTTTTCCCCTCCTCTCTCCTTCTCTCCTTTTGTTACACTTTCGCCGTGGCGTCGCTACACGCCCCCTCCGCGGTGCTTGACGCGGTGCAGAGAACGGACCTCTCATTCATCGATGCTTGCCCTCTTTCCCTTCCTCTTCATTGGGTCTCCTCTTCCTCCTCGTGTCCCATGCGTCTTATTCTTGCGTTGGCGAACACGTTGTCCATTTATGTAGTCGCAAAATTCTTTTATACAAATAGTTTCTCTCACTTTGGTGGCATCTTCTTCTTCTTAAGTATTCTACCGGTTAAGGTAGGTTTTGTTGAGTGTCAGATAATCTCCTATCAGTTTTCTACACTTTCAGGGGCCTATCTCCCTCTAGCATATCCTTTACGCTACAGCATACAGTCTACCCTTCTTCATCCCGTCCATGAAACCTATTCTGTTTCTTCCTCTTCCCCGCTTGCCCAACGTCCTTCCCTCTATCACACTCCTCAGCAACCCTTCACCCTTTATTACATCCTTCAGCCATCTTCCCTCCCTATCCCGGCTCTCATTAAGAAGCTTCCTTTCCTCTCCCACCATCTCAAGCACTTCTTCGTTAGTCTTCCTATCCGTCCACCTCACCTTCTCCATCCTTCTCCACACCCACAATTCAAATGCCTGCAGCCTATTCTCGTCCTCCTTTCTGAGGGTCCACGTTTCTGCCCCATACAACGTTACGCTCCATATCAAACTCTTCATCACCCTCCTCTTCATATCCTTACCCATTGTCCCCGTCTTCAGCTTCCATCTGGTGGCATACCTATTTTGAATGCAAGTGGGTGAAATGTCACCTCCTGGCATGTATTTTTATCTTTTTCTAATGCACCGATGGTGGTAGCTTCATTGACTTTATTGCAGCACAGTGTATTACATGTTGGTGATAAGTCACCCTCGGCTGCGCATACTAGAGGTGGCTTGCGGAGTATTTTGTAGTTGTAGACGTTGATTGTGTCTCCTCTCCCTCTTCTTTCTGCCATCTTGCGTATTTTGGCTCAAATATATTATGCTTCCCTTTATTTTATTAATTAATTTTCCCCTACTCCATGATTAGGGTTATCAAGCTCTGTAATTCCACAAAATTATGCATTTAAACTTCCATGGCTTCGATTCGGTGCTTCATCTTCAAATATGTTAGAAAGATGATGCAGTGCATAGAAACCATGGTCGTTTGAAACCATACCACACCAACCTTACCATTGGTTGCAAACCGCTAAAAAAACTATAAGTAGGTGCTTTCAAATAGTGAATTATCGATACCTCATAAATTTTCACTCATGCTTCTAAGAACAGCAATATTTTCTGCACATAATTCTAATGCATTGGAAAAAATTGTATTTTATGCTGCCGTTATTTTTCATTCAGTATTTGAATAAGAGACGTCAATGGTGCTTTGAGGACGTTGGTGAATGTGTTTTCAGGTATTTGTCTCGCAAAATACTTTTTTAGGATTCCCATTATTTTTAACATTTGTTGCTCCAGTTTTATGGCTTCAAACCGCATAAAGATTCATGTTATGGAATTCATCTAATGAGATAAAATTCTTTTCTTGTATGATAAGATTAGTAGGACATTAACCAAGCAAAAATAACTTCTAACTGAAGTCGTTTATCAATTTGACAAAATTATTTTTTCATCATCGATACCTTTCTTCGCGTTTTCCCTGTTTTCATCCTTCACGCTTCTTTGAGCATTTTCGGGAGGACACGAGTTCGCCTCTTGTCAGCACCTCTTTATTCGCTTGTTTCGTCCTCCATTCCCCCAGCAATGAACAATCGATGAAATCATTTGCTATTCAGCTCAATCATTCTTTTCCCGTTCTCCCAGCCCAGATACGATTGAGTTCATCGCTTCGCTCCATTGAAGCGGCTCACGCCGAGTTCAACACGCGATGTTATTATCGGCTGCCCTCTCTAGCATTGCTTATTATTCCAATAGCAGCTCAAAAATAAACTCCTGCGTTCTCTTTGTGTTCAACCCATGACCTTTTCCTGAAGTAAGCATTTTCTTAATTAGTTGAACCGAATGCACAGCAACTGTGCCAGAGTATTCTATGCAGTGCCGATCCATCCGTATTTCTTTGGATGATTGATTATGCAGGTGGAAATCAGAGCTTGAAACTCACGGGCGTGTTATAATGAAAATAGAATTAGTCTTTTTTCTGCTCTTTTCCTCACGCTCAAGAGTCCATCTTTATTCCCTCGAGGAATCTACCGAAGCTGTGGCCTATGACGTTAAGCGCGTAATCGTTGATAAGCATTTCGAAAGGCAGTTGCATCACATAATCGCGGAAAGTAGAATTCTACGACGGTATACCATGCATCACCGTTATGGTCCACAAATCGAATCCGGTTCGTCGCACCTTTTGTTACCTTCTCCTTTGAACGTACCGCTAACATCCTTCACGTCTTTACTTTGACATCCCATTATTAATTTCCTGTTATGTTCCATCTATATTCTTCCTCGGAAACTCTTAACATTAATTTCCCACACCATATTTGTTGCTGTTAATTGTTACCGAGGGTAAATAGTATGTGTGTATCTTATACTTGCCTGCCCTTTAAGATCGTAGCAGTTTTAATAATTTAATTCGTCGTCTTTGTGTTGTTAAAGAAACGAGATACCGACTCGTAAGCACTCGGTTCACCTCATGTTAATTTGCGCAATGATTTCAGTACTTTTTATGAATTTTAAAATTTTGTTTAACACTCATATAGGGGACGTATTTGATGAGGCATTCCGAACGTTAAACTAAAATTGCTTGACTACATAATTTTCATAGTTTTCCGCCCCCTTATTGTTTTTTTAAATTTCAAATCATTATTCATGTATTGTCGTGCCTAGAATATTTGTGCCTAAAATATGATGGGATATTTTTACATACAGTTCAATGGAGTATTCGGTATTAATTTTGCCATTATCACTAATACGAGTAAATGGGTGCTTGCAATTTGCAATTGGTATTGCATATTTTGTATGGAATAAAAAGGCATTATTATAATTATTAAATTACTCACTCTAACCACAGAGATTCTGTTATGGCACAGTTGATAATTTTTTGTAGATGGCGTCTAAAATTTCCCTCTTAATTTAAAATCATATTCCACATAACGTTTTGAAAAAGGAAAGATTTGTGTTTATGGAAATTATTTGCGTGACTTCCGGACGATTGTGACTGAACTCGCGGCATTTCATGTCAGACGAATGGTCTCGCAGTTGATGCTAAGCGCCTACGGTGAGTTGATGGATGGGTGGCTTGAGGGAATTGGCCGCCTCACTCTCCCCGCTTGTACTCTCTAGGCTGACGGCGAGCCGAGATGGGAAGCCAAATCAAATTGTTCATAATTCATCGACGGGAAGCTGCAGTCCGCGCCGCGGGCGACCGTGAAGGATGCCCGCCTCCATGTTGATGGCGGAATTATCCGACGACTCGCGCGGGAAGATTGAGAGGACCGCTCGGGATAGGTTAGCACTTGGCTGATTTCACCGGCGCGCAGGGCTGGCAATCTGTTCTCGGGGCCAATGGAATTAGGCTGCCTAACATATGCATCTACATCTACGAAATATCGTGCAATCCACCACTTGGGTGTGTGGCACAGGATGATTCCACACCAGGCATGAAGCCCTCATCCCAGCTGAAGCCAGAACCGCGCACGCTCCCCAGGAATGCCAGGCTCAAGCCAAAAGTAGTCAGGACAACAGTGCACAGTCAGACCAGAAGCTAGGAGAGTGCCACATAGATGAACATCGTTTGTTGATTATTAGGGGAGGTGACCGACAGCTCAGGTGATTTGCGCCATAGGGGACAGGTATGGGAAGAAGGGTGGATAGAAACCAGGCGTCGGCATTAGCCTGCTCTTTACGAAAGGCGCCAAGAGGACCACGGCTGAACGTCTCATCCGAAAACCTGATTACTGCACTTAAGCGCCCTTCACAAGACACTCAAGTAGGGATCGGGTTTCCTCTGAAAAATATCCTACTCTGCAGGTATTTGAACCCTGGACGTCCGGGATTACATTGGGAGATATTACAAAAATTAGAAAAGCATCAAAATAAAAAAGAGTAAATAAAGTATTAATTACAAAAAATATACATTTAAATCACATTAAGTGTGAATTCGCCAGTTTTCAGCTCACCAATGTACATACATATCGCGCATGTAGGAAATATCATTCTTACTTGTATATTATTACATTCATAACTATAATAGGGACCACAGTTCGAAAATATAACAAAGAACAAAATTGAATGTATGCATTCTTTTCCACTTCACGTAAATTAGTAGAGCAGCGTGATCAGTTTTACAGGGAACTGCCATGCATCATTAAGAAGTAGCTTGTACTTTTTTTATTATCATACGTAACAATTGTGAGTTTCTTATTTCTGATGGTAATGAATTCCATATTCTAGCAGCTGTCACCATATAAGATTTACTGAGGTGAGGAATTCTGTGCTGGAGGATATGAATCTACCAGGAATACATAGTGATTCCTGGTAGATATTGAATAAATATTTCTTTTCCAAGTGAATCTTTCGAACAGATAAGATGGGTTACCAGAGGATAGTATTTTAAAAGTAAGGCGAGTGAGCAGGGCCGTCCTAAGGGATTGAGGGACCCGGTGTAAATGAAAGTCGGGGCCCACCATTTCATTTCTGGTATAGTATCATCCTTCAAGCATATTTCACGGAAAGAAGAAAATTATCCGACGAACTGTGTAGTGAGTTCAAGAAACTTACATATGGTCTCACCATATTTAATGAGATAAGCGGAATGAAAGGATAGTGATTTTATTCTGATGAAATTTAAATAGCTACCTACATTTGAATGACCCAGATAAAATTTTAACGTTAAATAGTAATGAAGAACAAACATTTTGCAACATGATATCCTTGATGATAATACACATATATAGTTACAAAGATAAACGAAGTGCACATTACTTAAAATCTACTTTTCTGGCTTTCATTGAAGCAAATTGCTGCCTTATATCATTTAAATGTAAATATCAATTATCTTTTTATGTGCAGAGATGATTGCAAGATCTGTTAGGCGGTCTTGGGATATAGTAGATCCCAAATATGTTTTTATTAACTTTAAATCTGAGATGCTTCTTTCGGCACTTGCAACACTAATGGGAATAGTTAATATGATCCTCAATGCTATGCAAGTATTAGGTAAAGAACCATTTTTTAATGCATGAAATAAGGCTTCTCTGGCTGATAGATTTTCTGACAAAATGCATCTAAATATTTTTAACTCATCAAATAAATCTTTCCCATCAATGTCTTTGGAATCCCTAAAGGTTTAAATTTACTCAAAGTTTTTGCAGTAGCTCAACAATTCATTGTTATTTAAAGATTACAATGTTTTATTGTCCAACAAAAAACCAAACATTTTGGAGTAGTAGCTCTGAAACTGCTCCAACCTCTCTTTGAACGAAATAACATCTTGGTCTACTAGTGGATAAAAGAACTTAATTTTAAAGTTATCTTCTGGAGAAATTTTTTTTTATATCATCATGACATTCATAGTCAAAGACTTTCCTTTTTCTAGCAAATCTTACTTTTGTGAACTCTGTAGAAATTTGGAGCTCTTGAGCTATTTCTTTGGTTCTTTCAATTGCACTTTCAAAACCAGAAATCCTGTAATTTTGCAAAAATTTAATAAGACCTCCTATATGATTCAGTGGAGTATCTAAACATACGTCTATACTCTGAAGGTATTTGCTAACAATGTTTGCAGCATGCAGAATATCATACCACATGATGACAGACACAATGAAATCAAATTTACAAATGGAATCATTTACGACTGTTAATGCAGTATGCCTACATGCAGCATCATCAGCGGTCTCAGCAATCTCAAGGAGAGCTTCACAAACACCAGTCAACTCATATTTCAATGGCTTAATGCTCTTGAGACGACATTCCCATCTTGTTTCAGAGAGAGGCTTTAAGATCAAATTATCGATAATGCAGGGTATCTGCCACCTTTGTGTAGAGGTAGCAAACAGATTGTATATACATTGTATGATTCCAAAAAATGAAATACCTCTGTCAGTGTAATTTACCATATCTCCCAATAATAAATTAAGGTTATGACAAGCACAAGGTGTATAAAATGCCCTATGGTTTTCTCGAGAGAGTCTTGCTTGAACACCTTGTTCTTTGCCCTTCATATTACTGCCATTATCATAACCTTGGCCTCTGCAGTTTACAATTCCAAGATTCATATTTCTTAGTTCAGTTTTGATGGCATCTGATAAGCTTAAGCCAGTTGATGAAAGCACATTAATGAATCCCATAAAATATTCCTTGATTTCAACTACACCGCTATTTATAAGCATCGATCTCAATACAATACACATCTGTTCTTTTTTCGATATATCAGGAGTGCAATCAAGAAGTATTGAATAGTACTTGAATTTTTTTATATCTTGTAAAATATTTTGTCTGACTTTATCAGCTAGCAAATTTATTATCTCATTTTGTACTCTTGGACCTAAATAATGGTCATGGATATTACCATTTAAAATTCTATTCAGATGCTCGAGGGCAACACCATCAAATTTGGCAAAAGTTTCAATCAATCCTAAGAAGTTTCCATTATTTCCCTGAAACATTTTTTCATTTGTCCCTCGCAATGCTAGATTTTTTTCGGCAAGAAAAATAATGGCAGACACAATTCTATCAAAAACTGCAGCCCAGTGTTTTTTTTCCTGGTTGATTTGCGACAGTAGGATACTATCAAGTGCCTGGCCACTGTTCATTCTTTTGCTCAGTTCTAACCATTTTGATAGATTATTCATATGGTCAGGTGATGCATCATGATCTTTAAGTTTGTGAGACCAGTCTCTCCAATCATTAGTCCCCTCTGAGGGCCATTCTTTCATATACTTTGAGCTGAAGAGTTCACAACAGAAACAATATACCATATTTTTATATTTTGAATATACCAACCACATGCGATTTACTTCCTCACCATTCCACATCTTCCTGTTGTAGTACACCGCTGAAAACGTTCTCTTCTGTTCATCGCGTGGAAAATAGAAATCTTCACCCACTTGTGAAGGACCGATCTCAACTAAATGGTCAGTTTGATGAGCAGAGAGAATCAATGGCCAAGTGCCAGGATCAGTGTAATCGGCATTCGGATATTGTTCTAAAAATAAAAATGGTAGTGCCATGGAATTGTAATATGGCATTAAATTCATGAAAGTTACCCTAGTAAAATTTTTTACCTTCTTTCTCTGTGCCTTTCATCGTCAACATTGTGCCATCATCTCTCCTCTTCCCATCACTAATAGAAGTCAGAGATGTTGTTGCAACTTCTTTGTTTAGAGGACATGGCTGCAATGTGCCTGTGGCAAGTGAATGGCCATATGAAAGTACGTCTCATAAATACGAGTATAAAAGTAGCAAATTAAATTCTTATCCTGTCAAAGGCTATAAAGGTAAAATGGGAGACTATGGTAATTTTCCCATGCAGACACTATACTGGTGTCTGAGCGAATTAATCTATGAATTAGAATAAAATTTACCTGCATCGTTCACCAAAGACGGATCTACTTCTTTCTCCAAAAATAATACCTTTTCGTCTTTAGCCGGATGGTTCGCTGGAGTGAATCATCGCAAGATGTTTGGCAATAGCTTCTCTTTGTTTCTCTACAAACTTGTCAACTTCTTTCTTCTTTTGCCGTTTCTTCGCTCCTGATTCATAAACGCGTAAATTATCTCGTTTTCTGCCAGACATTTTCAATTACGGTTTTCCCAGCCACACTCAATAGTTGCCAAAAATAAGGATTTATACACCAAAAATCGGAGGATCAGTAAAGAGTTGTATACGCGAGGAATCACGCGCAATATTTATGGTACATTTGCAGCGCGCCGGTTATTCTCTGTCGAGAGGCAAATTAATACATTGTAACGAGTGGCACGAGCGGATATCGTATAATAATGCAATGCTGGAGTTCCACATTCATTGAGCATGGAG
Source organism: Ceriagrion tenellum (assembly GCA_963169105.1). NCBI lineage: Eukaryota > Metazoa > Arthropoda > Insecta > Odonata > Coenagrionidae > Ceriagrion > Ceriagrion tenellum. Next base: position 29,555,465 of record OY720640.1, read on the forward strand.
GTAGTCAGTCAGGCGAAAGAATAGGAGTATTGATGTAGCGGTGAGATTACGGAAAATACGCCATTAACGAGCGGACGCGCCATGACACTGCTAAATTTCATTAGGAAACGATAGATACAATGTTTCAAGACGGACAAAAATCTTACGTAAATTGGCTCCAGACTCCCTGCCCCCCCCCCCCCGTACATAAGAAAATGTAAGATGAAGAACCCTCCCACCCCCCCAAAATGTCTTACGTAATACTTGAATGGCCCCTAAGTCCGTAACTTTCATAAGTTCTGGGTAGGGCATCATAGCTTAATTCTGCTTGGAAGAACTTGTGTTAGAGTTAAAACGGAACGCTCATATTGTAGTGTGCGTATTAAAAACTTTGTGTCTAAATTTATCACGACGATAGGTTTCATCGCGGCATCATCAGGTGTAAATGGATAGTTTTAAAAACCTTAAATAGACTGTATTCCGCGCGTTTCGCTGGACTTATTAAACCCATAAAAGATTTCTTTTTAGGTGGTTAAGCGGAGCATTATGAGTTAATAACCGACGGAAGTAAAAGAAGTGGGAAACAAGATGTATATTTCTGCATTCCGTTTCTCAATGATAACTTAGACATGCCGAGTCCCATTCCGTGAGGGGGGCACACAAGCATGGGGCCACTCCAGTTGACTTCTTTCAAATGTTGAGGGAAAGATCCACAAAGGACATATGCATACGATCGGCAAAATCGGGCGCACCCACGGAGCGCAGGTTTCCATGCGCCGTCTGAAAAAGACTAGCCCGGGCGGGGTCCCCACCGGCGCGGGGCCCCCAAAAGCGTTGGGCCCAGTGCGGCGACACCTGTCGCACCACCCTAGGGACGGCACTGCAAGTGAGGTGATACGAGTGACGTTGTTTACATTTCAACCAGTTTAAGTGGGCATATGAGCTACTTATCCGTTCCCATTTTTTGATGTCCAAAATAAAGCGCATTGTAGAGTTCATAGTCACTTGCAGTTTCTTGTTGTCTTCTTCATTGAGATTGATAAGGGGTGCATATGATATCGCAGTAGCAGTTCTCCAAGAATACAACATGAAAATAAGTAAGACGAAGACTAAAATCCTAGTATGCGGAAGAGAGAAGATTAATGTAGATGTTACCTTGAGAGGAGAGAAATTAGAGCATGTGGATTCCTTCACTTATCTAAGAAGTACCTTGGCGTGGGACGGAAGAAGTACAACGGACATAAAGCGGAGAATAGTCTAAGCTAAGAAGGCGTTCATAGAAAAAAGACAACTGCTGTGCTCAAAGAAGATAGAACTAAAAATCAGGAAACATTATGTTAAAATCTTCGTGTGGAGCGTAGCATTCTACTAGATCGAAAGCATGACCCATTGGATAAACTGACCAGAACATACTAAAAGTCTTCGAAACCTGGTGCTGGAGGAGGATGCTGTAGATAAAATGGACGGAAAAAATAAGAAATGACGAAGTGTACACAAGAGTAGAAGAGGATTGGACCACATGAAAAACGATAGAGAAAAGAAAAGAGCGACATGGATTGGACACACCTTGTGACACAATAGGTTTGTGAGGAACATAATTGAAGGTAAAATAGAGGGAAAAGTCCCCAGAGGAAAACCCAGGAATAAATTTATGGACCAAATAAAGAGGAAAGTACATAGGAAGAGATAACAGGAGGTAAGGGAGCTGGAATTGAATAGGGAAGGGTGAAGGGCTGCAGTCAACCAGTCTTAGGATTGAACGACCAATGATGATGGTGTTTTTATCGCCATGATATTTTTCTTGCACCGAAGTTCGACTTTGAAAATTGAATATCGCTCGGTCCTTTCTGTGCGCAATAGTGGGTTGGGAGTAATGGCAAGGAGTGCTTGCCGAGAAGTGATCTGGGTGAAGGAATAAACTTGCCTGTGGAGGCGTCGACAACGCCGTCACCGCCGCCTCCAATCCGATGAGGCTCGCCGCCTCCGCTGCTCCCCTGCCTGCCCCACTTCACCCGAATCACATGTCTGATCGGATCTGCGTCTCTGTGAATCTCCCGCTACACCCCAGCATTATCTCCCTGCCTGCCACCTCAATATTCGCCACAATTCTCCCCCCCGTCCATCCACATCCCTTTTCTCCGCCCCCTCACACCCTCTCGACAACTACCATTCCGCGCATATTCCTTTCCCTTCTGAGGAAAAGGAAGGAGAAACAGAAGGAGACCCTTTTTCACCACCTACTCGACATCCACCCTTTTCTCCCAAGGGAGACAAAAGTCGGGGCAGAGGAGAAGACGAAAGGAGGATAATGCTCTTTTCTATTCGGAAATCCCGACACAAGCTGGATACTTTACCGTCCCGCCCCGCCCGCTTCTCAGCATCTCCCCCTCCTCAAGCGCCGCCTCCACGAAACCCGTCTCAAGATATGTGATGGGTCCACGAGGGAAGCTGGCTTCCGCTTTCTTCTCCTCACTTTCCGGGATTTGTTCTCTCCCTCAGAATTCCATCTGTTCTCGCCAACCCTCTCGTCAAGGAGAGGCATATTCTTCTGATTTTGACACCAGGATATTGCACCCTTTTCTGAAACTAGCAACTTCCGTCCTGAAGGTCTTCCCTATTTAATTTGTTTGGAATGAAAGGGACCCATTATTCATTTTTTGACAGAACTGTAACGAGAAAGTAACAACTTTTGCCGTAACGTGGAGAGCAGTCAATAGAATAATTCAATACTTGAGCGTTAAAAATGGGATAGTCTGACCTACGAATATTGTAGGTAATTTCAGGTAATAAGTTCACATAAATTTCATGAAAGTGGAGGACAAACGGATAGAATGAGACTGGTTGGTACAAGATATTTTACAAAGTAAATTTTATCTTTCAATCAGGTCCGTAAAATTGTCTATTCGTTGCTTTTTTTCTCGTTCAAGATCTTTTCACACGGCCAATTTACACTGATCCTGTTTTATTATTTAAGTTAATATTAGATACTGCTGGAGCAATGGTGCAGTTGCTTACAATGGAGCATCAACGAAAACTACACTACGATACATTTTTCCAATCACCCCATTCCTTTTCTGGGAAGTCAAAGTCAAAGACACTACTAGTTTCTGCCGTTCACCCTTTAATACTCGTTCTGTTTCAGTAATTTCCTCATGAATACCCAATCATTACACCCCACTTTTCCTTCTCTTACACTTATGCTGCGCTTCATGCACGGTCTCCTTTTCTAAAGGTCGCTTTGCACGGTACATTACATTGTACAAATGAATCTATGACATTTTTCATAAGGAAATTTGTATCGTGTAAAGAGACAAATTGTATCAATGACTAAATGGCTGATCTGTAAATAAAACCTGCGCTAATTCCGTTCCTTTTATTGAGCAAACCATGATAAATTCGGAAGTGCAATAAAATGCTCCTTGTAAAGTGACCTTAAGACCAATTTAACTCCTTTTTGGAGTTTCTTCTAACACATTCATCTATGATTTTCGCGGACTAACTCTACCTCTCTTACCATTTCTTCCACCAACTCATATCTGTATTTTAATTCTGCTCTCTCCTATTCTGTTGACTTGGCCAAATAAACGGAGCACACTCGCACACATTCAACACTGGAGAATCTAACCCACGTTATTTCATGACTCAAAAAACCACGATAGATAAATTCACCTTCTCAAACTTACCGTACCAAGGGTTTATATAATTTCAGTCTTGTTTCTTTCCGGTAGCTAGTTCACTCCACTTCTGGGAGGAGGACCAGAGAACCACAGACATCGTGTTTCCTCCGAAGCTGTGTGGGACAGAGAATCTTTTCCGAGAAAAAATACAAAGGAGTTCGGGACACGTGTAGATCATAAACTGAAGCGGCTGTTGTTGCTTTTGCTTTTGTTGATTGCGGTGGAATGGGAAACGGCTTGTTTTTTATGGTAGCCTCCTCCCTCCACTTTCATCTTTCGCCTTCACTTCGGGGTCCATTTCCTTCAATCCTCACCTCTGTGGCCCTCCCCACCCAAACATCAGTTCGGGCGGCAGTCGAGGCATGGGAGGGAGGAGAGGAGAAAAGGGCGTCTTGGGGATGCAAACAGGGCCGCCAATTCCATCGCCATGGGAAAAGGCTGAGGTACAATGGTTAACAATCTATAATTGCGATTTTTTATGGGAAAACAAAGGACTCTTTAATCTCTTTACAGCCAAATCATCTTGTTTCGTGAGCTTCTTTCTGTCCCTCCAAAAGGAGACTGTGGAACCGTGCATCGCAGTGATCACTTCTCTCCCTGCTGAGATATACTCGGCAAACTGACGATTGAATTGAGAATTCAACTAGAAAACAATGTATTTTCGCGCCGGTCGTGGAAGTAACTCCACCGTATAATGACTTGATCACAACTCAATCCACATTCTACGATAGAAAATTATTACTTCTGTTTTCATTCAGCGACAAAACCTACCTTTCCTTGCAATTTTTACAAATTGAGATTTAAACTACTTGGTGTTAAACCCAACAATGAATCAACTAAGGTGATGAATAGTATTTCACAATCTGATGAAACTACCCTTCAAGCGATAAAAACTGGTTGTAAGAAGTGAATTCACCCCAGGATTTAAATGTAATAAAATCTAGGCCTTCTACTTAATTTTCAAGTTATTATTAATGTAATTGCTGAAGTGAAAATGCGTCGATTAATTTAATTGGCACCCCAGTGTTTACAGCAGGAAGAACTGTTCATAAAAAACATGTTTGTCGACTAATTTTTATATTATTACTCCAGAACTCGGTGTTTTGGTAGCCGAGGGATATCATTGATGAAAGTAGAATTATTTTAGCCGATAGAAAAGTAAACTTTGAATTTAGAATAAGAATGACTCACTTTTAATGTACCATCCTCAAGTAATAAGATTTTTCATGATAATTTCTGGAAATCCTTGGTTCAAAACTCGGAGAATCATCTTGTGACTACTTATCTTACCGCTATGTCACATCCTTGTGGCTAACCTCTATGTCTGATGACCGAATGTTCTCTGTTAAGTCCAAGAGCATTGCAAAAATACGCATTGATTAATGAGTTCAATTAAAGTTATACAAGAAATTACTTTTACTGCACCGACTCTGATGTTATACAAAAATATGAATGCAGTACGCATTCTTAGTGATCTGAAATTCCCTCTGTCTCTTGAATGAAGACAAGATCATCTGCCCTCGCAACGACAGTAATTCTATCTTTAATTGTGCCCGTGATTCAAACATTTTTAGACCAGCGTTATCTTTTTTTATTGTGACCAGGTGAGAATCATCAGCATCTACAATTCGAAAGTGTCATTTTCTTCTCAGTTCAATCCGCGAAGGCGAAGGGAGGTATCTCGTCTCTTGTGGGCATCAAACCAGAAGAGGTGGTAACCCTGAGAGTGTGCAGGGAGCATGAGAGGGAACCATGAGGGTGGTGGGGGTTGAGGTGGAGTAGTGTTTTGAGTGGGCGGGGTGGCAAGATGGGGGGGTTGGGGGTTGGCGTCAGTGGAATAATGGCGGGAAGGGAGGGGGGGGTGTTGGTGAATGGTTGGGAGGAGAGTGAGAGGGGGAAGGAGGAGGGAAAGTCGGTGAAAAGTGTTTGTGGGAATGTTCCAGAGCAGAAGGTCGTAAAAATCCTTTCACCGACTGAGCAAAGTGAGTGGGCATCCATAGTTGATACTCGAGTCTCGGAGGGAGAGAGCTGAGAGGATGCAGGGGCGGAGGGAGGAGAGAAGAGGAGAAGAGACTCGAGAAAGGGGGGAACGAGCCGCTTTGCCGCGAGGGTCGCGAAAGCCAAGAATTTCCGTAAACACTGCTCACTGTCGTCTCCGGGCCGCACCGTAACTTGTGCTTGTCTCCGAAATGAAAAATGATGACGGTTAAAAAAAAAAAATGAACGAATTCCTCATCTTGAACGCGGAGCGAAATCGGAGTTTTGTTCGTCGAGTGTCTCATTCGTCTCAATTTCAAGTCGAAAGAATTCACGCACCAGTCCGCGCCTTCCAATAATTCTCTTATGGATGAATGTTTTGGTGCACTGATTTACCGCGCATCGGAAAAAAATACAATCAGACTTGAATTCAACGTGTGTATTGTATTGTAAACTTGATATTTTCAGGCAAAACTTGGTGAAAGTATATTATGTCTGAAATAATTATACTTTGTAATTATGGCTTTGGTTTTATTTTCAGATTACCGTTTTCATCACTTAAGCGACTTCCTCAGGTCATGCAATAAAACCGGTCGTCTGAAAATAAAACCAATATAAACTTACTAAGTTATTATAGGTTTACATAGGTGGGTTTATATATTATTGGTTTACATACATGGTTAGCGGTGCTTTAAATTTGTAAGCAACAATAACGAGCGGTAATCCTCTCAGCAATGAAACGCTTTTTTACATTTTTAGTAAGAATTGACAAGGGAAATGGAGGCATGTTGTTCGATAAAGCGACAACGGTAATCAGTTTACCGCGAATTAAAATACCTTCTTTGGAATTCCCTTTTGTTTCATGACGCCAGCACAACCCGGCTTGGACTAGTTTTGATAATTAGAGGAAAGTGATTTGTCATGGATACAAGAGCCTCGACTCAATTTCTTTTATTATTTTATGCATGAATTCAAATATTGGGTTGGTGAAATTGTTATTTCTCCTCTAATATGGCGGACAGATTTATGTATCACAGATTTGATGTACATTTATTTAGCCCCTCAAGGCTGTGGTCGAAAAAGCCATCTTAACCCTTTCATCGCTAACATTTGGTATTCATTTCGACAAAACTATGGAATTCTTCTACCGAGTGAATTAACATTAATGGTGTGAAGTAAACATCAATCACAGGGACGGAATGAATAATCCGTTTTACTTTAGATGATTAAAAAAATTCTAATCCCAATTTAAACCAGGAAAAGCTTCACAAAGGTCGAGAAAATTGGACATTGGTATATTATTGATTATATATTGATTACTTATAAGTCAATTAATATTTCCTAAAGCCGCTATAATCCTTAATACAAAAATTTTAGTTTAATTTCAGTTCTATGTTCTTCACTTTAAACTTAACTATATTTAGGATAAAAAATATTGTTATATCATCTTGGGTGCATGTCTTCATAGATTTACATATTATTGAGGGACATAACCTTCCTTTAAATCCTTTGTGACTAAAAAAAATAAAATTAACTGTATATAAGGAGAAAATTGCCCAGACCGCACAAAGTGTATACCTTAATGGATAGGTTGTTGCAAGGGCCAATTCAATATCAATTTAATTTAGAGCCAGTTTTCTTGAAAGAAGGGGACACCCAGAGTAGTTTTAAAAACTTTCAAATGAAATACTAGATTATTTTTTGCATCAGAGATTGTTAACGGCAGAAGTTACTATCCAAAATCGGGAAATGTAGCTATATTCCAGGGCCTGCTACGGAATCGGTTATTAGTCCCAGAAATTTGCGTATGGATGGATTTTGTTGCGGCAAAAGGGAGGAAAGCATCACGTTATGTTTTCTGGGCGCGGACCCACCTCTTCGTTCAAATAGAATCGCGCGTTTAATGGACGCGCGTGTTTATTAATCAGCCTATGCAGTGACGCCATCTCGTTTGTTGATCTAACATACTCGCAAGAAAAACTCCAGTTTCCAGAATTCGCCAACTTATTAGTAATTTGTTTGCCGAACCACTTTGGTGTATTGGCCGCAGAGGCTGTGATTTTCTCTACTCCATCAAAGCTATAATTCAATTTGTTGACTTATCGATACAGACTCCTCAGGGTTTTTCTCTGTTAAAATGACAGATGCATTGGTAAGGTTCCACGGACAAGTAATTTTACCTTTAGTAGTCATAATGCTGAAGAACGAATCTTCTTGAGAAGTCTAATTCGTGGTAGGTTGCATTTAACTATAACCACCGTATTTATTTAACGTGGTGAAAAATTTGTCAGATAAATGCCTATTACTTCATATTTTTAAAGAGCGAGAGCAATTCTATCGCCTTCGATACCAATGTCCAATTTTCTCGACCTTTGTGAAGCTTTTCCTGGTTTAAACTGGGATTAGAATTTTAAAAATATAAAATAAAACGGATTATTCATTCCGTCCCTGTGATTGATGTTTACTTCAAAATGTTAATAATGGCCACCCTTATCCTTCTCTTGATCGCCTCTTCCCCCACCGTTGACACTCGCAATATCATATGTTTGATATTGAAATGCGCCCGACATGCTCAAATAATTCATTTCGAATTAATTTAGACCGCGATGACTGGCTAGGAAGGGTGCGGGGGGAGGGGAGGAGGGAAGGAAGGAAAAAAAGAAACGAGAGAGAAAGAGGTTTTACTACTCCCTCTTCCCAATCGTCGGAGGAATATGGCCGCAGCCTATGCGTCCCGCGTTATTATGTATCCGCCCAAACTCACGTACGCCCTTGTGCCGGCGTGCATCCCGCGTTTGTGCGTTCATCCCTCTGTGTGCGAGCGTGTGTACACCTATACATGGAGGTGTATTTAGTTGCGTGGTACACTGGGGGTCGTTTGGATTAAACAGCCAGTTAACAGCGTCCCTTTCTGCCTCTAAGCCTTCCTTTGTCGTCCCTGCATCCGCTCTATTTCCCACAGTCACAGCCCTCCGCACCCCTCCCGCTGCTCCTCCCTGCACCCAGTCCATGCCTCCCGCACTCATATATCGGCTCCCGTCCTCTCCCATCCTCCTACACCCCTTCCACTACCCATATCGACTGTACTAGTCCCATCCCTTCCCCCCCCCCCCCTCATCATACACCGCATTCATTCCCTGGAAATCAAAGCCACTGTGGCGAATGCGAGCGGAGAGAGAAAGAGGATTGAGAGTAGGGTCCGAGTGATGAGCCATGGGAAGGAGGGGGTATAAGAGTGGGTTGCTGTTCTAGTACAGTGGAAGAGGGGTCAAGGATGTGTGGGCTTGCATAGATGGATAGGCCGATAGATGGATAGAGAAGAGTAGACAGAGGGAGGCACTCTGGGAATGAGGACAAAACAAAACCTCTCTATATGGGGGGAGGATGTGTGGAGGGGGAAGGGAAAGAAAGGGCCGAGAAGGGAGGAGGACGACACTCCCCCTATGCACTGTGGCATCCCTCGCCCACGCAACAGCTCCCCATTGAAATCCGCTTTTCGGTATTAGGCGTTCGTTAAGGAAAATAAAAGGACGGATCACGATGTGAGTAGCGGTGGGGGGTGGAGGAGGGTGGAGGGCGAGGGAGGAAAAGGGTGACAGTCGGGGGATGTATCCTCCCTCCCAGCTGTGTGTTCCTGTGCGATTGTGTGCGCGCGGGTCACATGCTTTTACGGGAAATCTTTGTGTCGCCCACCCACGTTTCCAGCTCATTCCCCTCCCATCCCCACCCAATACTACTCATCCTTTTGGCCGGATCAATGAAATTCATCGGCGTAGGCATTCATCGCTCTCTCGAATACACGATACATATAGACGTGCGCTTGTGTGCGCGAGTATGTACACTATACAAGAGCACCCCCACCCACCATCTGTCCCCTCCGACGCAAAGTCCACTCCGATCGGCTGTGCCGGAGGGTTTGGTCGCGTATGGTTGGGTCGGGGACGGAGGGATTCGATTGTCCGGTCGGATTTGCGGCACAAGGAGCACTAATTACTGGGCTCGCTTTCGCAAATTACTCGGGCGGCGAGCTGTTTTGTGGGCGTGACCGTAAGGGATTGTATTACCCACCCCGGTCGACGTATCCCTTTTTTTATATCAATCCGAAAGAGAACGGAACCCGTGAAAAAGTTTGTTGGTTAATAAAGGGTTGATCCCAGCTTGTGCTGGGAGGTTCTTAACAGAATCGAAAGCATTTACGGGGCAAATAAACCACCGGCTTATCGGTTTGAATTGCAATTTCCTCGGGCTCTGAACCGTCATCGAGGAGGCAAAACTGCAGCCATATTTTTCCTACTTTTGTGGTATTCATTAAATAAAGAGTTCCATGCTGTGATAAAAAACCTGCATCTTAATGAATAGTTTATCTGAAGAGTATTTCCTTTCCTAGGCTTTTGTTATATTTGGTTGAAATGTATGTATACCTCAAATCATCCTCAAATACATGTAAAACACAACATTGTCTGGTTGCTTTCTAATTGTTATGTAACTCAAAATTGTCAGATTATTCAATTTTTACTCTTCGCCAACTCTTTCGTCTTCCTGACTTCTCCCTTCAGCTAATAGATGTAAATATTTGTCCTGGGTATTCCCTATTGTCTGATGTCATTAACTGCTACTAATAATTATTCACTCGTAAGGAAAATGTGTCGTTAATACCGGCAATGTGGAAGTCCATTTTTAACCTTTAAACAATCGATTTAACTCAAATTTCAGCCAAATCAGAGGCAATAAAACCCATGGTTATAATCACGAGAAATTTGTAGAATTTATAGCAAGCTTAACCAATTTTGCGTGAATGATTTTCTGGTATTTTCACGAAATCTGTGTTCGTTGTATGAGTATTATAAACATGGCCACTTGAATTTGGGTAAACTTGGAGCAGACCTCATGGCTCTACAACCTACAACCACGAATGGCTGGAAATTTTAAACCGCTTCTAAAGTGTGAGGCAGTCTTCCACATCGAATTTTTCTCATCCGGGAAACGCTGATTGAGTTCAAAACACCACCAGACATACTTCCTGATTCTCACGGCGAGCAAGGATTTCGAAGACAACAATGACCCGGGGTGACGAACTCGCCGCCAGATTGTTACGCCTGTCGCCAGGGGGTGATCATTAGATCCTCATTCTCATTCGATGGCACGGACAGTGTGGATTTTCAATCGCGATAGAGAGTGCGGGAACAATGCAAGCGGCTCTCCGTCGACCAATCCGGGGGTGGAGATGCGGTGCCGAGATTACGGTCCGCGGATGAGGCATGGGAGAGAGGGAGGGCGGAGCGGCGGACACACAAGAGCCTCGCCTCGTCGAAAAAGAAAGGGGTTCTCTCCGCCTCGTATCCTTAAAGGGAACGGAAGACTCAGGGAAGGCGTAGGGAGGGGAGTAGTGGATACAGGAACCCTCACAAAAAAATATAAAAAATCCTACGGCGAGGCTACGGGGTCACAATGCATAAAGCGAAAGGTGGCGTATGCAAAGGGGTTGCCTCTGAGGAGGAGGCTTCGATCCGCAAAGAGAAAAATCCATTCTCTAATAAGTTTTTCCGACATCCTCTTCCCTCCCTTTCTCTCTTGACTGTCCCGCATGCGTCCTATTCCCTTGTCCCCCCCCCCACCCTTCCACTCGCCTCCCACCTCCTAACTTATTCATCATGGGCATCATCAGCGCCTTATCTTATTGGCGCATCTCTTTCAGAGCACGCTGCCTTTGATCCGCTGAGAAAGGGTGGGTGGGAGGCTGGGAGGTGGGGGGAGGGGGGAGATGTGTCAGTAGAGGGCGCGACACTATGGCAGCGGGACGCGCGAGGAATGGTAATGGGATGGGGATATGAGGGGGAGGCGGGAGAGGGAAGTTTTCCTTCCCGGAGAGTCGAGAAGGGGTGGTGGGCCTGGTGAAGAATGGAGGGCTGTTCGGGGTGTTGCTCCACGGGGTTGAGGAAGGAGCGAGTGGCGGGGGATGAGAGGCGGGAAGAGGATGGATTTGGGTATTCGGTGAGAGAGGACAGCGGTAGGAAGAAAGCGAGAGCAAGGTCCTTACACCCAGGTCATGAAACGATCCCAGAATGCACTCTGATTTCTTCATTTTGGATCGGGCTCGACGTTCCACAGAAATGTCTTTCTTCATTAAGTAACCAAAATTGTTTAGCCTTGATCAATGTAACAAATTCTCTTTTAAACATGAAATTGAATTTGATCTTTAAATTATAAAAAGGACTAGGAAAACTCTGCGAGGTATATTTTGGTGTTCATTAAGGATAAAATGTCTTTCACGACGAAACAAGAACATCTCTCACCTCGTATTTTAGGATAACCTTCCTCAGTGTATTTTGGAGCACATTAATTATATCTGCATGCCAATTAATCACTAATATGGTGTTTAATTATAATTAAGCGTCTGTTGTTGGTAAAATAAGAACTTAGCGGTTATATTTTACTCAAAAACTTGCCAGGCAAGAAGGAGACACCGTCCTTAGGATCGGGTATAAGGACCTTGAGCGAGAGGTAAGCCAAATACTGTTCAAACCCAAACATGAATCCTATACAATACAAGTGCAATCATATCCTTTGCTGTGGATGCGCCACATATTATGCCAATGTCAACAATAGATTTTTGATCCGGAATATCGACTTAAAATAATAATATTCAGAAAATTTACAGTTACTCCCTGTACGTCATCTCTACGCTTATAAGGTATTGAAATTGTTAAACCTCAGAAGTGGTAATAAATCTAAGGTACATCTACATCTACATACTACCGTTCGAGCCACCGCATGGGTGTGTGGCAGGGGGCCACATGTCGCCAGCTGTGCAGCTATGTAAGTTGTTGGAAGGTTAAATGGTGACATGTATTATGGGAGTGTATTTAGTGGAGCTCAGTGCTCTAAGCAATTAAGCTACCCAGGCGTCCTTCTCATCTGTAATTCTCATGTGGGCTTTAAGGAGCAAGTTTTCCTCTTAGGTACCGTGCAACGATGCCAGAGGTACCCGTATGCGAGCGCTAAGCACTACAGTTCACGGGGTAAAGCCCAAGTTTAAACACAAAGGTGTTCACTTTGGACATTTTCGAAGAACCACGGAACTAGCCGCGCAGTAACTTCAACGGAGAAACCCGCTAGTGATCAGTGTGTGGAAATCACAGGGGAAAAATTATCTCTCTCACTCATCAGTCATCTTTCTCACTGACATCAGTCATCAGATATCTCTCTTAATCATCACTCTCACTTTTTCTCCCTCTCCTTTTCTTCCTCGGCGCGAAATCGAGGGATCTGGGTTTGATTCCCAGTCCAGGCGAATGATTTTTCCACTGCAAATTTCACACAATTGTTAAATAATAATATATTTGAGTAATTCTAAAAGGAATACATGTGTGCATACCAACTCTGCCGGCCTCCTTAGAGTAGACACAGTCAAAAATAGTTCAGTTGTAGTTGCTGGCTTTGTGATTTGGCTGTTTCAGCAATCTGCGTCGTACTCCACAATCTTTGCTGCATTCATGCATTGATTCATACACGCTCCCTTGCTCTTAAGGCTCATAAATTATTCCTCATAAGAGACTACTTGACCACATTCTCCCAAGACTTTTCTATTCCACCAGTTTCTTTCCTTCTAGGGAATAATGTTCATTTTTATTCTGCATTTCATTTGAACTAGTTTCCAATTGCCATTTTGCCATGCTAATTAGCTATTTCAAAGATTAGCTTGTTTACATCGCGCAAAGTCAATTTATATCCTGCGGGAAATATGTTACTTACCATTAAAAAGTACACAAAGATACCAAATCAAAGGAATGGTTATTTTAGTTGAACGTGCTGTCAATACTGACAGATGTCCGTCTTCGCCTTCATCATCCGACAGCTTTCCCCATTGAATTTTTGGCTGTATTTCTTAACTTGATGAAGGTACGGAAGTGGACCACGTTCCCTTGTCACGAGATGGTACTCATTTCTTTCGTGTGGCGTGACTACAGACAGAGACAAATTTTATTGATATTCCCGTTAAATTCACTATAATGTAACAACTTATCTCTTTAAGGGTCTAACATTTCAACATTAGAATCGCTTATTTGTTCGACTGACATTTATAGTTTTTTAATAAATAGTTCTTTCAATATTGTTTAAAGTATTTGAAGTACTCATGGCATAAGAGTCGTTTGAGTCGCTTTTTTGCCTCAAAGAAAATGAATAACCACGGTTCTTGTTAGCTTAAAATTTAGAATGCTCACCGCCGCTGACAGAATGAGAACGCAATTGTTTTTCCGTCGAGATAAGGGAGGAGTGCTCGTATGGGCCGCGGAGGATGAAGAAGAGAAGCCACTTGACTTGAGGATGCATTTCCACGAGTGTTTATTTGGGATGCTGGCGTCTATTCCTGATTTCCCATTCCGCGGGGGCGATGCGCGCTCGTTATTTTCGCTTCGCAATTGTTCCCCTCGAGTGGTCGCCACTCTCCTACCTCCCCCGCACGTAGCTTACTCGAAGGAGAACGTATGAAAGAAGAGGAAACTTTGAAGAAGCGTAGAGTGAAAAAATAAAATAGACTCCGCAAGCTCCCCAGTGCCTGCTTGTACTGTACCAACCCTCCCTCCCCTCCGACCACTCCCAAATCGAGAGCAATTGCGATAACGCCACGGGCACTTGGGAAATTCTTGATCGAATCCAACGGTGGCGCCTCTTTCGTGCTTTGTGCGTGTGTGCTGCAGGCACTATTTCTGGCCGCTTGCGACCGGCTCTTCCTTTATCAGCCGCACCTTCCAGCGGCGGATGTGGAGTGGAAGAGGGAGCAGGATCAGAAATAAGAAGAAGGAATGGGAGGGACGCGGTGAAGGAAAAGGGATGGGACCGAACTAAGAATAGAAGGGGAAGACAAGTCTGCATTGTTATCAATTTTAATCACATCAAACTATGTAAAAACTAAAATTTTGAATTGCATTTCATGCCTATCCACTGCTATTATTAGTGAACAACAAAGCTCTAAAGATTATTCTGTACTCAATCTGTTAATTCCTTACAAACCATGTGAGAAAATTAGCCCCAACGACCCTGTTTACTTATCACTAAGTCCCCGTCCACGTTCTTCTGTTCTTTTGTATGTTTTCCATTTTCTGCAATTATTGTTACATTTTGTTAATTCTTACAATTTATTTTCTTGTAGGTCATCCATTGTAATATCTCTTTGTGCCGTTTTTGGGACTATTTCAAATAAATAAATGCAATAGTCTCGAGGACATTTTGCTTTTTATTTGGTGACGCGTATTCACGGAAATGCGTTTTAAGTTTAAATAAGGTTTTAGTTTTCAAATATGTTTGGCGCATCGTTAGACAAAAGTTTTAAACATCGAGCAGAAGAAGCTAAAACCTGAGAATTTTAACCCTGAAAGAATTAAAATATAAAATATTCCAGCCACTGAATAAGTGAGCAAGAAAATGCAACGAAATACATAAGCTGGAACATCAATGGTACCAAGTACCGTGCGCGAGCATGCCCGGGTTAACGTTATGCTCAGTCGCATTTTATGATTGGAAATAAAGTTAATTTGTTATAATTGACGAAGAAAAAGACAATTTAAGTGGAAGGCAGAAAAAAATAACCGGGGAAGAGAGGAATGGAGATGGCTGGAGTGGAAAATGGAAGAAGAGAGTTGGAGTAGAAGTAAATAATGAACAATACCGGAAGGAAGAAAGAAGAATTAGGTTGTAGTAGAAGAGAGAAATACGCGGCCGATCAGCAATTTAACATCTTATCTCACCAAACTATTCGTGAACTAAAATCTGAAATTGCTTTAAGACATTTTTTATTACATTTTTTACAGGAAAACAAATTTTATTCGAGAAAATGAATTTAGTTGAGCAATAAGAGGGCAGACAGGTCATACGAAAGAAGGTGTGATGAATACATGAAGAAGCAGGTGGAAATACTGAAAGTCCCTGAAAAGAGAAGGCCAGAAAGACCTAAACTTTAGCGGAAAGATATTGTAGCAGAAGAACTAAGGGAGAGGAGGAAGAGCAAAACAGAGAGGAGTGGAGAAAATATGTGAGAAAGGTTTGCCCACCACACATAGGAGTTGGATAAAGGCAAACTGATGCGAGAAGAATGTAGGGATGTCAAATCGTGCGGCATAAAATTCTCCGGCTACAATGTGAGAGTTTTTCTGTAATAATAAGAACAATCCCAGCTTCGGTCACTGTTACTGGGAGGAGCAAGAGACCGCGAGCGGTGGTCGGGTATCGCAGCGGCTGCGCTGGAGGCGTCGAGAAGGAATGGAAGGGGAAAGGGAGGTAGAGGAACGGGGGTGGAAGGAATTAAAGGTGGGGACATGGGATGATTCCGGCTTGCGCAGAAGCCCCCTCCGAAGAGGAGACTTCACGCGCCCTCTCCCGTGATCCGACAACCCTCGCGGTGTCAAAACGTTGATATTTTTTCGACGATGGAGAAATATGCTATGCATGTATTACGGTTTCGAAATAGGATACTTATCAGCGCGCCTATTCTAACTATTACCACAGAGTATATATATTACTCTATACTATAACTATATTACCTCAGAGTATATATATTACTCTATGCTATTGCATAAATGTATTCATTTACATTTTTCGTTTCAATAATTAATACTATCCAGTTAGGTCAGGCAATGCCTGTCGGCGGGGCATACCTCCAAACTTAATACTACATATTATTTAATACATAATTGAAATTATGCAGCTCAGGCTCATTTTTAAAATAAACATTCACTAGTAGTCATAGGAAATATATCATATTCAATTCCAATAACAAATCTCTTGGTAGAACTCTTTTTACCATGCTTTGGTAAGATGTATGCGAAAGATGGAAGAATAGATGAGGAGATAAAGAGACGTGCGAATGCTGGAAGGAAAGTGGAAGGTAGCATGTAGAGCATATCAAGGAATGAGTGCTTGTCTAAGGAAGCGAAAATTGCCGTGTACAAAAGTGTACTTCTCCTCACTTTGCTATATGGTAGTGAAACATGGGTATGTTAGGATAGACATAAGAGAAGATTAACACCGTGGGTATGAGTTATCTTAGGAGTATTTGCGGCAAAAGTAGGATGGATAGGGTCAGGAATGAGTGAGTAATTAATGAATGTGGGTTAGATGCTCCAGTAATGGATACATATGAAAGGAGAGTGCTTCGTCGGTTTGGCCATGTTGAGAGAATAGATGAAAGTCGAATAACGAAACAGATATATGAGAGTAGAATGAATGGTGTGAGAGGTAGAGGAAGGCCGAGAAAGTTGTGGTTGAGGAAATTCGTAGGAGGAGGAATATTAGGAGTTTTAAAAACAGGAGGGCGTGTATGAAACAGTGTATTGGGGTAAATGAGGCAAAAGAGATTTGCAAGGATAGGTCAGTATGGAGGAAATTATTGAAGCAGAGTTAGGTGTACAATTATATATTAATGAGTGAAACATTTTGACTGTGCCTACCCCGGAAGGGAACGGCGTGATTGGTATGTATGTATGTGTGTTAATTGGAACATGTTTTGTTTTTGCACTATATCTCTTTCTTTTATATTTAATAAATATTTTTGAAAGAATTCACTCGTTTTAACCATATTAATTATTAATCCTTAGTATGAAAAACTCCATTTCGTAGCAATTAAACAATAATTTACTGCTCTTTTGTAGTTTTCATAATCATGGTGTTTGCATTTTTATATGTTATTCATTCACTAATGCCTGTCAGCTATACCTTTTGAAGGGACTTCCAGGCAACCTATGAAATTGCAATTCGGTAGGAATACAGTTCGCGGACAAGAAAATACCATGAAATAGGAAAAAACCGCGAGCAACAATTTTAAGAGGTTATTTTTAGCCCATATTAGCTAAATTTCAATCCCATGAGAAATGCTTTGAATTTGGAGCAAGATTATTGTCAGTGTTGCACATCTCGAAGAATTGAGTTATTTCATCTGGTTTTTCAGTTTCTGTGAGCGATCTGAAACGAAAAATTTTATGAAGATTATTGAATGGCTGCTATGCTTGCTTGAGTTAAATAATTGAATATCGTAGTTATATTATCGGTAACTAACCACTTTCCGCAAGATATTTTTTACCTAAATTAAATACTCATCGGAGGGAGGATAGATTGTATTCGGCAACAGCTCTTCATTTTAATTTGCATACTTTATGCGTTTAATTTTACAGAAAAATTTTCTATCGTGAGTTAATTCTGAAATCCCCACCTGCAAGGATCCACCTGATTATGCTGCACTTTATAAATTACATGTTAAACATATTTGCCTGAAATTAAGAAGACCTCTGGAATATGGGCTTCCCTTTTAGGTCTTAGTTGGTCATTACTCAAAAACAAGAATATATTTCTTACAATTTTCAAATCATTGCCAGTGAAAAAATCTTGTCCTTAACAATCCCCGTTTCAATTCGAATTGAATAAAATGGATTCCTGCCGTGATTGTCTAACGCACCCGACTGGCAATGGGGAGAACCAGGTTCCTATCCCGGTAATGTAAAATGATATTTTCCGTGGCGAATTACCCCCAATATGTTTTGTATGGATCTGCATATACATAGTACCCTAAGAGCCACCGCATGGGTGTGTGGGAGGGGGTGTTGGGACACCAGACGAGTGAAGATGTGAGGGATAAGGTTTTGGGGGGTGAAATGGTGACGCGTCTTATGGGAGTGTATTTAATAGAGTTCAGTTTTTATTGTGGTAGCTTATTGTGCGCGGAAAGAACAGGTTATTGTACTTATCTGTTCGTCAATGTATCTCTCTTATTTTATCGCTCCTGTCAGACCTAGAGATGTAGTGAGGTGTCATGATAATATTCTCTGTGTCGCTCTGAAACACACCAGTTCTGAATTTCTTAAGTTCGAGTAGCCTTCGAGTCACCAGGGGCTCCCACCTCAATCCCTCTAAAAGTTGTGAATATCTATATGTTCGTTTGCAGCAGCTTTTAACGAAGCGTGCCGCTTTTCTTCGTATTTTTTAATTTTTTAATCTAACCGGAGCGAAGTAGCATCTCTCTTTTACTTTTTCATCCGAGGACCTTCCTATTATACGGTTAACAAAACCTAGTTTCTCCTAGTTTCAAAACCTAGTGCCGTATATGTTTTGTGTGTATGTTCCCCACGATATATCAGAAATTAAGGAAATCCAAGATATTTTATTTTATCATGGAATTACCTGGAATGTAGGTGAAAGAAGTTGTGTCCGAAAGCTTTCCAGTGAGCAAAAACTTCAACCACTGTTCATTTCAGTTTATCCTTATTCTCCTCGCTCTTCCCAGCATCCTCCACTCAGCTTCCTCCACTTTCTTTGCGCCGTCCACACTCCAGTCCACAGCGTTCATTCCGTCCTTTTTCCTCCCCAAATACTCTCACCCTATCATCTCCACTCCTGGAGCTTCCTACCCCCTCTCAAATGGCCCACCCCTTTGCTCCAACACCCTCTCCCCTCCTCCCCTCTCTTTCGGCACCCCGCCCCATGCGAGGAAACCTTTTGGGGGAGGCCGCCCGCTTGTGATAAGGCCGCCACAATCGACTCCTCCCCCCTCTTTTTCCGCCGCGCTCACCGCTCCTCCGTTGTTTTGACAAGGGGGATGCTTCTCTGAAAATAGAGCGAGCGGATTGGAGTAAGAGGAGTAAGAAAATGAGGATTGGAGGAGGAGGAGGCGAGAGGGAAAAAGGGGAGGGAGGGAGAGGACTTCGAGGTGTGTGGGAATCTGTATCCATTCGACGTATCCACCACGCCGCGCCGTCTCCCTGTTCTAGTCAAAAAAAGAGGAGGAAAAAAGCTCTAAAAGAGTCTCATCCTTTCATGTTTCTCTCTCGGCTGCATTGCTTTGTTATCTCACGCAGGCCCAAAACATTTCTCGAAACAGGGAATGATTCGCGACTCGAACCATTATTTAATACAAAAAAATATTTGAATGGACCTAAGTAAACATTGTCCGATCAAAGGTGGATATTCAGGCTTCTATGTAGAGGCATTTCATTTTTTCCTCTGAAAATCCGCATTCTCACATCATTTTTCAGATTATCGTGATCTGATTGCTATACATGTATGCATTGATATGAATATGTATTGCTCGTTTCTCATCGGTTGTTCAATCCTAAGATTGGTTGACGGCAGCCCTCCACCCTTCCCTATGTACTTTCGTCTTTAGTTGGTCCATGAAATTATTCCTGGGTCTTCCTCTAGGGGCTTTTCTCTCTATTTGGACTTCAATTATGTTCTTCACAAATCCATTGTCTCCAGGTGTGTCCTATCCATCTTGTTATTTTTTTCTGTATGGTGTTCCAAATGTTACTTTCCTCTCCTACGCTTCTATACATTTCATAATTTATTAATTCGTCTGTCCATTTTTTCTTCAGCATCCTCCTCCAACACCAGATTTCAAAGGCTTCTATTCTTTTCTGGTCAGCTTTTCCTATGGTCCATGCTTCTGATCCATAGAGTGCTACGCTCCACATTGCTCAAATATATACTGAAAAATACCAGGCTATCTATTCTGTAGGTTATTTTTGGTTCTCCGTTCGTATGTCGATGTGAGGTGATCCATTTTTTATGTAAAATTAAGTAAAATTCTTCTTCTAAATGATTGCAAAATTCGCTCATCTAGGTGTCGACTTCTTGGATAACGGTTTTCTTTGTAGGAATCTCGTCCGCAAGTTGGACCAAAAATTTGGTGTGGGAAACTCGAATTTTCCTCATTTATTATAAAAATATATAGGCCTTCTAATGCCACTACATTCAGAAGTAGACGTGATGGAAATGAATAAACCATTATCATCAAAACTTCAGATTTTGAAGTAAAAGGATATACCGGTAATTATAAACATAATTTTATTTACTATACATCGTAGATATATTGCATTTAATTCATACTCTGCTTTGATATACATCTCTTTCACATGACGTGTAATAAAACTAAAAATATCTGTTGTATAGTCTTCGTTTAAGCAATTCTTAATTTTACGAATATTACAAACAGCATGTGAGAGAAGCTCCCCAAACATACATTTGCCAGGAATATAAGGTAACAATCAAACTCCCCATTCCGCTCCCCGTTATTTTTTTCAACTTCGCCCATCGTCATTTAATGGGAAGCAGTGCCCATGAGAAAGAAAGAGCTAACTATACTTGCGAAACTGAAATATTTATCTGAGCCAGTTATCTTTGTAAATAACAGAAGGGAAATATTTTTTCCCGCCTGAAGATAGAAGAATGTAACCCAACTTGTGGAGATCGAGCTGTACTTGAGCAATTTACCATCTTTTCTATTTTCCTCAACTCTATCCCTTCGATCTGCCAAGATTTCAAAAGAAAGGGAGTACTTGGCACCACAATTGTTATGTAATGGCGATGATACGCAAGGTTTGGCCATTTATATCTCTTCACCCTTACCCTTTCATCCTTCGTTTTCATGCGTTTAAATCCTGGATTGCTCCTCTGATTTCCCTTTACCGTCGTGTTGTAAATGATAAATATTCTGTCCTTAATTTTTAATAACCATAATAACCAATCGTCAAATAAGTAGCTCTATTCGGGAAGTCCACCGGGTGAGAGACTCCTAGGTGCCGACGTTTCGATGGCCGAGTCATCCATCGTCTTCAGGGCAGAAGGCATTTGAGAAGGGCAGGTCTTTCTGCCCTGAAGACGATGGACGATGGCTCGGCCATCGAAGCGTCGGCACTTATGGAGTCCCTCACCCGGTGGACTTCCCGAATAGAGCTACTTCACATCTTTCGCCCGGAAAGCTCTTAGATCTTACTTCATTAGTCAAATAACCGAAAATCACTGTAGCATTCCTAAAATCCGAACTGGGAATATAATAGTGATTCTACAGATCGGAAAAAGCGTTGGCTCAAGGAGAAGCTGGCAGTGCTGCAATAAACATAGGAAAGTGAGGGATTTCTAAACTGTTGAGTGGTATCGAATACCTTCTGCAAAACCGTTCATCTGTTAATTATGGAATGTGCCTAAAGACCAGAAGTGGCGTGTCTCTTTTGTCTCCTCCGTCAATGCTAGAGAGATGATTCTTGGCTAAAATAACATCCTTGGTTCCACCCAGAAACTCTCGTGAACTTAATTTTTTCATTGACTTAAGCGTAGTTCGAGCTTTAGCAGTTCGCAACCTAGTCACTACCTTATTTGCGTTAATCTCTCCGTTCTTTTTTTAAGATTGTTACTGTGAGTTTGGTACTGTGAGTTACGCTTAGTGCAGTGTTCATAAAAATCTGTGAAATAGTGGGATTCTGTTATTTGCGTTGTAACGAACTTCCACGGCGTAAAACCTGCATCTCTTTAGCTTAGTTGTCTTCATCTTATACACATGTATGTTCTCCCTCTTTTTGTAGATTTAATGGAACTTATTTATTTTTTCATTTTTAATCAACTCTGATAACATTACCAATGGGCCATTTCAACACAGTTTTCAATTAACAATCACTACGTTTACCAATCGAACTCAGAACGATATGAACTCAGACCAATCTGAACATTCTAAGCCAGCAGACTCGGATCGCTTGGTTAATCAATGCGAAATCAATTGAAATATGGGTTTGAATCGGTTCATATCGATTTAAAATCTCAGACTGGCAGAGAAAGTGGGCCGAGTGAGCTCGCTTCTCATATCAATCCCACTAGCCCGTTGCGTTTACCATACCGAGCTGAACCGGTCAAACCTGAGTTCGATTGGTAAACGTAGTACATAAAACTCACTAATGCCGTGAATGATGAGAAAGTTCAAGTTCATCCAAGGTGGGCTCTAACCCGCCACTTTATGGTGAAAGGGTCACGAGTTCGAATGCATAGCGCTATATATGGTTTTTATGTGTTTTTCCTCACGTGAGAAATTACTTCAGCGCGTTCAAGTATTCACCCGTGACCCCTTGAAGGAGCAATTTCGCAATGGCTGCGCTATATGCTTTCCCCGAGTCATTGACGGCGGAGCAAGAGAATAGGATCCGCGGGTGGGAAAGAATCACGGGGTGGACACGCGAAGATCAGACACGGCCAAAGGGGAAATGAGTCCTCCCCTCCTTCAGGTCTGCGAGCGACTGCGAGCGTGGGCACGAAACGACCGTCCAATAAACGCAAAGTTTATTGTGTATCCAGTTGATGCGGGCAATATCTTCCGACTCGAGTCTCTGGGATGTTTTGCGTACTCCCTCCACGTGAGGTGGGGCTTTAGAAAGCGGGATCGGCAAAGGACTTCTGGTCCGGGTTCCGTGTCCAAATGGCCCCACGGTAATCGCCGCAAGAGAACTATTACTACCTCGAGGATGTTTTCTTTGGAACTCGGCGTCGTGGACGTCGCTCGTCGCGCCATTTCACGAGCGGCACAACGGCGGATGCAAGAAAACAACGGAAGACACACACGCGCGCACGGCCATTCGTACGCTCACAGGCGCGTACATTCTGTCGAGCAGGCTATTGCGAGACACGAAAGCGGAATTAATTACCTTCGGAAACGTTTTTACTTTCCGGGGCCGAAAAAATAACATCTCGAATTAGGAACGGAAATGGTGTCAGTGTGAGGTTATAAAGATTTGGGGAGGGGGGAGGGCTTCTCTCACTGGCTCAAGTCTTTCATTTGTGGAAAGTAAACAAAATGGCCCAAATGATAACAAACCTTGCGCGGAAGTTACGGGAAGCCTTTCCTCCCCCTTTCCTCAGAAGTCCTGAGGAAGATTTTGTACGGCGCGTCTACTAAACGTAGGTTTTTGTGAACACAGGTTCATGGGTAGTAATTCTCGCTTCTTGATGAGAAAGGAATAAGAGGGGTGTGACACCTTTATCTTAAGTGGAGAAAAATCTCTTGTACAATTCCACAAATGATTTACATCCGACCACGGTTTCGGTATCTTATGCCATCATCATAAAAATCATTAGGAGTTATTGTATCAAACGACAACAGAGAACAACCAGAGATTCAAAACAGATTAAATCCAGCCAATAGATGCTTACATGCATGCCACATACTCCTAACTTGAAATATCTGTCGCATAAAACAAAAATTAGATTGTATAAAATAAAAATCTGCCCAGTATTGCTCTATGGATCCGAGACATGGGAACTGAATAAACAGGAAGAGAAAAAATTGATAGTATTTGAAAACAAGTTGTTGTGAAAGATTTACGGGCCTACAAACTAACAAGGAAGGTGGAGAAGAAAGTACAATATGGAAATAAGGGACTTTTGCAAGAATATCAACGTCATAAGTGAGAGTAAATGCCGAAGTATGAGATGGGCAGGACACTTGTTAAGAAAGGAGGACGGGTGTGTGATGAAGGAGGTTTGGAGAGGTAATCCAGAAGGAAGACGATCCTGGGGAAGACCACGACAGAGATGGTGGGACCAAGTAAAGATAGATTTGGAGAGGGTTGGAGCTGCGGAGGAGGATGAAATGGACCAAAAGAGATGAAAGGGGATATGTTGGTGCGGCTAAATATCAACTTGGATATAAATAGTCCTGGGAGTGACACTGAGTAGGAGTAATACTATCATCATCGGGGATGACGGTATGTCGAATATCACCATGATGATGGCATAACTTACCGAACCCATGGTCGGGTGTACATAAAGTGTGGGATCGAACAAATATTCTTATCTTCTGAAGATGTATGTTAAGGGTTTTTCCTAAGTTAGTGTCAGCACTATTTCTAATGCATGATACCTATACTCGGGGAAGGACGTAGAAGACATGCGCCTGCGATAAAAAATCAATTTCTTTAATTAGTAAAAATTAAAGTTACACTCCACTGGTCAGTTAACATATCAATATATTGCACAATCCGGATTTCGATGCCTGGCATCACCTTCAGGTGCTCACTACAACTGAGCAGTGGGGTTCAAAAGTAATTTTTAATAATTTACATAGAACTCGACAAAGTTGAACCGAGTTTTATTTCATTTATCAGTTTCTTCATTGAAGATAGTTCAGGTTCTCCTCCAGGAAAAACTCTCCATTTGTGCCAACGTTTCGATGCACGAGTCATCCATCTTCATCTGTGTTGTGTCATTGTCGTCGTGCACTGATGAAGATTGAAGACATGTACATCAAAATTTCGGCATGAATTAGTTAGTCCTAGTGGAGAAGCCGAACAGTCTTGACCAACACCATACGCTGGGAAAGCATAAAATCAACTTCGTTGTTCCAGTATTGCAGAACCCGTTTGAAACCTAAAGTTTACCCTTTCAACTTCATAATAAGATGGGAAAAACGACAAAGAGCGCGAAATCTTGTTTCAAGCTTTAAATTGTTGAGCGATATCACGCTTAAAGTGGACTTTCACATTCTTTTATGCATGCAGCTTCTGTATTTTTAGTACACAAGAGCTACATTAATTCCTCTTTTTTCTCTCATGTTATTTTCAGAAGAAAAAATTATGAGAAATGTTTCTACTCGGCCATATTCTTCAACGTTGCTCATTAATCAATCATTTATCAGCCTGTATAAACTTTCAGCAATATTTTATAATTGTGGTCACTTTTCTACTATCGTTATACCCACACGCGCCGCACTTATCATGATATCAAGATCATTAGGCAATTTCTTTTAAATTGCAAATAGAATTCCTTGAAACCAGATGCGGGGATAATTAAGTGGAACTCAGTTGTGACTCTGGCATTGAAATATTTTGTGACCTGGTGGACAGCATTTATAGGCAGTGAGCCATAAATTTCTTGACGTTTGGCCTCTCGTATTTATTGCCGCACCCGATTATTTATGCTGTAGCGTAGAAATCGCGTGCATCTAAAAACTTCTACAGCTCTTCAAAAATTGGCATGAGATATCTTCCTCGCTCAAATTTCCCTATTCTTTATTTTTGTTTTAAAAATGGATTCTGCGTAAGAGGTGAATGAAAGCGCCACAATTTCAAAATTTAATACAACTGCTTCTTTGCCAACCTTCCCATCTAAAATGCAAACCTTGAAACCGAGGCCACCAACCTCATTTCAGATTTTAAAAAATTCGATACCCACACACATAATATTGTCTTTGGATAAATAAGCTTCCAAGGAGACCCCATCACTGATCGCGAAAATGTAATACAAACAAGACAGACAACTCATTTCTGTGCCTGATTGAAAATCCAAAGGATTTTATTTCTTTTCTCTTTAATTTTTCTGATTGCTCGATTCCCCTCTTATAACCTCATAACCCCCTCTCTCCTTCCCCTCCCCTTCATCCCCTGCCATCCCCCTCCCACGCTGGATATCCACAACGCGGGTTCATCTTATTTTCTTCCCGCTATTCTAGCAGAGTTCCCTCTCCCCTCCTATACCTCCAAACTCTTGGATCGAAAAAATTCCTTGTTATTAGTTTTGAAGCCGCGATTCAATTCTCCAGGTCCGTTGCTGAGATTTTGCCTTTCCTCTCATCCATATAGATGTACTCACTACGTATATACATACGCCCGTCCCACGAGCGCATTTCTCCTCAATCATCGTTATCATCATCTTCTTCGGCGCTACAGCCCATGTAAGGCCCTGGCCTTCTTCACAACTTCCTTCCATTCTTCTTTGTTCTCCACTACTTTTCTCCACCTCCGGACCCCCAGCTTCCTCAATTCCTCTTCTACATCTTCCACCCATCTTTTCCTGGGTCTTCCTCTACTTCTTCTTCCCTCTGGTTTTCCCTCTAAACCTTTTTTCACTACTCTTTTCCCACGCATTCTTTGCACAAGCCATGCCCATATAATTCTTGATTTCTTAATCTCTGTTAATATTCCATCTTCCCCATACAGCTGCTGTAATTTCTCATTCCTTCTAATCCTCAATTGCCCTTCTTCATTGACAGGTCCATAGATCATCCGAAGAATTTTTCTTTACCACCTCTGTAACAAATCCTTTTCTTTCAAAGTCAACGTCCATGCCTCCAAACCGTAGGTAACTATTGGCCTGATAACAGTTTTATAAATTCTTTTCTTTGTATTTCTGCTATCCGTTTTTGCTTTGAATACTTTTTGCAAACAATAGTATGCTAGATTTCCTACTGCAATTCTCGCTTCAATCTCTTTTTCAATGGAGTTATCATTTGTGACTATTGTCCCCAAATATTTTAAGTGCTCTACTATCTCTATTTGGTTGAATACCATTTCTCTTCAATAATTGACGTAAATGAGGTGCATGTCACGCGTGAGGTTATGTCTGAAAGACCTCGCACATTCGGCTGGACGCCCGGCTCCTTTCCAGGTGGCCGACACGCTGCTGTCCGAAGGCCGCTTGGCACCGTGCATTAAACAGACTGCATCATGTCCATATAGAAACGGACACTTTCTCCATTATTATTCGCGTCGATGACTTACTCCGGCCTTTCCCGTATCCCAATCCGTCACAATACGTGCCGGAACAACTTTTTGCCTATTTTTTTAACGAATTTCATTTTTTCTCAGAAATTGTTTTGAACAAAATTTACGATATACGTCAATGCAAGGGTGCAAGGAAAATGCTTAAATGCGATATTCTCTACACTAGAGGTTTGTCAGCCAAGAAAGTATAAATACTGTCGTCAATGTGTTTTTATAAGTGCTATATTCGCCGCTATGTAATAGTTGGAAGATGTGTGAAACATTGTTACCTATTTGATAGTTGCGAGCATCACTAGATCTGTAATGGCAAATGCGCACTTTGCTTTTGCGGAAGATGGCGCCAAAGTCACTCATTCATGACATATGCGGCTCGCACATTTCGAATGTTTTCATCATACGCTTGAGCTTTATTTCTGAGTGACAGAACAGGTGCATGACTCCGAAAATTTTTATTCATTACATATCGAGGTTTGCTATCGGAAAAAATTAGGCTGGCTGGCTTCATTTCCTACAATTGAAAAATAAGTATTGTCTTCCCGGCAAAAGCGGAGAGTAGACCTGATCTTGTCTGGTTAAACACTTCTCTCCACTTGTCTAATTAATCATTTCTTCCTTGCACCTCTCTCTTTCTCTCCAACTCTTATCGTTTCCCACTCATTGTGATTCCTGGCTAAATAATACCGATGAGCGAGTATTCACATTCATGAAAAAATGATGTTTCGTACCTTTCTCAGTATTTCTCTGGGTTCAGTCCTCTATATTCTAATATCTATTATCCTTCTAATATCCTCCATATTTCTTTTATTTCTAAGCTTTTTGTGCCCAAGTGTTGCTTAATTTTATAAAATGATTTGGTATATTCTTTCCACTTGTGCCACAAATGAACCTTCGGTAACATTCATACTAAGGACAATATAGCACGCATAATGCTTCCGATTGTTATACCAACCATACTTTTTCTCTGAAAGTTTTCGTGGTTGAACGTCATAAAACCCAACTAAGCCCTCTGCTTCTTAAATTTTGTTCAAAGAATCAATTAATTTATCCTTTTTAGTGGAGGGACGATTTCAGATAATGTATTTCATTTTTTAAAAATTCAAGAAGTATTGAGTTGATTGATTTTGGACGAGAATCCTTTTACTCGATACAAAATATGGAAAATAATTTCTTGCGTCTCTCTGTATAATTTCCTTTCATGTCAGAGAATGTATTATTTGTTGGAGCAGTTGTTACGAGGGACGCATTTCACTCCACGTAGGCAGTAGTAATCAAGTCTATATGTTCCTTTCCCTATATGGTCTTTCCTAATAATTAGGTGATGTTGTTGACCAAATGTTAGAATCGGGAGACACTTTGCGTGAGTTATAGACTTTTATAGAGTTATCAGAGCATAACTAAATCCTTTCACGAGTAATTTACTTCAGTACATTCGTATCTTGCTAACCACCTCGAGGGTGCGTGGCAGAGGGGCCCAGAGCCGGGCGGTGTGAAACTTCTAGATGTGTACTACACGCTCCTTTATAGTGACGCTTTGTTCACAGCTTCGCACGAAAGTAGTTCTTTATTTTTCCTCAAGTAACTTAAGAAAGCCTTTCGTATAGTTATTTAAAAGGTGGTTGTATGTATTCCGTTGCTAATGTCAGTGAAGCAGAGGAAATGATGACAGTCTGGAAAGTTAAATCATCCCATCAAGTCGCATCATATGAAAAGTAGTCATAAAGGATTAACTAGCAAGGTGTATGAAGTGTTGGGGAAATTGCGATCATTTAAAATTTGCCTTTAAATCTTCAGTTTGAAGCACTCTAAATATTTCGTCAAAGTTTTGGGCACAAAGCAGAATGAAAGTGTAATTTTTAAGTAAAATTAAAATAAGAGAAAAACTCAAAATGGAACTCTTTCACATTGTACTCGAAAATCAGTGATATGGTTTCAACAGCTCGAGGTGATAGCGGCAGTGCATCGAATTTTGTTCAAATATTTTCTGAAACCATCGGGGGTGATTAACAAATGTAATATTAAAGTATCACTCACTGGTCTTTAATCTGCCATTATTTTTACACCAAAATATGGCATAGGGACGCATAAGTTCATTTCCAACTAATCAATCGTTGATGCGATGCATTCGTCGTTATTGGATGAGAGGATGTGTAGAGAAGGAAGTGCAAGATGGACAGAAAGTACGCGGTGAGATGACCGTGGGGAGAGGGAGAGAAAAAGCGACTCATGGTTAGAGAGGAGGAAGAGAAAGGGTTATTGACGTTAAAGGGTTTCGGGGGAGCATCGGGCCGGAGCCGAGTGCAAAGGCTGATGATGAAAGAGGTTCTCCTCTTTTCCACAAGGAGGCAGTGACGTCGCTTGGATTTTCATTTTGTTGAAAGCTTTTCTTGCTGACTGCAAGCTCAACCCTCTCTTTCTGTCTCCTCTCTCTTCCCCTCTCCCTCTCTCTCTCTCTCTTACTCTGTAACATTCCCCCCCCTCACCGCCCCCGAAAAAAAATCCTTCCTCCGCTAACGTTTTTCCTCTTCTAACTTTGGACATTTCTTACGCAAACTTCGCCCCCGGCGACCCTCGACGGGGGGAATTATTTATTCCGCGTGCGAACCGTGTATCCCCCTCCTCTGTGAAAGGTTAAGATAATTGAACTGCTTTGTGCTCTCCTCGGTCCAATCCCGTAACACACGCGAGAGAGACTGGAGTGACCAGAGCCTTTGGTTTGTCCTAACTTTTGAGTGGAACAGTCTTGGTGTAAAAGGTCAATCCGACGAGCTTTTTCGTGTTTACGAGAACACGGCCTGGTTTTTTGTGTGCTGCGAGTTCTGCATTTACCCCGAGACCTTACCAAACCCGAGGGTCCTTTGAACTTCTACTTACGTGTAGTTCTCCGCTGCCTTCTTTCCCACTATCAAACCTCGTAACAAGGGGTCTTACGATGACAAGATGAAAAAATTTCTTAGTAACTTCCACGCTTGAAATTTTGTTTCCGACCTAGGTTTCGACTGCACAGCAATCATTTTTACACATTGAAAATGATTGCTGTGCAGTCGAAACCTAGTTCGGAAATAAAATTTTAAGTGTGGAATTTACTAAGACATTTTTTCGTCATGTCTGCGAAAGCCTTCCATAAAGTTACGCCTTCAACCATTAATTTTATTTGGGGGTCTTACGATGTTTTCTACGGCCATTTTCTTATACTTTCCATTAGAAAATAGTGATCAATATCCTTGTAAAACTTATGAGATACTTAAGAAATCCTGGTGAATTATTCCCATAGATAACGATTTAATTTGACAGCTGTGAACAAAGTGGAATTTTGACTTCCTTTACTTCCCTCTGACAGTCGTTTTCCTCACTAATGGTCGTTTTTGTTATAAGAAATTTTTTCTCGTCGACCTCTTAATATGGCACAAGAATTAAAGCTTGAAGGGTTTTTAAAAGACATTAAAGATGCCTAACCTGATCTAAATCAATATAGTAAGTTATTACGGAGTAATAAAATCTAAGAAAATATTTAAGCCACCCCATGTCGTTTCGTAACCAGAGTTTATGGATATCTTCACCTGACTTTACTTCTTAAAATATTAATATAATAGATTGAATAAATATGACGCAATAATTTTTTCATGCATAATTGGTGAATGATCGGTTTTGAGCCTAAATCATTATGAAGATGTTCCAGATTTTACGTCTCAAGGAAAAAAAATGTCTTTTCGCGGAGGAAGTTGAGTGAACAAGCTCTATAATTGCCTTAAAATTGACTTGCGAGTTGTCATCAGCGCCTCATAAAAGACAAAAAAGCCAACAAAGTTCCATGCGTCAAATATACACGTTACTAACAGATATCCATAACAGTAAATTGATTTTCTCGAATACAGTAAAAAAATGCGGTCGCACCGCACGCTGCGCTTCAATTCGATTCGTTGCGGTTGGAATCAAATTAAAAAACTGTTTCCGAATGCAGACACCGCCGCGTTATGTAATCGCTCGTACACCGCTCCTGCAATGACCTGATCGTAACGTCCAATTTTTCAAAGCGTAATGAAAGGATTGATTCAAGGACGCTTCGCATGAATAAGTGCATCTGAGCAAGCATTATGGGTTCCGTTAGTAAGTGAATTGCCACTAAACATGCGAGGATGGGTGTCAAAGGAATGGAAAATTCTGTTAGCACCATCAATAAAAAAGAAATGCCAATACAGAGACTTCATTATGCTCCGTGGGAATCCGTTTTACGAGACAAATGAGCAAGTCTCTGAAACCATTTGTGAGATAAGGGTAGAGGGAACATAGTGATTCTACAAATATTCTACTTACAACATACTGTTGGATCATCATCAGGAAATTATGAAGACAATGCGATGATTCGAAACTATTTTCGTCTGTCATTAAACATATTATTGTTGAATTGTAGTGTTCCCTTTACCTTCATCGTAAAGGAATTCCGCCTAGCTAAACCTGGAACCTTCACTTACATTTTTGAGTTTAACCCTCAGACTACCAAGGTATTTGACACCTTTTCACTACCAAGTGGGGTAACTTGGTTACCCCATTAATTATAATTTATGTAACTAAAATTATACTATTCATTATTGATCCTAGGTATCATGTTTATATGACCCCTAATACCTCTATTAATGATTAAGAATATTAGTTTTCAGTAATAAACAATAGTTCTTTTAAAATATGTATAGAAACAATGTACATTACATCATGAAAAACCGATACAATAACCCACATAAATGCCATTACAATCACTCAAAAACATTAAAAAGTTAATTAACCCTCTTTCTGGAGTCAGAGAATGTCACAAAATAATTTAAATTGTACTGAACGGGTATTATGACTTATTTCAATGGATTTACTTACAAAATTGCTTCGATACTTTCGTTACCAATGGGGGTCATCTGGTTACCCGATAGGATTTTTCTTTGAACAAATAATTGAAAAAAATATTTCTTCGTAATTTGGTTCTATAATTATCCAAGAACAATGAATAGGAATCAATATATCTCCAAAAGATTTTCAAAGGTTTTACGAGTGAAAATGTTACCTTGGGTAATCTCGTTACCCCTATTGGAAGTCTAATGGTTAAAAACAGTATTCTTTTTACTCGTGACGAAATCTGTTTTTTACTCCCAATTTTCCTGAGTTTTCCCCACTCCATTGCGTGTTCCCGTTACCAGATGTCCTTTCTGAGCGTCGCCCCGTTCTAACTGTAGCGCAAATCAAAAAAATGATGATAATAAATAAAAATCAAAGACGTGAGGAATCAATTGGCTCGGCTACCGTGATGGAACCGGACGGGTTTGGCTGCGTTCGGGAGAGCGAGTTGTGGAGGGAAATGGGAATGTGTTGAGGTCAAATAGTTGTGCGATGAGAAACCCGGCGGGAGTTGATCGAGAGAGGCATGGGAAGGGAAAAGCGGCAAGGAGGTGGAGGGGGAAGTGAAGAGAGAGGCTGGGAAGATGATGGAGAGGAGCGTAAAGGAGCGAAAGGAGGACGGGGCGTGGTGGGATGAAAGGTTTGGTGGGAGAGGTGACAGGGAGAGCTCGGAACAAATGGGAGAGGACAGAAAGAAAAGATGAATTAACGGATGCTTTACTGACAGGAACTCAACTGATTCAATTCCGTAGGAATCTCATCCAGACTGAGCATTAAGAGCGCGATAAAAAGTTGATGGTAATCGGATATAGAGACTGTATTTAGCGCATTGTTCGTAACGTGGAGCAAATAAGCGGTGAGAATCAGCGTAAAAAATATTTCGGGAGTGACGGAAAATAAAGATGGGAAGAGAAGCATGTTCTTACCTGATTTATTAAGCAGTTATTACAATCGTTTAGGTAAACTCACAACAGTTTATAGGGGAGACCGGGGCTAGTTGTTACACTTTTTTTCCATGTTTTTTTTACCCTAACAGACTGCTAGTATTTCAGTGAATTCGCTTCTGATGTTAGTCCGTTTGCTAAAGTTTATTAAACATTTTTTTTACAGGGTATAAAGCCATGAAATTATTCACAAAACTAAAATTCTTGTCAGAGTGCATAATGTAACAAGTTACCCCCACATGGGGTAAGTTGTTACGATGTATGGGGTAAGTTGTTTCATAGGTTAAAAATACAGGAAAACAATAAATATTGCCATTTTATAATTTTTATTTCATATTGGAACATTTAAGATTTATTTCTGCCACTTCTACTCCTACTTAGGAATCCTCTACATACATGGAGTTACAATTTGTACAAACATAATACATGTTGTATCTGGCACAACGCTGGTTTGGTATGGTGAAAGATAGTTGTTTTAAACATTTTCACTGTCTTTGCGTGAGGGATATACCGTAGGATGTTCTAGATAAGTTTCATCAGCTTATTTATTTACTCTAAAGGCCGGTTTTATGATTTGTTTTAATATTTACCCGGCTTGAAAACCGAAGTTAATATATTAACTCATAGATAAAAAATCACTTCAAATAACCGTTAGTGTGAAGTAACCAATAAAACCCGGAATTTTAACTAGCATGAAGTTAATAAAAGTGCTGCGTCATCTTGTGGTTAAAGTTAACCAGACATTATAAAACCGGGCCTAAGAGTGAAAGTAATATACAGGAGCTACTTACAAAGTGTGCTCGTGAGCACTTGCACCCCAATCCCGGCAACATCCACAACTTGGCGGAAGATCTCTTCAGTTCACCTTTGTTTACTCACCTTCTCGTTTCTGCCGATACACTGAAACGTACTCGTTAGAAGGCTACTGTAGTCCTAAGCAAATTTACAACTCAAGTACCAGTAAAATGACTCTGTAGTAAAGTAATCGCTCTGATAGGCACTCTGGATGACCCCGAACCACAGCGTCCTCTGATGAAGGACAGAAGCTCGAAATAATAATGCATTACTTTGTGGAGTTATTGGAGTACAAGTGTTGCCATCTTATTTATATTTATCTCGTTCCCCCGTTTGTGGTGGCTAAGCTTCCAATTATTTTAATATCGTCATTTTTAGAATTGTTTCCTTATTACATGTAGCTGTATTTAGGTTCGATGATGGTTCAATTTGAGTCATTACTCATGGCATTCGTGATTGAGCCACAGCATCCCAAGTAACTTCTAGTATTTGGACAAAAATATGGTCAAATTTTTGGCGTTAAATAGAACTTCATTCTTTTTGTTATCAACTTCTCCTCACAGCTGTATCGTACGGCAACGAAATCAGAGTGAGCCAGGTCAACCCCAAGATTTGGCTAAATGCTGAGGGCATGAGGTATCTGAGAAGTTTGTAAACAAAGATCGGAGGGATATGGACCATGTGGCACCATGAAAAAATGTGGGTTGGGTGCTCCAGTAATGCTCATATACGAAAGAAGTGTGCTTCGATGTTTAGACAACGTCGAAAAAATGGACGAGAGAATAACAAAGTTGATACATGAAAGTGGAGTGAATGATGTTGTACGGAGCGTTTGGCCGAATAAGCCTTTGGTAAGTGTGGTGGAAGATACTCTAAATAGAAGGAATATTGGGGGAATGAGGAGGGCGTATATGAAGCTATTTATGAGAGTAAATGAAGCCAAGGAGCCATTCAAGGATAGGGAATTGTTGAGGGGAGTACTAGATCAGAGTCAGATGTACAAACAATCATCGATGATTTTGAATTTTTGATTGTGCCGACCCTGAAAGAGAACGGCGTGATAGGAAAGTATGCATGTATCAATGTGTAGCTCGATGATGTTTCTTCTGAGCTCATTCTAAACAGGGTTAACGGTTCAATTATAGTATGGCAAATTAGTACTGGTATCTGCCCAAAAATGTAGCCAAACTCTCAGCGGGACGCAAATATTAAATCTTTCAAATAAACTCCACTTTCTCCGGCGAGATGTTGTAGAACAGCATAATGAATAATGAAGCTCAAATGATATCGTACTGTCTACCAAATTTATTTCAAACTCTTACTACACGTGTTTCAATTGTCTAGCAGTCATCATCAGGCAAGACTAATTCAACATAAACAGACATGAGCTTATATATTGCGCGAAACACCATATTTGCATCACACTGGGAAAAGGATAGAAGGACAGGTGGGAGAAAAATGAAAAGGGGGAGGGTGAGGGGAGAGGGTGGTTTGTTGGAGGAGGTAAAGTTATGTTTCACTGGTGTCAAAAATAGGAGAATGACAAACAAATTCGTTCTCATTTAATAGGTTCATTTTCTTTCGTTTCCTTTTGACTATTTCCCACTGTTCCGAAACATCTAAACGGTGTCCTTAATCCAGGAGACGGAGGATTTTCACATTAAATGTGGAGTGGTGGGATTCTTCCATTAAATGTTTGGCGAAATAAGACTTAGGATCGCTGTTCACCGAAAACCTTTTGTGTTCAGACACCCTAGTTAAAAATTTCTCTCAGTTTGACCGACATAAACACTACCACATGTGTCACACTTAAGTTCATAAACACCCGATTTTTGCAGGGGGTCAAAAGGATCTTTGGAATTATGGAAAATTGTTCCCAGAGTTCTTGGTGTGTAAAAACTCACTCTGTACTTGTCTTTAGGGAATGATTTAACTGCATCGTAAGACATTTTACCCAAGTAAGGCAGCTTTACCCATTTTAGTATTTTATCTTTAACTGGTTGCAATAGTGAAATATCTTTTAATGCCTTATTCTCTAATTTCTTATTTAATATTTTATTTACAAGATTTCCTTCATAACCATTATATTTAGCGATTTGTCTAATTATATTTAATTCTTTTTCAAAATTATCCCTAGAAAGAGGGATATTAATTTA
Source organism: Ceriagrion tenellum (assembly GCA_963169105.1). Classification (NCBI taxonomy): domain Eukaryota; kingdom Metazoa; phylum Arthropoda; class Insecta; order Odonata; family Coenagrionidae; genus Ceriagrion; species Ceriagrion tenellum. Next base: position 29,591,173 of record OY720640.1, read on the forward strand.
TTTCTCCCACCTGTCCTTCTATCCTTTTCCCAGTGTGATGCAAATATGGTGTTTCACGCAATATATAAGCTCATGTCTGTTTATGTTGAATTAGTCTTGCCTGATGATGACTGCTAGACAGTTGAAACACGTGTAGTAAGAGTTTGAAATAAATTTGGTAGACAGTACGATATCATTTGAGCTTCATTATTAAATCTTTTCATTATCGATTAGTTTTCATATATTTGTGTTTGTAATAATCGCTTAATGTGAAGCGGCGAGTGTAGCCCGAGCGAGGAAGCAGGGCTAAAAATAGCTCTTGGAGTGTAAGATCCAGCTTTTGCGAAGTAGCTGTGACGAGGAGTTAAAGGAGGGCAGGAAAATGAGGAGACGGACACGTGAATGGAAATCGGGAGTTTGAGAGAGGTGGGACGGGGTTGGAGGGAAAGAAAGAGGGAGAGGAGAGGTGGGCAGCAGACAGAGGAGGGGTCTCTCGGGGTGACCTCAAAGCCAAGATGAAGTCGACTCGTTATTTCATTAACAAAATGCGTGGACGAGAAAAAGAGTTCGAGGGATAGTTGATGCCCGGACAGAAGGTTGGGGAGGAGGGGAGGAGTCCTCGCCAGCCATTTTTATTATTCTCGATCTTGTTTTCCTTGGAATACGGGCGATCCCAACATTCCACAGCGTTCCCTCTAACACTCGCTCCTTCAGTCAACACCTACGCTCTCCCGACCATCTCTCTCTCCACTCAGAGGAAAAAAACAAATGGGACCTCACACCGTACCCTGCGGCACTCGTCCTCCATTTTCTTTCCCTTTGTTCTTGCACGCTGTCCTCTCCCTCGTCCACTCCTTGCAAACTCCCTCCACCTCTCACCTTTTCGCCATTTTCCCCGGAAAAAATACCCACGGTTGCTGCTAAACTTATTTGTCCACTCCAACGGTTTTGGTCCCTCCTTGTCCTGCCCGCTGTTCTCGACGTTATGGCTTCCACGAAAACGGAAATTCATTTACTCCTTCCACTTTTTCTCCTACTCTGGGACCGCCGATTCGCCACTTTTTCATCAAAATCCACGCCTCGCCTTTGCCACGGCCTTCGTTAGCAACCCATCTGTACCTCTCGTCACCACTGTCATCAGACTTTTTTTTCCCTTACGTGTCATTCGCTTTCTGTGTTCAGCCATCCATTCCGGATCCGTAACAAGAGGAAATGGAACATCGTCACAAAAGTTGACCAAACAAGGCTTTCTAATCCAGAGGAAGCATCCTATAGTCCTGCCTGAGTGAAGTTCAGGCAAATAATACTAAATATAAAGCCGACATGTAACATACTACCGCTTCAATATGATTGTAGCTAGCTGAAAATTATGAGAATGTTTCTAATTACTTTATTGTTGTTGGTTTATCTAATTTTTTCGAGACATTTTGTGAATTACTGGATCGTGAGTTTCCAAATTCCGGCTTTCGGAGAAAATTAATGACTACGGCGTTCCTTAACTAATCCTCCCAGAGATCACGGTTTCAATACGTAGATTTATATTCACATAATTTATTTTAGCATTTTTTCAGAAAATCTCCTCAAGCCACGCCAATGTTTCACAAGTAATTTTTATCAAAGAATCGAAATTAGTCTTACGGAAACAAAATTAGTGACCTAGGTTCCTCTCACTTGAATATATTTTCTCTCGTTTTACTCGAGAGTACCAGTGTCGCTGTTATGTGCAAGTATGTTTCACCAACTGACTTTCAGGTTTATTCGAATATAACTGGTTGAAAATTAACGGATAACTTGTCTTATGACATTCAACCGCACTTGAAAGGGTTTCATTTGCGTAAACGCGGTATTATTGGCGTTGCGGCACTATCATTTTTGAGATAAGCATCTTGCGTTTCATTTAACTGGCAATAATTTATTTCAAATGTTTTCTGAAGCAATGGAATTCAATGATTTACGCTTATATACAGGGAATTTCGCTGTCACCCTCCAATTTAGTGATAGCTAATTGATCAACCTAAACTCTTTGATGTAGCTGCTTGTCAGGAAAAACAAGCTAAGGTATCTTTTCTATCCTCCAATTTAGTGACAGCTAATTGATCAACCTAAGCCCTTTGATGTAGCTGCTTGTCAGGAAAAACGAGCTAAGGTATCTTTTTCAACATGCATTAACTCCTAGAGAAACTTGGTAGTGGAATACCTTCTACTAAATTAATATAATGACCAGGAAATTACGATACTTAGCCTTAATTTTTTCCACTTAAGAGCACCATTCTGTTTTACGTTTTTCAACCTGGATTATAACCTCAGATTACCTTACTCAAACTTAAGAATGCCTCGTGTATATTCTTTTTAGATAGCCCAGTATTTAGTTTCTTGGAAAGAAGTAAACCTGAATCTTTTTACTCTTTGCACGAGATACCATAGGTGTTGTGGGTACTCTCTGGACATCACTCCATGGATCATTTTGTATTTTCTCCCACGTTACCTAATCAGCATTGCGCAGGAGATGTAACCTGATGGTTTAGTCCCATTAAGCTTAATGGCGTTCAAGATTCCGACCATGTTTCTCGTCGTATGCTTTTCCTATTTGCCGGAAGTATATTTCAGAGTTTTTCCCTCGGAGGTTTCTCACTCCGTCGGGGCAGGCTAGCATTTTGATGTTATTAATGTGGTGGCGCCGTAATTCAATTAGCTTGATTCCTCACCGACGGCGCCAAAATATACCTTGAAAGGCATCCGGAAATTCGCATTCTTCGTTTTGCGTTCAATGAAATCCCCACACGGCAGGTTAAACGAGACTTGTGTGCCGACTTAGCGAGAAATTCTCTTTGATTTACCGTATTTTGTGAAATTTCTTAGGAGAGATGCGTTTTTAGAAAATGTCTCCCAGTTTTTGTCCGAATAGTTAAAATGGCGGTAGTGGAGAAACCATCGCGTTGGCCGTCTGTAACTGCAATAAAAATTATTGCTTCGTATTTCTTGCGGCGTGTATAATACCATTCGATGATTCGAAGCCAAAGTTTCACGTGGTGAAGCTGAAAAATACAACCATTTTATATTTCAGAAATGTTATCGAGGTTAATTTTTGATCAAATTCCTGATATTTATGGATAAGACTTTTTTTTAACCCTCACGCGGTGCATCTCTTGCCAACATGAAGCCTCTATCTTCCCGGAATTAACATGAAAATGCGCCCGTGTTTGTTGACGCTGCTTGTGTTGGCTGACCGACATGTTTATTTTTTAGCTGTATCGTTTTCTGTAATTGAGTGATTATCTGATACACCAACATGTAGTAGGTTTGCGTCACTTTGAATTTGCCTTCGGAATCGATAGAGTAAGGGTAAGGATGAGTCATTCACCTGTATTTTTAATCGAATTTTATAACGGACTCTTTTTACCACTGGGGAAGGGTGAAAATCCGAGTGTGTAATATTTGTTTTAGCTGCGACAATACCCAACAGAAGGATTGCCATGAGCAATAATTTTTATAACATTCCTCCAGACTCTCCTTGAATGATACCAGGCCATACTTAAGTGATGACAAAATGATAGGAAAGCTAACTAAACATTAATGTTTCGTAAGCAGACATTAACTTGTGATTGGAAATACCTAGTAAATAGTCTCATGTACGCTAGCTAATTGCACACTTATTAACTTGAAACTCATACAGACCACAGAATATTTCAAACTTAAACACCACCCGGGTTTTGATGGCTAATAACCATCTTCAGGTTTGAAATATTCTTTGGTCTGTGAAAGTTTCAAGTTAATCTGTGATGGAATACCACAAAGTTAATGAAGATCGAGTTTTATTGTTAGCTAATTATTTTGTGTTGAAATTTTGTAACTGAAATCTCCATTTCTTTATTTCAGGCTTTTGCGAGTCATATTTCTTCGGAAACGCAAAAACAAATGGAATTGCAGCGACTCCAGGCGGAACACCTTAAGAGGCAGCAGGAGCACATTATTCATCAACAGCAGAAGATACAGGAATTACAGGTACCAACAGTTTATAACTCATATATTTCTTGGAATCTTTTCGAGTTTTACGTCGGTTTCAAATTGGAATAGAAGATACTGAGAATAGTGCCAGGCGCAGTTATTTTGTTTAATTATATAGAAAACTTTAGTCGTTTTACTGACAAATGAGCATTGCAATTAATTTAACTTATTTGAAGCGCAATGGCATGCTATTAAAGATTCCAAATTACCAATGGCTTTACTGCCATTGCTTGAATTTTGTGACTTCCTATGAAGTTTTGTGTAATTTTCTCAGAGTATATATGTGGAGCCAAATCACGATAAGACACCAAAACTCCTCTGGTCCAAAATATATTTATTCGCTTGGCATTAAGAACATTAATCTCTGTTAATAAATTTGAAAATAATAATAATTGTGCAGCAATAAAAAATAAATAAACAGAGATGGTCGGTTACGGTGGTAACATTGTGACTAAAAGTTTTACAATCTTTTGCAATGTCGACAGAATTGATTGAGCAGATTTTTTGAAACCTTTTTGTGATTCTTATTTTGGAATCTACTTTTCTTCCTCTTCTCTCGACGTTTAATGCTACTTTGGCTTGAATCAACTTCCTCGCTAATTGCAAAGATTATGAATGCAAATTCATTCGTATCAGCTCAGCATGATTAAATATTTACTTTGAAACCACGGATATCGGCTTTACTCTAAATTTCAGCTTAGTATGGTCTCATTTTTTATTACATATTTTGCTTCACATCATCTATAAAAATAAATGTTGTGGATAAGTCTTGTCGAGATTTTTGTGATCTTAGTAAACTTTTCCTTGCTCTCGCAGTAAACTTTCGAGTAAAAATATACTTTACGAGAGGTAAAACTGCTTATTTCATTTGACTGTACTTGCTCGTGATTAAAACCTCCAAAAAAGTCTAGTCTGATAAAACTTTTCAAGTGAATAGATGTGTTCCTATTTCCATGAAATCGTTAACTAAATTTTAATGAGAAATTTTATAATTCTATTTTACATAGAAGCTTACCTCGAGGAACAGGAATTACATATTCCATGGTCGCCCAATTATAATTTTACAAAAATTTTCCCTCCTCTCGTAGAGCCAAATATCGGCGCAGTACGCCGGGAGCAAGGGTCTGAGCATCCCGGGAGTGGGCCCGCCGCCCTCTCTCATGTTCATCCCCTTCCTGGACCAGCTGAGGACACTCCCGCCGGTGAGCGCGGCCGCCGCGGCCGCTGCAGCCGCAGCCGCCGGCATCCCGCCGCAGCAACTGTCTCAGGTCTCCATGGCCAAACCTTCGCTCGCCGCCAACGTAAGTCAAATGCGAGAAGTCATCTTCTCCAGGGTATATTTGCGAATAGAAGGTAAAGAAAACTCCGTGGGTGCATCATATGGATCTGCTCAATCAAGTGCTCTTCTGGCATGATCATATCCTCTGGATGCAGATGTACTCTTTATTTTGTTTCTTCAATACATGAACGTATATCGTATGCTGGGGTGAAAAAGGATAAACTAGATCGAGATAGGCCCCTGAAAATGTAGAAAACCGGGAGGAGATTCTCTGATATTCAACAAAACCTACCTTAACCGGTAGAATACTTTTAAAAAATACATGAACCTGTCCAGCATTCTATTATTCTAGATGGTGACAAAATTAAATGTTACTTATTCAGTATTGTGGGCTATTTTTTATTCACCGGTCTTATGCTTGGATACGCTGGATGAAATTATTGGTATTTTTACTACCGCGTTTATTAATCAGATAGAATATGTTATTGTATTAATTTATCGTTAATATATATTATTTTTCAAAGTTCAGTTTTCAGCTAGCTACTGATGAAATTCTTGATCGATGGTTTCGCTCAGCCTTGATGTGGAAATAACGTTTCTTGAATTAAGTAAAACGTGCAGTTGTAAATTTAAATTTGTAAAGGAAATAAATTTTTGTTCGTTAGGTTGAATTTTTTACTCTCTCCGTTCTGATTTCCGCAACACATGGTACTTCACTGTAGCAGCCACTCCAATGTATTCTATGGCTACGTTTGGTTGGGTCGTTGGTGTTGGGTTGGATTGGGTGTGGTGTATTGTGTGAAACTTTGTATATTGTTTTCCACAGAAACATTTCAAATATTTTAAAAATTTCCAGAGAATATAATGATAACACCATTATTAATAGTTGTCGAATTTGACACCAACTGAAATAGTTCAGCAAAGTGAAGACTGTAACAGAATACTCGCATTTGAGTGGCTACAACAGAGTAGTACAGAAACACCTCTTTTAATACAACGGCCGCATCAATAGTTCAGGTTAGAGCTCAAAGAACCGCGCGTATTATGGTAATAAAATTAAAAGTTCATTGGAAAACTAATTATTCAAAAAATCTGGAGTTATCGGAATAAAATCCCAAACCTTACCTATTGTTTTAATAATAAAGTAAAGCGCTTGAAACCCCTCGATCGGTCGATCTATCTTGTCGACCCAAGTACCTATGCTCTGCGATAAAGACCATAGGATAATGTCTCCATTTATAATTATATAGCATCAATTTAAATGTATCTGTGCGATAAATGTAGCTTCGTAGCTGTTTGTTTTACTCTAGGCACTTCATTGAACAATCTAACAAATATGTATTGAAAATGGCGTCATGTTAACTATCGAATTGCTTGAATGAATTCACAAAGGTATAAACGAGAGATGGGAATTTAGCCCGTTATGATGCCAAGCCTGCATTCTTGCATGGTGAAAACAAATAATATTGCGAAACGTTCAATGAAGTGCCTCGTGTAGAACAGCCCTTAGATCAATGCAAATGCGTCCATTTGCAATGTGTGTACCTACCTCATCACTTACCCGTCGATTCCTAAATCCAGTTGATCCCCCAGGTTCCGTGGGTGTCGGCTACCGCGCAGCTGGCCCACATGTCCTCGGCGAGCGCGGACAAGACCTCGCCGCCGCCGATGGTGCAGCAGTCGCCCGGCCAGCACCACAAGCAGCCGTCGTCGCAGCCACCGACTTCGCAGGCGCCGCAGTCCAACCAGCAGCAGCAACACTCACCGTCCCCCTCGCCCGCCGTGTCCCTCGCCGCTCCCATGCACCTCCCGCACCCGCCGCCGCATCACCACCCTCACCTGCACCCGCACGCCGCCCCCTCCATGCCGCCCCAGAGCTCGCCCCCGCACCACTCGCCATCCGCTTCCTCTTCCGACCCCGACGCCCCGCTCAACCTGTCCAAGCCCAAGGGGGGCGCCATGCAGCACCACCACCCGCACCACCACGCGCACCCGTCCCCGCAGTCGCACCACCCGCTCGCGCAGCAGCCGCACGGCCTGCACCCGCAGGGCATCGGAGGGCTCGGCATGGGCGCGGCGGAGCAGCCCGTGGCGGCCACCGCACCCAAGCTCCTGCCGCCCAATTTCGTGATGCCGAGGGCCTTCCTCCCGTACGCCGGTCTGCCGCCGCACCTCAGCCCGCTGACCCCGACGAGTAAGTGCGATGATATTCACTCAGATACCCCGTGATCCACGCTCACATGAAAGGATCGTAGATAAAGCTGGCGCTACTGAAAGAATTACTGGAAGCAGTACCGCTGGCAGCACGAATGGAGTTTATACATGTCACTTTTTGGAAAATGACGATAAAATTGAAATATATAAAAAGTTAAACCCAAATTGCTGCTTTCTAGCGTAAAACTACGTAGGCCTGACTATCACCATTCATGTACGCAGCACAAAGTAGGTAGAGGGATACTTGCATGACTAAGTAAACTGCAAAAAATCTGACTTACACCACTTTACTCATTACGGCTCATATAATTGAATTTTTGTCTTGCAACCATTAGAAAAACATGACCTCTAATTGTCATGGATGACAAAATCGAAGTTTCAGCGTAATTTTACTCTCGCATTGAGCGCGAAATTGCATGAAAAAAAAATATTGGAACCTTACCACCTCAAGGGTTAGGTACAGAAATTTTTTTTCAGAATAGAAGTCAAAATACGGTATCCAGTGAAATGATTATTTAAAAGAAGGCAAAAATGTTTGAATTAAGTACTTGCTTTGACTGACAACTTCTCGGGGGAACTTTCTTCAAGAAGGGAGTAGGTTGCCACTGGTCTCAACTGGTGAACTCCGTTATTACATTTTTGAAAAAAGATCCACCTGACATGGCTATCGCGCGCCATTTGTCGATTGATTTTTCAAATTCTGTAATGCTAATTTTATTTGCACTATTCTGGAAAAACAATGACAATACCAGGACAACCCACTAACAATACCAATGCTTTCGGGGTCCAAAGGGAGTCTATCAGATTCCATCAGGTCGGATAATGTAGGTCACATTGTAGTAGCAAATGACGGGAAAAAAGGAGAAGGTGTCGCAGATGTGGATCACAAAGTGTTTTTGTGCAAAAAGTGCAATGTTCCATTGCTTTTTCACTGTCTTCTACAATTTCCTAAGTGAATATATCAGTTATATAAGATTTTATTCCTTCAAATATGTACAATTGTTTTTTAATTATTCGTAAAATGCTGATTTACCGAGCATATGTAATTAAGATTAGTTTTTATGCGTTTAAAACGATAAATTGATTGTAATTTGGTAGTAGAAAAGTCAAAATAAATATTATTCGACACTTTACGTCATTTTCATTTTTTTGCATACCTAAACGCCCAACGTTGCGAAAACGCAACATTTATTTAGTAATATAAATAACGATGGCGAAACTATTAAACTTATGAAACATTATATTTCACACTAAATCAACAAATTAGTGTGAAAAAATTACTAAATATATTACTTTTTAATGGCTTGGGCGGAAATGGGTTAATTGTACAACTGTTCCACTCAATATGGCCGATTGCACACTGTCATGGTTTCAATATTACCCTATACTATGAAATTAAATTAAAATATACTTAATCTATGTAACTAAAGGACTTGATTTTCCCATCTGCAACCACAGCAGGGAAGGGAGGAGGATCGGGAGGCAAGGAGGGGATGCTTTCGCCGCCTCCGATGCAGCCCCCGACGCACCAACCCCAGCCCCAACAGCATGGGCCCCCACCCCCGCCGCCCCCAGGGATGCCTCCCACGTCATCGGCGAACACCTCGGCCGCCATGTCGGCGGCGGTGGCGGCGGCGGCGGCAGCGGAGAAGCAATTCCCCTTGCACATGTACCTCCCCCCGCCACCCCCGCCGCCCCCGCCCCCTTCCCACCTGGGCACCGGCCACCACCCTCACCACCCACACCATCCGCACCACCAGCGAGGCCAGAAGCAAAGCTCAGAGGAAGCGGCTAGGAAGGAGGAGGCTGATTTCATGGCTGCTGCTTGTCAAAGTAAGGCTGTGTCTAGATTGGCAATGAAATCCTACCAAACAAACCGTCTCTGTATTCATGCATATAAATGGATGAGAATTAATTGTTATTGAGTGGCTATGGGGACCAGTCTGTGACTTTTGTCACCTGTCAACTAAGTTTGAATGTCTTTCTTGTGGCCTTTATGGATAATCAAGAGCCAATAAACCTCATCTATCTCAATGGTTGACTGTGTTGGCAACAATAACAGTTAAGTACATCTGGGAAAGAGGTTGTACATGATATGAGTGACTAGAGTAGCTAAATTAGTAGTTTATGTCACCGAAACAGTCAAAAGTTGAAAAACCCCAGGTTAGGGAATTCCCAATATTAATAATGGCAACTTTCTCCAGAGGGGTGAGAGATGCCAAGTATTACTTTTGGCAAAGCAAATACTTGCAGCACATCATGAAGGTGATTTACTACCCTAAAATGGAATCAGTAAAATGAACATTTCTTGATGAATTTTTATTTCCAGACTCTTGGGAGAAGCATGTATTAGGTTGAGTGCAGATTTACCTTTTACTATAAGCCTCATGATGCCGTAATATTTATATATAACTCTAATATTAATATAATAATATTTATTTATAACTCTAAAATAGGTTCCCATGGAGTGAATGGACTTTATGATTATGGAAAAGACTTATACAGATAACTGGACATTAGTTGCCACCTTTGCTTTAATATTTCAATAGTTAAGCTCAGAGTCCTGAGTGGAAATAAAAGGAGTAGGATTTAGCTGGACAATGACTATATCATAAGCAGGGTCAATCCCAGGAATTTATTTTGGGGGGGGGGGGAGGGGGGGGGGGTTGACTACCATTAATTGGACATTTTCAGTCATCCTAAAAAAACTATAAAACTGTTACATCATTACATCTGTATAATAATGAGCGTAATAATAACTATTATACTTTTCAGATCAGTGATCGGAGTGTTTAATGTTGTATTTGAGAAATACGTCTAGTTGTTCAAATTGATCGCCCCTGATCATAAGAGTTCATACTTGTATTACTAGATTCCAACCTATCACAATAATTCTATGACTCAAACACAGGTGTATGTTGTCTCTTGAAGAGGCTTTTGTATGCTAGAATTGTCTCATGCTGTGAATTTTGTCAAAATATCTTGGTGCCTCAGTTTTGTGCAGTCTAGCAAAGGTCCAAATGCTTCTTCTTCCAAGGTGTGAGGAAGACGCAAGTAGTGGTGATAGATCAGTTAGAAATTGCCAAATGCTATCTGAGAGGGGGAGGAGTAAGAGAGGGGAGTCAAGAGGCTCATGGTTTCTGACAGTTTGACCAAAACTTAGCTATAAGGTTTGGCAGCACAAAACTCAGGGGCAAGATTAGGACATGACTGAGGCTTGGGGGTGACTGAAATTTTCTGAGGCTTAACTCTGCATGCATAATTTCCATTTCCCCTTAGTGAACCACAAGCTGGATGCTCCCTCCCCTACTTGACTACAAAAGCACAATGATACTAAGCCTAGTTTCATTTTTTATGCAAGTAGAACTGGTTTTCTGGTTTTTTAAAATCATTTTTGCATAATTTTTTGCATTAAAATTCTATTGAGTATTCTCAGCCCAAAATTCAAACAGCCACAACTGGAGACCCCCAGAGTATATCCTTAAATGCAATTCCCCTCATGAACTTTACTTTCTCTCAAACAAACCAAGCAGCTGAGCCCGAAGGAGGTGAGACATACACTACATTAACCCTTAGAGTGCCGGGGAGCACTATCGTGCTCCTCCTGTTTCTCGCAAAAAGTACCAGGAGCGCGATAGTGATCCTCCTGCAATGTCACTCTTAGATGCTGGTATTTCACTGATTGTTCACAGATGGCACCTATGCAGATTACTTATGAAGCTTAAAGCAAAAATGCTACAGCAATTTTAGCATAGTACCTAGAAAATCGGTTGGCACTCAAAGGGTTAATACCATGAAAACTTCTAATTGTAGGATGACATGGAGGTGGATGATATCCAGTTATTTTCGTGCTAAAAATATCATAAAAATACAAAGCAGGCAATAAATTCTTTTTAGTCAATCCACTGCAAAATCAAATGTGAAGTTGACCATAGAATAATTGTTTAATTGAACAATTGCATGCCTTAGGACATGATGAAGATGCCATTGGGTTGAGGCTTCCTACACCAAGCAGTTGAGGAAAGGGTCTTGTGTGGCACTGGTTTGAGTCTTTGGTCGCACCTTGGTCCATATCAGTGAGCTGGCATATCATATAGCTATAAAGCCATGGTAACATCCTGTTCATTCCCTGTTGTTCAACACTTTATATCTTGTAAAAATGGTATTGTTATGCACTGTGAAATCTGAGATTGGCTAGCAGAGAAATCACAGCGAAAGGGTTCAGAGCAATACTGATAGATGAAGGGAGGTGATTTCAGGATAAAATATGGCAATATGGCATATATGGAAATTATCATCATAATCTACATCTATACATATTTCTTGTATGTTAATCTATATCTATCTACTATGTCTGTGAACATATATGCTTACACAAAATATTTAATTTTCAGTGTGGGGACAGGACCCTTCTTTCAAAATGGCAGAGGAGAGTAGTGAAAAAGGTTGGTGTTTCTCTTACTAGATGGTTTAAGTTTTATCCCTGTCCCACATACAGAAATAATTTTTTAACAGTTTATGTTACAATTGTCACATATCAGAACTTTTACCCTTTATGAATGATGATAAAGAAATCCAGAAATCCAAGGAAATTCTCCAGCCAAAGAAATTTATATCCCCAACCTTTTGGCAATAGGTTATTACACATAGCATTAAAGATGAATATGAATAACCTATTGAATCTCAAAGCATCTAAACTCTATAAATTATTTATATAATAATTATTTTTTTACATCACATATCTTATGATTTAGTCTGAAATTCTGAATATGATGCTGCTGATTTTCGCATAGAATAGATTGTACAGTGACATATTTTTGTGCCAGCAAAACTTATTGGATTACTTTTAAACTACTGATAGGATAGTGGAATTTTTTGTCAATATAATCATATACATATAACATAATGAAAATATAGCTGTGAGGGAATAACTCAAAAGGGCTCATGGAACAGCTCTTCTTTTCCTAATGTGACATTTTTTCCAAATAATTTTCTTAACAAGGTGCCTAAAACTGAGGGCCTATTTCTGCTCATTATATTGATGGAATAGGTTGGTACCCAATAATACCCATGAGGAAGTTCATCGATCAGGTGCTTAACATTGGCACACTTTGCCGTTGAGGCATTTTGCTTTGACTACTTTCCTCATGTAGATTTCAGTGTTTCTGATACATCAAATTAAGGTAGTCGTATCACCTCTGCAATGAACCTAGCATAACTGTGATTCAGAAACTAAAGCAAGTAGGTGCCTAAGCGGGAAACTTATTGATTTGTGTAAATGGGCTACAGCAACTGATACACATGCATGAAACAACATAGATTATTGAAAACTTTACATGAAGCATGGAATCGCAGAAATCTAGAACTATATTCAGTGTAACAAACATTTATCAATTGAATGATATTTACTTGCAATCTCTAAGAAATACATAATCCTAGAGCCAGTGTTAATGGACTGATCAGGGAAACTGAAAATTTAGGAGAGAGAGAGGTAAATTTGAAAGCAGGTGGTCCCAAGAGCTCAAATTTTTCCAGGCATTACTATTGATTGAAACAAAATGATGTTGCAATGTTGACAGCAAAACACATCACCATGGGCTTAGCCAGGATTTGTGTTTGGGGGCAAGATGCTTACCTTTCACTGTAGATTCATGCTATTGGGGGAAGGTAATCACCCTGTCTGGCTTGTCATATAGCAAGTTTGGAATGAAATGTCTTGATCAGGAGAGTACCTCCTCTACTGCCAATGCCCATGCACATCATCCTATTCAAGGCACGTTAAAATTTAAAACTGAACAAGAGTTTTTATACAACGGCCAAAAAAGGTATAATACCATAAACTGATGTTTAAAAATGCAGGAATTTAGCAGAAAAGGCCACTGCAGGATATTAAGTGAGGCCTTCCAGCAAAAATGATGAGAAGTTATCACTGAGAATAGTCCTAACCTCATGTCTGATCAAGCTCTTGCTCAAAGCTTCCTCAAAATATTTCTCTAAGTTCTCTTGCCTTTGCCACCATATCAGAGGATCCATATTTAGCCGACACTTCAACACTGGACTAGAGCATTGTCTTCATGGATGAGGTGACTGCTGTAACTGAAAATTGGCCCCTAATTTATGCAGAAGGGACCTGTGACATGCCTTCAGGAAGCCGTTGAAATTAGATTGGATATGAATAATTTCAGTGGAGGTTCTGGGTGTAACCTGAGCAACACCTGGAACTCCTGCATTAGAAAATTAAAACGAACAAGATCATCAGGTAGCACGAAATCCTAAATGACATCACATGTGGCATTCCTCTTTCACAAAAGTAAGACGCCAATATCTGGTCAGAACAGTTACGCTCTATCCTGAGGTTGATGCTGAAGTTGAGAGTTGAAATACCAGCCATTATGGACCCTCTTATCAGTCCGTGGGAATCCCTAGAATCAGATCTGTGGGAAACCCTAGAAAAGTTTGAGTTGCTCATGTGCTGGGATAGCACCAGATTCTATAGTTCCTGGAAATACTCCATGAGCATTTTGGACCTTGTATACAAAGATTTAATTTGCTAAATAAGTAAAATACAAAGGGTAGCCTCACTCTGCCCTGAAAATGAACTCCATGAGCAAACAGAAAGTTTTACACTGTTGATGGAAGGACCAGGATGGAAGCCTTTAAAGTTGTAGAGATTATGTGCTTGGATTACTTGGAAAATTCATATTGAGCATGAATATTTATGCCATGGAGGATATTATTATATCCCCATTCTTCATATGTAGAACAGATAGATGAAACAAAATAAGATAGCTAATAATAGATGCAGTCAAATCAATTGGCATGAAAAATCCTTCTTTCCATGAACCATCAGAGGCTATGACAAAAATGACATAAGACACATCATTAACAAACAATTAACCATGGCTCTCTCCCCGTCGGTTTACCTATTCCCCTCCCTTTTATGGTTGGAGTCATAACACCCTCTCCCACGAGCCTCTGCAGTACCTACTTGTAGGGTAGTAGTATTTAGACATACCACACAGTCTGGTTACAAAGCAAGCTAACTTTATTCAATCCCTTCCCATCTCCTCCCATTCAAACAGAATATGCAAAAAAAATTAGACTGCATGATGTATACCTATGTGCTTCTTCTACGATCTCATCCAGCCTTATCAATTTGAATAGTTCTAGCTCTCCCTGAAAATTTCAATGAAGTTAATCCAATATTCTAATCCCTGGTACAAAACTTGGGAATAAAGATACAATATATTTATGTTCTCAGTCTTCTCTCTGCCTCTATGTTCCTCATATAGTTTTATTTAGTGACACAGTTTTGAATGGTAACCAGTGGAGGTGAGAGAGAAAGGAAGGGATTCAACAGTGAATTCATCAAATGCCTACAATTGAATACTATTCCTACCTAATTATTTACTAAACATCCATTTACTATATGTGTAGTAATTTATACATCATATCCGATGATTAATTTATTAATTATGTTTGTTGAATATTTTACACTTTTGGGATTGACATGCCCACTTTCAGATCCCAATGCTTTGTGGCTATGAATTAAATTAAGTAGCCTTCATAGAAAACCATTCATTTCAACCATTTACCAATGCTTTAAATAGGATGATTTGGTATTGTGACACGATTTTATTGAGTCAAACTTGATTATGGCTATTTAACACAGCCTTGTCTTGAAAAATACCAGCTGGCCTTGATACCTAAGCTGACATAGCAAAATTCATATGGATATAGTTTTATTTTCAATAGTATAACTTAACTTTTATTGCGGAATTTTCCCTGATCAAAAATGTAATTCCGTGATCAGCCCTGATTCTGTGATTAACTCTGCTGTAAATGTAACCTTACATTCTTATTCTCTTTCATTTTCTTCTACAAATGCCAATGTATTATGTGAGCTCTGTCATTTGTTTTCACAGTTCACTCCTTCTAAAAAGCTTCAATTACATATCTTTTTTTCTTGCAGCTACCAAAATAGTCAGACAGCAAAAGAGGGAAAGTGAAAACAAACCACATATAAAGAGACCAATGAATGCATTCATGGTGTGGGCTAAAGATGAACGCCGAAAAATCCTCAAAGCATGTCCTGACATGCACAATTCCAATATTTCCAAAATTCTTGGTAAGTGAATGACCATATATAAGTTCTTTTACTTATTAGATACCCACAATACAAATATTGTATTCACAGTTTAATGAAGCTTCTGCTTTAGAGTGAAATTTGGAAAATCAGTTGATGATGAAATTAAACCGAGTAACAGATTATTAAGCATCATGTTTCAGAACGTTATCCAGTTACCTCTTCTCTAGTCTTTAAAAATCATTCCTGGATGCCACCATTTCCAATGATGGGTATTAAACATAAATCAATTTTTATAAATGCACAACTACTGTCTCTTGATGTTCTGATTCTCCTGTGCATTCATATATTCATTTCAGATTAAGAAATTCAACATCGTAACTCATCAAATTATTATTGGTTGGCTTCCAATGTCAAAGGGCTTGAAATGATCATATATAAGTCATAAGATCATATATTAATTCATTCCTCACAGGGTAGAAAATTTATTGGTTTGAAATTGATAACCCTCACATTTGTCTGGTTGAATCAAACTCATGGAAATATTTATTTATTATTTATTCAGGAGCACGGTGGAAAGCCATGACAAATGCAGAGAAGCAGCCTTTCTATGAGGAACAGTCAAGACTATCAAAATTACATATGGAAAAACATCCTGACTATCGTTATAGACCAAGACCCAAGAGAACTTGTATTGTGGATGGGAAGAAAATGAGAATTTCAGAATATAAGTCATTAATGCGTCAAAGGCGTCAGGAAATGCGCCAGCTATGGTGCAGGGACAATGGTCCAATGCCAGATCTGCCTCCTCCTTCATTCCTATCTGGGGGAAGTGGTGTCGTAGGGCCTGGTGGAAGTGAGCACCACATGAGTTCCGGCCTCATGGTTCAAGGCTCCCATCCGGCACTCTCAACTGCATCGGCAACCTCTGCTACCACGTCTTCTCCCACATCCTCCACAGCATCATCTCCTTCTGGTTCACATTCAACTTCAGGTGGTGGTTCCGGTTCAGGAATGGCCAATGGCAGCATTGGTGCTAATGCATCCTCATTCTTTTACCCAACGGACAGCCTCTCTCCACCATCAGATATCTTGGGTTACTCACCTGCGACAGGAGCTGGGAGTTCTACGTCAGTGTTTGGTTCAAGTCCATTACGGCATGAGGATGATTGAAGGTGACTGCTTCCATTGAAGTAGGTAGTTAACTGTGGGTGCATTGTGAGGCTGTGGTTTAAGTCATATGATGAAAACATGGAATAATAAGACCACTGACTCACCCTATGGCATTTTCTCCACACATTACAGTGGTGTAGCTAAAGTAAGTGAAAAACTGCTGTGTGAACAAAAAGCAGGTTTAGGGTGTGCGCATTAAGCTCAAAGAGTTTAATTGAAAGCCGTGTGGAAAGTTGTGGGTGTCATTAAAATGAAAGTGGATTTGTTGCCCATCCTCCGCATTCCTGAATAAGGTATTGATTTCAGAAGAATGGAATCCAAAATATGTCTAGTAAAAAGCATTTATCTACATATGTATGTATAGTACACAACGCTTACCTATTTATTTCATCATATAGCTTTCTAAAATGAAGTCATCTTGTATAGTAACATTCTATTAGACGGCATGAATGGGTTTCAGGCAATGGGATAACTCCATTACTTCCCCTTTTAATTAATGAGGGATACTGGTTAGTAATGGAGTCGCAAATACCTAATCAATTTGAAGCATTACCTTTCATAGCAATGTTGAAACCAATGAATTTCTCGTATTGCTATCTAAAGAAGTGGAGTCATACATTCATGGATGTTTTAGAGTCTGTACACACAAATATTTTATTTTTTGCCATTATTTAGTAATAGGTTGTTTTCTCCCGAGAGCATAATTTATGAAAATTGGAGCCTATTCAAGTATTTGAGATTGTCAGCCTTGAGAAATGTAGAAAAAAGGTGGTAGTTACATGAATTATTCACAAAAACATTTTAAATTGAAAATACGTACCCAAATATCATCTATGCGTGATCAAAATAAAATTTTAGGCTTAATTGATCTTTGAAGAATTAGTTAACATGATAAACAGATTTACTTCAATGGCTGACTTTCCAAGATCACCTCATTAGGTTTGCCTTAAATAATGAGTGAACTAATGTAAATATTATTATGACTTCCAATGAAGATCTCTAGTTGTTTTGACCAATTGGTAATGATTAGTAGGCTAGAAATTGTTGAGTTAAGACTATTACAATAAGAGTCTTATCAATAAATTATATGTATATATTATTCTTTTGTGAAAATGTCATAAGTTTTATAGCTTTTTGTTTACTGTTATATGAAATTTATATATCATTGTTCATTTTCTTGGATAATTTATTAGATACTGTACTCTGAAGAGTCCTGTCAGGGTGATCATACTTGTGTATTTAAATATAATAACACTGTGGTTGATTGTGCTTTAACTTCTCTATAATGAGCCAATGAACGTCCAATTTTCATTAAAAAATTTCAATAATAATAATCATCAATTAGGTACTTTCATTTGGTAATCATTTTATTTTTAGCCTCAAAATGGAAGCATTTGCTGAGCTAGAGAATACAATCAAGTAGTATTCGATCAGTCACCTAATTCTTCCTTTTGTATAACATGTTATAGAAATTGAAACACATCTGGTATGCCAAATTCCATGGTGCAAAAATAACACAAGGAGATTGTGACCCAGAGCCATCAATGGCAAAATAATACGTACAGGAAAAAGAGAATGCTGCATTTACAAGAAATTAAAAGAAAACTATAAAGGCAACAGTAAGGACAATTCTGTTTATAGCCATTGCTTTATCAAGATGCAACTCTCCATTTATAATGTTTTACCTAAATATTATTTATTTTTGATGTGAACTTAGAGGAACATGTTTTTGTACTGTTAGAGTCAAGAAGATTGGCTTCTTTCAGGCATGATTTCAAATTTTTGACAGTTTAAGCAATTATTTACCTCACAAATGGGCCTTAAAGATTGTGCAATCAGTTAAAGAGTTTTTGGTGTTTCTAATAATCATTAGAAATGGTTGTAAAAAGTAGCATTTATGGTCTAATGGTATATTAAACTGAGTAATTCCACCTAACAGCTTCCTCCTCATACTGATATTGTTCCAGGTGAACAAAGGTATATTGATTTTCAAAAATGTATTAATGTTTGTGATATAGCCTAGTATGCCTGTTTGACTGTTTTGTGCAACTAAAGCTATATGCAGCTATAGTTTACCATAATCAAATGTCATAACCAGCTACTAATAGTTTCAAATAATACAATTGTTTTCACAATTGAAAAAACTAAAGATAATAAGTTAAAATGAATTTTTAATGACTTTTTATAATCCAGTTTTCTATTGGATGAGTTATAGTAACTGAAACTGTGGCCAAATTTCCTGATGCAATCTCAATTAACTGGAGTAAGAGTTGAATTATTTGAACCTTACTCAAAAAGATGTAGGCAATAGTGACTTTGATTTGAAAAGATACCTGATGAATCTGGATAATGTGTGATTTGAGTGAGTGTGTTTTGTTATAAGAACACAAAATCTAGATACAAAATTGAAGTATTAAAGCTTTCTGCACATCAATGTGTGAGCTGTTTCAGGTTTGAAATTCTGACACCTATAGGAATACCCAGTTACTCATATCAAAGCCCAAGTAGAAAAAAATGTGCGATTTGTTAAACATTCAAGCAGAGCCAGAGTAGGGAGAAGGACATCCTATGCAATCAGTTAGGCTGGTATCCTAATGGTGAAAGCTGTCAGAATGATGGAAGGCTTTCTCGTGGGAGGATATTCTGCTGGGCCTTCAATTCAATTCTTAGGGCTGTGTTTGAGTGGGTGGCCCCCAAATTTTAGGCTCAACTGCTGGTTACCAGGCAGTTGAACTGGCTCTGTCTAAAAAGATTGCATTTATAGCAAATAAATGCTACTTTGAAAATATTTTTTAGGTTGCTAATACTTTCATTTGCTGTGTACTTCTATTGTTTTTACTTGAGGCGTTTTGGATGTGTTGTGCAAGCTATCATCTCAACGAATTCAATATGGATCAACAGAAGCCTTCAAATGCCAAGACTCTAAAAGTTCCCAGCGCAAATTGATGACAATTTTAGCAACTATGCTATTTCTACAGTATTTCCATGTTACAGTGAACGCCCAGTTTTAAATGCTTAGTCTGAATCTACATATTCCTTAAGCCAGAAGGAGATTCAATGACACTAGTGCAAAAAGCGTTATTGTCATCCTACATGAAGTTCGAGAAATCATGAAACGAATGTTTTCTCACAGTGGCAGGCTCGTTAATGTGCCAAATGACTCAGTAGTGACAGCAGCCGAAATATAATGTACAAAATCCAAAGAGAATGAGTGAGCGTGTATGAGACTATTTCATCCACGAAAGTTAAGTGGATACTTAATAGATTTGTGATAAATGTGCTATTGTAATGTGAACAATTGCATTAGTTATAATTTGTTTGTTGGATGTAATGATTGTAAATGTGCAAGGTATAAAAGCTGCCCTCAACACTCGATTTAGTTTTAAACCAGTCTTTACTTATAGAGCATTTGTGCACAATCAGCCAGCTCTGCAGTTCAATATTGAAGAAATGAAAACTGTCATAGTCGTCTTATTGTTGTATTGTACAACTGAAATGGTAAATAAACTTTGAAATATAGACTTTGCAGCAGCTCAACTGATTACATTGACGTCAACAGAGTAGTCAAAATTGTCTACCAACGATATTCATCCTATTTAATGGTACAGATTACAATTAAATGATAGTAAAATGATGAAAAAAATTGCTACGGAATTACGTTAGCTAAACGTAGTCATGACAAAATTAAGGAAAAATTAAAGTAATCTGACAAAGTAATGCATGCGGGTAAAAGACATGATTCAAATAAAGAGTAACTTCTCAGTTAAATGTTTGCATATAACTACCAAACATCGAGGTCAGCAGTTAGCAACAGTGAAAATAATCAACTCTCCTTTTTGATAAAATATGACTAAAACTTGACGACGAGTAGTATCAATCGAGTAATTAACCTCCTGCCATGATTATTCAAAACACGCACTTCGCCAGTCAACTGTTAATGACTATCGCTGCTCCAATGCCATCTATATGCGGATGAACCAATCTACCACTTTAGTCATGGTCGGATTCGTGTGCATGCGGAGGTTGTTGCTTCAGCGCAAGGTGAGATTTTTACGGCAATATTTAGCACTCGATTGCTGTTCACACGTTGAATAATAGTTCAATACTGCATATTTTATCACAATGTTTAAATTCTGTTGATGTCTTAGCCTTTTATGAAACATGACCTTGGAAATATCCCGTACATTTAGTTATGTGTGACACACCTCCTTCAAGAGCCAATAGTGACATTCATTCTTTGTGGGTCAGTTCTCATTTTCACCAATCAGGAAACAAGAATGCCATGTGGTTTAACCCCATGGCCTTTAAGAATCTCCCTTGGTCTAATTCAAGATCATGCCCTGCAGTTATTGTTAACAAGGCCCCTATCATGAAAACTGGCCATAAACATGAAATCAGTGTTGGCAATGTTCGCTTAAGATTGTTTGACTGATATAAAATTCTGTACAGTTTTTCAGCTCAGCCCTTTTCAATCCATCGATACGAGGTAGATGGCTATCGACGAAATTAAACAGCACGTTCAAAGTGAGTATTCTTGAACTTAGTACCCTTCTTTACCCATTCCCGCCATTTCAAGTTAATGAGTGGGGTAACATCCTCACGTTTTCGGCAGTTATGGTTTTCAGTTTAGCTTGTTTTCTGGTGATGAATGTAAGGCGTTTCTAAGGTTATTGTGAAGCTGCAAGATTTTTAAAGATGTAGGCGAAGGAAATCTTCGAAATATTGGTCCTGCGGAAATATTGAGTGTAATCATCTGAAGCTTTAATTAGCTGAATAGTAATGTGAGGGACTTGGCAGTGGTGCATTGTGGCTGTCAGTTTTAAGGGCTTTATGAATATTATAGCCCATTTTCTGCGAGACTGGTTATTCTAGTATTTTGCGATGTCTTAAGCCTTGCGGGCTACTTGTTTGGGGAATGTCATGGAATCATGGTGTGACTTTGCGAAAATATTTTTTTTAATCAATACGGTGTTGTATCCAGTGAATGCAAGAATATTATTGTGTGTTCTAACTATCATTATCAAGTAAATACTAAATGTTTGAGTATGTCAGTGAAATATTGCTGCAGAACGTAAACTGAGTGTCATCAAATATGAAATGGAAGAATTTAACTGTATTTAAGAGATAGGAATTGAGAAATCATATGTACGCTAGTGAATCTACTACTTGTTATGAGTGAAAAGTACTATAATGAAGCGTACTTGAGAGCATCCCGGCATTCCTCTTTGATAGGATCTTTCTTTTACATCTAATTCTAATCTAAGCGAGTGAAAATTCTTTATTACTTAGAGTTATTTACTAATATGCCCATTGGGGTATCTTGTAGTGCGTGTAGTGATTTTCTAAGTTCCTGAGTTGATGTAAATCCATGCGTGAGTTGGCGATGACTTCTAACATTGAGATTGAGCGTTAGAAATTCATGGAAAATCTATTTTTTATAGCTCAGCTCTGCTGGAAAATTTAATATTAGAGTTATTGATATTAATAACAATATTGTCATCATCATTAGATTGATAGCGGTTTACTCTATCGATGCTATTAATAAAATTTAGAAATTAAAGTTCAGAGTGAAGAGTAGGTTGAGGACAAATAACATCGAAATATAGCTTAGCAACTTTCTCTGAATGGTGGGAACCGGGAATCCTGTGGTTGACATCCTCTCGTATAGTGGATCACTTGAAGAGCTTGAAGTCTCTTTTAAATGTTGCCAATAGCTATTAAAAATGTGTGATATCGAACACCTTCCACCGTATGTTATAGCATTGAATGATGGTTTTCAGTACACCCCTATGCTCCATTTCTTACTCCTTCCTATTATATTTGAAATGAGGAAGAAACAGTAGTAATCATTGTTATACTCTTGGCTGAGTCAAGATGTGTATTGTCCCCCATAAAATATCCTGTTAGTCACTTGAACCTGGCTATGATCAAATATGTTTCATATTTTTAGCAGTGTTTTTAATTATTCCTTGTAAAATCCCTTTAGTCTTCAAAGGAAGAGCCAAATAATATGTTCAGGGAATACAGATGACTTAATCACATGTGCTTTTTCTCAGTACAACCCTAGTATGACCTCGACCTACTTGCCAATGGATGATAATTGGATACCTGTGTTGGTCTGGCCTGGGTTGTTTAGACAGGCTGTGGTCATAGGATGAGGCTTCCCTCTATGTTGCAGGGCTTCTTGTCATTACTCCCTTTGTGATGTGTTAGGTACTGATTTTGAGTGTCTCTTAATTTCCGAACAGCTTATACTCACAGTTTCATGACTCATAATAGAATGCAGTTACAAATCATTGTTAAAGAATTAGGTGATAAAACCTATTTTGTGATTAGTTAAAGAAATATTGGTGTGTGCATTTAATTCTGTATTACATGTGTTTTTTAAAGACCATCTTCTGCTTGTGTTGTCCAATAAATTAGTTTAGTCTTTTATATCTGTCTTAAAAACACAGAATGATAGGTGACTAGTGTAGAATTGGGGGGATTCATCTATTAGCAATTCTCTTGAAATTGGATTCTTGTATTTCACTCTACCTCAAAATACTTTCAATCTAACTTTTACCAAATTTTACTTTCCAAATACTTTCTAAATTGCATCATTTTTCTACTATCTTTCTTGCATATCTGATTTCACCTAAACTTCCAGTCATTAAAATCCCAGAGAATAAACTTGTTAAAACTTAGCAATGTCCACTGGATTTATTGTAGGTACTATGCGTTTCAACGCTTATACACCATCATCAGGCACCTTTGCCAAGTTTAACCAGTTTTATTCTTTTATTCTCTTAACAAAATGTCCCACAACATCTCGCCGGACTTCGTTGAGTTTATTAAAATCCCAATTTTACCTTCTCCATCTAGCTGAACTGCTGCTACTTAATGCCTTCCTACAATTTCTTTTCATCCTTTACAATGGCCTCTACATCCTAGTTTTTCCTACCATATTGCCTTTTATCTTCCCCTGTTTGCCCAGAGGAGAAATGGTACAGCAAAGGAATTCAAAATTAATGGTGAATCAATCTCAACAAGAGATATCTGAAAACTTCTTGGGATATATCTAAAAAAAGGTATGTGAGTTGGGGTTGCTCTCTTTTGTATTGTTATTGTTATGGGTCAAGGTTTTATACATTCTCCTCTGGGTCATGCATAACTTTTAAGGAAAAAGGGATGAGTCAAAAGAAATTGCTTTTCTAAACAATTGTCTGACCCCTTTTTAAACTTTCTTGGCTCCCCCATGAAAGGTATAGTGTATGGGAAATATATATGGGGATGTATATAAGAATAACTGTATGGGACTGTCTTGAATTATATAGGGCATTAAATAATTTGAAATTATTTAAAGGAATGGAGCCAGATATGTATTATGAAGGCATAAGAGTGTAAAAGACACGATGAGAATATTATTTATGCTTTGCTGGAAAAAAGGAAAATTATGAGACTGCAACATGTTTAAAATCACCAACTAGAATAAATGCTGGAAATATTTTAGTGACGTTTTGGAAAAGCTGAGTTGCATCAGTAAAAACGATCGTTCTCATGGAATTGGATATTGGTCACAAAGATCAAACACCATTTTTAAATATGAGAATCAAAGAGTGGAAGTCTGCCTGTAGATCTTATTGAGCCCTTTGCCTAAAGTGTACTTTCATTTAAGAAGAGATGTTTAAAATATTTCATATTCAGTTTTTATTGTATTTTGATTATTGATTATTTTGTGTTACTTTTGTGACATTACTCTCCGAGTCTCCAGTGAGCATCAGGTTTCATTGCCATGGCAAAGTCTGGAGACTTTGGAGGGGCTGTGCAGTGTCCTTAGCCACTTCCGATGCCTATGGGATAGGTGGCTGTGCTTCGTTAGGGATATGCATATGCTGCTGGAAAGTTCGGCCCCAAAATGAAAGCCTTCTGCAAGCATGCCACAAGTGATTTGGCCTGAACCATGTAGGATGGAATACACTTCATGCAATGCAGCAGTAAACCCTTAACTCCATAGACCACACCTCTACTGAGGAATATTAGTTTCACTGATTGTCCAGGTTATTGTTCAGATTGTCCAGATGTTCCTAAAAGTCAAATTGAAGGTTTTGATTGTTTTCCTATTTCCTCAAATCCATGTTCATTTGAGCTGGAACCAAAAACTCATGAACTTCGAGCATGTATGGTAGTCAAGGAAAACAATGTTGGGCTTGGTCACCTCCAGCTGCATGGTGGTGGAAACGTAGTCATTCCATCAGATAGCACAATTATAGTTCTCTATGGTATACTATATGTCTGGGAGCATATAGAATATCAGGTGTTTTGTTGATGCCATTATGAAGTTTTCCTATCTCGAACTGCCGCCTTTTGTGGTCACTTATTCAGTTATTGTTGGAAAATTGTATGTATCAGTCTATGGGTGAACACAAATGTGGCTCTGTGTCAATAATTGTTCACCCTGAAGGGGAATGGACTCAGTGGTGCCATTGCAGATTATTAAACTTATGAAAGAACACTGCATCTTAAATTAGAATATTTTTGGAAACTATTCCCCCCTAATAGATGTCCCTCTGTCTGTAAAATTTAGACTTTTCATGTCTTGGTTTTCTTGAATTGCTGTCCCCCCCCTCCAGCTTTGAGGTCCATTTCTCTCCCAACGTCTACCTATTGAAATCACTTCCACAAACTTCCCTCCCTCCACTGCACCTCCTCTATTTTTTCCACCCTCTTTCCTCCCCCCTCTCAGTTATGGATATATTCTGTACTGGACTTGAACATATTCACGGATGCCACCCATGTGATGAAACAGGTCATCTGGATATAAAACCTTTGTGGGAAAGTACTGTGCTATTATTGATTTAGTCAAAATATATTTTCACCTTGTCGTGCCTGGAAGTATCCAGTTGAAATATATCCTGACCGGGACTGCAGCCAGAGGGAAAGTTACTCAAAATCTTCAGCTGAGCTTGGCAGGCCCTGCATGTTATACCCACTATCTACACCTTGAAGGGGTCGGTGCATGAGTGTGACTTCATTCTGGTATGCATGGACAGTACACTCAGTCAGGACTTATGAGTTGTGGGGTGTAAGAAGGCAAACATCTGCTTCTTGAGTAGTCTATGCTTATCCATGATTCAACAGAAACAAGTATGCGTGGGCCTATTGGTATGCACCTTGAGCAAAGCATTCTGTATGCTCTGATATATTAAACCTTGAGGACAGCTGCCTTCAAGAACAACATGGATATGTCACTGTCGATTCTGTCAGATCTATGAATTTTGGACAGGTTTTGAGCCCAGACTGGTTTCCTCCTCTTCTACCCTCTTAGCTTCTTGAAAGAGGGAGACTGCTGCCACACTCACTGGCTATCTCAAGAGGCTGAGCATGGGATTTATACTTATTTACTTAAAAGCCTTAACCTAAATTTTAACCTGTGTTCTAATAGTAATTCCCATCCTAGTTCTTCTATTAAATTCGTAACACTTACACAATTATCATAATGGCCTTTAACAAATCTAGCGGATCTCCTTTGCACACGCTCTAATTCTTTTATCATACTTGAGTACTTGGCATGCTATATTCAGGGCGACTCTGCTGCGAAGATTCTCGACACTTATTAGACCGTAACTAAGTACCTACATAGCGTGGGAGATCATCGCATTAAGTCTGGCTGCTGAAGATTTTGGATGAAGGCATCTGATGAGGGTCATCATCTTTTTTATTGCCCCATCGAAGTTTTGCAACTCATTAACGTTCCATTTCATCTGCTGCTGGGGGTCCCTTTTGTCGATGTGATTGTTTTGGAGATTTCCCGAGATTGCAGTTTTTTTTTAATTGGTAGCCTAAAGAAAGTTTAGGAAAGAGAATTGGCGACTTTTAACCACGAATGCCTAAGAATGTGATTTTGGCGAATTGGCTCTTGACCTTTTACTCGGCGGGGATGGTTTTGTAAATCATTCATTGCGCTATCTTTTGCCGTTTGATTTTAAAAATATTGTCAATTAAGTGGGGTGAGTGGCCATTATTTGTGGCAGTGAGATTTACCATCCGTAGTTCCTTCCGAGTTAAACAGTAACCACATTATTCGCACAAATGTTACGATTGAAGCACAATATGATTCTTAAATCGAGTGGCGAGACTTTTTCCGACGTATTTCAATTTACTTATGATAACAATGGATGCGATACAAGTTAGCTTAGCATAAATGGGTTTAAATGTACGTTTGTAAGTGCAATCCTATTGCCTTTTAACCATGGAGTGAAATGCCGCCAGATATTGTGATAAGTATTGTCGTGAGGAAGTGTGAAGGATGTGGTCAGTGCTGGTGGGTTTCCTAACTGGAGAAGTAAAAAAATCCATTATTTATAAAAAATGTAGCTTCCAAAAAGTTCAAGGAGGAATTAACGTCTTTATTACATGTAAACTGAATGTTTGAGTTCTGGAATTCAGCCACTTTACGAACATATTCAAATCTTTCCGTTCCCGTCCTTGCGCAATATATATCGCCCACGTTGCGGTGGTGGGTAAAAAAAAACTTTGAATAGCGGTTGATCATATGTAATATTTTCTTTTCAAAGTGATACATGAAGAGATATCCATTACCCCCGTCGACAGCGGAGTTAGTGGATTAAGCAGTCTCTGCTGCTCCCAACGGCCTCCAGATTGGGTACACAGGGTATAAGGTTCACCGCGAGGAAGGACGCCTGCATACTCTTTTTTTGGGGGCCCTGTTGGGAACAGTTAATCGCGCAAAGCAATGTAATTCTTCACTCTATATGTTGGGATAAAAGAAGCTAATTTTCTGAATCTTGCGTTGAGTTCCCTGGAGAGGATATATTAATTGGGGTATCACTTTTTTGGACTCTTAAAAACTTGGAAGCACAAGAACTCGTGTTAACTAGTTTCCAATTATCTTTTTGAAGGAGTACGTTATGGCACTGTTTTAAAATGCCTTGCATTACACGTTGAAAACGACAGGTAAGAGTCCCTAGGTAGTTGACTGGTGTCAGGTTTCGAAATAAAATCGTAGCACTTGCTGTTATGATCACTTTTGTCTAGTACTACTGCTGAGTTTCCTTCATCTGCATTGATGGCCATCAGATTGTGTGTTTTGAACTTTTTTCTTTTGGGATCTGAGAGTCGAGAGGTCTTAAGAATATGTGTATTGGGAGAGGCGATGGCTATAGTACTTAGAAAGGCACTCCGCCGCTTAATATATTTTGAGCCCAAATTTTCATTGCATTCGGCGACGTCATACTCAACAGCTAGATTATTAAGTTCATTGAATTCACTGAGCGGTCGGGAACGTGTTTAAATCCTCTATGCTACAGAGACAGCTCCGCTTTGTCTAAGGTATGATTGGTAAGACTGGCAACCCTGGCCTTTAAATAAGTTAGGCGTATGTAGCCTGTGTAGGAGTTAAGCCGGTGGCCCTTCTTAATATTTTTCAGCTCTTCGTTTAAAATTAACATTTAAAACTGCTGCCTCTGCCTGTAGCGGCATTTTCGGAAAAACTTCGGTATTAACTAACACAGTAACCAAACGTGGTTACATTTGCCTTGCTTCGACCGAACTTTCTGCCAATACATACGTCCTTTTTCGGGTAGCCTACTCCGATATAACACGTGCCCGTAAAAAATTAACATATTATCGACCTTTCGCGGGTTGGTATCCAAAATAACCAAAAATAAACTACATGAATTTCAAGAATACTCTGTATTCATAAACGCTTTCCCAAGGTGACGAATTTGAAAAGTTATCATTTTATCCTAGAGGTAGAATTATTGGGAACATATTGTTCGGAAAAACTTACATTTGGAAAAATAATTATGCGGAAAATAAGACTGCGAAAATTGTCCGAAAACGCCATTAAATAATTCCTTTCCTTGTGGCATCTGTGGCTATCGTTCAAATTGTGCTGCCCAGAAAATCATGTTGCAGGGATGTAGGAGTACCTGCTTACCTCTGGGGACTTCCAGTTGATGGCCCAACCCCATATCCACTTGGTAGTTATTTAGTTACTACAATGATAAAAATGAAAACAGCTATTAAGAGTCCCTAGGTAGTTTACGTATTGCGTATGTAGATTCAAGTGAGTAGGAGTATTTTCAAAGAGCTGACGGTTTTTTTTGTTACGACAAATTTATTCGCCGCTACTATATTTTCAGCCTTACTGCTGTGTCATGCCTTCATAATGTATCCTATTGGTAATCGTCGTTTTTGTCTATCAACTGTCTGAAGGTTGATATGCTTCAGTTTTATACTCCTCTCTCTTGTGAGCTAGCCGTTTTACTGTGTAATCACCCCACGATAAGTGATTGATGGATAGTCATTTTCTTGCATCTAGTTTTTCACTACGATATCTCATAGACTCCAAGACACTTAATGTAGTGAATCGAAGTGAAAGCAATGGATTTTTGTTAAGTTAATTAAATTTTGAATTAGGCTCTGATGAAATTTTTCCTAATGTATGTCAGGGCAATTCACAGGGCATGGATGTGGGAGTGCAAAAATAAAAGCCGATTGAATAAGATATGGGAATTTAATTGTTCTTTAGGGTATTTAGCGTGTTCATGAAAATGTGGTGGGGGACATTCATGATATATGTATGCATGCAAAGAAAATCCACGGAAACCACTTGAACGTAGTTTAAAAAAATACTGCATGGTGCCGAATTTTGTCTGAAGAAAGCATAATAGATTTGAGGTTTTAGTATTTGAAGAAGACAGATGCACTAAGCTCGGTCGGAATACTATACAGCCAAACGACGTACCAAGACGTTGCAGAATTTGAATGGGAGAGAGAAATAGAATGGCTAAAAAGTGAGTGCTATAACGCGAAACAAAAGGTAATCGTAGAAGTAAAGGCTTATGAGGAACCGGCTTGGGGGGATTTTAAGCCTGAATCACACTTTAATTTTTATGCTAGTCCAGAGATAATCTAGTCGGCTGTAGCTTTCCAATTGTTGGGAGAGTGATAGCTTAAGCCATTTTTTTAAAATTTTTTGTTCAAGTCCAGAGGTTATCAAATCAGCTATATCTATACAGTGAAAGAGGCAGTTATGGTTTAAGCCATCACTCTCGTGACCACACGGTCATTTTTGCTGTAACTGACAGCATCATCTCGGTTATGTTTCTAATCCTCTGTTCACTTAAGCTCGCGCTGGCTTCACATTCCACATTTGCTGCCGTACCATATCATTGGCAGTAGTTCAAAACACGTACGTCTTCAGGGACGGTTAGCAATGGGTGGGTACAAATGATGGAAAAAGGGACAGGGATCCCCATCATCGCCGCTATTATTGAACTTGTGAATGGAAAATTACCATGGAATTCTGGCTTTAGGCAATGGTTTTCCAATGACACTTTTCGTCGTATTTGAACCTACTGATCAATTTGGCTTGATCGTAGAATTAAAAAACACTGTCTGGTGTCGAAATTTGACCAAAGAAAGCATAATAGATAGGATATTTTAGTATTTAACGAAGATGGAAGCATGATATCACATATTGCATTGGGGAATATTTGAGTGCTGTAACGCGAAACAAAAGGTGATCGTGAAAGTAAAGGCTTACGAGGGACCGGCTTCAGCCATAATTGGCCATTCTTTGGTTCAAGTTTGCTGACGTACCATATCAATTTCAGATTCTCGGTTGATTTAAACTCAGATTGGCGTCACATTTCATATTTGCTGCTGTACCATATCATTGGCAGTAGTTCAAAAGTCGTTCATATTCCAAGATAAATTATTACCCAGCTCCAAGCACTGAAAACCATTGGTGCAA
The DNA here is from genome assembly GCA_963169105.1 of Ceriagrion tenellum. Taxonomy (NCBI): domain Eukaryota; kingdom Metazoa; phylum Arthropoda; class Insecta; order Odonata; family Coenagrionidae; genus Ceriagrion; species Ceriagrion tenellum. The sequence continues at coordinate 29,621,671 of OY720640.1, forward strand.
TCTAATCCAATTCTGTAACAAATAACTGTTATTCTCACGTTATTCCCATCCTATTTGATTCATCTCTGCCCTCCTCCAAATTCACCGTTCCCCATCCTTTCTACCACGTATTTATTAAGTCGCTTTCTTGTTTGTTTGTCCTTCCGGGCAAAATCTTGCAACTCAAATTTAACCCACTTCCCGATTAGCTATCGACTCAATATTTTCAGTACAGATCAGATCCAGATGACAATGCATTCTTACGCTATATCTAGCCCTTCAGAGGCAATATGAGCCGCTATTTTCGACAATTTACATTTGTATTAATCGCTCAGCTGTTTGATTTGACAGCCATTTCCTCGCGTTGCGAGGTGGCCCTGGGAAAGGAACTGGCCCCCCTACCCTGAATGTGTGAAACTCACACGCCTTTGGCTTAGTCTGAGGTGAGCTCTACCCTCTTCTACCCCAAACCAACCTTCAGGTTGAAGCACTGAGTGAGTGAGCCATTTTACCACGTTTTTATTAAGTCGCTTTCTTGTTTGTTTGTCCTTCCGACTGACCACCCGACAAAAATATCGCGAGCGGAAGGCGTCTGCAGCTGGAAATCGAAATGAAAGCGATCAAATTTCTCACCTTGCTAAAAATCGAAAGCGAAAGTTCTTAGCTCGAGTGAATGAGTCTCCGGATGCCTGTTTCTCGCTTGCCTCTCAGCGACAATACGCTGATGAATACGCTGAAATAATCCTTTGTACAAGGACTTGACCATCAACAACTTTGCGCGCATGGACGAAGCGGACATCGCCCATGCGCGTTCGGCCTTCTCGTTGCAAGGAGTTCTCCCTGTTAATTTTGTGCATTCGAGTTCAATGATCCGTAGTCCCTCCAGTGATCGAACACGACTTACTGCAACGTACGCCTGACCTGGAGTAAAGAGTTTACTTCATAGCGCACTGCATTGCGAAGTATGGAAGCCAACGAGGGAGGCTATTAATACAATATTCTGTATTTTTGCACATATGAAATAAAATTGAGAAAATATATAATACAATAGATTAAAAAATTAATCTAAAAAACCACGTTTTTATTTAAACTAAAAAGAAGAAAATAAACCACCCTGCCTTGGCCCAAGGTCCCACAGTTAAATTTTACAGATAAAAGACTACATGTTCAAAACCAAAAACATGGTGCGCATCAATTTCAATATCTTGAATCAAATTCTTTCTCTGTGAATAGATATTGAAATTGATGCACACCACGTTTTTGGTTTTGAACATGTAGTCTTTTATCTGTAAAATTTAATCGTGGGACCTTGAGCCTTGGCAGGGTGGTTTATTTTCTTCTTTTTAGTTTAAATAAAAATGTGGTTTTTTAGATTAAATTTTTAATCTATTGTAATATAGGTATATTTTTTTTCCTGCTCTTGTCACCAATTCATTCTTCTCTCCAATACGCTTTTCAACAGCCCATAAACCCGTAATCACTTCCTAAAACCACTTTCTTTGCCTACTTGGGTTCTCCCCACTGAACTCCTTCCTGTTTAAACATCTCTTCGTTGATCTTCCTCTCCCCAGCTTGTCCCATAAGTCCTTCTCCAAATCCACATTTTGCAAACTCCGATCATCACTTACCCTCATCCTTCATATTGCAAGCGTCAGAACGATAGGCTGTTGCAAGCTCTGCTAGGATATTCGCTAATCTTTTCGTCACGCGTAGACTTAGAGCACCTCTCATCAATTAACATTCTCTTAGTTAACGCTTCTTAGGCTGGCGTTGTTCTTCTCCTTATGTCTCTGCTGCTGAATTCTGTTTCCTCTATAAAAAATTGCTCGCTTTGGCATCAGTTTTGTGATGCATTCAGCTGTAACTTTCGTCCGTCAGCCGACTGGGTTGCCATCGCACGTTCGTTGGAAGATTAAACAGATTTGATGAGTTTTCAATTTTCAATCCTACTTCAGACCAGCGCCTCCCTAACCGTTTGATGCGCGTTTAATGTGATGAAGATGAAGAAGCTTGTCTCGCTCCTCTACCTCACTCCACAGACCCAGAATTGTATTGTTTAATCCGTTAATAGGTTTCGGATGATTTATTTAGTCATAAAGATTCAACCAAACAGTTAGAAAATGCAAAGAAAAGCTGCACGCTCTGTTAAAAAATACTACGAGCGAACAGTGTTTTTCACAACTTTTAGGGGGATTTAGGTGGGGCCCCCTAAAGACTCGGAGGCTTCACGCTAGTCTGTTTTCTTGAGAAATTCAGAACTGGTGTGTTTCTGAGCGACACAGAGAATATTATCATGACGCCTCACTGCATCTTTAGGTCTGGCAGAAGCAATAAAATAAGAGGGATGCATTGCCGAGCATATAGGTACAAAAACTCGTTCTTTCCGCGCACAATGAGCGACTACAATAAAAGCTGCACTCCACTAAATACACTCCCATTCTACACGTCACCATTTTACCTCCTAAAACGTTATCCCTTACATCTTTACATGTGCGGTGTCCTTACACCCCCTGCCACACGCCCATGCGGCGGCTCGCGGGGTCGTATGTAGATGAGATGAGTCATCCATCCCTCCAGTAAACTCTTCATTTCTTCTATACATGTGTTAACTCCTGCCACTCAACCCTTTTGAAAGCCATTTCGTGATGAACCTTTGTTGTCTTATCTTGTTGGGATTTGAATAATGATTAAGTTCTCTCTCGCTATAGAGCTAATTTATGGTCCCTTCATGGTGTCCTGATGTTTTATCGTGGAAAATTTGACTACCCACTTAAACGCACGTTTTCTCACGGCTCTATTTTCCCATCCCACTATCATTACAATGCACGTGCATGTCAGCTAGATGTAATTGCCGTCAGTTTTACTCTTAAGTGATGGAGTGCGGTTATATACAAACGTATATTGACGTATTTAGCTCTCCGACTTTTAGATGTGATGCAGGTAAATAATAACCGGCCAAGCTGATGTGACTCCATATCTCACTTTATTTAGATACATTAAGGTAGTCCGAGCGAGATAGTTCCCTAGTCATAATCGAGACCATATTCGAATTGTATGTTTTAATTACACCAGCTGTAGGACATATCAATTAAATATTGCATTATTAATGGTGCAATTATATTTGCAATTTTATGACAGAAATTGTTAGTAATTAAATGACAATATCTAAATAAGTCTTTAACTTGACTCATTTTTTTTCGCGCGGTTCGTTTGAAACTCCTTCAAAACGGAAGGTTTTTTGTTATACCCAAGAACCTACTGCGGCGACAATATGATTAATTTCCAAATATAGTTGAGAAAACATACAAACTACACACTGTTAGTTATTTTACGACGTCTAAGTGTTAGAAATAACTCATTTTGTAAATAATGTCTCTCTGGAATGCATGCACCTACCGTTTCCCATGTAAAAGGGTTGGTAATTTTTGGTGTCATTGGATAATAGATATTTTTCTTTACAATGATACCAAATTCATTGATTTCTAAGTAAAGTGATATTTCGCTCGGACTAATTAAGTATTTTTTTACATGTAACGAGTGCCATGTACATTTTTGATGAAATAAAATTTTGACGCTGTCCAAAGATATAATTGTATTTTTGGACCGTATTGTAACCGTATTCTGGGAATTCATTTGGCGGATAAGCCTGTCAAATAAAGAAATGGAAGTCTACGGCGACGAAAATAGGCTGAGAATGTGATTGGGAATAAAATGTCTCAAAATGTGTTTCCCCGCAAAAATGTCATGTTACGTGAATAAGCAATAAAAACGTTCTCAGAAATTGCTAAAAATTGGAAGATATTATGAGGTATAATAGGATAAATTGTTATTTTCTGGACATATTTTGTTAGATTTCACATGGAATCTGCTGACAGGACTCGTATCAATTCGGATTGATTTCAAAATTAAATTGAGTGCTGCGGAGAGTTGCTGAATTTGTAGAAAGCTGTAATGATAAACTCCACAGTGCGAATTACATGCTCTTGGTTATTACTGGAAATTCTCTAAGGTCTTAGTGCAAAGTATTGGCTGAATAATTTATAAAATTTTGGTGCAGAATGTTTCTCTGGATATGTTCCACGTATTTTGTGAAATCCTTAAACCGAATGAGCACATGGTGATTGTTCTCACGAAGCTAGCTAAATTAGCCTCCTGTGCTTATTAAGTTCTTCGTATTGTTTCTCACAAGTCACCGCATGAAATTATATCCGGTATTAAGCGTCACGAGTGACCATCTACACCTTCCCAGGTACGCATTTTCTGAGAGCTTAGTGAGGCGCGGTAGCGTTGGTGATCGGCCTTGAACTCGGTCGAATACTGCACATTTGATATATTATCGCCCATCCCACTTGCCCGAGGAGTGGCTCGCGCGATGGTTCGTAAATGTAGACGTGTTCTCTTGGTTTAGGGCAGTGGTAACCTGTCATTTTTGCTTTTCCTTTCGCCATAGTTCAGGATATCATTAGCCCTTCACAAGGAAACCATACTCCAAAGATGCATTTTAAGATACATGAATATTTTTAAGGGTCGATTTGGGATAGAAGAAGAATGGGCAAACTCGGAGTCGGCATCAAAGCTATTAAATTCGATGATGACAGGCTTCACTTTGGGTAAATTCAATCTGAATAAAATTCGAAAGTACATGGTACTTTTTCACAGATTTTTATTCTAAGTCGACCGGTTTCGTCGAAAGGTGACATCATCGGGTAGACGGCTATGCGACGAAACTAGAGACTAGAGAAATTAAATAAGAGACCAGTTTCGTCGCATAGGCGTCTACCCGATGATGTCGCCTATTCGACGAAACCGGTCGAGTAAGAATAAAAATCGGTGAAAAAGCGCCGAGAAATTTTGAAATATCTTAATAAAAGCCATTGCATATAGTAATGGAAGGAGAAGTTAATGAAGGAACCGAGAATGCAGTGAAACGGGCTAATTATGATGAGCATCGAAGTGGAGCATTGCATGTGAATGAAGGAACTATCTGCTAGGAGAGAGGATTGGAGGCTGGAGAAATGTTTTTTTACCAGGGTCTGATTCCAAAATTGGAGCATAGAGCAAAATTTTTGATCGCTATGGAATAAATGATAACAAACTACAATGTTCCCGATTTTTCGTACTCTGCCAAAGGATGTGGCAAATAAAGACACAGAATCGGGATTGCTTCAGCTGTTAAAAAATGGCTAATGTTGTCACGAGGAAGTTGAGTTTTTGTTTCAAAAGATTGTATAAAAATGTACTAGGGATGCTAATAGCTAAAATGGGGTTGTGTTTGATTTGAGATTGTTTACTGTCAAGTTAATTCATCTATTGTATGTGGTATATGCATTTTTTGGTTCTTGAATATAAGAGTTTTTGTTGAATTGTGTAAATGATTGTCATTGCTCAAGTAATTGTAAAAACTTATCGTGAACGCGTAATAACTTGAGTTTTTCTTTTTTAGAATATGAATGTACAATAAGGTATAGAAGCACTAGATAGTTTGAGATAATGTGTTTGATAACTGATCAACACCAGCTCTGCCATAATAACATTGAGATGATAGTGACCCAAAATCAGGTAGTTCCTCTGGGGTACCTATGTTCCCACACTTTGTGTTAATAACCAAATGTGCATACATATGAATGGAATGAAGAATTATTATTTTGCATATTATACTGAACGTCCCATGTTGCTTTCTAGTTCGTCTCAGTTCTCCCCGAAATCCTCCAAAATTCCCCTTTAGGGGGAATCCCCCTCTGATTGACAACCCCTAGTGTTGGGAGTGTAGTGTGACGACATAAGTACGAGTAATGCGGACGGAGGATGCCAGTCGACAGGTGGAGCTCTCCAGTACTACGTCCACCCATCGGATGGGCTCCTGGCCCTTGGCCCCTTTAGCGTAATGCGCTGAGAGTAGGCTAATGCCGGCGGCGGGCTTCTCACTTCCTCCCTACATTCCTTCCCTATCCTATTGCCTTTCCTCCTGGTCTGAATCCCCGACGGGAGTGGAACGGATTTGAATTGCATAATGCGTCTGACAATAATGGCTACAGAGTTGCAAGGCCGTTTTACACGAGGACTTCACTGCACTATTTTTTGTGCAGAAATTGCAAGAACGGAGGCTCGGAGTTGGGGCTAATTTTCCCATCTGCAATATATGCAAATGCGAATGCATTCTTGTAATCCATCTTTTTTCACTATTCAATTTACAATGCAATTTTTGTGAAACAGAGTGCCTTGTGTAGAACGGCCCTGAAGGTAGTTTGATCGAAATATCATTTTACCTAGAAATCAGTGACAGTGGCCTCATTTTTAAGAAAAAGTACCTCACCCTTCCATTGACACCAATAATCTAACCCCTTACCACATGACTTTCGGAGATATTTGCCAAAAAACACCAGCCCTTTTACATTGGAAATGGTGCGTGCATGCATTCCAGAGAGACATTATTTACAAAATGAGGAATTTCTGACGCTTAGATGTCGTAAAAAAAACTAACAGCGTGTAGTTTGTATGTTTTCTCAGAAATCTTTGAAAATAAATCATATTGACACCGCAATAGGTTCTAGGGTATCACAAAATACCTTCCGTTTTGAATGATTTTCAAACGCACCGCGCGAAAAAAATGAGTCAAGTTAAAGACTTATTTAGATATTTTCATTTAATTACTTACCATTTCTGTCATGTAAAAGTATATTATTGCACCATTAATAATGCAATATTTAATTCTTGTGTCCTACAGCTGGTGCAGTTAAAACGTATAGTTCGAATATGGTCTCTATTAGGGAACTATTTCGCTCGGACTACATTAAGGCCACTTTACACGGTACACTTTATTGTACAAACGAATGTATGAAGTATTTCATGAGGAAATTTGTACCGTTAAAGGACAAATTGTATGATTGTCTGAATGACTGAACGGAAAGTTGAACCTGCTCTAATTCCATTCATGTTGTTGTTCAATCTATGTTGCATTCGTTTGTGCAATCAAATGTACCGTGTAATGTGGCCTTTAGAGATTAGAAGCAAAAGAAATGTGTTGCTATCGAAGAATTATGAAGATCAAATGGACGAGAGTGAGAGTCACCAACGAAGAAATCCCACGGCTATGTGGAACAAAATGAAGTGTAATTAGAACTATGAGAAGAAGAATGGGAAAACTTGTGAGTCGGCAAAAAAGCCATCCCATGTAGTAATGGAGGGAGAAATTAATGGGAAGAGTAACCGAGAATGGAGTGGTTCGGACTAATTATGATGGGCATCGAAGAAGAGCATTGTGTGTGAATGAAGCGACTATCTGCTGGGAGAGAAGATTGGAGAGCTGCAGTTAATCAATCTTTGGATTGATGTCTCTCGATGATGATGGCGTCAAGGCAGAGCCCTCCTTGGGTGTCAATGGATCACGCCTTGGGTACCAACACCAATATAGAACATCATAAACCAAATCTTTTTTTTATTTCTCGACTCCTTATTCGCAAATGTCGTATTTATTTCATCGGATTCGTACCCCGTTCAGTGTTTTTGCCGCGAAATGAATCCAAAAGCTTGGGGATACTTGGACATTGTCATGCACGTTAGTAATATAGCGAAATGTTCGTAAACCCAATCTCGCATGGATGCTTAAATAAGATGAATGTGGAAAATTAATGGCTGAGCTTTTTAAATGAGAAATGGGTGAAAATCCTCTACTCAAATGTTTGATTTTTTTCCAATTTTCCTTAGAATTACAATTTTTGCAAGGTATAAATATCACCAAATACTAGAACGTTGGCAGTGTGTGTGACGTAAATTTCGTGGCGATACGTGAAGTGTAAAAGGTTGAAAAAATTAATTTAAAAGTGGGTGACGGAAGTGGAGATTTGCCGATATGTTTTCTACCGCCATTTTGGAGGGTCCGGGAAACTTAAATATACTTAGTAACTTATATAAAACTTTGTATACTCCACTATAGGTTTAATAACACGGCCCGGGTTTCGACACTTCGTGTCATCTTCACCTGGTGTCGTGTCATCTTCAGGTGAAGATGACACGAAGTGTCGAAACCCGGGCCGTGTTATTAAACCTATAGTGGAGTATACAAAGTTTTATTTAAGTTACTATGAATTACACCCACAAAGTCAAGCCTGGAACCATTTCCTTTGTTAAATATACTTCATCGTAATACCCTTACAGCCACCTCCATGGTGTGTGGCACGGGATGATTCCACACCAGGCACGTGTAGCGCTCACACTGGTTCAAGACCTCTCGTCATATGCTCCCCCGGCTGTCCCTAGACGAGGACCAAAAGCAGTCAGGAAAACACAACTTGGCCAGACTATAAAACAAGGAAATGTCACTTTTCCGAACATGATTGTATGCTGTACTCTTGTTAATATTCTACTACTGAGTCGTATTGCTAATACCGTTAAAGTAATGGGTAGTTAGTGACACATGAAGGAGGTTACTACTTGACTGTTTAATTCTTAGAGATAGGTGGAGAGGGAGCTTGCCAAATGTACTGGCTAATATTATAAGCTGAACTAGTACGCCATCTTTGTTAATCCTCATTTTCCTATAGCGCTTCGGGGCTAACGCACTAATATTGCAATTTTACAATGTTTTCCATCGATAGCTTACAATAAATCAACTTGACTTCTTTCTTATGACTTCTTTAATATGCATTGACTTCTCTAATATGCATCTCCCTAGCATAAATTGTTTATACATCTGAATTAATGAAAATTGTATTCCAGGTTAAAACTTGCGGTGAAATCGATTTGAATCTACTAATAACCAATGCTCGTTTCATGAGTTACTTGCCTAAAATTTCCAACAGATGGTGGATATTCTGGTTTTATATCCGCTAATTAGTCCATTGCATCGTGTCATCCATAGGAAAATAAGGAAAGAGCTGGCTTAAACAATACGATTGTTAATTTGGTTATCAGGCATCAGTTTTATGACTTCGTGCGCTCTGCATACACTTCAATGGCTTAAGTCAAAACAAATAAGGATTTCCAAATTTTTGTTTAATCGGTTTTTAAATCCTACTATTGCTGATGACAGGCGTTAGTTATTAAAATTCAAAATTAAGGTACCAAATATGCATATTATTTCACCAATATATTTTTAACGAACGTTATTTTAATGTCATTGCAGCCGAATTCTGCGCCATTTTAAATGAATTGCCGCATTTTGACTCCCATAAATCGTAGTCATTACCTAATAATAAAAAAAAAATAATGTGGTTTGATGTGTTAATTTAATTTTTATCCATTTGTCGGAAGGTTTTACAGGTGAAAAAACGGTTTAAGCCAAAGTGGCATTTATAATAGATGTTAAAATACTATTCCTCCCTTGTTTTTGCCCATTATCGTATTCAACACCCAGTAATTTCGAGTGCGATTTACGAGAGAAATGGCGTGAAAAGATAACTTTTTGCTGTTAACATCTGATGAAGAAAACTTTTCTGTAAGTCGGTAGGGCTACCTTTATTCATGCAGTAAATAAATTCATGGGGGGACAGTTCTCGCGATATGAAGAGATGGTGATATTGATATATTATTGCACCCAAGCACGATTTGTTGTCTGCTAAGTAGCATTCAGTATCGTCTTATGAAAAGTGATAAAATATGTTTTAGAGCAAATGAGACAAGCAACATATTCTTACCACAGCATTATTGAAGCACTGTTATTGATCATGACTATAGTTGTCCCCAGTCGTGCGCGAAAAAAATTACTCAAATTTGTCGGTCCTGCTATTGCAATTTTTTATTAAACCTGTCGGGCCTCCTATTTTTCATCGTCGAAGACGCGAACCTTCTTCGCAAAATACATTTCTTTTCCTCCCTTCAAATGCCTAGTTACCATCCTCATTAGCGTCCTTTACGCTAAGTGGTCGAATGGCGTTAGTTTTTGGAAGCGTGGGCTAAAAGATTGAACTTTTGGGCTAGACGATGATGGAGATTCTTCTGAGAAAGCTGTTGACCTTGAAAATAGTGGCACCCCTTGAGAAGTTCGTAAGTCGCGGAAATGCTAGGGCAACATTTCGGAGGATCGGAAAGTAATTTGCATTTAATTTGCTTATGCAGATTTGCATATTAGAGATTACTCTTTTTTATCGTAAAGTTGAATTTAGCCAACATCTGATATATAATATTATTGCCCGCCCTGCGTAATTTGAGGTTTATTCTGGCCGCATTTTCGCATTTATAGATGAAGATCGGACTTGGCTGTTTTGTTCCTTACCAGTTAGTAAACTATCCCTAGTAGTCGTTATTATATTGTACCTATTATATTGTATCTTATTTTAGGATTAAAGAAAACATTTTATAAACCCAAAAGGATTCATGACTTGTATGTCTTACCAACCCCTACTTCACTATCTTAAATTCTCCAAAAATCGAATTATTGTTACCCGCGATTTTGAATTCACGCTGGTAGCGTTGAGTTAAACGTGAGACTAATATCCGACGCGAGCAGAAATTATTAGCCTGTCTCCGTCGATATCATTGAACTGCGGGATGCTTATTTCCTGCTCCTAACTTTTTTTTCGCTGTCAAGAAAAACAGAGTGGAAGGAGGAGGTAGTGATGGAGGTGAAGGCGATCAATTCTCAATTCAGCCGAGTCTCGGGTGTTCTTCACCTTGCAGAAGTACTCCAGTGTGCTGATGTTGCCTTGGAGCTAACCGCAACGTCAGCGCATTTGAGCCGCTAATTACCCCTTCAAATTTTTCTCTCTTCAGCGAATTTCTCTCGGTAACTTCCCTCCTCAACATATTGATCACTTGCTCGTTTGATCCGCATTCCTCATTACGTATTTTTTTTCCATTGTCCAGACTTTTTCCCCGGAGCCAACGTGTCATTATGTTCAAATTTCCCTGACTTCTCATTTCTTCCGATATTCTCTCACTCATTCGTCTATTGTAATGAATGTCTCCTTCCCTCATGTATTTTATGCCCTGGTTCTCTTTTTATTTAGCCTATCCTCATTCACGGCGTTGCTCATATCCGAGACTACTTAGTTTCTCATCAGTTAATTGATACCCTTCTTTTTTTCTCAAATACTTCCGCTCTTTTCTCTAATATGAATCTCATTTCTTTCCATTTCTTACGATGGATATTCATGCCATTCTTTTAACTCCTTTTTATTGGAGCTTATCAAAATAATTTTAGTACAGCATGGCTCAGTCGATAGTGCTCTTTACTCCTGTTTACTTATCTGAGGGTAGTGTGATAATTCATACAACTGCGTCATTTGTCGTCCAAAATTATCCTTGGAATCTTGATATCTGCCTGAAGTATTTTCCTAGTCATTTGTTTACAGGATTGGACAAACACATTATTATTAAAGTAGTTAAATCTTTAATTACCTTTTTTCCAAGGACGGCAGGCCATACGTGGTGTTCGTCGGATAACGCTAAAAACAATGTCAATATTAAAGCTGCACTATAATTCAAATCACGTGGAGACTTTGTGAAAATGAATCGTCAGAGGAATAGAATCCGTTTGCTTGAAAAAAAGTGAATTAATCTTGTTATGGCATGAAAGATCTAGACGTAGTCATTTAGGGTAAAATAAAAGGATGGGAACTGCAAGAATTGTATGTAGAAACTTTCGGACTAAACATGCGGGTATTCAATGGCGATAGAACCTTCAAGCTTTTCATATTAGATTATCCATATGAATTGAAGGGTAATTGATATTGACTAGGACGGCCTATAACCGCGAATACTACAGTACGAAGGGCAACAGGTTCAACAAGTAGTTATATCAATAGAGCGTTTGAAATTGATAATATCCCAGCTGAATCACCAACGGCTTATGATAAAATGGATTCAATTGCTATACTTATGACCAGAAGGGCTCAAGAGGTTGGTTTATCTCCAAAATAACGCCATAAAGCTTCATTTATCTCGCGGCGGGCCATCGAAGGTGACGAATGGAAGCCAAATCGGAAGAAGCGGCAAACGACAACACTGGAGGAGGGTGAAGGTGATCAGCCAGCGTTTGAGAAAGGAATTAAACGAATACGGACGCCGCAGTAATGAGCACGTTAACAGGAAGGAATATGCAACATGGAAGAGGTGCCTTTGTTTCCTTTGTGGACTTCTAGGTGGTCGGCAGAGAAGAGTTGTCAAGGTTAATCGAATCAGTGCAGAGCGTAGGAGGAAAAAAAGGGGGAAAGTGGTCTAAAATGAAACTCGTGCAGAATGCACCGACTCCTCCAGGGAAATCAAGAGTTTAAGCTGCCCGTCAGACTGTAGAGGAGTGACGCTGAAAGTAAAAGAGAAGCTCATCACGACTAATTCTAATTTGTCAACGATCAGTATTATTCGGATTCGGATATTCGGATGATCTGGTGAAAGATCCGGGGCTTTATGGAATATGACATTGATGAAATCCTGATATGTACAAACATGAGTTAGCATCGGGGTAGTCAGAAGTCTCATTGAGAAGTAAACTCTGTGAAATGTTGCGACATCTTTATGTGATAAAATAATATTTAATGCTTTTTTCTGATAGCAGATGCATTTTATTATGGGGCCTTAAAACTATGTTGGAAAATTAGAAATTAGTATACTTTAGTTAATTTATTGTCGCTGCTATTTTCCCACAGACAAAAACACGGACACGCGTTCGATAAAAAAAGTCCTGAAGGGATAGTAATTTCTTGAAAATATTCTGAAGATACGTTGGGCCTAAGACGTGGCTGATACATAATAAAACGTTCAGTGGTTTTGGAGGTATTGAGATGAGTCCGTTAATAAGTGGTATTTTCCTTTTCCTAACGTGTCCTTAATATTTCGTCTATTAAAAATATTATTTATATATTTTTTTATATATTCAAAATGGAATTTTAAGCTACTCTATTATCATAGAACAACCGCATAACTCAATTGCATATTTAAGATGTTATATAAGTACTTTTATCATCACTCATCCCTGGTGCGTTCGATTAATGAATTGCAGTTTTTAAGCAAAAAATCTAAATTGGCCAGTCTCCTGCCAGCCTCCCCCCGTATATTTCGGTCTTTCCCTTCCGTAGGCTCATTGTGTACGAAGCAGAATATTGTGGTTATTATGATAACCCATTCCAGTGCAAATATATACATATTCCTCAAGTACATTTCATGTTCTGAATTCGTAGAAATGCACAGATAACCAACCGCTGTCTTCGGCTCGAGGTGCAGTTTGATTAGTGAGGGCAGGACTTATCTCGCACGCGAGATTATGGGGGAGGTATGTTCCTGTTCTCCACTTGCTATATCTAGGATAGGACTGGTGCTCAAAAATTCAGGTAGCTCTGGCATTGGTAGACGTTAGGGGATTTTCTTTGTGGTTATATTAGGTCGCTGGTCCCCCCTCGTCTATACCCTCTGGGCTACCACCAAATCGGCTGTCATAATTTCGAAGATTGGTTTGCTGCTGTAATACGCTCTTCTCTCAGCTAACCGCTTTATTCATGCATCAAGTCAATGTCGCATGATCAAATTTTGATGCAATTTTCTGCGTACACATTTTTCACCCCAACCCATTCATACCAAATTTTGTATGAAACGTCATAGTGTCCCCCACGGTGCAGTAAATTTGTCCCCTAAGAGGAAAGAAAAAAATGAAAGGCGGTATGGAAGTGACTCGAAATGAATTACGCAGATTACACTTAAGCCGCGTCCATGACAGTTTTACGTGGGAGTAGGTGATACAGATTAGTGAAAAATGAAAGGCGCGTATGTAATGCCTCGTTCAGGGTACTTCCATACGTACTACCGTAGCAATCCTGCACACATTCATCCATCTATCTTAAACTCAGCGTTACCCTCGCCCCCTACCCCCAGCCAAGACATCGCGACGGACAGCAGCGAGCGAACGAAATAAAAACCATACGGAATACCATGTTTCTGTTGCGCTATGACATGTCCGAAATGTTTTCTTAAGTTAATAGCATGTTTCTATGCTTATTCATGAAAGTAACATAATCTGCTTCCCCTTAATGATAGTCTTTTCTTTCATTATTGTTGTTCATCATTTCCGGTTTCTGCGCGCGATACCAGCGCTACCGCTGTAAAGTGATTGCGTTTGGTACCATGGATTACCACGGTACGAACGTTCATTCACATTACGAATCCAGCCTACCTTCGCATCTCACGTAGGCATGAGGGAGCGAAGGCAGTGTTGGACCTGGCCTTGCTGGTCACGATTCATTTCGCTTTTTTGTGCTGTTCATGAATTCAATTTTGCCATCCACTCAGCAATAAGAATTAGCTCCCTCAGAGAAATATACTGTACTCACTTCAGTGTCGGAAGCCTTTACCAAATCTTTCTTTCTTTTTGTTTGATCCGAATGGAATTTCTGTAAAAATTCGAACGGAAAGCTATAATGGTACTGTCTCACTGTGTCACACCGTGCAGGTCTGTCTTTATCAAACTTGTGTGCACAAATTATCAAAATTTGACTGTGAGATATTAGCTTTATAATCTCTTTCGTAATATTCCGTAATGTTTTCTTTTATATTCTTCCTTTTCCCTTCACTTTCCACTGCTGTTTTCGAGAGGTTTTTTTGTCACAAAATTTGTCTCCTTGTCATCTGTGCATCTTTTCTCTCCAACTTCCTGGGGGGCCTCAGTAATGATTCTGTCCGTCCATTAGACCTTCGTCAATCTTTGATAGCACCACATTTTCATTGCTACCGATCGTATTTAATCTGCTTCTGTTGTTCAAACTCCCCCGCTACTCTGGAGCGTGCGCCAAATATTTAAAGGCCGTCCCATACCGTTCTTATAATTAGATACGAACACGATTTAATGTTGGTTGTAAATCTTTGCTTAGTTTGCTGGGGTGAACTTCGCTATTGATTACATGAGATGGGATATTTTTCGTTCTAATATCATTTTAACGGTTTATTTTTCATTAAAGTAACGACCGTAAAGTTATTAGTACGCTCAATTCTTCGCGGGTTACACACCGGGTAATTTTCGTTATCTTTACCGATGTTTTGATGCACGACTCGATCATCGAAACGTCGTCAGAGATGAAGACCCATGGTGCAACCTGGAAAGTAATCACCTTCAGCACTCGCTAGGAAAGTTTTAGTTCGTCCTGATAGTTAGTAGACTAATAATCTTTTTCCATATCATTTCTACGTAACCTGGGGTTACCTTTTGCTGTGGTTAAATGACTGGCTACGATGTATCGAAGATAAATCACCATTTGCTTGTCGCTGTGTTCTTTCTGCACATATTTCTCGTTTATATTTTCCCTTTAGTGAAGGAAACGCCGACCCCGTTGATATGGGATAAGGCAAAGAGAAAGAAGGTTTTCTCTTTAGTGTATTTGCTTGTGGTTGCCTAGCTATTTTCTGAGCGCGAAAACCATAAAATTGGCTCTGACTGGAAGAAACTTGAATTCTCTATTACCGTTTTGTCCTAGATGTGACTTTATTTTAGCCTATGTCGGCAAACTAAAAGTTATGGCTTACTTTGCTTATTTTTTCTATTGCTTAAATTTTTTCTTTTGAAGCGAAATTTCGATTAATGAATTGATAATATACTTATAAATGCTATATTTTTTCTAAGTTACTTTTTTAGCCATTCTATGTCCGTACTACATATCAGTTTCGTCTTCATGTGTCTCATTGGTAAATATTCTTGTTTCTCGGATTCAGAACTCATGAGCATTATTGGGTGCATGGCACTTCTGTTACTACTGATGAAAGCTCAGTTAATTTAGTGTATAACTTCGGCGATGTGGTATCGAGGTGATATTTGCTTCCTTAAGTACTTATATACAGCATCGGTTGTAATGAGTAAATGTGTAGTTTGAGAATGTATTATTTTATACTGCGGAAATAGCCGTACCAACATTTTTTACTAATGTAAGTTCCTGATCTTGCATTTTCAACATTAAATTTATCTTGTCTCCGACAAACCTGAACCCGCTTCGCCGATGTTGATGCATCATTGGGATATCCAAAAAACATTCTTATTCCTCATATGTTTCTGGCATTGCTATTTTATGCAAATATCACGCTCGTATCAGATAAACTATGCACCCTGTGCATCGCGAGCGCTCGATGGACTCCATACTACTTCACAGCATTGGACTCAAGTGATGCGTAGCAGCCTACCTTGTTTCAGTTTTACAATGGTTAAGTTCATGGTATGGTCGTTAGGGTCACAGTAGTTAACACAGTACTCATTGGTTGATGTCTGCGTGGGCCTAGTTTGTCCGACACCGTGGCAAACGTTCGACTGCAATGTGCCTGTTCTGATTGCCCAAGGCCCGCTTGAATAAATAATATATAAAAATACGCTTTGAAGAAATGAGGCCATATCAATGTAATAAATAGATTGAAAAAGAATACTCATTATTGGTAAGTGCTCGCTATTCATGTGTTTTATTTCACGTCTCCCGGCTGCATAGTTCGTCTCTTGAGGTGGCCGCAGCGGGAATCGTCTGTCATTGAGCGCGTATTTTAATTAAGTCGGAAAAATTCTTGGAACGCGTTCCACATAAGTACACCTATTTACCGTGGCAATATCCGTGCATGTGGTTGTAAAAATGATACTTTGACTATATTTTCAAATCTTTGTCTTAACTAAAGTATGGTTATGACTTGGCTTTACAGCACGAATTCGAAATTCATGCGAAAGTCATATGTAAATGCGTGTTTATTTTGCTTTCGTATGAATGAAACTTATAATTTCGCAGTCATGGGAAAACTTGTTCGCGGATAATCGAATTATTACGAAATTCATGTCAAGGTTCATAAGGCTCTGTTACAAGTTCCAAGGAAACCAAATCGGTAACAAGCATTTTTTACACCTATATCTTATCACATTAATTAGACGTATGCGAAGTTTCACTCAAGTTATGCTCTAGCAGAAATCGCTCCTGCCCCCGTCAGAACTCTCACAGCTATCAGAATCTGACATGGCTGTGTTCTACCCTGAGTCGGCCCGCCCCACAACCTTGAAATGAGATGTTTTCGACCCGTGGGCTTTGCGCGGCACGTGTAGCCCTCTAGTTCATCGTACCGCCCTGTGCAAAAAAAATGTAGCGCAATTATCCATGAAACGGGTAAAATCTCTAGAGGGAAAAGTCTCATACTGTCATAATCTATTCTAGGTGAACATCTAATGCTGTCCTAATCTAAGGCTATCATTTCTATTTTCTACAATTCCTTCTTAAGAGCGTGAAAATGAAATCCTTCTCTTTCGTTATATTGTGTCCCTTTACCAATGGGCTCTTTCACATCTAACTTTTCTCAATGGTATGGTTGACTTACGATGTTTGAATTAAAATTTTCATACTCTGATCTTATCATCTCACCGCCTGAAGGTAAGGCGAGCACTTGCATTACTCAACCGTGTAATTCGTTACATTTTTTGCTTCACGCGATGACTGAATGTATTCGAGGGAGGACAAACGCCATTGGCTCGTCTCTGGCTGACTTAATTACAGTGGCGTGTTTGAGTGTAGGGTGGGACCGCTTGGTACCCTCAAGAATTCGGTCGGGTCGAACTGCGAGAGATGATTGAGACGCCTCGTACGGGTTGGTAGGCTTACGGTGATCCTGCCCGTTCCGACCCGCGACTTACACTCTCCTGTTCCTTCTTTCCTACGCGTATTTTCCATTTTGGATTCCATTATTATTCCCATTTTTGTAATTTATTTATGGCAATCGTATTGCAACTTCATTAAATAAAGGCAGTTCGGCTTTTCAACGTCAGCCAGTTTATCTCGCTTTCCATATTTTCGGGATAATGAATAGTTTCAACTAATAGCTTTGATTGGGTTATATTTGACATTTTTGTATTTGGCTCCATAAACTGCTGTAAAATAATTGATTAATTTATTCTAATGTTCCTCAAGCCGTAACTACTGGAACTTCCGGGAAATGTGTCAAGAAAAGGTAAGCTTGGAGGTAGATGTGGTTTTGAAACTATGACAAAAGGCAGGGAAGATATGCTCACCTTGCAAGCGTTTTTCATGTCGGCGTTAAGAAAGATAGATGAAGGACGATGCACCTACTGAAAAATATACGAAGCAGTGCTTGATACGAGGAGAAAAATGTTTTAATTAAATTTAGGGAGAGAGAGAGATGGCTGGATCAATTAATAAAGGGTAATCACGCAAGGTGAATGGGCTACCAAAAGGCCGTTTGTGACGACAGAACACGAAACAAATATGTCTAATATATCTCTGTTAATAGCCGGAGCAGAATATTAATTAAGTCGTCAAATTCCATGATAAGTATTCGAGCAGGATCATAAAAGTGCGGCAAAATATTTGCTACAAATTTACCCGTGAGCGCATTGATGGCTGCATTTATGTAAAACCAGAAGTTGATTCGTATGCCTTATGGTGTAATTATATTAAATAACCAAATCGATGCCTCTTATGGACGAAAAAAATAACTTTAAAAATTCTAAAATCATTGTTGAAACATGTTTTTGCCCTCGTGGAGTCGAATGGGAAAAATGGAAAAGAAACTGGTTTCTGATATGTTTGGAAAAAATTGATATTTCACAATTTAAAAAGTACAATATTTTATCCATTTTGTAAAAAAATTATGAGTCCGATCTTAGTGAACGCCTTCACTGTGATAATTAGACCATATAAACGTTAAATTAATAGCTTTAGCATTTGTAGCTGGACGTGGAGTGAATCTTTCAATTACATCGCCTAGTGGTGTAGAAAATCATGAGCACACTTCATCGGAAAGTTGAAAAATCCGTATTAAGTAGGTATAGTTATGGAGATCTGTAGGCTTTTATTTCTTCAATCAACGGAAATCAACGGAATAATCATTAAATTACTGCATCCCTTAAGAACTTAACGATCTTTACGTGGATAGTTTTCGAAACATAGGGAAACAAAATTACTAAAGAATAAATTTTCTTATGTTAATAATTGATATTCTAATATCCTAAGCGCCAAATTTATGCAGTAACTGAACTTCCATATTATAAACAAAGAGCATTCATTCATTTTTATGGTATACTATTTAATCTCATGGGGAGGCTTGAAAAATAGTCTAAGTATTACAAGTTCCTTTGTAACTTTGTGGTATTCCATATTGCATAAAATTTTTATGATTACATTTACAATACCAAATATTTAAAAAAACACACGACCCGGGTTTCAACGCATTAGCGCCATCTTCAGGTATAAATGTTCAACTTGAAGATGGCGCTTAAGCGTTGAAACCCGGGTCGTGTTTTTTAAGCAGGTGGTATTGTAAATGTTATCATTCAAATGTACTGAAAACCAGTCTTAATTTGTGGTATGACTTGAAAGCTGGCTTTTTGAAAGAAGTTTTATCCACAGTGACCACACTTCTAAATTTTAATTTATTGCAGACGCCCCCCTGTATTTCTGTATGTAATCTCTCTTGTTTGGGAGACAATGCTTTTTATTTTGTTTTCCACTCTGCAGTTACGTGTTCGTCGGTCATTATCTTTATTCGGCCTCTCGTCTTGGTTCATCAAGTCCCATCCATTCTCTGTTCGTAAAAAAATGTCTCTGGCCTTTCCTCCTTGACTTGAAACTTCCTCTCAACTTTTTCCTATTGAGTCCAGTTAATACATCATGATTTCTATTTTTACCAAAAACCGTTGACACTCATCCTCCTTGCGTCACATTTAGGATATGCTCATCTCAGAATACCCACGTTTCTCCTGAATTAAAAAGAATGAAACTTAGAAATGTTTAATGAAATTTAATTTTCTATGCTTCCATCTTTTGAATTCATGATTATGTCCCGCAACATCTCACCGGATACCGTTGACCGTTTCTCTTTCCGGCCATGAAATTAGGAATAAATGTACGCGCTGCCGTGTCTGCTTTCTTCGGACTAGTTTTGCAGTGTCTGGTTTACTTTTACCGCAGTATGACGTAGTCTTTACATTTCCCTAATGTTTAATGATAGTTTGGGTTTTGTATATAGCTTTACACTCGCGGTTAGTTTACGGGAGCGTTATACGCAGAACTTTAAATTGGAAGGACATATAAGCATCGGTTTTCTTATCGATAAAATATTTTACCAGTTATCACGGTGCCGGGCCAGAAAAAAATGTTGCTTTGTTTACGTTTACGTCAATTTTCTAACGTACGCACACCTCTTAATCTCTTCATCTTATCTACTGCCTTTCCCAAGATTTTGGCGCAGCAGAGTTATTCAGTAATTTTCTCGTCACTATCGCCTTGACATTTCATCATTATTTCCTAATTTTGTGGGCCTCGTTGGACTTCCTCTTTCTTGGTCGTCAGCAATGTTATGATTCCGAGTGTGACCGACCTCCCTTCCGTAGTTGGTATAACACCCGCCCTGCGGGCGACATTCAAAAAGTCGTGGTGCGATGAGTTACTGTGTTTACGTAATAGACGAGTTAATTTTAGTTAACAGAATACTGAGAACTCAAGTGTCTCCTTCTTTTCCAGCTTTTCCTTATGTTCGCCCGCAATGAACAGCGTCCGGTGCTGGTTAACGTCGTAATAATTATCGTGGGGATTTCTACTATTCGATTGTCACTTATTTTATTTAATTTGAATTGGCAATTTCTTCTGTTTTATGTAACTCATTAAGTTTTAAGACGCTAGTCTCGAAACTATCAATGGTGCATTAGCCGTATTGATAAAGGATAATCGAGGTTTTATTTTCATTTATATTCCCCTGAATGTTTTTTTGACGCCGTATATTGCCATAGTTTACACCAGTGGTTCCCAAAGTTGGCGCCACCACCCCCTGGAGGGCGGTGCTTTCATCTAAGGGGGCGCTGAAGACTGGGCCCTTGCCGAATATATATAGCCTGGGATTCTAAATTATATTCTTTCAATTAATAGTGCACATTGTGTAAACCATCTCGTCGTAGGATTTGAAATAGACTCAAGTTTTATCTAAATTTTTTTAGCTTTATTTCTATAAACATCTGGCTTTGGTCATGTAGTCCATGATTTGAACGCTTATGGTTGGGGGTGGCTCGGAAAAGTTTGAAAAACACTGGTTTACACAAAGAATTTAAACCCCTTAACTACTGCCTTGTTCAGGTACATTTGCGGTAAAAATCTACCTTTACTTAAAATCCCGGGAGATAAATACGCAAGCCAGCTAAAACGGTGCATGAAATAAAAGTTGTGGCCTCATTCGACCAATCTTGTAATTCAGTAATGACTTTGAATCCCCTCCTTCAACATTGGAAAGTTGTGGTTTCCTTGTGTGAAATCATTTCTCCCATCCGAAGAATTTACGGGTCATTGAAAAGTGCAAACCGTGACACAATCTCAAGGTTGTAGGTCACGGGTCAGGAAGTTGTCGCCACTAATGATAAATTCTTAAACCTGTCGAATCTTTTTTATTCTTTATATCTCCTTATCGCCCCACACACTCTCTCTCCCCATCCCTCGTCGTTTGCAACCTCCGCATGCCCGTGATTGCCAAGAATCGGGCCGCATAGTTCGTGCAGACGTTGCGGTACGCATATGCGTGTTCCGATAAATAGAATCGGATGCACCGGCGACGGCCTACCCGTTTGGAGGGTGTGGCGAAATTGGATAGCCGTCCTGAAACCTAGCTGATCGGCAAAGTGTGAAGTAGGTTTCGCTAATTTTAGATGGAAGTCTTGCGTGTGTTGGATCTTCTCGGACCTGCTGAGGAACCACTCTTCCTACATGCCAAGGTGATGGTGATTCCTACCTCGTGATATTTAGTGATAAAAAATATCCCCGGTGTACGGCCATTATGTTGCTATGGAATGCTTAAGTTATCACGATTCAGGAACTTTTCTGGGGCTCCTCTCCGGGTTAAAGGCTATAATCTGGACGTAAGAGCCTTAAGTGAGGAGAAAACTTTCCCATAATGCTCGCCGGGAAGGCAACAGATCTTATTTAAGTTATCAGTGTCATTTGGCTTATCGGATTTGCTGTCAGTCTGCATTGATAGTGGAGGTGACGCAAGTTAGGGTGGGATTTTCATCAATTATTATGCGTTCCCGAAGCTTTGGGAGAGAGTAGTGTCTGGTTTTGACGGTTTGAAAGGCGGACGCTATTCCTTTCTGTTGCGTATGGGGGCTGAGAAAATATTTTTACCTGCTTCAAGCCTTAGATTACGCGCCCAAAAAGGGTAAAAATCTGCCATTTATGTCCCCACCCTGAACTTCGGTCGTCGAACTCGGGGAGACCAAGTGCCCTCAGTTTATTGTCAGTGATTCGTAGCCCTATTGTGCAGCTTTAGAAAAAAATAATTGTTGAAATTTATAGTGAAGCGTCAGTTAAGACTATCTTTGATCTCTCTTCATCCATTTACTTTTCAAATATGTGGATGCATTTGAGGTGCTTAGTTTTTTCTTTTTCGTTGCTTTCAGGTATAGGTATCTTCCATGCTCTCAACTGATATTTCTGGAACTTGGTCATCTCTAATACGACAACTCTTTCAATTTTGATTTTTCGTAAGATAAAACATGTCGATGTAGGTGGTCTATGCTAAATAAATGGAAATACTAATGTATTTTAGAACAATCATGGACCTTTTTTATTTTTAATGCTTGGCTGAGGAAATTGTGCTAACGACGGCAGCATTATCACTTGAAAAATGCGATCACAGCGAAACTTATCGCATAAGTATTTCTATGGTTCTCAACAACCTCACATTATTATATTTTCAATCCGCAGTTCTTGTGTTAAATTGCCTTGTTGCCTATTCAATATGCTCAGTGTTACATATTTTTTATGCATTTAGGTGACTAAATTTTAACCTCCTGAACAGCGCCATTGTCATCTGAAGCCTTGTTTTAGTGATTCGAAATGAGCAGCTTTTATTTCCCAATAACCCCTCTACTATTTACAAGGCTATTTTTATCAGCGATGCATGTTTTCGTATGTCGATCGATGACCTCATTCGGAGTGAGGTCGAATCGCTTGAAAAAATGCAATTTGGTATATGAGAAAGAGAAAGTTTTTCCGCCCCAGAATGTTATGATTACCGTCCTGGCCTAAGAATTAAATCACTGACTTGGCCATTGAAAACACTAGTGAGTTGGCTCCCACGGAAATACTTGACGGAATACGTTGAGTGGAGACGGCCAACTGATAGGTTGGTTTTTGGCTGCGCTCACTGGATATCCGTCTCGCCGCTCGGCCTGAAGTCTCTGGAAACTCGATGTTTCGAAAAAGCCATAATTGGGGCCCTCGTCATGAGGCTCGGCTCCTATTGGAGCTCTCATAGTGGGTTTGAGGTTGATTGCCTAAATTTTGTGGCCCCCGTAATCCCCTACAAACCGGCATATTTAGGCCCGTTCGGTCATAAGAGGAAAGTGTATACCCGTCGTATGTTCAATGACTTCATTAGAATAGCAGTAATGAATTTTGAACGCTCTCAGGACACCCCAATTACATATGCTGTCATGTAAGCAGTAAATGCGTGAATATTGTAGAAAATAGCGTACATTAAAATAAAGTGCATTTGAATTCGTGTTAATTCATATTAGAATATGTATAGCGGACGCATCTTTTAAAGTGTATCGGAGATGTATGTATGTGGAGCGTTGTTTAATGACCGAGGTCTGACAGTGGAATATGTGACCGATTGAGGAGGCTGTTTCACGTTTCGTAACTCCTTACGACTCACTACCCTTGTCATAGCAACCCACTCACATGCTTACCGCTAAATGCTTTCATACGCTCACATTGCACCCAGTTCAGCGATTAATTTTACCTTGCATCTAATAATCCACGCACTAAATGCTCGTTATTTTAGGTGGTCCGTCGAAAGTGTACAAATATTAACTATTTGCATTCACATCGTCATGCGTCATGGTACAAATAAATTCTCAATAAGGCTATACACCTATGTGATGGAATTCGCGATGAAGAAAAAGCATTTGACTCGACCGGGCTATGAACCAGGATCCCCCAATGGACGTCCAGGTGTGCTAGCCAGTCACGCTTCCAAACCATCTTAATTCTATGTGATTTTCCGGGTTTTAGTATTTCGCGTGACTGCGTTACGCATCATTTATTTAGTGTAATGGTTGGAATAAATGCTACTGCGTAACTTGAATTTTTGAGGTATTTCTGATAATTTTTTATATCGTTTACCGAAGTATCCCTTTGTTTTGTTCGATCTGTTCCTAGTTTTAAAATGTGATTTCTCCGTGGTCGGATAATACGTCGGACTCCTACCGACTAGCGAAAACATCTCTAAATGAAGATGATCGTGCGATGGATGAAAGATGTGATGCCTAGTTTAAGAGGGTGATAGACTGCCAACGGAGCGAAGGAACAAATTAACCCACGCGCTCCTCGTAACTTAGTTTAACAGCTTGCTGTCGGAGTGCCTTGGCGGCGAGTGAATGGAAGATGGGATCAGTAAGAGCGGTGGTGGAGAAAATAGCCGACGCTGCATTTTATCTTAGCGAACATCGAGACGTCAGTCCTTAGTAATTGGCGCTAACTATAAATCAGTGTTTAGAAATGCGTTACGGCTGACCTAGAACTTAGCGCGAGTGCACTTGAAAACCGCGGGCATGTATTAGTCGGAAGCGTCACTGCTGTGTATTCCCGTAGTTTTTTAAATCTCAAATGAATCAAGCATACAATAGTTAGTAGTTGTCTGTGAGACTTGAGGCATTAATTGGTTATTTACCTGGCCAAATTAGCCTCTTGGCAAGAGGTGTCCTATTTATGTCAGAATTATCCTTAGGGGATATTTTCAGAATCTGTCAATTGAAAAAAAAGGCTGATTGGCCTGTAGTGTGCGAAATCCAGGCAAATTTGGGTGCCATTTTCATCTTGAATGGGTCAATTCAAGCTTTAGTGTTTTCTGCACAATAGAAGGAGAATACGTGTTGAAGTTGTTGATTCCTGAAATTGTTCCCTCGTGGCAAATTTTAAAGCTTGTCTGAGTTTGAAAAATTTGCCAAATTGTTCCCTAAACTTCGATTTTAGTTAAGTTTTTTAGTATAACTTGTAACTAAATTGGTATATTAGTATGACCTTTCACTTGATGTTTTTGACAAAAAGTAATTATCATGATGATATTTTCTTTCCAAATTTTCTTTTCTTTCACATAAATGTTGTTTGGCAATCGAAAACTGTAATAAAATCAGTGAAGCTTTATGTTATTCTAATTTTATATAGGCATTGTAAAATTGCAAAATTTTGTTATTGCAAACGATAATGATGGAAACATTGTAAAACTTATGGAACAAGATGTTCTGCACTAAATAATGAAATTAGTGTTAAAAATAGCACAAAAATTGACTTTAAGTGAGCTTGGGCATAAATAGGTTAATAATTAATTTGGTTGACAGTTACTGCTGTGATAAATTTTCCTGCGTTTAATTAACTCTGTGCTGTGAGGGTTTACAGTTAATATCTTTCACTATATTGAGTGTCTCTTCTGCAAATATGACTGAATGACTTGTCAATTTGATCAAAGAAATATTTTATTTTTATTTGATCTAAGAAATATATCAATGTACTTAAAAGAAATAACATCAATAGAAAGTATGTAAGCACTATGAAGTCCCCAAGCCTTCTACAGCTTCCAGAGAGACAGAAATAAGGCTACACAAGTCGCGAATGGAGCGTTTTCGCCTGTTTGGACCGTTGTGTAGTACTGACTAATTTACCATTAATTGTTGCTATTATTTATTTAATAAGTCCTGTGGTCTCAAAAACTCATTTAAAGATGTTATTAATCAATTTCCCGGTATAAACTTCAATTTTCAGGCAGTGGGTACCCGGGTGTTATTTTGCCTTTAAAGGAGTTAAATAATGGGGATCCTGAGGCTCAAATGAAAATTTTAATTATTTCCAAAGTTAAAAAAAATGACAGGTTGGGCACCCAGGTGTGCACATAAGGGTCAAACATAATTTTATGCGAAAGTATCAAGCTTAAAGCAAAAATTGAATTTCTTCGAGAATTGAGAATATTTACCCATTTGCTTTTGTGGTTTTGATATCACGGGCATGCTGTGACTGAAACTTAGCAAGTGTGAAAGGAGGGGGTGGTTGGATGATTATTTCATACCCAATGAAATACATTATTTCATACTAGTTGTGTTGTACGCTTGGTGTTTGCTGTCAGGTGCCATGTAACATATTTCATGGCATGCTGAGTAATGCATAATTAGTTTAAATGGCCATGAGACGATTGAACAAATATACAGCTTTCTTATACATAAAGAACCTCGTTGGTATAACCACGAAATAAGGCGGAAGCTCAGGAGACAAAGGCAACTACACAATCTATGTAAAAATTCTATTGAGTTAAGTAACAATTCAAAGAAACTTGCGGCGAGAGAAATATACGTTGCTCAACGCTCAAAAATGAAGAAAAAAAAGCGCGGTACTCAACGAAACTTCGAGATAAAAGTCCTCGGTGAATTGCTAGATGAAAACCCCAAGTCATTCTGGTCTTACGCGAGACAGCTCCAGGGCGAATCTTCGACAGTAGAGTCTTTACTGGATACAAACGGCAAAATGGTCACCAACAGTATCGACGAAGCCATTTTATTAAACCAATACTTCGAAAGTTTATTCACTAAGGATGACACAATTCACAATTTAGACATTCCCGACTTTAACGAGCTGATGGTTGACATAACAATTCAACGTGATGGAATAATTAAACAATACGTTCGATTAAATGTAACAAGTCCCCAGGTACAGAAGGAATACCTGCCGCGTGCTGAAGGAGATAGCGCCGCAGATTGCACCATTCTTTGAAATTATATTTAACAAATCATTATCCGAAGGCAAGGTGCCCCAAGACTGGAAAATTGCCAACGTCACTCCGATATTCAAAAAAGGAAATAAAAGTGACCCAGGAAATAACCGGCCTATATCGCTAACATTACTTTTATGCAAGAACCTGGAACACATCGTCGTTATTAATATTATGACTTTCCTGGATTATCGCAATTTCTGACATGACAGTCAGCACGGCTTCCGTAAGGGCAGGTCCTGCGAAACACAGCTTGCGCTCTTCCTTCATGATATCCTAAAATCAGGAGAATCGATTAAGCAAGTCGACGCGATATTCCTCGATTTCAAGAAGGCATTTGACAAGGTTCCTCACAAAAAACTCATATATAAATTGCAATCATGCGGAGTTAATAGAAAAAGAGTGAATTGGATAAGTGAATTTCTCAGTGATCGAAAACAAAAAGTAGTTATTGATGGTTTTAGCTTTGATATGGTCGAAGTCACATCTGGTGTTTCTCAGGGAAGTGTAATCGGCCCTCTATTATTCATTATCTATATTAATGACCTAAGTTCCCGCCCTTCATTTAACCAACTAAAACTAAATTCATCGCTGACGTGCATGGAATAAGCCCCATCAATAAGTGTAACATTCAGTTGTGAATATTAGTTATTTTGTTGTTAATCAGAAGTACAGTGTATCCCTTTTGTATGTCCTCATTGCGAAATTTTCCTAGTAGTGTTAAAATTCATGATCCCAAGGTATTACTCTCATCACAAGGAGTCCGAGGGCATGTTGTTCGGAAAATTTTGCCTCGCTTTTTTTAACTTCCGAAACTCAGGTCAAGAAGTAGCTGGAGCACATTAGCTTATAGTAAATACATACTAGCAGTTCGAAAAATACGAGACGATGATTAGAAAATCTAGCAAATTTAATGCTGCCGTAGAAAATTTAATTCAGCAGAATGAAATAATTTAATAATAGGTGACCTTTTGGCAATCGGTCAGGAAAATTGGTAAATCCGTAAGGGAAAAGTCAGGGATAGGTCAGGGAATTTGAAAATTGGATATCGGTAGCCACCCTGTGGAACGCACAGAAGACGAACAAAAAAAAACATTAATTTTTATATATTACATGATAAGACCTGTGATAAACCGCTAAGACACTTCAACCTGGAGAAACCGTCGTCCGCGAAATATCGTCCGGTGAAATATAGTTGATCGCATGAGTAAACCAGAAATCTGAAATATTTAAAATAAAATCACCACGGCTCTTAAACTTAATTCCAAGATGTCGTTGGGGTAACTCCATGACATTTTTCTGGAAGCAACTTTCTTCCATGAATTACTACAGTGATTTCGTTGAGTAATCAGGCCTTGATGCATTACATTTGATCTATCATCACTGTTATCCCTGATTTCCACGAGATAAATAACCAATTGAATCAGATTTCATTGTGATGTCATGAGTAACTTTGAGTCCTAGGCATATTATTACGCGGATATGACACAAATGGGCATGAATTGGATCCTGATATGCTCTATTTCAAAATCACCGGATGTTTAGAAGGATCTAAGTATGGAAATACTATTCCGCGGGAAACTTATTGTCGTTATCGGGATTTTACCAGAGAGAGGTTCAGCCTCAGTTGCGGCAGATTTTTTACGTGACCAACACCTCTTTCTAAGTTCCCCTTGAGTTAATTTTACGCATCAAAAGTTAATCTCATTTCGTTTTCGTGTTTCTCCACATTGCAGCCAAGTATATAAAGCGTAAGTCGCATAGGGGAAAGAAAATGACTAAATAATGGAATGGAGAACGCTGGATCTGGAATATCTCCGCGATGTCCATTTAGGATGAAGTTTCTCTTTCACACTATTGTGAATAAAAAGTTCCGAAAATCGTGGAGTGATTCGGATATTACTTTTTAAATACGATGTATTTCATTAGCTTATATGTTTCAGCTTACCGAAGATGGCATATAAGGACGCCATGGGATAAAATGGCGTTCAGCACAACACCAACGACGCCCTAAGCATATTAATACGCGGATATGACTCAACATGGGCATGAATTGGATCCTGATGCGCTCTATTTCAAAATCATCCGACGTTTAGAAGGATCTAAGTACGGAAATATTATTCTGCGAGAAACTTATTGTCGCTATCAGGATTTTACCACAGATAGGAGTTAGGTTTCAGCCTCGCAGATTTTCTTCGTGACCCCCACCTCTTTCTAAGTTTCCCTTGAGTTAATTTTACTAAGTTACGCCTCAAACGATTAATCTAATTTCGTCTTCGTGTTTTATGCTCCACAGCGCGGTCAAGTATAGAAGGCGTAAGTCGCAGAGGGGAAAGAAAATGACTAAATAATGGAATGGAGAATGCTGGATCTGGAATAACTCCGCAATGCCCATTTAGGATGAAGTTTCTCTTTCACACTATTGTGAATAAAATGTTCCGAAAATCGTGGAGTGATTCGGATATCACTTTTTAAATACGATGTATTTCATTAGCTTCTATGTTTTAGCTTACCAAAGTAGGCATATAAGGACGCCATTGGGTAAAATGACATTCAGCATAACACCTACGACACGAGGAGATTATGCATAGAAGGATCAAAATAAATCGCTTAATATATTTCCTGGAGTAATGTTTTGCAGCATAGAACTATAAGCACTAATCATCAAAAGGAAAAGGGACTTATTCATGAGTTAATGTTTCTTACTTGAACTTCAATGAGCGGTGAAACTGTTTGGGTTGGAACAAAATAATATTTCCTCCAAGTTCATGTATCCTGCAGGCGATATGGATTAAACCACAAATAATGACCTTAGAAGGATTTTTTAAACGGGCAGAGTCCTTTACTCTTTTTACCTATTATTGAGCGATAAAGATAGGGTGATTGGAAGTGCGATCGGGCCAGCTACCATCTCAACTGCGTAGATGATAGAAACATCGATAAGAAATGGATTGGTGAAGCGCCGTAATTGCAAGCGAAGGCATTTCCTAGGCGGCGGTTGAAGCGTTCGTTAGTGATCTGAGGTTCTATTTTCTTCGGCATCATTCTCCACGACCTCCACATTAATATACCATCTGTCCAAAAAATCTCGCCATTTAGAACCTGAAACTTAGTATACTCCGAGCTAATCAAGATATGGAAAATGTCCGGATCTCGACCAATTTGTCGTCAAACGATTAGTAATTGGAACGAAATAATATTTCTTCTCAAGTTCCTATTTCTAGCTGGTGATGTGGAAGAATCTATAAAGAATGACCTGAGAAGGATTTTTTGAATGGACTGAGTCGTTTGCTCGTTTTACCAATGATTGAACGATAAAAAATGGGTCATTGGAAGCGCGGTCGGGCCAGCTACCGTCTTAGTTGCGTAGATGTTTGAAACAAATGCCTCTTTTAAACGCCAATACCAGTTGCACGTCCTGATTAGCCGCAGATTAGGAAAGCTGGAGTCTCGTACAAAAGCAAAACTTGCTTTATGTACATCTTGTAAACTAGGCGAAAATTTTGCAAAGAAAATTATTGCATTTTGTGACCTTTGTGACATTTAACTTATAATATAAAAGCATTTTTTTCGAATACTTTCACGAATAACGACTATAAATCGTTTGAACACGATTCCAAAAACCAGAGAATTCAGGGGGAGAAGGGGAAATATTTTTCGCGATTTATTAATAAGGTTCGAAATTACGAAACTCGAAAATACGGAGTGCCGATTTTTCGGTCCCGCAAACTTCGTATTATCGAGTTGCTACTGTATTTATATATTCTTTTCTTATCTTCTGGGTGTTTGTCTTCTGCCACCTTTTTACAAAATGAAATATTAATCTTATATCAGCCCAGTGCACCAGACTGATGACTTGAGTATGGTTAGGCAGTATTAGTAACACCTTTGATTTCGGTTAATAATTTTATCAACAGACTCTCAAAAGGCCTGAGTAAACTGTTAGACTTCATAGTCTGTATTGAAAACAGAAATTGAAGGGCACAGTGAGTGGTAATAAATTTATATATTGTATGACATCCATAATAATTACCGTATCTACCGTTAAATGGGGCTACTTGAGCCCCTGACAGTAACTTGAGCCAAAAATAAAAAAAAGATTTTAGCTCCTGTCAGTGGCAGCAATAAAGCAGTGGCAGTACTAAAGTATCTGAAGCTATTGTATCCTTAGGAAATCACGGGAAAATAAACTTGAGCAAAAGTAACCCCAACTGCAAGGGTAACATGAACCCAAAGTAAATTAACTCAAAAAAGTAATTCATCCATGTGCAAAAGTAATGAAAAATGTTCTTTTTATTTTAAATACTCATAATATTATTTTTAAAATGATCCATTATCAAAAATCATAAGTTTCACTGTTTATCTTCTCGATACATTGAAAAAAATATTACGTTTTGGCTCCAGTAGCCCTATTTTACAGTCCTAAAAATAACTTGCAAAAATGATTTGTTAATGTTCCTTATTAAAATTATAACAACTGTCTGTTTGAAATCACCAGTCCCAGTCGCACTGGTTTTTGTCTCGAAGACATCTATAAACTGTTGCAAGCTTCTGAGCTTTTTCAATGCCCAACCTATTGCGCAATTTGGACCACACCATACCAAAAGTTGAAAATTGTCTCTCAATCGACGCAGAACTGGCTGAACAAGTGTGGAGAGAGAGGAGAATAACTGGCAGAAACCATCAGGCAAAGTTTTCAACTTTTCAGATTTCTGCACTACAATCTTCCACCACTTTGCTGGTAGAATTGATGAGATAGATGAGATGATAGAGGTGGCAGTACCCCATTTATGTTTCATTTGTTCGCAACAGGTACACCATTTTCCCGCGGACATAAACTAATGCACACACTTTGTGTCGACGGTTTCTTTGAGTTCTCAGTAAATAAAGACGGAGGCAAAACGGAAATGTGAAGACTATGCGGGCAAATTAATTCTTGTGCCTATGCATTAAAGACTAAAATTTAAGAAGGCAAGCAATTGAAAGTAGAGACCTTGTCTGACGATTATACCTCCTTAAACTTATTTTGTGATGAGGTTTTTCATCTTCAGGTCCTTGCTAACTATTCGCGTTGTTCGTCGAATGAAAGGTGCAACCTTTGTTGATTACCAAGATTTCGTAAATTTAGTTTTTCTTTTTGAGGGAGACTGCATGAAGAGCAAACGCGGCCATTAATTCCAATTGCCCGTATAAATCCAATTGTCCATAACCCAATGAAAGATACACATAAAAGTCATGCTTAAGTTTTTGAATAAATATTTCGCTGAAGAGAGTTCATTAATCCTGTGTATTCCATTGAGTGTTAATAAGAGTACATTATGTAAATGATTTATTGAATGACAAATTTCTTATTTGTAAATGGCGATTTGGTTGGATGAATGAACTCCAAAAAAATATTTATTTAAAAACTTTAGCACGACTTTTATGTGTATTATTCTTCATTCAGTGGGTCACGGACAATTTGCCGCGTTTGCTCTTCATGCCGTCTTTCCCAGAAAAACGGAATATCCCCGGCTCTAAACATTTATTCTTTAGTATAATCGACTCAAATTTTAATAATATTTTATAATGATGTATGTAAATTATCGCGATATTTTAAAATATCGCGAACACGATTGACAGTTTTGAAAATTGGCAATATTTGGCGATTATCGTGATTATCGCAATATTATCACGATGTTTCACGATTATCACGATTTAAATTAAAATTATGGGATTGCGAGGTCTAATATGAGATATCGCCTAGGATTATCAGGAAACAACAGGATTATTCCTATTATTATTAGGAAACAACAGGATGGTGGGGGTGCATGTGCACACTCATGCACCATGCACTTACATTAACTAAACAGCCCTTTAAGTTCACGATCAGAATTATAATATTTTATTAAACCAGCTGATCTACATACATATCCATCGCCATTCTATTATTTCATTGCTTCAATGTGTACGAAAATTTGAATTTCACCTCGAAAACAAATTTATTGTACTCGAACTCAATTCGGTTTATTAAATCGCATATCTGCACGGAAAATGAGTAACTGAAATGGATATGCAGTCTGCAAATATCTTGGGTCTCTAACCTACCTGCATGGTTGATATGAAGTACATAGATATGAGGATAATATGGTAGACAATAGATGGTAGATTTATTTGGTACAATATTTACAAGTCATGGAAAACAAAGCTCTTAGTACCACAGGACAAAAATACCAATTTAACATATTTTTGTCTAAAACCCAAAAATGCCCGAAAAACCCCGAAAAACCCCACTGGGCTGGGTTTTTTCGAAAAAACCCTGGTTTTTGCCTACCCTGCCTAACACCCCCTGCCACACGCCCATACGGCGGCTTTTACGGCGGGGTATTATGTAGATGTAGATTTGAAAAATTTGGCTAAATGAAAGTATTCAAGTATAAACAATTCCAGTTTTTCCTCATTAATCAAAATTCATGATATTATCTGAGGGATACTAGAAAATATATCCCAAGTTTATTGTTTTGTATACATATTCGTACTTATCTCTTACGGTTTATTTTTTTGAGAAGACTGCGAAACGTACTATATAATTGTTATTAAGTTTGAAGTCAGGTAAGAAGTGTCACTCTGAAATATTATTTTATTTTTTGCAGTACTCAGATTTAGAGGTACAGCTAGCAACCCCAGAACAGCTGAAGCCCAAGCCTGATGAATTGATATTTGGGAAATACTTCACAGATCATATGCTCCAGATAGTCCATTCGAAATCAGGTGGAGGATGGCAGGCGCCGCGCATTGTACCATTTCAAAACCTCAGTTTACATCCTGCAGCTAAAGTTTTACACTATGCCTTTGAGGTGAGTATTTCTAGTTGCTTTTGTTGAAAATCCTTGACGTTTATCATGTTTGGCATGTATTTTTAGTCAGAATTTTTCCTAACAGCTTTTTGAAGGGATGAAGGCGTACCGAGGAGTGGATGGAAGGATTCGCTTATTTAGGCCAGATCGCAACATGGAGAGAATGAATAGATCTGCTAAAGCTGCTGTCCTACCCACATTTGATGGAGAAGAACTAATTAACTGTATGCGTAGGCTTGTTGAAATTGACCAGGAATGGGTTCCCCATTCAGAATCGTCTAGCCTGTACATTCGGCCTACACTAATAGGAACAGATGTAAGTTTATTTTTTTCATTCATTTAATTGTTACTATTGAGTGCATGCTGATGCAAGAGTGGTTGATGGTTTCTCTAGCATTTTTTGTCTCTTTTTGTTGGAAATAATTTGTTTTAATCTTGTAATTTTTTCACCTTGACTGGAAATGAAATTTGTGCTTAGTATGGAGATTCAGCAGGCAACTAGTGTTGGGATTTATTCACACTGAATAATACTGGGGTAATTTTTTTATATGGAGAGAAGTGTTGGCAAATATGGTTGTTTTAGAATACATCTTTGTGAAAGTTAACCATCATTTGTTAATTTCCATAAATGGAATGGCAAAGGATTATGCCTGTTTAGTTTTACCATTATTTGAATTTTACTTCTAATCAGATTTTACTGAGGTAGCCTGATGTTGTTTTATCGTTGCAAATTTTTCCAAAAGAGAATAAGTT
The DNA here is from genome assembly GCA_963169105.1 of Ceriagrion tenellum. Lineage (NCBI taxonomy): Eukaryota > Metazoa > Arthropoda > Insecta > Odonata > Coenagrionidae > Ceriagrion > Ceriagrion tenellum. Next base: position 29,655,930 of record OY720640.1, read on the forward strand.
TTTTTCACCAGAAATAAATTTATCTGATCCAATCGCTTCTCCCCTATGCCGCAAACCCTACCTTCCTCTTATGTGTAGTGTGAGCTCAGTTGCAAAAGCCTCTGAGCTACTTTGATGATCTTGAATTTCTTTTTGCTTTTGATTTTACTTTGTATTAATTGCATATTCTTTTATGTTTGATATTAATTAAACTTTTCACTACTCGCAGTGATTACTTTTGAATGTCATTTTCCCATTTATGCTCGTGGTAAACAATTGGCAGCTATGTTTATTTATCCCTTTAGTCTGATGATAATGGAATTTACTTTGTTTTGGCGTTACGTCTTTGTCTTGCTCTTGCTCCCAATCAGCCATAAGCTGTCACTTCCTAACCCATCTCCTTTTTCTACTCATACTTTGGAATGGTGTCCTTATTTAATTTGAAGAGCTTTTCAAACCTTCAGCACATATGTAGAGTTACATATTAAGTCCATTTGATTCTGTTTTGGTCAAAGAGATGCTCATCTACATTAAAATTGATGGTATTTTACTGAATGGGATGGATAAATGGTGGTATACTATTACCATCTAGTATGAAAACTATACATGTCTGCTGATTGCTAGCTCACAGGTCAGGGAAGATCCAAACTTATGATTTTAAAAATTTGGTTCCTGTATGGTACATGAGATGGGTATTGTAATTTCCCATGGGGTGTACTGTCATGGAGTGAATTTTGTTAAGCTTTGAAGGACATTGTAAATGATCTTTCTCATTTCTGGAGAAATTGATTCCACCTTCCAGTTTTTGCGGTGTGGGTTTGATTGTACTGATGCATCTGATCGAAATTTTCTTTGGATATGATTGTAAGGCTGTGTCTTTGCATCTCCCATCTCATTTCTTCCTTGGGATATGAATAATTTGGTACATTCTTTTTTTATTTTAATAGCATAAACCAAGTTTAATTCAACAGTTTTACTGGTGTAGCCTGGTCAGGGGTGTTACTCCTGCATTCTGGCAAATCTGAGATAATGGCGTCATTTCCTGGTCTTTCTCTCTCAAGTACTGTAGCATTCTTTGGTGAACGAGAGTGAGTAAGAAAACGAAGTTCGATGAAAACGATTTATTCCGAAGGTAAGAAAAGGCGCGTCCTATGGTTCATTAACAATCAACTCGTGTGACTTGTTTATTTACGTCGTTAGCCTGGTGATCTCTGCCAGCTTCCTCAGGTCAATCCTCTGTCGTAGCGCTCGAACCAGCTAGCAGCAGACAGTCGCCACACCACCTAGTAGTAATTAGGGGAACCTGAATGCAGGAAAAGAGACCGGAAAAACTAATAGGGTCAGGTCGGGTAGGTTCGGGTCGTGCGATTGCTTGAGCGAGGCTTTCTTTGCCTTTATCAAACGCGAGGTCCGCCATTGGAGTCCACGACACGGGGGCTTTCCTTTAACGCTCGGTCCATGCAAAATGTCGTGCAGAGGCGCTTGAAGAGCGGCAGCGTTTGGGATGAAACGCCTGTAAAAGTTACTCATATCGAGGAAACTGCGTAAGCCCTTCACAGTTCGCGGTTTGGAGGAATTGCGCACCGCTTCCACCTTCTCTGGCACTGGTGAAATTCCACTGCTTGAGACTAGGAAACCTAGGAACGTGACCTGTGGGAGGCCGAAAACACACTTGGTTGAATTTACTACGACACCATATTTACTCGGTCGAGAGAAAACGTCTTTCAAATTCCTTTCATGCTCCTCCTCCGAGGTGGAGGCCACCAGTATATCGTGTGTGTACACAAAACAAACGTTTAAACCGCGTAGAACCTCATCCATGAAACGCTGAAATGTCTGCGCTGCATTGCGTAAACCGAAACACATGAAGGGGAATTCAAACAAGCAGAAATGGGTGGTTATTGCTGTTTCTGGTATATTCTCAGGATGGACGGGAATTTGTTTTTATGCTTTTACCAGGTCTATTGTTGAAAAAACAGGTTTACCTAACAGGCTGTGGGTGAAATCTTCCATGTGGGGGACGGGATAGCGGTCGGGAATAGTCCGTGCGTTTAATGCGCGGTGATCTCCGCAAGGTCGCCACTGATTACCCTTTTTAGGGACCAGATGGAGGGGTGAAGACCAGCTGCTCTCTGATGACCTCGCTGTCCCGAGGCGTATCGTGGAGTCGAATTCCCGCTTGGCGACGGCAAGTTTATCCGGCACCTGGCGACGTGGTTTCGAATACACCGTGGTGTATTCGAAAGTATGGTGCGGATGTGGTGCTCCGTGCAGTGCAGTGGTGCAGTAGGCTCCCCCGATGGCCGCGTGATTTCCGAATGTTGCTCCAAGAGGTGCTGGTACCTGCAAGTTCTGCCGATGCGGATGGTTTTCTCTCGGCTGCGGATGCTCGGCTGCTCGGATGCGGATGGTTCACGAATTTTCCGTTGGTGTGGGCGGATGTTTGGCTATCAATCAGACGTCGGTGGCGCACGTCCACGAGGAGCCCGAAAATTTTAAGGAAGTCGGCTCCGACGATGGGTTTAGATGCATCGGCGACCACGAAGCGCCAAGTAAACTCTCGTGGCAAACCGAAGGACAGAGTGAGGTCCAACCACCCGTAGGTAGAGATGACGGTACCGTTTGCAGCGACTAGTTCGTAGGTCGATTTAACTTTTCGTCCTCTTGTCCTCGACCGAGGTAAAACGCAAAGCTCGGACCCTGTGTCGACTCAAAATTGGCATTTTGAGTTTGTATCCGTCACGAAGAGGCGGCCGCATCTCCCGACATCCATTGGCGTTTGCCGGGATGTAGGAACACGGTTGGCGGCAATTTTTTGCTAGGGGACCATAGCTAGTGTGGTATCAGCACATTCCACTTGGATGAGGGGTGTCGTCTTGGAGGCTTCTGCCTGAACGGCAGGACCTTGGGCGATATCGTTGAGGCGCGTCGCCGGAGATAGAGAATTCCGCGAATTTTCGGCTTAGGTCCTATTTGCGTTTGCGTCCCATGCTGACGCTCTAGGTGGCCATTGAAACGTGGGGCCGTGGCGTCACTTCCGCCACTTTGTCCGCCATTTCGGCGAGGGCACTGAAATCTGCCGAGCCTTGCGTGGCGAGGACAGTTTGCACATGCGCCGGAAGGTGGCTCAGGCGAAGCGAGCGGACGAAAACAGGGTTTTCGGAGCGAGTGTTTGCCGCGCTTTCAATCGGAGCCTCCGATTACTCGTGATTGACTCTCCTCTTTTTTTCTGCTTGTTTATTACCATTGTTGGGATTGTTAATTAGTTTATTTATGCGTGTAGTTAGATTTGAACGATCCCCGTTTTAATATTTACAGTGTTAAATAACATAATATTCTAAACGAATATGTTATTACAAGCTTCATAGTCCAAAGGAAAGAAAGTCGAATTTCTAGCATTTTTTGGGAGTCAGCGCCAGCAGGAGTCAAGTTGGACTCGCAGCTCTTGTAACCTCCGTTCCCTCCGATTACCTCAGTTCCTTTGTCTTGCCACCGATTGCCGCCCACCTCCGTCGGTGGTAGCGGCAGGGAAGAGAACGGGAAGGCCCGTTTCCATAAGGCCCTATAGTATAGGTTTCTTTGTTTATCCCGCCAGCCACCGGGTGGCTCGCCTGTAGCAATATGGCGGCGATTTGAATTTCTATTCCATTCTTTACTCATCGCATTTGGTCATTTCACAGAGAGAAAGAACACACAATTCTTAAAAGGAAATGACTGGGAGTGCTTCAAAGAACATTCAATTTTGGACGAAAACAGAAACCTTTAATAAGTGATAACAGTATATATAAATGTTACGGAAGCAAATGGCAGTTTGCCTATTAGAATGATTAAGTATCAACAAATAATTATTATTAATAGACTGAACTGGTCATATAAAGATATTTGTAGGATTGAGGAGTAACCAATATAGAATTAAAATTGAAATGCCTACCGGAGAATTAAGATATGCATTATGATGCATTATCAGGGTATTAAATAACCATCTTTGTGTACACAAATATTTCGTATTACAAATACTACGGGTTACAAGGAACACTGATGAAAACCATCAAGAAATCAGTAGTTCTACTATTAGTTAAGGCATGATACATATTGTGGACTACCATTCCTATGATTCGCTTAATAAATTTGTAAATTTCAGGTAAGAAATGCATACTAGACCTTAAAAGTATGATTTCTGGGAACATGCAAGCCATAAAACCACGTCAAGGTTGTAGTCCCAAGTGAAGGGAAAAGGCACCTGAAAGTAAAAACAATAATAATTGACAACAAATAAATGCAGCATTAAAGACGAGAGGTTTTCAACTATTAAGCTCATTACACAAAAAATCATGCAGCGGTCAATAGTCGCTTACAGCACTTGATATGTCTTGAACAAAACTAATAACCAATTTTAGCCGAAAAAAAAAACAATATTTAGGGGTGGGAAAATGTTAAACGATAGACCTGTTTCGAGAACATTTACCAAAAATTCTTACTTACACGCTACTAAAAATAACTTAACTTTAATGCTTAATGCTAATACTTAATAAATAACTTAAATGGAGCCAAACACTTAACTGCTGCGGATCCGTGTATGCGTCCTCAAACATGACTGTTGGTATGCAACACTGGCATTCAGACCACTCATCTGCCAATAACACCAGCCATTTTGCTCTGTCAAATAAACAGCACACGACAAAATGTCGTATGAAAAGTAATCGACTTCTACCCACGACACAAAGCATCCGTTGAAGTCCCAAGTCTACAACAGTTTACTATTACAGCACTATGCCAATTACCTCAATGTGAACGTGTATTTCCCTCATGGACAATCTTCAGAATCAGGTTGTACACAGAAGTACCTGTATCAAATACAAAAGCATTCTTAACCTCATTTTTACCTCATCTTTAAGAGCAAACTTGGATCAAACGGTTATCACTTACCTTCATAACATACCACATGAATTCCTCCGATGATATGTCTATATCTAGGTGATTTTTATTTCAACTTGCCTTCGTTGAGCTTTTCTGTCTGTTGTTTACTATTGACTATATCATAATCACGGTAACTAGCAACCGCATTATTGTAGCTTTGTTATCCTAGAGAATGCAACTACTTCCGTACTACTCCGCCGGAGTGCTCCTAATGGAGTGGATTTCCTGATTCCCATCGGCTATCTAACCAACGTCATTGTCATGTGACTCAAAGAGACTCATAGCATTAGACTGCTTGTTTATCCCACCAGCTGCAAATGGTGCTAGCTATCACGACAGTGTTTCCTTCTATAGTCATACTAAAAAACGTAGAAGCAGGCCTTCCTATTCTCTTCCCTGGTACTGGAGGCATGCAGAGAATATGCTGTAATCACATTATCCTATTCAGTCAGTGGAGAGATACCTCCGGTTCGCAGCACTAAACCAGCTAGCAGCAGATAGTCGCCACAATTCAATTTAATAATCTTAGTTGGGATATCCTTTGTCATCTTCACCAATGGCATTTCCTCCTCCAGTATCCTGCTATGCAATGCTTTGCTGATTTTAAGTGTCTCCTGGTACTCTTTCCACCTCTTTGATTTATTTTTATTGTCAATGTGAATATTATTTTCTTATATCAGAATGTTATTGCTATTGATTGCCTCATCTTTGCAGCATGTAACTATGTTCAGTTCTGAATAAAGCTTCTACTTTTCCCTAGGAGAGAGAGTTTTGTACTTAATGTGATCCTAACTTAGGTTTTTATCCATTTTGTCTGGCCTTTGATACGTTGACTGGTCTTATTTCTAATTATTTGATCCATCTGCCATTCTTCTGTCTCCTAGATTTTGTTTTTTGCTCTGTGATCTGATTGGTCTGGCCCTTCTTGTGTTATCCACAGCTTTCATTATTCTGCTTTCTTCCTTCCTACTTTGCCTTCTGCTGCTTTTAGGATTCCCTTTTTTATTTATTGCTCTCTCTCTTTCATTGATCCCTCATTGTTTCACTCCTTTTTAGACTTGCCGAAATTGGCTGATTCAATTTCATCCAGGTTTTCCACTTGCTAAGGATTCTTTGTTGATGTTAACAGTTCTTTTTACTTAAATTGGCTTTTTATCATGACAGAATTGTATTACTGATAATAGCTACACCAGGAAGCTCTTGCTGTCTTTTGCTTACTTTCTTAATAATCGTTTCACAAATGTATCATGAATTCGGAATCGTTTAGCTTATGTTGGCATTTTCTTAGTGTAACTTCTTTGCAGTTCATTACCAAACTAGGTGTTTGTGACTAAAAGGTCAATTTTCTTGCAGAAATAATTCAATAAATTCCTCTCCTCTTTTGTTTTGTTTACCTGAACCATACTTCCCAGCATTAATACCTTTTTGGATCTGACACAATGTACTAGTCTCCAAGAAAAATCAAATTTTCATCTTCTCTCACACTTGTTGTCACTTCTATTCTGTTGTATATCATCCACTAGATAATCTATTGTGAGCATGCATACTTTCACCTCAAGCGAGTGTCTTCAGGCTTTGTTTTTTATCTTGCTGTATATTCCATTTTACTGAAGTTCATCAAAATAATTGAATCTATGAAGTCCCTCTACTTTTTAGTGAACGTGGAAGACTTAGCCTAGCTGTTTGTAAGCATTTTTTAGTTCTGTCTTAAAAGACCCTTCATATTTTTGACTTTTTCATGCATCCTATTCCCAGTAGCTTATTAAAGGCTTTATTCAATTATGGTTATTGATTAGCTTGAAAGAGTTCCATTGTGTTTTGGTCTTGACCATGAGCAATGAAATTTGGCTCTGGGTCAAACTCAGAGCTCATATTCTGATCATATTCATAAACTGATAACCAAGATGTTATTAAAAATTAGACAAAGTAGTGGGAGGAAAGAATTTTCCTATAGGGAATTTTGCAAAAAATGAATGGCTAATTGTTTTTCCATTAGCTTGTATTTTATTCCAGAATTTCAATCAATAGTAAGTTTTCAACTATATTTTCTTTGGTTGTGTTCTATCATTTAAGCTGAAATATGCATGTGCAATTATATTTTTATCAGTATTTTACCCAAAATTTCCCTAATTTTACTTACGAAAGAGTTGTTTGGGGAATCATATGTGTAAATCTCCAGTGTTACTTATTTTGAGAATGTGACTTTTCTGTTACCTAACATGAAGAAATTTATTAAAGACAGTTGCTTTTGGAGGTGAAATTGAATCTAGATTCAAGTTTTTTTAGCAAACTCTGATGTTGGCAAGTATTTTTGACTGATTCATAGCCTCAGAAATTTTCTTGTCATAGTATGATATAAAATATTTAAGTTTGAAGAATTAAAGGCATCTTGAATTGCCTGTATGTGCTGGATAACACACTTGCTGTGTTGGTTTAACAGTTTTGCCTGTTCAGAAATTTTTTTTTCACATTAGTATGTTTGCTACTGCATTATTGGTTCCATTTGGCTGACATGACTAACTTTTTATCATGGGCAACCTTGATTTCTTGATTGTTTTTGTCATATCATTTTAGTAATGCTGCTGTATGGAAATTTTGTTCATTGAGTTGAGACTGAATGAAGCTGTGTGGATCTAATTTGTACATTTTTTTAGTGGAAGAAATATCTTTTTCCTAAGTCCCTTGTTTTTATTCAATTATTTGGATATGTTTGTTGTGTAGGTTTCTGTTTCTTGATCTTTCTGCTTTTTGTATCTGCTTTACATGTTCAGTCATGCCATGTGTGTGCTCCCATGTGATAATTTCATTTTTTGCTCACCACATCCCTGAGTTTTTATCGCTGTTTGGTGGAGCCACTGGCCTCCATGTTTGTTGTTTCCCAGCTGTGTGTAACACTCGTCTCTTCCTACCATTCATTGATCAGCCTACACTTGGAGTCGGACCAACCGACTCAGCCCTGCTGTTTGTGGTGCTTTGCCCTGTGGGCCCATATTTTGCTTCTGGCTTTAAACCAGTCTCCCTCCTGGCAGATGCGAAATACGTAAGAGCCTGGCCCGGTGGAGTTGGCGACTGTAAGATGGGGTCCAACTACGCTCCAACCATCAGAGTTCAGGTGAGTGAGAGCTCTTATACATTTTATTTTTCAAGGTTAAATTTTAATTGGTCCATTCGTGCTGAATGATCTATGTTGTGGAATTGACAATCAGTGAATGTATGGGGAGTCAACTCTGATTTATCCATAGCATAGGATTAACAATTGCTAAATTAATGAACAACATGCTGGAAGTCTATTTTGATTCTAGGTTTAGCTTATAATCTGTATGTTCCAAATTATCCAGAGTAGTTCAAGATAAATTCTTTCTTGAAATGATGTGTTACCTTGCCACCAGTAAATTGGCTATACCGACAAGATGGATTATACAGAACATGCTTGTTATTGTGTATATAATATATTGTATGTATGTTCCAAATTATCCAGAGTAGTTCAAGATAAATTCTTCCTTGAAATGATGTGTTACCTTGCCACCAGTAAATTGGCTACACCGACAAGATGGTTTATACAGAACATGCTTGTTATTGTGTACATAATATATTGTGGCATGCACTCTTTCTTGCCTTTTCCATTGACCTCATGGGGATAGCATGAAGTGGCTGTGAATAAGTCCCTTTTGGAAATTGGAATGTAATAGGCAGGCTGTGCAACACAGGACACTAAGAGCAGAATGGCAGGGAAGTATTGAATTAAAGATTTCTCTGTTAATGGTTGGCTGTTTTTTGACTTAAAAGTGTCAGGGGAAGGAAAAAGTATAGGATAAGGGGAGGACAGGAGAGTGAGGATGCATTAGTGTTGATGCCCAGGCATTAATCCCCTGGTCAGTGGCTGTATTGGCAGGACGACTCTTAGTGGGATTTGCAGCGAGCAGGCCCTCTGGCTTATCTGGCAGCGGATGTCTCATCTATGCTTGAGTGGTGCAGTGGAATGCATGTACATTTCTTGGATTGTGTGTGGGGGTCTGTTCCTGTGCAAGGCATATTTTCTGATACTCCTGTCACTTATTTTGAGATCCTCTGTACTCCCCTTTTTCCAGATGTATGGAAGGAGGGATGTAATTATTGGGGATATTCATGAAACTAAAGATGAGACACATCTTTGTTATGCAATGGTACAACATTGCATCGAAGGAAAGATATATTTTAGAGGGCCTGTAATGGATGAGGAATTAATTGGCTGGTGTATTTCTCAACCTACTGTTTACTTGACATAACATCTTGATTGTTTTTGTACCGTGCCTGTATTGGTTCTGTCCCTGCTGCATTTTACTCTTCCTTATATGTATATGTTTTGCAATACTACTGATGTTCTCATGGCTAAACAACAAGAAAATATTGTGTGGTAAAATTAAATTGTTAGGTATCATCATGGTACTGGGTATGTAAGGATTATGAAATGACTTTGGCAGCTCATTTGGAACAGGATTATCATATCTTTGCATGCTTGGTAGCTGTAATCAAAATCTTTTCAATTTGTGTTGGAGGCTGCAAAAGAGTGGGATTGAAATTAATTTGTTAATGTGATGCTCTCTTGTTTAGTAATTTTTGCTCCATGTGAAACATTAATTGGGAAGTCACTTTATCTGTGTAATATTTTTGCAATTAGTTAATCTTATTATAAAAAAATGGCTACAGAATGTAGTTTTGCAAAAATGGTTTAATAGTGCTGTATAATGACTCTCAAGTACATACTGTGTCCTAAATATTCAAGACCTGTCTGAACTGCACTTAAATCTGTATTATGTGGGCATGGACTCCCTATGTTTTTTTATAATTATGCCTTATGTGTTTTGTGAATGACATACGTATAATGTTACTAATGTTATCAAAATAGAAATTATACCTGTAAAGTCAGGTTTTACCCATGTTGTCTATATTGCATGTACAATTTGTGACATTCTTTTACCTGCATGCTTCATTGAATGATTATGTATTTGCAGGAAAAAGCTCTTGAGAAAAACTTGCAACAGGTTGTGTGGCTGTATGGAAGTGATCATCAGTTAACAGAAGTTGGTACTATGAACATATTTGCATTTATCATCAATGACGATGGAGGTAAGCAAATCAGTTGTAAACCTTTGATAATTTTTTCTTGTCCCATTTTTATTCTTATCATTTGTAGGGTTGTTACATGGAATGTGGGAAACTCATATAAAAAAGCTGGCTATCTTTCACTGATGAAATTTGCTGTTGTTACTTCCAAATTTCTCCCCTCTGAAAGATTTAAATCATTGCCAGTGAATTCTCCTCCTTTCAAATATAATCTGTAACTGTGCAAAGTATCTCCTTTGCATAATTGTGAGCATTGGAATATTGAGGGCTGAAGCGGTAATACCGGCATGGGAGGAACTTGAGGTGGGAATCTAAGTAGGAGGGTATCTGATAAAGTCAGATTTGCAGACAATCAGGCGTTGGTTATTGGATCTTTGAAGCAACTGCAAGCTTTGGTAGATGCTTCAGAAATGCAGTGCGGCATAATCGGAATAAGGATAAACCATAAGAAAACAAAAGTAAAGAAATTGTCTAGGACAAAGAATGCGAGGCTTGTCATTAAATTTGGAGGACACAAACTCAAGCAAGTAGAGCATTTTAATTACTTAGGTAGTTTGCTAGAAGAAAACGAGCATAGTAAAAAAGATATTCAGAAGATAATAGCACTAGCTAAGGAGGTGTTTAGTAAAAGAAGGAAGCTGATGATGGGGACATTGAGTTAGGCAGTGAAGAAGAGGCTGGTGAAGAGCTTGATCTGGAGGGTAGCATTGTATAGGGCAGAAATGTGGACACTAGGAAAGGAGGATGAGAATAGGCTTCAGGCATTAGAGATTTGGGTGTGCAGAAGGATGCAGAACGTGAGGTGGATGGAGAGGAATAGTTATGAGGAAGAGCTGGAGATGGTGGGCTAGGAATGGAAGCTTCTGAATGAAATTCAAGGTTGGCAGAGTAGGTGGCTGGAGGTTGTGGTAAGGGGCAATGGGTTGCTGAAGAATGTGATAGAGGGAAGGATGTTGGATAAGCGGGGAAGATTTCGAAGGAGAGTAGGTTTCATGGATTGGATGAAGAAGGCTAGATCGTATGCTGAGGCGAAAAAGGATATACTAGAGCGAGCTAGGCCCCTGAAAGTGTAGAAATCCAGTAGGAGATTCTCTGACATTCAGCAAAACCTACCTTAACTGGTAGAATGGTAAAAAAAAATATGCTGTGGTGCATTAGAACTGGGTGGTATCCTTTTGTGGTTGAATCGAGCTGTGCTGGACCATATCTTAGAAATGTGGGTAGATGCATGAAATCTGAGTAAATTTTCATCATTAACCCTTTTACTGCCAGCCCATTTTGGGTGGGACTGCCAAGTTTACTGCCAAGACTGTTTTCAGGAAGTTCGCAAGAATTCACATTTTTAATTATTTCTAGTACTTAAATTTTTTTTTATATATCTAGAGTGTTTCCCAATGCTGAAGATATATTTGGGGCTTAAAACCATGGAAGAATAGAGGCCTATTTAACGGGAGCCATTAAATAGGCCTCATATCACAAAGTAAAAAAGTCAAAAAAGTTGGACGGATATATCAGCCTGCCGGCAGTAAAAGGGTTTAGGACTTTACTATTGCATTTAACTGAGGAAGGCAGCTTTTTACATCTGGAAAAAGCACATTTAGTTTTAAAGTATTTAGGGTCATTGGGGGCACAGGTTCCAGATAACTAAGAGTGATGAAACTGTAACACATTAGTTAACACTCAGCAACAATCATTTTTGGAGGTGGAAAACATAACTTTACTCAGTGCTGAAAAATAAGTGCCACCCCATTTCATAGATATCAATGGAAGGTACTCATTATGGCCAAATGAGATGACTGAATATTTGTAATGGCAGTCTGTGGGTTACTATGCTTAGTAACATTTAAGTAGTGTCACCTTTATACATACATAACTACATGGAAAGCCATTTATTTTCCCTCAGGGCACTTATGAGAATCTCAATAAATGCTATAGCTGATTAAAGTTGCATGTGTGAATACTTACCTCTACCTATTTAGGTAATATTTACCATAATTGTATTGATAATACCATTTTAAATACTAATATATTTTAATTATACTGCATTTACTCATTAATATTCAGATACTTAAAATGTATCCCATTCTCTGCAATGTGCTTGAAGTTTTTCCTCCTTTCTTCAGAAAGGTTATAAATATTTCATTACTTGAGTTTGCATTGCATATTAAGATAAAGTAATTGAAGGACCTTTTTTATATCAATTTTCTTTATTGGTGTTCTTGTGTGCCTTATTTGGCAGTATTCATTGTATAAGTACTCGCAAAGTATTCTTTGTGTACTCAGTGTAATTGTTTGTTTCAGAGAAGGAACTTATTACACCACCTCTCAATGGACTAATTTTGCCTGGAGTGACTCGGCTTTCAATATTGGAGCTGGCTCAAGAATGGAAGGAATTTAAGGTCACTGAGAGACCTATCACAATGGCTGAAGTGGAAAAATTGCTCTCTGAGAAACGGGTAAGTACTTAACAAACTTAACTCTTTGGATATTTATCTTTTTAACGAAGACAGAGATGTGGCATTTCTCCTTTAGTTCTGACCAGCATAGATTCCAATCTTTAATTTGTGTTGATGCTTGAAAGAGAGTATGATTAATGATGAGCAATGTTACAATACAGTTTAACAATTGAATATCTTTTCAGATTTCATTTCTTTACATTACCAACACTCCCATATATCAATTAGCAACATTTATGCTCTTACACAGTTACTCTCAAAGAAACTACTCAAACATTTCTTGTTTTATGTACACCTATGATATCATTTTCTGTAAGGAATTCAAATTTTATGGTACTTGTGGATGAGTGTTTTTTCCACACTTGCATATTTGTTTCAGTGGTGAATCTGGTGGGAGGTCTACATATCTGTCCTTTTATATACATTCATGGTTTACTCCATTCTGTTGCTTGCAGTACTTTTCAATTCGATTGTTAAGAAAAACAGTACACCTTCATTGCAATTGTACCGTAGTTTGGTAGTTTTAACAACATTTTCCTCTGATGTATCCTTGTTAATTTATAAGAGATTTTATGCTAATTGACATTTTTATAGTGTGTAATTTATTCAAGACCAAGTATGGTGCTAAAGGTGGTAGGTAACTAATTAGTATCAAGTGCAGTGAATGCAGCTCATTCTCAGATATGCATCTTAAATACAACTCTCAATAGCTTCAATAACTCTCTCTCAATTGCTTCAGTGTTTCCCATGAAAGGGACCCATGGCATAAAGTGGAATGCAAAAATAATTTTTGGGGGAGAAGGGGGTGGATTCAGGATTTCTGGAAATTTTGGGAGTAGGGTTGAAAGCAACATCGTATTTATGGGGAATGAGATATTTAGCCAGGAATGCACCCCTGGACTGCTTAATGCTATTATCAAATGCATGAAGAATCTCTTTAGGTCCCCTCATACTTATAGGCTTTGCCTAATTAGGCAGGCATATTGTGAAATGCCAGAGTATTCAACTGTGTATAGCTTTTCCATATATAATTTCTCTGGTCTATACTACATTTATTCCTTGTTTGGCTGATGAATTCTTGTGGTTTATTTCTTACTTTGTCACCAGTCATGTCAGCTTGTCGGCTCTCTATGTGCACCTTATAAAAGTGGCAATTTATAGTTAGAAAGATAAATCTTTCTTCAGCCATCATTTGTCTCAGTACAGGAAGACCTCAGCAGATATCTGAATATTGCATGACATACTTAGCCTGCCCCGTATTGAAGTTTCATTTACCTATCAGATTATTTTTTCTGACTTTATTGTGGATACCTAAAGTTGTGTTTGTTGGAACTAAGTGTGCAGGTTTCAGTAGTGCAAAGAGTTTGAACTCATTATGTGAGTTTTACTTAAGATGGAAAATGGGTGAAGCCTTAGGAATATAACAGTAGTCGGAAAACTGAACTAGCATGTACTAGTATCATCAGGCAATGTTTTTAATTTCCACTGCTCATAGAATAACATCATGACCCACATTTATCAGTTCTAGAGGTTCACAAAACTATTGTGTAGAAAATTTAAAAAAAGTAAGTTCTCGGCTTTCATTCTTGAAATAATGTATCGGGAGATAGCTGTATTTTCCTGTCCTAATTGTACTTTATTTCAACAAGTAGGTAATCTAAATGTTTTGGAGCCTTTATGCATATGCAAATGAAACCTTGCATAGTTGTATATGTTTCATTTGAAAAGTATGGAAAAAGGAGTTGTGATGTTTTTCGATTAGTGGTGTGAACTTTTTATTTAATCAAAAAATAGTTTTTCTGTCGCTGTGATATGCTGGAGAATTTATTTGTGCTGTTTTACCTACGTTTGCTAAATACTGCAGTTATAGTTGTTTATATGTACCTTTGATGAATGGTAGTGTGTAAAGTATGATTTTATGATATGAAATACTAAGGTAGCTGCAAGAAGTGCTTTATTTTTTTAACGATTCAATCACCCTCGTTAATTTTATGGCAGTAAGTGTAATTGTTAAGTTTTATGCAGGTGGTGGGGACCTGCTTCATCTGGTTCTGCTTGATGTATGCATTTTTCCTTCCAGCCTCGTAGCATGCTATGCACCTTGGTCATGTCTTCCTTGCAGGGCCGTCTGTTTTTCCCAAACTGAGGACAAGGTTACTCCCTGGGCTGGTTTCATTTGCTGCTTCTAGCTGACCAATGAGATTTCATGCCATCTGCTTCTAGATCTCCAAAAATGGATAAGGTTTTACATCTCTGTCAATAGCATAAACCACTGAAATCAATGCAATGCCCATGCAGTGAATTCTTGGACAGATTTTTATCTTCTTTTAATTCAGAAATTTTAAACTTCTTTTATTTGTTAATGATTGTATTCATTGACTTGTGATGTCATAACTCGTAGCTTTGGAATGATTTTGATTGCTTTCTGGGTGTATCCCCTTTATTAAGTTATATGTCTTTGTTAACTTAAATCAAGTTTTCTCAGGTTTCCATCCAGGTGAGTTGTTGCATTTTCACTGTCAGTATGAGAGGCATGGAAACCTGAGGAAACTTCGTTTGTCTTATTCTTTGGGAAAGCACTGATCTTTCATCTTCTTGGCTACCTCGTTCGTCTAAATTCAGGGATTGAATTAATTTTTCTTGAATGACTATAATTGGAGTTCACTATTTAATAGTCATAGTTGATGATCTGATCTCAATTTACCGGAGTATATTTGACTGTAAGTGCTTTTGTATCTTAGAGTAATGACACCTGTTGATACATTTTGCTTCTGGAATACTTAGCTAATGGCTAGTTCATTCAAGATTATCAATGGAAGTATTAACTATTCAACTGATAAATAAATAGTTTTAAAAATATCAGTTACTTTTCAGCTTGTCACTTACTTGGTTAGAGGTTGAATTTTTGTGACATGGCCTAATAATTTAGATGATGGCTTTCTTTACATCTTGGGTGACTCATTCCATTACTTATCGAAGATAAGGATGTAATATGGGAAAAGTTTTTTGGTGAATTCTCAGTGCAAACCAGAGGTTGCACTATTTTATTTGCAGTTTCTCAATGATGACATAAGCGTGACTTAAAATAAGGCCCCAATGTTGTCCATAAAGATTCCACTGCATTGGCATATCATTGTATGCATTAATTGAATTATTCATTATTAATGTATGGAGCCAGTGGCTCTCCTTTGTGGTGAACTACTTAGCAGAAACCTCATCATTTAAGTTAAACAGGCAGAACATATTTGGGTACAGTGGAATGGCTTAAAGTGTGATGTGTTGAAATTAGGGATGGGATGACTGGATCTTTGGTTCCTATTTTCCACCATTTCTCACTGAAATCTAAAGAACTGAAACAGGTTTATGCTGGGAACTAAGTTCTAGGTCTAAAAAAATGATCTAATAGTTTAAAGTTAAATTTGAGTAAAATGTTATGCTCGTGGATTGTTTTAGATCCTAATACCCACACTCATGTCTTAAATCTTTCACATCTCCATAAAACCTGATAGTGGGCAAAATTGAAAGAATTTTTACCTAATATTTACCTTTGAAACAATTCATGAAGAATCGTCATTTCTTTCTTATTTTGCTACTGTGGTACTTTTGAAATGTTAATCACCCATTACATTAGGTTTGTTGTGATTGCATATAGTTTTCTAGTGAAAATAAAAATTTGGGATTGAGAAGTTTGGAAAATTTGCTTTGACAACAAAAGTTGGTTAATTTAGGAATGTTAAATGGATGTGTATCATTTTTGTCTTTCTTCCCCCAAAATATATGTATTTTAAAAGTAAATTACAAGATTTTTTTAGGCTTGTGCTAAATATTATAAAGTTTGCACTTTTTGTGGTGCTGCTGATATTTATATGAGAGCCCAACCAGGAAAATCATACTATCATATATCAAATATCATACTAGGATATGAAAAGAGAGAAATCATCCTATCCCTAGTTGGAATTTTTAAGTTTTGGTGTCATTGTCATGTTTTTTATTGATTAGATGTTATCAGATTTGAAATTTATTTGGAAAATATATTTTTGCCTGGAAGTATTCTTGTAATATCTGCTTGTCAATTCAATTTTTGTTGTATAGTAATGACGTATTGCTCAGAAATATATTTTTATCCTCTCCAATTACTAGTGATGACAATGATATAGATCATGGATGTGCCATTATATCTGAATTTCCCATGAAAATATTAATTTTTGTATCTTAAATCTAATGTAGTCATCACATTTGAAGCCTAATTCCAGTTATACCCTTTGTATGTTCTTGCATTTAGTATTAAAATGGCTAATTATTTTATTTGCTATTGCTAATATCAGGCATTGAATGGAAATTTAATGATAAATATTGATGGGTTTGATTTTTATACCAATGTTCTCATGTCACAGACTAAAGGCATGAAATATTGAACTGCAATTGGTCATAATTTCATCAAGTAGTGTATGTCAAAGGAAAAACTTGGAAACTAGGGTTTTTTTAAGATAAGTTTTTGTATCCTTCAGTGTCCCAAGGGTTAGTGTTTTTTGTGGATATTTTCCTCTCATTTTCAGTTTAAAAAAAATATGCTCAAGTCTCAGCTGTGTTGTGATTGTCGGAGAATGCATGGGGGAAAAGTTTTTGACAAATGCTTATTTCACTTTATCATTATTTGCAACCATATTCTCTTTGTAATTGGAAGTGTACTCTTGAGCTCTTATTCTTGAAATGAATGGTCATCGAATGTGAATCTATTCTAGTGCATGCTTTTTTCTTGTGTGGCATCAGTAACTTTTTATGAACATTTTTTATTATTTTTGCATCTAAAACTGGGCATCACTTATTTCTGATGCATATACTCTCAATTTGCTCAATTCTTTGCCTTCTAAATAGTCTCTTTAGGCCAATGTTTTGATTACAGTTCGATGTTATACATTCACTGTCAGTAAGATCTTAGGGAAGTAATTCAAAAAAGAAAATTTTCAGAATTTGCTTGGGTGTGTCCTTTTTACAGTAGGCATATATTGCCTATTTCCTCTTTTGAATGACGCTGTACATGTAGGGATCATTAAATAATATATTGATTAAATAATTCAGATATGCAAAAAAGAAATCTGTCCCAAGAGATGCTAGACTTGACACCAACATTAAATTTCTTGGGTTGGTGTTACTCTCTGCAAGTTGTTTATTATTTGATGTGGAGGCAGAGAAATATGTGAGAAGATTGTTGTGTCAAGAGTTATAGGTGTGTATGAATTGCGAGTATGGATTGCCAGTACATTTCTAATTACTTTTAGCTTTGAGCTACCCTGGTAGTTTCATTATGGAATGACAGAGGAATAAAGGCGGGCAGTTCGTCCGAAAAAAGGAATTTGAAAGGAGGAGAAGGAAGCTCATAGAAATTTTTGCAACTTCTTCCAGGTCCTCACGCTGTGCTCTGGATTGTGATGACTGGAGTTTCCTTGTTGATTAAACCAGCATCTTTAGGTTTAAAGTATGGGTATCCATACCTAGAGAATATAATTTCGTACCTTTCCACAGAATGGTGGGGTTATTGAGTACAAACTGGGCTCTAGGAATGGATTCTGCTCTAGGTACACAAGTAAACAATTTATTTCAAAGGAAACTAATCTAGCATTTTTTGGATAGTGATGGCTTTGAGAATCCGTTTTCAGAGCCCAGTTTGTACTCAATGACTCTTCCATTCCCAAAAACCAATCAAAGGCATTGATCTCCTTAATTAACATGGTGATAAATCAAAACTACATATTTTAGTCTAAACATCGGTTTTATGATCAATCAGACAGGCTTGCGATGGGTTCCCCACTTTCCCCCCTTCTGAAGGAACTGTTCCTTGATACTTTAGAGGAAAATCTTTTCAAGGCTCACAATCAACACATAAAAAATGTGGTTTATTGGTACCGTTATGTAGATGACATTCTCTGCCTTTGGCTATCAGTCTCCTTCCTCAATCAACCCTCCACCCGACTTCAACACCCTCCACCCAAAGATTTCCTTCTCAATGGAGAAAGACACCAACGGCACCATCAGTTTCCTTGATTTATCAATAATCATCTCAGGAGGGAGTCATGAATTTTCACTTTACAGGAAACCTACCTACAGTGACCACATAATTCCCAACGATTCCATCCACCATTTTTCTCAAACTTGCTGCCCTTCATTCTATGCTTCACCACCTCCTACACATCCCTCTTTCGCCCTAAAATTTCAATAGTGAACTACAAACAATAGTTAATATAACCTCCAGCAATGGGTATAACCCAATCCTTGTCCACAAAATGCTGAGGAAAAAACAAAAAGCCCTTTACAGCTAAGTAAAAAGGATTTCCTCTCAGTCCTTGGAACAAACAGACTTCAATTGGTGCTTGCATCCATTCCTGGGAGATATTTCTTACAAAATCTCCAATTTCCTACCCACCTCACTGAAAGCAGCCTTTTACCCACCCATAACCCTGGCGAAGCTCCTTGGTAAAGATATACAGGAACCACTTCAAAAGTCCAAAATTTACAAACTCCAATGCAATACTTGCATTGTGGCATATGTTGACCAGACTGGACGGAACTTCGTGGTGCATGCCAAGGAACATGCGAGGTGTTTTAGGAGTAATGACCCTTCCTCCCTCTTCACCAAACACCTTCAAGAGTCCACAAATGAAAAAACGAAGTCGTTTTTTCATTTGTGAATATCAACTTCCACATAGTTGAGCCTGATACCATTGAACTTTCAAGAGTGCTACCACACCAGTGATTATTTCCCCGCAATCCTACATACCTATCCCAAAGGATTGAAGATGGACGCTCTTGAACAAATCGAGATAAGAAGGCACTTAGCAAACCCCAACACACCCCTCTGTAATGAGCCATTTTTCCTGCAGTCCTCTCCACTCCTCTCTGAAAAATTAACCCTCGAGAAACCAACTCTTTCATCCAACTGACCACGTCCTCATCTCTTACCTCCCTTATTTCTTTCCCACCTGACCACCCCCTCCCTCCCCACACTCCCACTCCCACGTCCGTAATTCCTGGTGTCCCTCCTCCTTACCCAACCCCCGTCCACCACATCATGCTACTGTCGAACTGCTTTGCCCTTACCCCCGCCCACACCCTCTCTTCCCCTCCATCTTCCTTCTACATTTTGTATACAAAATAACACGATAGAACATGTGGACTTAGTGAAATAAAAAGTACTTAACTCGTGTATTCCTTTTCCATTCCTCCCACCCACACCCTCCTTTTCCCTCCCCCTTTATTCTGCCTTTTGTACGTTATATATATCTGTACTTTTTTGACTGAATTTTTGTACCTGATGATGCCGCGAGGCAGTGAAACCCGTTGTACCACACAACATGAAATTCTGTGGAGAAGAACGAAATTGTATTCTCCAAGTATGAATACGATTAACTTCCACGAAGTGAAGCCTGAAACTGTAGAGAGTATTTGAGGTATTGGCGTAAAGATTTGGCCTACTTATTATATGCCAGTCCGCTTACTTCTTTCGGAGGATTCTCCCATGCACTGGGGAAGGCAATAAGCTTTTTGTGTGAAAATAGCACTCGGTAAACTCAATCCTGAAAGGCGTGTGGGATTTTGTCCTTAGGTCTGGCTAATTTGCATGTGTACCGCAAGGAGCAAGTGAAATATACAATCCCAAGCAAGATTTTGTTATTACAATGATTGTAAGGATGAAATTAACTGGCACTATAACAGGACAGACAATTGAGCACTACCTGGAAAAGTTTTAACTCTATAAGGTATTATTTTCTAATAGTAAAAGAACTCATGGAAATTTGACTATGTTGACACATTCATTGCTTACTACTGTATTTAAAGTTAAAAGGTTAACTCAGCATTTGAAACTAATAACTTTGACTTAATATTAGCTTTTTATTTTGTAATTCAAGGTTTATACTAATTCAAGGCAAGTGTACACCAAGTATCTTTTGTCCACTATAATTGTAGTCACTAATGGCCTGGTTAGTATTCCTTGGGGTTGAAACTCATGGTTTATTATTTAAACATCTGTAGCTCTTTTTGTCCCTAATTATAAGGACAACATCAATTGTAAATGTTGCACTTTTCAGGTATTCTAGTCGCATGTTTAGTATTTCAGTGCATATGCCACAATTCCATACATCGCAGGGACGGCACAAAAGATTAGTAGGCTTCTTCGGAAGTGACGAGATTCTCAAACTCTAAGAAAATTGGAGATATCATCCCAAAACCCAAGGACAAAATTCCCCTCTGTAATGTATGAAAGAGCCTATGAAATAAAATGTAGATGTGGTAAATCCTACATCGGCCAAACGGGGAGAGCAATTCAATGTAGAATTAAAGAGCACCAGAGGGCCACCGAAAAGAGGAGATTCAGCCTCTCCACAGTTGCAGAGCATGTGTGGTTCGAGCCAGGACATCAGATTGCCTTTGACCAAGTGAGAGTACTCTCAAGGGAAAATCGTTATTTTCCCAGGCTGATCAGAGAAGCAGTAGAACTGGTTAAATATCCATCAAATTTCAATCGGGAGGATGGATGCCTCAACCTGGGAGAGAGTGGTCAGACCACAGCGAGGAGCGGGCAATGGAGACACCCTATGGTACTACATGAACTAGCAACGAAATACATAACAACGGGAAATAAATAATAACAATAATTACAAAATGTCCAACGGACCTGAAGACGCCCCCAGGAAGAGGGGAGAAACTGTTGTCAAAAATGCTAAACACACAACGAGAATACCTGAAAAGAGCAACATTAACAAGTATATGAGTCGCGGAAGCCTTCAAAGAAACATCAATTGTAGTTGGAGGTAATTCAACCCTTGTCTCCTGCAATGGAGCTCAGCCAAGATAAAGAACTATATATTTTATTGGCATGTAATATGCATGGAAGAAGAGAATACCAGAACCAGGTTAGAATTCTGAGGAAACTGTCATCACAAGCCAGTCAAGAGTTGATAATCGAAATAAAGTAAACGGATATTTTGTGCCTAACAATGAAGAACCCTAGGACTAGCACAGTTCTCCATGTTCTTTTTTCATTATTCTTGGCTGATGCTTTGTGTTCATGAAATTCAAAACTAAAAACACATAGTAAAAAAACTATTGCAAAATACATTTTGTACATTGTCATGAATATACATGAAGCTCAAATGATTTTGTACTGTCTACTAATTTTATTTCCACCTCTTGCTACACGTGTCAACTGTCTAGCAGTCATCATCAGGCAAGACTTGCCTGCCCCCTTATCCCCCCACCCCCATAGATCCGCATGTAAAATCAGCATGTAATATTAATAATACTCTTTGCTAATCCAATGACAGGCATCGATATGAAATATTAGCATAACCATGATTTTGCAACTTTCATGCTTGGAGGAAAGCAGCATGTTGTCTCAAATTGCACTCTGAGCAAGATTGACCTTTGTCATATGTGATTGCATGAGGCTGGTGGGTTTTTCCAAAAAAAAGTTTAAGTCCCTTACTGTAGTCTTAGGGTGATGAGTAAAATTCCTTATGCTGTTAATCTTTACCAACATTGAATGTAAAACATTGGCCAAAAGTGTTAAGTCTAGGAAAATACTTGTGAAACTGTTTTGCTTCGCTGTTTTGGATTAAAGTGCTGATTTTTTTCCTCCTGAGTAGAAAATAAAGTATTTCTTATGATTAACACTCAGTATTCATGTTAGCAACACCTCTTATTTGAATGAAATAGCATTAACGTTATCTGCCAGAAATAGTTTTTTTACATTTGTGTTTTGAAGAATAACACACTATTTTTCAAAACAAAAGCATAGCAATAGATATTTCTGGCAGAGAGTGTTAACACTTATTCATTCAGGCTTTCTTGCTTACACTATCATCTCATAGCTCTTATGGTGCATTTCCATTCAGTTACCATATTGATGTGCATGTATACGCAGCAATCACTAAGTGAGTTACAATAACTAAGAAAAAGCATGATGGTGACTGAACTTAATGTGAGTAGGTGCTCTTACACAGATAAAGACAAACTGAAGCCTTCCCTGAGACTTATGAATTCTTAGTGGTAATCAATTTGCAGATTGTCACCAAAAAAGCTATTTTCGATCAATTTTTTTTTGCTTCATCTACCATTCCAATTTATGTTAATGAATTTTAGGCTGTCACGGAAATGCTTGATTACCCTGAGGTAATGCACTTGCCAAAGCAAATGAGACTGAATACTTTTAAAAAACCACGATTCTATGTTAAATGAAATGGGCATGTATAAACTTACTCTATAATTGGTATGCACAAAAGAAAAGTGGAAAAGTCCATAAATTTAGGTTGCTTAATGCTCAAAATGTTTAGGTGCTAGGGAAAGCATTGATTCATCTGAATATCATGTCTTCTGCTGACTTCAGAACGAGGAGTCGAAAAAATTTTTATGTGAAAATGAAAATGTGAAATTCTGGCACCATTACTCATTATACGGTAATATCTCCATATCAAACAGTGCACAAAACAAAGGAATCCTAATATTTCTCATTGTTTGAGCGGTGATTCAATACAGTTTCATCCAAAAATCTCAACAAGGAAATGGTGAAGATTGTTTGATTAATGTGTCTCAAGAAATTAAATTTGTTAATGTGGTTAATGGCTTTTGTATGGTTGTGTGACTTAAGTATATGTTTTATGTGCCACATGAGTAGCATGCATATTTTGGTGAATGCTTAAAATAATGCTTAAAATGTTTAGGTGCTAGGTAAAGCATTGATTCATCAGAATATCATTAGTATTCCGGTGACTTATGAATTCTTAGTGGTAAGCAATTTGCAGATTGTCACCAAAAAAGTGAACTATTAGTGTTTATGCCATCTTCCGTCTCTGGAATATTTGACCACGATGTGCTCATGCAACGGGTATATGAAAAGGAAATGGGTGATTTTTACCCTTTTGTCATAATCCCCAAATGTCATTGAACTCTTATTAAAAAAGCAAGCTATGTGAGAGGAATTAGTCTTGTTTTCTGGAAGCCATTGCTGGAGTTTCTTGAGTTAGATAGAGATATGGAAAATTTTGGCCAGTTGGATAAATGCTTATGCAACTACAACATGAATTGTGCAGGGAAGTTCAACAAACGAACGATATAGAGCAGTTATCTTAAAAAAAATGTACATACTACAAAGTACTTCACTTTGAAAAAATACAGCTTCATATTATGTCAAAATGGATATTTTCAGTAAATGAAGCAAAATTCTTTTAAGAGTGTATTGCTAATACATATATGTCAATAGACTTGTGGCTAAATATTTTCTTGTTGACTCATTTTTAGTCCTCATTAAAATCATTATAAGTGAAAATTAATCCAAAATCTCCAGATGGGTTTTTTTGTAAATTCAATGAAAAGCTTGTGGTGAAGACAATCAATAATGAGTTAAAGTATTGGCAGTTTATGGCATAGTTTCTTACACAATGCAGTGAGCTGGAAAAATCCATTTTCTATGTCTAGGCCCATGTAGTATTAATGCCCTACGATAGACACTGTAGCGCCAGATGGGAGGAGAATGTAAGTAATTAAATATATTTTATCAGGCCATTTTTTTAATTAATTGCCTTGGTGGATTTTTTCAGGATTGTGACTTATGTACTATCAGATTATAAAAAAAATATCCCAGCCTATTCTGACTTGGAGTAATTGAGAAGCTTTATTTTACAACTGTTTGAACATTAAATTTAACAAAAAATTGGAAATTAAATAAAATAATTTAAATTACAACATTACTCTTTGAAAAAGACTAACCTTTAATTTGTCTCATGCATCATTTCTTTACTATGACTTTGAGCAGATATAGAAGCAAAACAAGAGTACAGTTGAGCACCTTTAATCCGGCACGGTCGGGACTCGAGCGATGCCGGATTAGGGATTTTGCCGGACTACGGGTGCTGTGGCAGTAACCAGCATAATTATGGGGTCCGCGATATTTATAATGCGGGAATTCGATAAATTATACCAACTTCAATTAAGTTTGAATAAATTCTGTATAATTCGACAAGTAATTCGAAAAAAAAAAGAAATAAACTTCTTCTAAACTCACAAAAACAAAATCAGTCAACCGGCAGTCTCGCAAAACGGCTAAGTGAAAGGAATGCGTATAACATATTAACGTGTTGCTGGACATCAAAGAGTATATACGTAAAGAGTAGAAAGTAAAAATTTTTCATCGCTTCCAATTTTCCTTGCAATCCTTATTCCACTGTGTTTAATACGATTCAATGAGCTGTCTACGTCGCGCCGTCAACGCTCGGTACAAAGCAAACATGCGCGCGCCATGCAAGTTAAGACATGTCCACTCCGTGACGTCACACACTCGCGTCTCGGCAACGACGTACATTGCAGTGATGTCTTCAATTTGCTGAATAAACACCTTCATTACGCACAATAAGTAATATGGACAACATTGTATGCAAAAAATCTTCCGATACTCGTTCTTGAATGGGAGAATTTTTGTTAGAATGGGTTAAAGTTTCAGTAATTACGAAGTAAATGATTCGGCAAAAAAGTTTGTTTTCCGCGAAGTACGCCTCGGAAATATTGCCGGATTACGGGTGTTCCCGGATTAGGGATTTCCGGATTAGGGGTGCTCAACTGTATAGGCTTATTTTTTGGCAAAAATGTGAAGTATTTTAAACATGCATAAATACATCCATTTTTTTCTCAAAATTGTTCTGAGGTATTTTTTTATAAGTGCCCTAAGTTTTTATCCATGGATATATCTCATTGAATAAATATTTATTTCATTCCTAAATCCTCTTTTCTGGATGTACTTCATGTAACTATCAGCTCCTGGACTGAATTTTCTAATATAGCATGATAAAAATTGGAGATAACATTATGTTTGCATTTCCCTCTGAATGGCTGTAGGGCGCTGTTGACGTGGTCATTGCTGCTCAGCTCTCGAGTCCCATCCTTATGTTCCATTATGTGTTATCCCATTGCTCTTACTGCTCATTAGTTTCTGTCATTTCATCGATAATTTTGAAGAATATTATCATTGATTAATGATTGTGAACTATCTTCTGCTTATATTTTCAAAGAGAAGCTCATAGATAGACAAATTGTTGGTTCATAAGCTTTCTTATTTTATAAAAAGTATTATTTTTACTGCGGCAAAGTGATTCATTATCTCAGTCTGCTCTAATCAATAGTCTTTCATCTTATCTCCCAGGGATTTAGGTTGGGTCATTGCTTCTTCTCTACTTGTAAATGTGGAATGAATTTATTTCATGCCTTTTTTCTAGTTTACAATTTGTTACATACCTTGATTTTTCACTCATTAGGCCCTATAAATAAGCTTTAATACTAATACATATATTTCTATTAATAATTGGTCTAGTGAGAATAATGAGGTGATGAGGAACTGTTTTATAAGAAAAAGTATGGTATTGATGAGTCGAAGACTTATGTTTTTACTCCAAAAAAAGGTTAAGAATCAGTACTAATTTTATTCTGAAGACATATCTTGATGCAATACCGAATCCACACCAGTTTTTGCATTTTCTGTTCTGTTGGATCTGCTCAGCTCATTTACCGTTACTTTTAGCTGAGATCTTAAAAATGAATCTTAACAAGTACAATTGATTCATCAAATTTCTTTGTAAATACTTTTTTTTCATCAGTTCCAAGGGAGTTCACTATTCAAAAGACTTTCTAAAACAACATTAGTGCCTGGTAGAGCCAGAGTGAAACTCATGACCACCTTGCATTTTTCATTAAATGCCTACATAATTAGGGTCTGGAAGACATTTCACCATTTGCTTTGACGTTTTTTCCCATTCTTCAAATTTTCCAGATTAAATATTCTTATTGTGTCCTATCTCAACAAATAATACCTTCATCCATCTGAATTGCTGACTGAAGAACTTTCAGGCTTTTTAAATCTCATCCCAAGATGCATAATTTTTCATTACTATCCTGTGACATTATTTAAGAGGTGAAATGGTTCTGAATAGGCAAAATTCAGTTTTCTGCTAGTAACCGAATGGCTTATTGCTGACAAAATGAAAGGCATTTGTGTTCATTTCATGGCTGCTTTACCATTTTGTTTAAATAAGGTGTTTTTTTGGATCTATTTTTTTGCTTCATCTACCATTCCAATTTATGTGAATTTTAGGCTATGAATGAAGAAATTAGTTAATGAATTTCACGTAAATGCCTGCTTACCCTGAGGTAATGCACTTGCCAAAGCAAATGAGACTGAATACTTTTTAAAACCATGATTCTATGTTAAATGAAATGGGCATGTATAAACTTACTCTATAATTGGTATGCACAAAAGAAAAGTCCATAAATTTAGATTGCTTAATGCTTAAAATGTTTAGGTGCTAGGAAAAGCATTGATTCGTCAGAATATCATTAGTCTTCCGGTGACTTCAGAACGAGGAGTCGAAAAAATTTTTATGTGAAAATGAAAATGAGAAATTCTGGCACCATTACTCATTATACGGTAATATCTCCATATGAAACAGTGCACAAAACAAAGGAATCCTAATATTTCTCATTGTTTGAGCGGTGATTCAATAAAGTTTCATCCAAAAATCTCAACAAGGAAATGGTGAAGATTGTTTGGTTAATGTGTCTCAAGAAATTAAATTTGTTGATGTGGTTAATGGCTTTTGTATGGGTGTGTGACTTAAGTATATGTTTTATGTGCCACTTGAATAGCATGCATATTTTGGTGAATATGACAAGTATCTTTTGAAAAACATGGCTGAGAATAAATTATCAATCCATGATCATATTTCCATGTTATAAATCTTGCTTTCTCACCTGCTTCTGAAAGAGGAACCTAGAGGGGTCCCCCTTAAATGCAATGAAATAATTCACCCACAATCATTCATTTGCTCCTCTGGTTGGCTATTTCATATCATACCATTGAATTCTAATGGGCTGCATGTTTTGTTGATGAGAGCATCGGAACTTATATTTAAAGAATTCATGACGTACTTGCATGTTTATCATCAGGTGTATTTGTCCCTGTTAATTCCTTTGTGCATGTTGAATTATTATGGGTAATGTTTATCCAACTGCTGGTGGCAACAGAAGAACCTTAGTTTTTTAATGAGGGATTAAAGAGGCTCATTGTTTAGTCATCTATAACTGGGATCAACTAAAAAGCTGATCGTGGTCTAAAAGTGAAATATATATAGGGAAGGGAAAATTTGCCAGCAATTTAATTAACAAACATAATGTCAAGTTAAGGTTACAATAATATTGTATTAACAAGAAGTAGGAGTTGGTAATCTTCAGCTTGTTTTAATGCTATCAAAATCCAAAAATTATATGTGGTGTACTTGAATGCATTGTTGAATATTGACTGAAATTGCTGTTCAAATCTAAAATGCATTTTAAAATTGGAGTTCCTGTGTGTTTATTAGGTAATTTTGAATGAAGGAAAAATCACATCCATTAACCCTTTGAGTGCGGAATGACGTGATATCACGTCACGGTATTCATTACGCTGCTGCTGATAACGTGATATAACATCAAGGGTATTGTGAGTGTTCCAGCTTTCATTAGGAAACTTTCACTAGGCCCCCTAGTGAAAGCTGGAACACTCAAGATACCCATGACATGATGTCACGTCATCAGTACCCGCGTAATGACAACCATGACGTGATATCACGTCATACCGCACTCAAAGGGTTAAGTGAGTCAAGTCTTAGATTAGTGACTAGTAATGAAGCATAGGCCCTAGTATTGTAAAAGCATGCCATGGTAATGACATTCACATTAAAGTCCAATTAAATGGCAAAATGGAGAGTTAGACTGGAGAGACTGAAATAGTTAGAAAGGCAAGAATCCTTATCCTTAATTATATGTGAAATTATTACAGTATGTTGACCTCAGGGATGCCAAATAGTACATATGTAGTTGAGATCATACGGAATGTTCTCTTTGAGACCTGGAGAGAAATGTTTTCTTTTGTTATTAATACACCCCTCTGTGGTTTCATATCTTGCAATTGAAATACTAATGGATTAGTGAGTCTAA
Organism: Ceriagrion tenellum; assembly: GCA_963169105.1. Classification (NCBI taxonomy): domain Eukaryota; kingdom Metazoa; phylum Arthropoda; class Insecta; order Odonata; family Coenagrionidae; genus Ceriagrion; species Ceriagrion tenellum. The sequence goes on from OY720640.1 coordinate 29,684,396, forward strand.
AAATTGTCGTATTCATTATACTACTGAGTTGAAGATATCTCCATGAATCGTTCTTTTTTAACTGGCTAAAATATCTATGGGCCCTGTAATAAGACAGCATGATTCACTTCAGGATCATCTGTGTTTTACATTACCCTTGGAGTGAATGAATGAATGAGCAAAATATTAAACAACTCCTTAGGCTTTTAATCCTTCTTCATTTATCCTGCATCTTGTATGTCTTTACTGACCAAAAGAAGTTGTGTTATGTTCACACTTAGGAATGAATTTTATGCTAATCACTTTTTGTTTAAAATCATTACAGCTAATAAAATTGTGAACTATGGTGAAGCACATTAGGATATCACCTTTGGTTCATATGTTGCCTAAATATTTCCTTGAAGAAATATATTCATGTGTATAATTTAGGTAATGGAAGTGTGCTGTTTTGAATTTAAAAATGTATAATGCATTTGGCTATTGTGCTTAGTGCTTTTGGTAATGGATTTGTTTTATTTTATTTTCAGCTTCTGGAGCTTTTTGGAGCTGGAACAGCTTGCATAGTGGCACCTGTGTCTTCCATTTTCTTCAAGGGAAATACTCTTACCATTCCAACAATGGATCATGAAATGCCTGTCCATCAGAAGTTCCTAAAATCTCTTTCAGACATTCAATATGGTCGGGTGAAACACGATTGGGCAGTACTAGTTGACTGATTCATCCGTGAATGACATCCTTCAACCTTCACAGAGCATAGATAATATTGCACCACCTTGTTCAAAAATTTTGCTGGATATTCTGGGAAATTTTTTGATGTTAACAAAAATCTCTGGTGAAAGTATGGTAAATTAGTTACCTTGTGAGATTAAGTAGGGCTGCCTTTCCATATTTATTGAGATTTTCCAGTAGAATTTTCTCAAGACAATGCGTTGCCTGACTCATGAACAAACTCTGTTGCATGATTTGGTATGATAAAATTAACCGATGCAGTATGTCTCTGGCTGGTATTTGCTAAGAAAGGAATTGGGGCTATTTGCTTTGCAGGTATTTTTAAACTGAGTGAAAGGGGTCGCTATTTTTTGAGTGTTGAAAATATTTGTAAAAATAAAAGCTGTGTGGTTGTGGACCAAACATATCTTACGATTTTGGTGCGAATATACTTTAAAAGGTAAAATTGTTTTACAGGAAAGTATTTGGATGCAACAGTGGTTGATACGTATCACTTTATGAAAGTGTTACTGTTTTGGATGTTTGTGACCTATGAAGTTGCGTGCAAAAGCCAGTTTGAAATTGGCTCGATATTTGCTCAGGTTAATGAGCGTAGCCTTAACCTATTTTTACTTATTTATTAAGTATTTATGACTTCAAATGGGCAATGCTTTTGATGTGGGATTTTTAATAATGGAATGCGTTATACATTAGAGGTTTGATGGCTGTGTAGTTCATATTTTATTCAACCAAATCTTTTTGGACCATTGTCATTAAGGTAGATTTTTCCTCTTAATTCACAAATCTTATAGGAGCACATTGTTATTAAACGGATTGTATTAAACTTGTGTTAAAATTGTGTCCTTGAGCAAATAAGATTTTACTTGAGGCTGTGACCTATTTCACAGTAGAAATTATCTAAATATATAATTTGAAATGATGCTCAAAGTAATTTCTAGGAATCAGCATAATTTCAAATTTAGTATCATCATGCAATGAATCTCTATTTTAGTGAGATACTGTAATTTATGGAACATTTTGCTCATACTAATGTTGTTAATATTTTTCAAGAGTAGTATATAGTAGGATATATTTTTTAAAATTATTCTATGGTATGATTGGACATGTAAAATACATATGACAGCAGGCATTTTTAAATTTGTTGCATCAAATTTTTAAAAATTGTTGGCCGGAAAAAAACTTTGTTTTGTAATTCCCTGCCATTGTTTCGGTAGGTTTGTGGTGTTAACATCATTTTTAAGAGCTTTTTGGCCATGCTAATTTTAAATTTTTGTGCTGCACTTTATATGTTAACAAAACTGTTACCTGATATTTGAGTTCTGACTTGCGTTGTGTTAGGATTAAAGGCCTGGAGCTTTAAACAACAGGGTGAATGTAATACGTACAGTCAAACATAAATGATCCTTAGGAATGCTTCCATTTTGTGTATAAGTCTAGTCGTTTTCCATGTATGTAATGTAGTTTTACAGTGAATTACTGGGAAAATAACATTGTTGCCATTGTATCAAACTTGAAAATTATTTCAGTGTTTTTGCCATATAATTTTGATAGTTAATATTGTCCTGCTGCCATGTTAACTGAAATGTTAGTAGTCACGAAACAGTCATATTGAACAATATTTTTTACCTAGGTGAGAAGAAATGTGTAGTACAGAACTTTTGGCTGCTTAAATTGTCTCCCAATGATTTAGATATGAGTATAAAAGTAGTCAATCTTTAGATATATCGGTGTTGTCCAATTTGCATGTTGTTTAATTTCTGTGATCCTATTTTACATGTTTGCAGCTTTCAATGGACACTGAGCAGGTACTTGCATTTGTCCTGGGTTATCTTAAAGGTTACATCATTTGCACTAACATGTTTATAAATCAAAAGTTTAAAATTTGACATTTTAATGGAAAAGTATTTCTCTAATTTGGTAGTAATATTATAATGAAAGTTATTGTAAATAATATTTTGAAATTCAGATATATTAAATTGCATCAGCTGAATAATATGGATGTAGCCTGTTAAGTTTGACAAATACTCAAACGGGAGAGTGATTGTTTTTATTGAATTTTATTTTTGTATGAAATTCATTTTATGAAAAAATTAGCACAATGTTAGTGAAAAAGAAAAAAATCAGAGCGCTTTTTTATTTAGTGTTCATGGACATATTCTTTGCATTTGGAATTGTTTGTGAATTTTAAGCTCTGTATGAAGTAAATTATGTATTTGATAATCAAAAACTTTAACCTGTGTGTCACATTGGTCAATTAACGTAATGGGAGCATAGAGAAATAACATTTCTATTCTCGGTTCTTGTATTTAGTGCATTACATAAATTATTGTGGCATCTACCAAAGCTCAGGCTGGCAGACATTCATTCCTTTATGTTTGTTGTATTTGCTTTTGCTGTTCCATTCCAGGAGTAAATTTTTAATATTTATTATTGATTCCTAAGAATGGGATGTGCTTGGATAATGTCATAAGCTCAAGGTGTCTGTATAACGGAATGGTATTCCATGACGAGTAAATGTTTTGTTCCCTCATTTTTTGGCTACTATTTACCCCTTTTTATTCATCATGAATTATGACAAGATTTATTGCTGATGCTGATGGAAATTTCAGCGTAAAATAAATGACAAGTTGTGAGATGACAGTGATTATTATTTCTTGTATGTTTGTTTTGTTTTGTTTACCTAAGAAGTACAAAAGTGAAAAATGCTCAATTATGGGTGCATGAATGGATTCTTGTGTATCATATCCTCTGATAAATGTATTTCACCTTGCGTAGATGTTTTTTTATTAGTCTTGTAGCTGTTTGTTTTATGTTCTGTTAAAATTTTTGTGTAATAAGTTTCTACATCAAGGATGTGCTGACCTTGCCTCAGGGATTGTTTTTCTCCTGGACCATTAGCAAACAAAATGGTGAACTTGTGGCACATAGGACTAAATATTGTAAATATTGGAATTGAATAAATTGATTTTTTTCTTTTCTTAGTCATGAAACTATTACTTTCATTTACTATTTTAACTAAAATTCATAGTTGAATGACGTACATGTGATTTTAATGATGAATGACATGGTTTTAACACTTCCTGGAAAACATTGCACTTACCAGACTTAAAAGATTTTTTAGTCATGATAACCAAGTATGAATCATTCATCTATGTTCATATTTGTTCACTCTGGATTGTCATATGAAAGTTGTTCTCCAATTTACATTAAATGTGCAAAGCTATCCTTAAGTATGTTCATAGTTAACATTGAAAAAAAATCTCACCCCTGGGGGTTTAATTTGCAACTTTTTCAACTGCCCACAAATGCTATTTGTCTCCCAGTTGGCCTAGTGGGGACTGTATTAAACTTACTTTTGACAATATGGCAGGCACTATGAGGTCACCTTGCAGTTTTATGAAGCTTAAGCATAGTGAGTATTGACATTTAAAATTTTTAAACTGAATATGCTCCTCAAGTATGACAGGGTGACCACTTAACACTTTGGCTTCAGGAATGCTTTTCTACATTTTGCATGGTGACTGCAGGAAAAACGTTTTTCTACATTTGACCATCACTGTACCACCTGCGCCTGTCCCAAAATTTTATTCTACCCCTTCCCAGATGTCTTGCACTCTGCCAGTCTATATGGCAGGGAACACTATGGCATCTAGCATTCAGGGACTATGTGCTCTGAGCCAACCCTAATGGCAGGGGGCACTTCTGGGATTTTCCTCTTACTGAGAGGTTCCAGATCTGTGTTGTTTTCATGATGAAAATAATTGTTAAAGTCCCTTGCTATTCCTAGGAATCAATTTTATCTGGCCAATGTCCATCATCATCAGAAAGGGTGTAGAAAGCATTGGTCTCCCCTTTTATTCTTGGGCAAATAAGTCTTCCGTCCCCGCATTTTAGCAATGACCATGGGTGGCACCTAGTTTTATTATCTCGTCCCTTTGCCTGGGTTTTCCAAATATTCTTTCCAATCACACACTTAATTTTTCTTCAGTTTCCTAAGAGTTCTGGTGGTATGCGTTTGCTTTTTATGAAGTTCTTGCACAGTGATTTAAATATTTTTTGAAAGCTATGATTTCTCTTCACAATGGCTCTAATCCGATGTCCAGGATAAACTTTACATATTTACACTACCTCAACTTGCTGACCCCATTGATCTGCATGCAATATTTAGAGACAGTTTTGGCCCTGCTAAATTAATGTTGTGCAGTAAGGTTTAAAGTCGATGTATTTATTTGCTATTTGGTATGAAATCGATCATGAAAATGCGAATCTTGTCATTATTGAGAAAATAATTTAAATTTGAATTTTTTAGTTTATTTCTAAGTTTGCAACACCTATTATGTGTCTTTGAAAAGTGCTCTAATGTTGGTCCACCCTGTGGTGAGAGGGGAAGAAAGGTCATCCTGGATTATAAGGGTCCACTACCTGCGAGACTCTCGCTCAGGCTAGAGGGCAAAATACTTTCCTCGCTTTTCTCCCACGCATGATAGCAGCAATAATCACGGGCTTCCGCAGCCTAAGAGTTAAACTTTGGTTAATTTTAATTACCTCCAGGATCTAAACTATATTGTGATGAAAATGGGGTTTATGTACTCACCACTGTCTACTTAGATTGCCTTAGAGACAATTGACATTTGTTGACTGGCAACAATAGCGTAGTCAGTCAATATGTAATGGATGTTACATTTATATTACATGTATTCATTTTATTTATTTATTTTATTTATTTTCACTGCCCCAAATACAGCACATTAGGCCATTTTACGTCGGGTGAACAGCAGCAACAATGGACGAGACAGACATCCATGTCCTGGGCAGATAATATTTTACCCAGGTGGGACTCTAACCCGCAACCCTCGGGTTAGGAGGCGAGGACTTTACCCCGCCGCCACCGGGGCCGACAAGACCAAAAATTTTCAGACCAGAAATAGACTGGAAAGGATTTTACCTCCTTATGATTAAGTTTAAGGGCCATATTTGGATTTACTAGTCATCAATAATTATGATATGCAACCTGTGTCACTCAATTCTGAAGAAGTTGCTGCGGGTACAAAGCAGTCTGCAAAAATTCTATTTCTCAAAGATCCATATCAAAAGTAAATACTCTTTTACCAAGTGTCATATATGAATCTATTTTAGGCAACTATTAGAATTGACGTTTTAAGAAGATATCATGAAAATTTTGATAAAGATTCTCATTCAATTAAATAACTACTCTCACGCTAATGTAATACTTCCTACTAAAGGTGTACCCAATACTCGAATACAAACTCATTTCTTTCATGTTACTAAGTATTGTTGTCCATGGTTATCTGGAAATATATTAATTGTCTAATTGAGGAATTTTTCTAGATTCAAACGCTAATTTTTGATTTTCGTCATTGGGCGATACCAAAATCTCCATTAAAAACTCATTTATCTCATTTAAATTAATAATTTCCCAGGTTTTAATTATTTTCTAGAAAAATATTATCTGGCAGAATGCGAAATGTTTTTAGAGATGGATGCTAATTTTTTTATTCCCAGACAGGGTGATACCAAAAACTCAAATACACACTCAGTTCTATCATAATATAAAGCATTTTTTCTGATTGTCATCATTGTCTTTAGAATCGCACGCTTATTAAATAATTCCTACTGAAGGCGATACCAAAACCCCAAAAAAGTAATTTCTCTCATATTTTTCAGTATTTTTCTGATTCTGCTATTATCCTTGGTTTTTTTATATATATTCTTTGCGAATGGCCAATCTTACCAGAGTTGAACGCTAATTTTTGATTTCCTACTGTAAGGAATAAATAAATCTCGATTGGAAACTCATTTCTCTTATTCAAGTAAGTAATTTCCCAGGATTTAATTTTTATCCATGGTTATCTTGAGATATATTTATTCATTGAATGTGAACTGTATTTAGAGTCGCATGCTTATTTTTTAGTTCCCACTGAGGGTGGTACCAAAAACTGGAATACAAACTCATTTCCCTCATAATATTAAGTATTTTCTCTGATTCTTAAAAAGTATTATCTTTGATCCATGGTTATCTGTAAATATATTTATTGTTTGAATGTGAAATTTCTCCAGATTCAAACGCTTATTTTGATATCTAAATATGAGGAATATCTAAATCTAAATTGCAAAATTATTTATCTCATTCAATTAAGTAATTTGTTAGTTTCTAAATTTTTTCTATGGTTATCTGGAAATATATTTGGTCAAGGAATGAAAAATGTTTTTAAATTCACACGCTTTTTTTAAAATCCTACTGAAGGTGATACTAAAAATTCGAATATAAACAATTTTTTCTCATAGTATTAAGTATTTATGCTGATTTTTAGTATTATCCATGGTTATCTGGATATATATTTTATGACTGAATGAGAAAATTCTCCAGATTCAAAGGGTTAGTATTGATTTCCTACTGTGGGGAATACCAAAATCTCGATTTAAACATATTTCTATCTTTCAATTAAATTATTTTTTCAGGTTCTAATTTTATCAATGGTTATGTGGAAATATACTAAGTCGCTGCATGAGAAATGTTTTTTGAGTCACACTCATATTTTTAATTAACTAATAAAGGTGACACCAAAAACTGGAATACAAACTCATTTCTCTCATATTATTAAGTATTTCTCTGATTCTTATTATAATTCCTGGTTATCTGGAAATCTGTTTATTGCCTGAATGAGAAATTTTTCCAGATTAAATCTTATTTTATCTTACTTAATGGAATACCAAAATCTCGATTTCAAACTCATTTCTCTCATTCAATTAAATAATTACTCAGGTTCTAATTTTCATCCATGGTTATCTGGAAATATACTTAGTCGCTCAATAAGGAATTTAATTAAAATTCACACTATATTTTTTCAATTCCTACTGTGATAGATACCAACAACTCAAATACAAACTCATTTTTTTTCATATTTATAAATAATTTCTCTAATTCTTGTTAGGTATTTTCTCTGATCCATGTTCATCTGGAAATACATTCATATTCTGAATGAGAAATTTTTTCAGATTCTAAGGGAAATTTTTAATTTTGTACAGAGGGAAATACCAAAACCTCAATAACAATCCCATTTCTCTCTTTCAAATTAGTAATTTCTCAGGTTCTTATTTTATTCCATTAGTATCTGGAGATATATTTTGTCATTGAATGGAAAATGATTTTAGTTTATATTTTAGATTGAGTCAATCGCACATTATTTAATGCCTACTGAGAGTGATACGGAAATCTTGATTACAAACTCATTTCTCTCATTCAATTAAGTAATTTTCAAAAATGTTTTAGATTCTCACGCTTATTCTTCTGATGGTGATACCAAAACCCCAATAAAAACTCATTTCTCTCATATTTTTCAGCATTTTCTCTGATTCTTATTACATCCTTGGCTATCTGGAGATATTTGCTATGTGAATCTTTCCAAGAATCAAATGCTAATGTTTGATTTCCTACTGCAAGGATTTTATAAATCTCGATCAGAGACTCATTTCTCTTATTAAAGTAAGTAATTTCAAAGGTTTTAATTTTTTACCCTGGTTATCTGGAAATATATTCAGTCGCTGAATGAGTAATGTTTTTTGAGTCGCACGCTAATGTAATACTTCCTACTAAAGGTGTACCTAATACTCGAATACAAACTCATTTCTTTCATGTTACTAAGTATTATCTTTGATTCTTATTGTTGTTCATGGCTATCTGGAAATAATTTAATTGTCTAAATGAGGAATTTTTCCATATTCAAATGCTAATTTTTGATTTTCGTCATTGGGCGATACCAAAATCTCCATTACAAACTTATTTCTCTCATTTAAATTAATAATTTCCCATGTTTTAATTTTGATTCATTGTTTTCTATGAAAATATTATCTCGCAGAATGCGAAATGTTTTCTGAGTCGCACGCTAATTTTTTTATTCCCAGACAGGGTGATACCAAAAACTCAAATACAAACTCAGTTCTACCATAATATAAAGTATTTTATCTGATTGTCATCATTGTTCATGGTTATCTGGAAATATATTTGTGGACCCCAGAGGTCAAGGGGTCTAAGTGACATTTTTGAAAAAAATAAGTTTGGTACAGGAATGGGATGTGAAAATATTAATCTTTTAGGTGGTAAAGGGATCCAAGTGATTTTCTTGACAGGTGCTGCTGTCTAGGGTAATGCCTCTTAACTACTTAGTGGGTTGTACCAAACATTTTTAACTTTGACTTAAGTTTTCTCTAAACAATGGTTTTGTTACTTAGACCCTTGACTTCTGGGGTCCTCATTTATTGTTTGAAAGAAACATTTTTCCAGATTCGAATGCTTTTATTCCAATGAATATTTCCAGTGAATTGCAGTGAATGAAATTCCAGTGAATGAATTACAGTGATACAGAAAACTCTAGTATTAGCTCATTTCTCTCATATTATGAATGAAGTTGTTTCCCTGATTCTTAGTAATATACCTACATGGATATGTAGAAGTATAAAAAATAACTGAATGCGAAATTATCCCAGATTCGTACGCTAAGTTTTGAAGTCCTATTATGGGGAATTCCAAAATCTCAATTACAAACTCATTTCTTCCTTAATTTAGTAATTTCTCAGGGTCTAATTTTTATCTATGGTTATCTGGAAATATATTTATTTGTTGAGTGAGAAATGTATTCCTCATCGGATGCTTTGTTCATAATTCTTACTGAGTGTGATACCAAAAACTCGTATGCAAGCTCATTTCTCTCATATTATTAGGTATTTTCTCTGATTCTTATTAAGTATTTTCTCTGATCCATGGTTAACTGGAAAAATATATGTTATCTGAATGGGAAATTTTCACTGATTTAATCGATAATTATTAATTTTGAAATATCTGAAAATATCGTCAGTTAATTTTTTCTCAGGTTATAATTTTTATCGTAAAACTTAGTAAGAGGTTATCTGGAAAATCGTAGAATGAGAAATTTTTTCCCGAGCAGTACGATTTTTTTAAATTCTTACTTAGGGTGATACAGACTACCTGAATATTAGCTCATTTCTCTCATATTATTAAGTAGTTTCTCTGATTCCTATTATTATACATGGATATCTAGAAATATAATTAATATCTGAGTGCAAAATTTTCCAGATTCGAACGTTAAGTTTTAATGTCCTACTATGGGGAATTCCAAAATCCTAATTACAAACTTATTTCTTCATTCAATGTAGTAATTTCTGTGGGTCAAATTTTATATATGGTTATCTGGAAATAGGTATATTTCTTTGCTGAGTGAGAAATGTTTTTCTCGTCAGACGCTTTTTTAATAATTCCTACTGATTGTGATAATAAAAACTCGAATACAAACTCATTTCTCTCATATTATTAAGTATTTTCTGTGATTCTTATTAAGTATTTTCTCTGATTCAAGGTTATCTGGAAATATATATATTGTTTGAATTTGAAATTTTTCCAGATTCGAATGCAAATTTTTTTCCTACTATGGGGAATTCCAAAATCTCAATTACAAACATATTTTTTAATTCAATTAAGTAATTTCTCAGTTTCTGATTTATGTCCATCGTTATCTAGAAAAATATTTTTCGCCTAGTGAGTTATGTTTTTCTACTAGCTTGCTTATTTTTTATTCCTTCTTTGGGTGATCACAAAACTCAATTTTACACTCATTTCTCTTATATAATATAGTTTTCTTCTGATTTGTATTGTTATGCATGGTTATATGCAAATGTCATTCGTCCTGATGGGAAATATTTTCAGATTCACACGCTAATTTTTTAATTCCTACTGAGGATGATACCAAAAACTTGAATACACACTCCTTTTCTCATGAAATTAAGTGTTTTAACTGATTCTTATTAAGTATTTTCTCTGATCCATGGTTATCTGGAAATATATATATTCTTTGAATGGGAAAATTTTCCTGATTTAATCACTAATTTATAATTTTTAAATATCTGAAAATATGGCCATTCAATTTTTTTCAGGTTATAATTTTTTCGTGAAACTTAGAATGAGGTTATCTGGAAAATCGCTAAATGAGAAATTATTTTGAGTAGTACGCTTTTTTTATTCCTACTTAGGGTGATACGGAATACTCGAATATTACCTCTTTTCTATTATTATGTAGTTCCTCTAATTCTTACTATTATACATGGATATCAAGAAATATAAATAATATCTGAGTGCGAAATTTTTCCAGATTCGAACCCTAAGTTTTGATGTCCTACTATGGGGAATTCCAAAATCTCAATTACTACATGCATGTTCTTTTGTTGGCAGCTGCAAACCTCTCAGTTTCTTTGGGATGCCTGATATAGCACATTTCACTTTTGCACGTGCTTAAGGCATTTCTAAGCCCAAAAAGCAATCAATATCAACTGGGTAAAACACTTGAATACACTGGTTATGCGTGCTGACAAATACTGACTCCGACTGTGGCCAGCTAGCACCACTCTACTCACTTAGTGTTTTGGGCTTCTTTCGCCGGCGATGTTCCATAAAATGTGACAACTTGCGAGAGGGTTTCACTACCAGCTGGATTAGTTAGCAAGCCAATGATATTGAAGAGAATATAGGTAATTCAGAATGCTCAGGTGGTGGCTCCTGGTCTTATAACGTAACCCTAATGCATAGTCTACGGGTCCGTCGCGCTGATACTTGTGGTATAAAAGTGAAATAGCTGGCTGATTATGAGGATTATTTGGGCGGGCAAAGAGATATATGTATAGGTACGCTTCATGAATGCTCGCTAAGAAATCTAGTGATAATTGGACTAGGGATCTTATTTACAATCTTACAATTTATTACTACTATATGTATATCTACTTACCGGATTCAGGCATATAAACCGGTTGGTCACCCTCTAAGCTTCACGAAAAAAATAGAAACGAATGAAAGTTAAAACTGTAGTGCGAGTTGCCTACTCGAAAACGTCTAAAATTTCAAACGAATTCCGGAGTGGTATGAAATTAAAACATCGAGACAATCTGGTATGAATGTCACCCTCCTCCAATGCTTCCAATGGCAAGGTTTCCTTGGTGTATCTGTTAGTGACTGATCACAAGCCACTATTAGGGATTTTAGCACCAGGACGACAAATCCCAGTGATGTTGTCACCACGGATGTTCAGGTGGAGTTTGAGCTTGGCAGCCTATGATTATGAGTTGGAGTATCATCCAGGAAGTGAGCAGGGACCAGCAGATGCCCTTAGCCGCCTGCCCCTTAGTGAGGAGAAGGTAGGAGCAGCAGATCCTGCTGATATCTTCATGCTGGAGGGAGGCAATAATCTGATTCCCCCGGAACACATAGCAAACGAAACTGTCCTGTGACAAAACACACTCTAAAACTGCCAACACCCAGCTTCCATCATACATAACAATAACCATGCTTAATTTTATTTGTGAGTGCCCTGAGAGTTTTTGGTTCATGGGTTTTGCCCCTAGGTTTTTATCTGCAGCCACCAGGATGAGCCTAGATGCTTTACTATTAGGATTCCATGTAATCAATACTTCCATATTTTCATGAATCACATATTTATTAAATTAAAATCACAAACAATAGGTATACCCACTTTTCATCCTCAGAAAATACCTATTTCAAAGTAACTATAACAGCAGATTTAATTATATACATATAAAACCTTGCTGCATGCTACTGATGTTCTTAATTCATTAAAGCAATCTCTCAGTTTTTCATTTATTTTCTTCATCAAATAGGGTAACCTGTAAGTAAAATAAGGAACACCAATATTGAAATATTTAAAATACTTTAAAAATTGCAGATTTTTAGTTCTGTATGATTAGATGTACCTTATTATGAAACGAAAAAGTAATACTTTCCTTAATTACATATTTTGGCATGTCATATGTAGAAATGATGTTTGATTCTAAAGTAAAAGGAAAAGCTTTCACTTCTACCAAACTAGAAACCTGTTATACATGTGTTTCAAATATTTTTACAACCCAGAATGCTTTGCTTTGAAACAATTTGCTGGAAAGCTTGTGTGTGGCTCCAGTGACACACAGATTTACTCAGCATTATATAGTGTAGTTTAGGTGGCATAATTAGTTCATTTAAAATAAGCTCGTGACAAGAAAGATAATGGATAGAGAGGGGAAAATGAAGCCCTGCGCGCATCTCAGTGATATATTCAGCAAGATCTAATGTCATTTATGGATGGGTTAGTCCTATTATGTTTAGCTAACATTTTTGCTTGCCATGCTTTTTTTGCAGCTGGTTACGTTTTGCTATTTGCTAATGATATTTGACTATTTCATCATATTTTACCTCCAATCAACCAATTTGAAGAACAAGCACTAAGATCAGTTTGAGTTTCCCCTCATTTTCCAGCTATTGCCAGGGTAGATGTAAAGGAATACTGTCATTTAAAACTCAGATTTCTGTCCTTAAAATATGTTTTATTCTACTCAATGTATTTCTGTAATCAATGAAATTATCATCCAATTTCCTTACGGAATGCCATAAAAATATTTCTGATGCGCAAACAGAACAAAAAGATTTTGTCCTTGAATTAGGCAAATATTTGACAGTTCTTATTGCTGAGATTTTCAATCGACTATCAGGATTTAACCTCTTCAATCGACTATTAGGATGAAGTCTATGTAGGTATACTTAACGCAGGCTTCATTATATTAATGAAAGCATGTACAACTTAAGGTTGATGAAAATTTCACGTACTCTGACAAAAGGAAGCAAAGTGCATGTGTGCTGACATATTTGTGTTTGCATTTATTTATTTCTAATACATTAATGTTACAATATTCATAGTTTATACATCAAAATCCCCTTACTGTTGCTACTGGGTTTTTATTAAATCCTTCATTAGGTATTACATAATTGCTGAAAGCTTCAAATTTGTGAAAAATCATGGTAACTTTCCAAAATTACTGTATATTACCAAAGAAATTCACCTCAAATGAAAATTATTGTAATTTTCCCATCTCATGTAGCATTGTTGTATCTGAGAGGAAGTTAAAAGTACTAATATAACTGAAAGGTCGTTTGTTTCCTAAGAAGATGAGGCTCAGTTCTGTTTTATAGATCTATTATTGATCATATCACCTTATCCCTGCAATAAATTAGTGGATTTTTTTCTGCTCAGAACAAGGACCAGACTTTATGTATATAATTAGTGTTAGGTAGTACATCCCTCATGCTTTAAATAAAAAGGAAGTACATAGAGAAATTATGAAAAGAGGGAATTATTCTGATTGATACAAAATTCCCAAAGGTTCCAAATCAAGTTTATCACCATTTTATCACTTTTGAGTATTTTCATTTATCCAAATACCACGTTATATTTAATGTACTTACAAAAGCTGAAGAAATGTGATGTATTTCTGTCTCTTCATCATCTGAGATGTAATTGCTCAATTCTTCCGAGGAAGAAATGTCTGGCAGGGAAATAGATGAGACAGTTGATTTGGGAGAGACAACTGAAAGTTCATCAGGTCGAATGATTTGTGCTGTGGGGGTGAGAGAAGCTTTCCAAAATGGTATGCCATTTCCTCTCCATTTCATCAGGGCTGACATAGCTTCCCGGTTAGAATCACTTTTTAGAATGAGGTCAGCATATAAGGGTAGATTCTGAAAATTTTATGGAGAAATTTCGACTCAATAATGTGGGACTCACTGTTTCCAGTCTATGTAGCAATGCTGCAGGACATTAAACATTGGCTTTAGTTCCTCCATTGTACTCATTTGAATATATTTTTGGGATTTGAGAGTAATAAAAATATCACAATGACTGAAATCAGTGGAAAATTAGGGTTGGGGAACCACAGTATTGGTCAAAAAATTGTTAATGGATATAGTCTCATAAGATTGCTATGGTGGAGTATCCATGTATACCAATGTAACCAATGCTAGGGACCATCTTGGCACATGCATCTTTCATGCTCAAACCTTGATTTAAAATATGATAAAGGAAAACCTGTTCAAGTTAAACTCACTATTCTATAAATTTGGTGAGTCTAGTCTCACCAGAGTGATCACTCATTCAACAATGCCATCAAATTTTGAAGCTGTATTCCTCACTGAGAGAGGCACATCCTCCACTGCTTCTCAACTATCCAAAAAATGTTTCCCAGCAAAAACCTTGTACTTATGGTAATTTTTTCACATGCCACTCTTGTGGATTCACCAAGCTAAACCTAAAACAAAATGGCACAGCATTGCTCCAAATTTCCATTCCCTTTTTCGTTAAACTGCACAAAAAGTTATCTTATGACCCATACTAACGAGAAAAGTAATGGGTGCATTATCTAGATACATGAGACTGATATTTCTACAAGTAAAATGATTTTTATAATAGTAGTATATTTGAGCTTGGTAGTGATTGGTAGTCACATGACCACTGCATCACGAATGAACTGTCTCACTCCTGTGCCATGGTTCAATTTACCCATCCCAGCTACCCAAAGACGCAAAAAGTTTAAAAACTGGACATTATAGAGACATAAATAATTTTTTTGATATCTTAATATTTCACTGCTCCAGATTTTGTTTGAAATTTCTTGATTTTTTTGTGCAGGCAACCTGCAAAATGCCAAACATTTTTAAAATCCCATTTATTGCTCCCATGAAGATCTTCATGAAGCTCTTCATCCATCTCCAGGTATTGAGAGAGGTACCAAAGTAAATAAGGAAAAGAATTCTTATCTTAATCCATTAGCGACCAGTGTTAGTGACCCACTTTTTTAAAAATGTCTCATTGATTGAGCAAAGTTAGTATGGAATCGAAACGTTGTCAACGAGCCAGACTTATTGGGCAACTTAGTATTGCCTTTGGCTTCTCTACCCTCTCCTCCATAGGTTCATAGCCTTAAGAGAAAGGTAGCATGTCGGAATGGTGCTCGCAGACTCATCGAAAATGGTAAATGTAACAACTATCAATACAAATTTCTGTTATTTCACTCTGTCTATTACTGTTAAATATATTTTTCCTTTAATACATGTATATATTTTGTTAACTTGTGGATTCACTTGAGAGGTATGAGTGTCTTTGTCTAGCCTGGGTGGCTAACGAACCCTCACGTTACTGTGAGCGTGATTTTTTCATATATAGCATCAGAATTTTTAGCTATTGGAGTTTTTTAATAGCATTTCTTAAATTTTTAGAGAATTTACTTTGTTTTTTGATGTGTTATCAATAAATACAAGTTTTTTTTTACATTTCACTATTCGTATTGCATTTCTTTTCAATCGATAATTATTTAGGTTCCATTTTATTTTACCGCTAAGGGTCGAAAATCTCACTGTTGCCGAAATACTCGAGGCACTTGAAATATGAGCCCAGATGATATCACTGGGTACACAGCACATGTTTCCATATGTTCTGAACGTGATCAGGGTCTAGAAACGGACTGTGATTCAGGTGAAGGAGACTGTTGAGATCCTGGCCGTCTGTCCTCTGCTCTCTTCCAAACGCTATCCATATGAGTAACTCACCCATTTTATTTCTTGAGTGTTTTTATGCCCCTAAGTCTTGTAGTAAGTATTGTAAGGTACTCATTAATGCGTACATCACAGAAAAACAATCCTCAATATCAGCTTTCCACTGAAGAAATGTATTGCTTTCTTGGTATATTGTACCTTACTATTATATTATGTATTATTGACAGGATATGTACCCCTACACCGTAACCATAAGTACTGGGAATTTTATGATAATGTTCAAAATGCTCCATTGTCTAAATCCATGCGTATAAATAGAAGTTTTGAAATACTTAAATATCTACAAGTGTGCGGTAACGAAAATCTTCCGCCTAATGACCGAATGGAACCATCATTCGCAGTATCCTCGTAAAGTACAGTACTGCCCCTAGCAACATCGGTAGCTGTGCTCCTATTTCCCAGGCCTTGCATCTTTACCATGGAGGGCATTAAATTGCTACAGGGAAGGTTAGGCGTCGATGCGGTGTGTGCATAACCAAAACTGAGAAGTGTTGCCGTCGATGCAACGTGTCTGTGCATGAGCATTGCTTTGAGGCCTACTACACAAAAATATGAAATTGGGCGAATATTTTTATATTCCCAGTGGAAGTGTGAATAAGATGATTATTTAAACAAATTGTGTTTTAAGGATAGAGAAAAATAAATGAAAGGGAATTGTTCTAAAGCAATTTTGGTATGTTTCATTCATGCTTAGACAGTACTTATTTTTTTTGGAAATTTTAAAATATTAATAATTGCAATTTTTAAATTGTAACTGAATATTTAACTTTATTTCATAAATAAACACCCTTCTAAAGTATTTTAATAAGTTTATTACCCATAATTATTCTTATTGTGATAATTTTGGCTACTATCTACCATTAAAAATACTTTTCCCCATTCATTGGGTTTGCGACCAGCAGGTCGTTATCGACCCACCCATTTATTATTAACAAATTCAAGCAGGAATTTTGTCAATATTTTTCTCTGACTACTGGGTCGATTCTAGCACCCAAGAAATAAAAATATATGAATTTTGAGAGAAAAAAATTCTTGGTCGCTAATGGGTTAATGTTAACATCTTTCAGACTGATTATAACTCAATCTACGAACATGAATTCATGAAGGGTGTGCATGGCGCCTTGCCCACCCTACTCTTATAATTCAGATGATCCAAAACACACTCTCAGTACTGGCTGTTACTTGAGTTCCTCCAATGGGAACCCACCCTAAGTCATGTTCTGTCTCTAAAGCATAGCAATGCTTTCTGGTATTAAATACCAGCATGGAGGGACATAACTTCATCATAGTCCTGATGTATTCATCTCTGCTGTTAAAGCTACTCACTTGGAAAGTATCTTCAGTGACTATCCACATAAATTTTCTACACAGTATCTTTGTAACAGGAATTGATGAATGGAAGTGGGTCTACCTCTGTGTTAGATAGACATTTAATACGATCACTGGTGAAGCCTGAGAGAAATGGTGAAGGCATCACAGTTTTCTCTATCCTGTTGACCATAAAGTAATAACTATGGGCCTTTAAGTTGGTCATGGGTACTCTGACTGGCTGGACTGGGCTATAACTTGCACTGTGGCACCACACATCAAGGAGCAGAGGAAGTCACCCAAATACACCTTACCATATCAATACCTCATCTCTCCCTTAAACTGAATGCCAATTTTCTTTCCATTACCTTGAAAAAAAAAGGGGTGATATTAGGACAAACTAGAATGGAAGGACCTTGTACAAGTTTTCTAATTTTATGACATTCCTTGTTTCATCTGTGGCTTCAGGTGTTTACTCAGCAATCCACACAAATTATACACTGAGATACACACCTCTAGCAAGGTAATCACAGGGTATGTAAGCCACAAATGATCCATCACAAGTTGAGTTTCAAGATGACCTGAGGTAGAAACAGATCATTGAGGATACTCATACCACTAGTTTTTTCCCAAGAGAAAGGAAAAAGAAGACAGTAGTGATCCTAATTCCTTGCTAGGCCATATTTCTAGGAGTAAGGTAATTTATAAGTAAATTATAAAATAATTAAGGTAATTAGAAGAATTACAGGACTTTCTGATGAAAGACCATGATAAGGAAATACAAAATGACCATCAAGATTCAACATATAATCAGTGTTGGTTAGTAATCGAGTAAAAGTAATTGGATTACTTGTAATGATTACTTTTTCAGTAATTTATACTCGTAACGAATACTTTTTACGAAATGTAATTTTTACTTGTAATTCATGTACTTCTTACCGTGAAAGAGGAATTGTTACTTTTGTTGCGATCGTTACTTGCTTGTAATCAATGATTACTTTACTCACTCTCATTTAAACCTTGATTATTTTTAGGCAGCTTCACTGGCCTCTATACAAGCTTGAACAGGGAAGCGTTCAAGGACGTATCTCACATTTGCGTGCATAGTCAAGTATCATCCCCTTGCTCTTGTAACCTTCTGTGAAGTGTTGCCAAACGTACGCTATTTTTTACACATTAAAGTTGCATGATTTACTTCATTGCATTTACTTAATCCCTGATTTACCTAGGCCAACAGACAACTTCTAATCCCTGAGTATCCTAATTTGCCTGTTTGGGTTCAGCCACCCTTATGTTGTAGCCTACTCATGATGGGTACAAAACACGACACCCCATATGTTGTTTCAGCAATTATAGTAGTATGCATTGCTAGTGAAATTGCAGGCTATAGCAATTTCTATGACTCAATTTTTCCACATTTCTACTGCACCATTCAACAGTCTATAAAGTGGACGATCTTACAAGAAGTAATTGTAACTGTAATTTTACTGATTACTTTTTTAAAATCTGTAATTTGTACTTGTAATTGATTACTTTTTTATAAAGTGATTGTAATTGAGCCCAGTTACTTTTTCTCAGTACTTTTACCAACACTGCATATAATGTAAAATATGTGTAAATATTTAGCAATTACAAAGTCTCAGACAGCCAGGAATAACTCCCAGACTGCTAGTCGAACCTCATTAAAGCTTATACCTTTAGTCCCTTGGCAACAGCTGCAAGAACTCTGGTTTGGTCCACTGACTGTAATGTATTTTTGCTGTATAGTTTTTTCCCTTCTTCTCTCAGCCTCTGACACTCAGTAAGGAGCTTTTGGCTTTCAGCATCATCCTAAGATAAATTATTTTGATACGTTCTTTCATTGGAGGCAGTTTACCAATCAAGGAAGAGCAAGAATGACCAACATATCACAGATCATATGAGAAATGGGAGGGGCTATGATAGGACAGGGAACGTTGCAGGGTGAACAATATTACCATAGTTTTTTAACATGCATCCAAAAGAAATGGCAGGGGTGGCATGGGGGATATTTGGAGGTGGGAGTAAAGGTTGGGTCAGTCAAGGGGTTACAGAAAATGAATTATGATGATCTTTACAAGCTACATAATTCAACTGAGTAGGTTGATCCTTCAGCTACCATCAGGAAGCTGGTAAAAAACCAAGTGTTGAAACAGTATCATCTGCATAGCATCTGCTTGAAGTTTTCATGTCTGGGTAGTATTTTGGCTAGAATGCATTTAGTGATAGAGGCATCATAATAAGGGAAAAGGTGTAGATTTGCCATAGCTAAAGAAGCATCTTAAAAAAAGGAGGGAATTAATGAGGAGGGGGTCTGACATAAAGGAAAGGCTTGTTAAAACTCTGATATGGAGCGTAGCACTGTAAGGAGGGGAGACCTAGTCATTGTGACTAGAGGATATGCATAGACTTGAGGCACTTGTGATGTGGGTTTGGAGAAGGATGGAGAAGGTGAGCTGATGGTGAGGCAAAAGAGAAGGTACTGGATATGGATGGAGAGGAGAGGAAGCTACTAGTGGATGTCCAGAGGATGCAGGAGAGATGGATGGAGGACTTTTTGAAAGGAAAGGGAATGTTGAAGAAAATAATAGAGAGTATAAAAATGGGGAAAAGGGGAAGAAGGGAGAGGTTAGAATCCTGGATGAAATAGGAAGAGGGAAGAATTCCAAGAGTGGGCTATTGGTGGGCCGTCCATTGGAGCCAAAACAGAACAATGTGCCAGTAGGATAAAACCTATCCAATAACCTACTGATCAGCTGGTAGAATACTCAAATAGTACAAGTAAATCTAATATTTCCTAGTTCATTGTGAAGAAATTTTCCTAGAAAAAGAATTATGATGATCATTACAAGCTACATAATTTTAATTTATTTATTAAATAATCAAATAAATTTAATAGGTTGATCCTGCAGCTAACATCAGGAAACTGGTAAAAAAGCAAATGTTGAAACAGTATCATCTGCTTAGGAAATGTTTTCTTAATATGGGTATTCCTTGAAAGTAGAGATGTGGATCATTCCTCAATTCTTCAATCAATGAGATATAAGTTACAACAGCAAAATTAGGAGAAACTTTCCTAAAAATGTTATGGTTTGTATTTACAAGAAAAGACTCAAAATTAGCAACTAGGTGAAAAATTATGAAGACGAAATTTTTTCACATACATTAGGCAAGATTGCACTAATTTTGGAGAGGAATTTATTTATAAGACGCCAAAAAACGAATAATGGTATTAACAGAATACCCATTTGAAATTCAAACATGGCGGGTGAATATTTTTGAAGAATTTTTTTTTTGAAAGAATTTTTTTTTTCTCATGGCAATTTCTTCAAGAATACCCATTTCTGAACAATTATTCCACAATTTTTCCGCTCATAAATTATAAATATTACAATACATTTGTATTATACCAGTAGGCTACCATTTATCTGTACCTTTGCATTACACATGAAACATCAAATATTAATGCCCAGGAAACTCAGTATACGATTGACATCAAGCAAGAATAGCCCTAGCTAAGAAAGCATTCATAATACAAATTTAACAGTTAAGTTACTAGAGGATGAGAGGAGGGTGAAGGACAAAATGAGAAGACAATACATGAAAAGAACTACCTGGAAATAAGGAAATTAGCATTTGACAGGAAAGAATCGAGGGCTGCTAGCAGCCCTCATTGGTCATTCAATCCCAGCCCTCATTGGTCATTCAATAGCAGCCCTCATTGGTCATTCAATTTTTCCAATGTCACACACAAATGAATGACCAATAATGATGATCATACATATTTAGGAAGTTTTCTCTTTGACCTCATCTTTCACCTGAGATTTTGATGTCATCATTGCTCTCTTAATTTTAGCAATTTTATCCATTATAGGTTTCAGCTCTTGTCTCTCATTTTGATCCAGTAAATAGTACTCATTAAATGATGCCTTTAGTGAGTGGGCTGCATCACGAGGGTTATCCTAAAATTAGACAAGAAATGCATTGTTATAACCACAAAGTTCTATCGATTTATGAAGTTCTATCGATCTATGATATACATGCATTTTTACACGATCAAAATAGACCTCACAGCAATCAAGCCTGATGAAAATAAAACTGCTGAGAAAAGTGTCCAGAGAAATGAGCAGTGAGTATGAATAAAATGAGAACAAAAGTCTTCAAATTATTGCTATAAGTGAAAATAATCTGAGAAAAGGGAATTTAGGAACCCTGAAAGTGAAAAAAGGAACCATTTATTCAAAGTGTGAAAGTGTGTTGAAGGTGTGTAACTGATATGCATATAAACACTCAACAAGTGAGTGTAGTGTTACTAAAAAGTGAACAAAATATGGAATAATAAGAAAACAGAAATGTGATTTGGAGCATTTAAATTCTTAGTAAAGTGCTGATGGGTAACAAAATGATTTCTTAGAGTCACTTTTCAGCAAAAATATTTAACTTTATTATGCAGAAATTGTTTCTTTTGCTTTGCTGAAGGGTTGGAGATGGAAAAATGGTATATAAAAAAGGTTTATGCAGCATCTGCTTCTCAGATGGGCCACAACACAAAAGGCAATTGACCTCAGTGGGGAAGTTTCTTGGTAGAGTCATATTAAAAACATAGGACATACATAGGTTGAAATTATTTTAATAATTTTCTCAGTCATTTAAATAGCAATAACTATCACAGCTGAATCATGGGACAGTTATCAGACTTACACAAATGAGATAAAATTCACCTAAGCATCTGTAAGCTTTTCCTAGGAGTGAGTTTGAGCCAGAATTTTTTGCAGCCATACACTGCTCACTGAAGTGGTGTAATGCTTCCTTTGTTAATTTCATCCTGCAATGACAATGTTGTACAATGACATTGGAAAAAATGTTTTTCAACAGCTCTAGATGGATATTAAGCAATCTGGGACTAGCTATGGAGTTCCACTTTTATGGAGAATCCCCACAGGGGAAAAGGACGCCTCAGTACTTTAACTGGCTAAAGCACTCGGCCGGAAGTTGAGGGATCCAGGTTTGAATCCCGGTCAAGGCAGATGATTTTTTATCTGTGGAATTTAGCACAGCTCAAGATATATATAGAGTCAGTCAATGACTTGCACACACCATTACCATTAACAAACCTCATCAAACCTCAATGCGCAGTATTATCTTGACTAATGACTCATTATGAAAATTATGGAATTATGTGATAAGAAATTATAATGTAGTTAAAATTGCAAGTCATATCCTAACATAGAAAGAATGATACCATGGGATAAATTAAGCTTGATAAACAACAGTATTGGCTTTCTTATTAAAGAACATTGGTTCAAATATCTAAAACTATCTCTTTAAGGAAAAAATCTTTATGATATGAATAAAATTTTTTCACATTTTCATGCATCATATTTTAAAATAATAAATCATTGATAGGGGTGACAAACAATGGTGATGGATTAGAAGCAATTACGCCACACTCTGAAATTTCCAAGCCTCAATTGCCGTATGGTGAACATCTACAGGCCAACATGGAACTCCCCTGAAAACATGATACTCTTCTTTCCTATAGGCACCTGCAACAGACTGGGTCATGAATTTAACTAGCTTTGAACTGAGGTCTTGGCTAGTCACTTCCTTGTGATTGAGATTTCAGAATATTCTCAGATATCTGTGTGTTTACTGGTGCTGCCCATTGAGAAAGAGACAATGCCAAAAATACCCATGGTACCCTTCAACTGCTTCTAACAATACTTTTTTTCCATTGACGAAATTCCTTTCCTTCTGGCACATCTATAAAAGCATAAGATTCAGTGTATACATTTTTCCTAATGTTTTTTTTCCAATGGAAGTGTCAAGGATGGTCAATAAATGTTCTGCAAACATTAGTGTGCTGCCTGGGATGGCATGGCAATCAATGGTTTAAGTAATAATTCCCCTCATCTAGATTCCAGCCAGATAGATCAGCCAGATTTTCAGAGCCTGAGATTTTCATTCAAGACAACCACTTCTGTGATAATACTGGATGATCTCAAAAATGAAATGAGTATGCAAAAACCCATTTATAAATTACATTAAAAAATCTTGAAAATTTGAATGATGAACATTTTTCCCTCAATAATTCATTGAAATACTTTTTCAGTTACAAAGCACAGCAGTGAGCCATGCACAAAAGAGCCATTTTTTTGCACAAAAGTGTATCGCAAAAATAACCATTTTTATCAAGTAGGTGAAGTGATTGTAAGGAGGGGAGACTGTAATCTCCTACCTGGTATAGACGTGACCCAAATTTTCATGAGCATCACAAATTCCAGCCAGTATAATGTTTTGGGATGCTAGTTGAAGGAGATGCTCAAAGTAGTTGATAGCAGTTTTATGTTCATCTCTTTCCATATAACACTTTCCCAGAGCATTCAAAGCGTCTATCTGTGCCATTATGTTTTCAGCTAGTATTCACAATAATGAATGTAACATGAGTTAGATGCTGATTCTTACGTTACTCCAAGGCATCTGAAAGCATGATACTCAGCTATTGGGATTCCATTGCTGTGGAATTCATGATGGCATCAAAGATAAAGCAACATAAATGGAACCCCAATATCTGAGCTAGCAACACTCACAAATCAAAGTTATTACATGGTAGATGAATGTAATGAACCTTTTTCAATGACTGGCTTATTATGAGTAAAGGCAAAGAAATTTCAATAATAGCCAGAGAAACACAAAGCTTTTTTTGTACAAGTTCATGTCTGAATTATGTCAGTTAAAAAAAAAAAGCATCTCTCACTGGTAGGTACATAAGAGATCAAGTGAACTATCAGAATAGGTCGTAAGAATAGGGTAGGAGAAAGAACTTAATAACTGAAATTAATAATGATTCCACAGAATCCATCATAATTTTACCAATGTGTACTATGTTTCTTACATTCTGTGGCCCTTCTTAGAGATTGCATGCAAAGTCTGACTTCATGGTCACTCAGTGGTGTTTTTTCCTTCTCTTCCATCGCCATTTGGAGAAGTGTTTTGTGAATAAGTATACAGGTCTCTTGATATATTGATCCTGTAGAGTCAGGATGTCCCTCGAGTTCCATTGACCAAAGTTTTCCAGCTTTCTCCTCTTCTTCCTCATCAGTTACATTCCCTGGGGTAATCTAGGAAGCAAAATGTTAGAAGGAATTTTTCAAGTTGTCCAAATTATGGCATTCATCAACAGAAGTCATCAATCATAAGATTGGTTTGCATCATATCTTTAAATGAGCTAGCAACTTTATTCCTACATACAAGTTCATTTTAATGTAATTAGTGAAATTCTAGATGTATTTCATCCTTGGTCTCCCTTGATAATCCTTAATTATTATCATGGCTTTTAGGGCTCGATAGCTTGCAAATACAAATTCTGTATCTATTTCCAGTCATGATTCGAACAACCTCCATGACTCCAATGGCATTTCTTCCACTTTAAGTGGAATAAGAGTCCATTTCATGCTCTGAGCACTTTGAAGCAATGGTCATTCTATTTTATTCCTTCACTTTGAAGATCCTCAAGCATGATTTTGAAATGGATGAGCTTGGCTACAGAGCCAAGTTTATCCATTGAAATGATAATTGCTAAGGGTTGTGTTTGAGAATTAAACAAACATTAATTTAGTGGAGGAAAAGTAAAATTACTCATTAAAAGTATAAACTGATATCTTTTGATAATTATGTGAGAATGGATTGAAAAACGATTAATTCATTAAAAGCCATTTACCTCTACTTAACTTGATTATGAGTACAAATCATTCAATCTTCCAGGCTGAAAAAAACTTAATTCTTCCTTGAGCCACTCTGAGTGCACCATAACTTTAATTTCTCCTTTTCTTATCCTGTTAGATTTTGTGTATATCTCATACTTTTGCATAGCAACGTAGGAAATTGAGGATGGTTCTCAAATATATCAACTTGAAGCTTTCAACTATTGAATCTGCTTCAAATACTCCAGCTCCCGGGGTGCAGCATTTGGAACTATTAAAACAGGAGTTTATGCTTGCTCTTGAGCCCCACTCAGAGCACTTTAGAGTGTGAATTTGACCTGCTTAAAGTGCTCTGGAGTGCTTAAAGCATGGAATGGACAACACCTAAGTCTGATGACTAATGGCAAATTGTCATTGGCAAATGCAAATGCCAAAATTGTCCTACTCTCCCACCTTCCAGTCTTAAAGTGCTACTCTTACCAACAAGATGTTTACCTGTTTCATTGTCTTATTGATGATGGGGCATCATTCCTGGCAGTCAACTCCTAAGTTCTCAATAGTACTCTCTCAACAACTTTTCTAAGACCTCCATATAAATTTTAATGCAAAAATTTCTAGATTATGGCCCATTTTTCAACTAAAGATTTCAACACAGCTTTGCAGTGTGATATCCTCATTACTTCAGATTGCAATAAAAATTACACTTGTGGGGAAAAAGAAATTTTCAAGGACGTAAAAGGGGGAATTCTATGACATTCCTTTTGTCATGATTAGTGATGCATGTAAAATTGTTGACTTTAGCCAAAATATAGTGATGAATATGAATACATGAAGAAATGCCATACAGAAAAATCTACTTGGACTGAGAATCAAAGTATGGACCTCAGGCTAGCTGAATCAAACCACTGATCAACAGTACAACATGCAGACGTCCAAACAAGGTACATATGTGTTTAGTCCATGCAAGTCTTCCAATAACTGCATTGACAAATGCAATTCATGATTTCACCCGTAAAGGACAAGAAAATATTAGAGCTGTCAAAATCAGCAAACGTAAGGAGACAGATTAAACCCAACTGTTAACTCTTTTGTGCCTAGTGTTGGCTACAGCCGACGTGAATTTTCCTACACAAGCGAACGAATGTCGGTGATGGCCGACGGGGAAAAACCAATGCAAAAGACCTAGTGTCAGGTATTAGCCGATGTGAGAGAAAGGAAGTGAACGATATGGGAGCAATAATCCTAGGTATGCAGTAAACACTTGTGACCCAGCTTAGGGACAGCCCAGACCCTTTCCCTGGTAAGTGAGCTCAGCCCTCCGCATCATTAGTTGTCCTCCTTGCTGGATGAATCCATGGTTAATTTATTGTATTTGCAATGGTTTTTCGAGGCAATTATTTTTTCCCTCTACAAAATTTTTAACTTTATGAAGTGATTTATTTGTTTTTTGTTGAGCCTAAGCAATTTTAAAATGTAATTCTAGCGTTGATAGTAACAGAGTTCCTGTGTGAAACACAATAGTTTGAGCTCTAAATAGAACTCTAAATTTGTTAATATTAACGTTAGAATTCCGTTTAAAATTGTAAACTGCTCAGAATAACATTAGAAATTCATTTAAAGGTATAAGTTTTTGAAGCATACAGCACAGAATTATTTTAAATAACAACATAAATGCAACAAACTTACAGTGGCCTCCTTCTGAGAGAGGGGGGCTGCTAAGGGTTGGGGGGTTGAGATGAGTGCCCGGGGAAGGGCACGGTGTCCGCTGATTGGGGCTCCAAAATGAGCAAAAGGCATACCTTAGCGATTCGTCACCACAAGAGAGCTCCATAGAGAGGAGTACAGAAAATTCTCATGCGACTCATAGCAGGGAAAACATTTCCCTTCAAGAGACTTCGGCTCGAAAGGGTTAATACCAGGGATGTTAAATGAAACTGGAACCAAGCATATAGTTTCGTTCCGGAACGAAACTATAGGCTTCCTTTTTGACTATAGTTTCGGTTTGGAATGAAACTTTAAGTACAGCTTGACTTAAGTTTCGTTAACGGAACGAAAGTAGAATATGGAACGAAATATAACGTTCTGGAACCATTCCTTCTTTTGAATAGTTTCAATTCAAGTGAAGTGGCGGATGGACTTTTGGTTCACGTTTATGGTTCCAGGCCCAATTGGGACCTATATCAGGATATTGTTGTCGTTGCTCGCACAGCAACAGCGTAGGTAAATGATGGGAATCCATATGGTACACCTACTAAGTAGGCTTGGAAACAGTGCAACAATGGAACCATTGGAATACCATGACAGTGAACATCTTACGTGTCTCCAAAACAGATTACTTACGGCAACATCAGAAACTTGTAACAGTTAGAAATAATGTAAAATATAATAATTTCAGAAATGGCAACGAGTGTAATATTTATTTGAAATTAAAACTTTTTGCGATTGCCGTAATCAGAGAAATATAGGATATTTAAAATAATTTCTTTTTACTGAAAATTATTAATTCTATTGATAGTATCACGATTTCAAGATATCCATCAATCACATATCTAGCCTGCTTCGTAATTCGTTTAACATCTAATGTAAAAACGTGCGCCCTCCGCCCACTTGTGTCAGGCAAACTTAGAAAATTTTACTATTATCCCCCATATATGAGTGAATACTGTTTGGAAATTATTTTGCTTAGAAACTCCTACTTATTATGAGTGAAAAGAGATTGATCCCAGATAATGTTTTGTTGTAGCGTCTTAAGTTTGTTACTTAGTTTGTGTCTTGACATTTGGGGACGGGGAGGTGTGGGGAGGGGGGGGGAGGGCGGCGCAGTGGCTAAAGGTAGGCACCGCAGACCCACCAGACTCTTCCCACCCCCTAACCCTCCCCGCCTTCTCTCCTTCCCCCAGTTATGGAGGTGGAGGAGGAAGAAGGGGATTGCCTTTTCACCCCCGCCCACCCATTGGCTGGGATTCCCTGGCAGGGGTGGGAAAACAAAAATTCCCATCCCCTATTCTTCTCTCCTTGTCTTTTGCTTTGCGTGAAGTCTATTACAAATATTCCATCCGCATGTTCCACTTCCACTTAGAGGACGATAACCTCTGCATTTCCCCTGGTGATCCTTAGAACGCGATCTTGACAGTGAGGGATGGGGAGGGTCAGGGGGTGGCGGCGCAGTGGCTTATGGTAGGCGCCGAATTTCCACTGGACACATGCTGAGACATGGAGCATGTTAGCTGTTCAGATATCCGAGAGTTTCATATTTCCACTGATTTCAAGGTTCTGCTGGCATACCATAAGGATTTCCATCGTTTACGCTGTTGCTGTGAGTACGTGAAGAGATATTCGTCAACGATTCCTTGAGATCAACCCCGAGTGAGCCGTCATACATCCCCTCCATACCGTTTGAGAGATTATATTCTTCTGTACAGAACAGTATAACCTACAATTCCTCCTTAGGCTAAAATTTTTTGCCATTTTAACATCCCTGGTTAATACTCATCCATGCATGGGGGAGGGTATATTGGTACAGCAAGCCAAAGGTCTGTGGTTTAAAAACCAGTCTAGGGGTGATATTACTATATAGATTTTAAAATAAAATTGAAAAATAGATTTGATTGCTAATACATTAAATTTAAAAAAGTTTTGCAAGAAAAAAAACAAAAAGTTTATTGGGATAAAGCCATAAAATAGCATGATTCATTCGTTCAACTTAACTTAGATGTTGACTCATATCATTGTCCAAGAAATAACTGGCATGAATATCAAAAGTCAAATCCAACATGGAAATATTCTCGAGGAAACACCTATCTAAATGTTGGTTAAAATGTACAAAAATATAACCAATTGAATTTGGAGAACCATATTATGCATAAAACTTGTTGAACCATAAATGACCTAAAATTTTCTGAGTTATTAAAGGCAGGTATGAGTATTAAGAGGCAGGTTAAAGTTGTTGGCTACTTTAACTTGCAGTTTCAACATGGATGAGCATTATGAAGCAAATTCAGCCTGTCTCCTTACTTGTGTTGATATTTGACTGCTTTAATATTTCCTTATTTTGTACTAGTGTTTTCTAAAATAGAAATTTTATACTTTTCCACTGATAAAATAAAAATATGACAACAATGGATGATGTTACTATCAAGAATTTGAGTCAAATCGTCAAATGAGGCTTCTTTTTCCTTAGATAAGGATTCGAAATTTAAGAAGAAACATGGCTAATCAAAGCTAAGTCATGCTTTTAAGAGACATATAAAAAAATGATTACCTCTGGTAAATCTGTCTGAAAATTTGGAGCTCTTAAATTTGGAAGTTTCCATAATTTTCCCATGGAAATTGTTCTTGCATTTTCAAGCATTTTGAGAGCTCTTTTCAATTTTTTCACTGAGTAACATAATATATAGAATTAATAAGGAGTAAGATTTCATAATATCTCTAGATGATAATGTTAATGCATCATCACACAAAAATTTTTAATGAATATAGTTTTAGATCTATTTCAGTGCTCCATTATATAAAGATAAATACTATAATAAGATTCCTTGAAAGACTTAAAAATATCTTACTGTCTTCTAAGAGAAATTTCCCAAATGCAAAACGGGATATAGTTTCCTTCCGTCGTCCATCAGTGTGATATTTGGCTCCCCGATGGTAACTCCCATAAAATAAAATATTTGCCACCCAGAACCAATTTTCCCCCCTTTCCTTGAAGTAAAGGGCCAGGTTTAGATATGCTGTGCAAGCATTACCATGCTGACCTTTTCACAGGATATCAAAGATTATAGTTTTTAATAATTGCAGAGATATTGCCGTCAGAATTCACCATTTTATAAGATTGACTAATTTAAAGTAGTTGAACTAATTTTCATGAGCTCACCTCTTCTTTCCTCCTTTTCTGCTTGTTTCAGTCCTGTCTTCAAGCAGTCCAACATATCATCTTGGCTTTTTAGTTTTGGTTTCAATAAAATAAGAGAATTAGGCCCAGCTCTTTTTCGCCTGACTTCATCTATTTCAACTAAATTACTAATTAATCTACTTGCTGAAGAGTAGCCTTCTTCTTGAAGTTCATAACACACAGCTTTATGATGCTCAACACGGAACCTGAAATAAAAGGAAAATTATCTATGCACGAGACGAATAACTGGATGCCAATTAAAATAGACTTATTGGTCTAATCCTTTGCTGTTCACTAAATTGTCTTGCCCATAATGTCTTCTCAATTTCATATTTTCTCATTCTGACTGCATCGTACCAGTTTTGTGCACTCAATCACATGGTCACTAACCCCAGAAAAAATATCAGTTCCCAAAAATGGTTTTAGAGGTCTAAAAAGTCGACAATTTAGGATATTTTCAACATATGTAAGCAGTTCTAGCAAAAAATGTGGAGGGTAACTTAATGAAATGTATCACTCTAGTAAAATAAATATTATAAAAGTTATTGTTTAAAATATCCATATGCTGTTTTTCTTATTGTGTATACATTGAAATAGGTAATACTCAAAAAAGACGTATGCATCATACAAAAAATAATTGTAATTATATTTGAGTACTAAAGTTAAACAATTTTTTGCCTATGAGCCGGTACATTGGCCCGCCGCACATTTCACCCGAGATGCCAAAGCCGATATATCGGCCCGCCGCACTAAGAGGGTTAAAGACCTGAAATTGCCTTCCTTATTTATGAGCCAATGTACAAAGTGCTACTCCCTACCATGTTACCAAACCAACATTAGGTACAATTCAACTTTCCTGATGGTATTAGCTTAGTTCTTAGTTCTCATGTAATAGTTCAATGTTATTTCATTCAAGTATCTTGACACTCATCATCTCAAAGTCTGCTATAATCCAATCTAAAACATTAATGTTCCTCCTAGTGAAAATAAAAACTCTCTCATCTCTCCCATCGTTATCATTTCTGAAGACATTGAAATTATGCACGAAAATTTCATTTGACATAATATAAAGTTATTTTCCTGGAGCTGAAAAAAGAGGTCACGAAAAAGAAACATCTAGATATTTGACATAATGCTATAATGAAGTCAAGATTTAGTACCCATACATAATAAAATTGGGTTTGTATGCTTTAACAAAGGTTTCAAGTTACCTGATTAAAGACATTTCTACAGTTTACCTGCTAATTTTTAGGCCCTAACCTTCAAGTTCCTAGTTCTTGGAAATCATTCCCTTAAGTCCACTGCTAAGCCCCTGTCTATTCTGTTTACATTTGTCCTTTGTGATTTGCACTTTATCTTGAGCTGGTGATCTTTTTTTCCCACAAAGTTTGGCCTTCGCAAATTCATGCCATGCTTTTTCCTCACTAACTATTTTGTACATCCCACATAGCCTGCTCCTTTTCCTCCACACCTGTAAACTCTCCCATCCCAGTGCTCTAAGCATTTCTGTTACACTCTCTGTTTTATTGTGTTTCCCTAGCACATACCTAGTCCTTTTTCTTTGCTCCTTCTCCAAGTTCATCACCTCTCCTTTCTTGTTTGGGTCCCATACAAGAGATGCGTACTCTAGTGTTGGTCGAACCAGGGTTTTATAAGTGGTTGTGCTGCTCCCTTTGAGGTTTCTCATTACCCAATGTTACATTTTGAAAGCTTTTTTAACAATGTGTTCCACGTTTAAACCCCATCCTAAATTCTTAATTAAATAGACTCCTTAGTATTTACAGCTACCCGATTTTGGAATTAAATTACCGGAGAATTTATAATTTCTACTTCCGGTCTTTTTTCTACTGCTGAAGTTCACATATTTGCATTTATTTACATTTATCTCCATCCCATTTCTGGATACCCAATTCTTCAATTTGTTCACCTCATCAAGAAGGGCTTCATAATCAATCTGATTTTCAATCTTCCGATAAATAATGCAGTCACCTGTGTCAAGCCATATGTTAGAATTTATTTTTTCTGGGAGATCATTTAGGTAAACTAAAAACAATAATAATCCAAGGACGCCTCCTTGAGGAACACCAGACGTTACTCTCGTTGTCTCTGAGCATTCATCTCCTACCTCAACCCTTTGTGTCCTGCCTTTGAGGAATTCATTGACCCACAAGATCACCCTTCCATCTATTTGCATTGGTAACTGCCTCATTGGAGCCTCAGCCATTCGTGATCAACTCTATCAAAGGATTTTGACAGATCGACTATTACTGCATCTAATTCTATTCTTGCATCTATAGGGTCGGTAACTTCATGACAAAAACCTAACAGCTGAGTTTCAGGTGAGTGGCCTTTTCTATATCTATATTGACGATTGAACAACCAGTTCTCGTGCTCCCATAAATCCCAATGGTAATTTGCTACTATCTTTTCTAACAACTTGCAGACTACAGAAGTCAAGCTTACTGGGCTATGATTTTCAACAAGATTTTTATCTCCGCCTTTGAAGATTGGTATTACTTGGGCCTTCTTTCAGTCACTTGGTAAGACATTGTTGTTCATGGTAACATTGAAAAAATGGCAAATGTAATTTGAAATGGTCAAACTACCCAATTTCAGTAAATCAATAGAAAATAGAAAATAGCAAAAATAGAAATAGCATTGGGTCCTACTGACTCATTCTTTTGCATTTTTCTAATTTTTTTGAAAATTTCTGAGTTTGAGGTTTTTATCGGTCTCGAAATTACTTTTTTTCTGTTGTCCTATAGTTTGGATTACATCATTCATTGTGTCCATTCTATTTTCTATCCCCAAAAAAACTCTTGTGTACCAACTGTTGAGGGCATTGGCCTTCTCTTTGCCATCTGTGATTAGGGTTCCATCCTCATTTTTTTAAACTTCTATTGTTTCCCTATTGTCTTTTCTCTTCCTCATGTTTTAAAAAAACTTCCTACTTTTTACCCGAACACACATCTCGCAATCGTTTCTTACCCACTCCAGAGAATTTATTACTTTGTTAATGACACAGATAAATATACCTCCTCCTCGTCCATCCCTATCTCTTCTGTAAAGGCTAAAATTATCTTTCGAGATTGTATTCTGCAAACGTTTTTCCTTGGCTATTTTATTTTCCCTATTTAATGTGCGGATTAACCTTTTATAATTTTTTAGCAAATCCAAGCTTTCATTCCGTTTTCTGTGACCAATCCTAACTTTTCTCTTCAGTGATCTAATTTTTTTGTTGTAAAATTTGGGATAAGTATTTGCTTTGATATCGTTCTTTGGAACAAAGAGGTTTAATCCTTCTTCCATCATCTTCCTAAATCCATTCCAGTTTTTTTCAATGCTTTGACCTCACCTTACCCACCCAGGGTACCTATTCCTCAAAAACAACTGGAACCCATTACTGTCCCCATGGTTATATTGCCATATTGTCTTTTTCTTTTCTGTTCCATCACCCTGAGCGCCTTCCCAGTTGAGATATGTACAGCTGAATGGTTGCTAATTCCCGGAAAGACATCGACTCTCCGAACCCAATTATGTGGTCTTAACAGCATGATGTCAAGGGTGTTCTCTCCACAAGTGGGTTTTCCTACTACCTGTACAAAGCCATCCTCGTTCGTGAGACGGTTGACTACTTCCTGTGCCCTCCCACCCCCTATCGTGACCACGTTTCCAGACCACCAAATACCTGGAAGGTTTAAATCTCCTGCAATGAGAGTGCGTCCCTCGGGATTATCCGAACACACAGCTGCTAAAATTTTGACGGTTCCCATTCCTTCGTTAAGGCTTCTGTACACCGATATTACTTTTAAAATTTTCCCACCTTTCCTACTGTTTACCCAAACACACATCATCTCGCAATCGTTTCTTACCCACTCCAGAGAACTTATTACTTTGTTAATGACACAGATAAATATACCTCCTCCTCGTCCATCCCTATCCCTTCTGTAAAGGCTAAAATTTTGTGGAATAATCTCGTTTGTCATAATATGATCACCCAGCCAAGGCTCCGTACTGATCACAATGTCGGGATTACATGCATCAATCAATGTCTCAAATCCGCTGACTTTATTTTTAACACAATGACAGTTAACCAGCAAAACTCTTAAACCCTTACTTTTATTTTCACCAAGTTTGACCACTTCCTGCAATCCACTTCCTTCATATCTGTCAAGCTTGTGAGTTCCACCTCTCGTATCCAGTAGAGATTTGAGAAAACTGTGAAGACCGTCTCGTACACATATAAATATACCCCCTCCTCTGGACATTCAATCTCTTCTATAAACAACGTTTTTGCTGCGGCAAGTCATCCGCCTTTCACCTTCCCCGCTATGTGGCACTGTTGTCTCACTGGCAGTCCTGCTTCTCATTTTGTCTTCTCTTTCCACACTTTACTCCAAACTTGACAATGGGACAGGTTTTTACTTCACTATGGCACTCTTTAGGGTTTACTCCCCGTCCCCAACCCTGTCCATCACTGGTTTTCTTAATTAGTTTCCCAACAACACTGAATTCACTACATCTTTTAGCAAATTTCCAAATTTATGTGAGCTCTTTTTAAATACAGTCCATCACTTCCCAAGTCTCTTTCATTTAGCCAGCAGTTTGGGTCAACAAATAATAGGCCCTGTGTAAAACACACCAAATCAATCCCTTCATTAATGTTTATAACTCTCCTCCCACATACATCTCTTCTCTATATTATACCACTAACCATAATCTTAGCCTTTTGAAACTTCTTTTTAGCAGTTTCATTTCCCCTCCTAAGAAATCACTTCCTTAAGCCCACTGCCAAGCCTCTGTCTATTCTGTTTCATTTCCCCTCATAGCTGTGCTTCCTCTGCATCTACTCAACTCAATTATCTACCTCCCCATGAACTCAACTTCCTGAACCTTCATCAAACCCTCATCGTTTTCTGCTAAAGTACTTGGGGTCTTGCTCACTATTCATCTTCATGACAAAAATGGAAATTCCACCAGCTCCTGTGAAGTTGGATTATTGGGTATTTCACCTGTATTTTCCCATCAAGTTTCACCAAAAGTATCTTCCAATTACAGCACAACCATCATTCAAACTAATGAAATGATAATCTATGTATGCATTTAGGAGTCACCCATCTCTGATGCATTCATATACAACTTGATACAGCAGTTAGGGTCCACCTAATTAAAGTCAACATAGGATCAGCACATCTCTTCTCCTCTAAGGAAGAGATTTAATGGAAATAATATCTATGCCTCATGAAAAGACTTCCCTTCAGTTGTCCATGAGTCCTAAATCAACCTTATAACATGGTACATTGATTTATCCTATAAATATTGTTTGTTCCCACATAAAGTGTCACCACCACCTCCATGTCAGCTAGTTGTGGGCAGTTCATGCAAAATGACTGAAGTTGTCAAAGCATCTTTAATTGATATTCTATTGCTACTGTCAAAAACTTCTTGAAATTCAACAAAATTTTAACAATTCAAAACAATAAGACGTACTCTTTGCTCAACTTACTGACATTTCTTCAGTAACAATGAAAAATAAATTTTGCAGGGCCAAAGTGAAGTTCTTAAGCATAGCTGGTGTCATAACTATTCATATAGGCCCTTTTGGCAAATATGTGAAAATTACTATTTTCATGTAACAATAGCTATAAAAGTTACCTAAAATTAGATTCCAAATTTTTATGTTGTAGAGGGCAAGTACTTGATTGAGGATGAGCATTGAGAAGAAATACCAAGCATATGAGAGAAATGGAAATAGTCATGGGAGGAAAGGTCACACAGGAAAGAAAACATGTAGGTATATGAATGTGGCCAGTATTTAGACTTTTGCCAACAGACATAACTCCATTGGAATGATTTTTAAATTACCAAAATCAATGCTTCTATTGCCACACTAATATTATAGAGCAAAAGATTTGAATACATGTTGAGCATGAAATTATTTCAGAGAAAATATTTGCAATATGTTACCTCCGCACTTGTTTATGTGACATAACAGGTAATGCTGCTTTCATGGCTTTCAGTTTTTCCTCTCGATGTTTTACAGCTTCTTTGGCAGAGCTGCGTTGCCTTGTGGAAGCATAAGAAGTGGCTGCTTTTAAGGACATGGTGGATGGGTGTAAGGTTTCTTTGTTGACCACAAACTTATTCTGGAGCTTATTATACTGCAAGAGTTAATTGTTTGGCCCTCTAAAAGCTCTTAAAACAATGATGAATCAATCAAAATTCAGTCAATCCCAAAACTTAGCTGAAAACTGTCGTTTTCTTAAAGCAATACTGGATGACAAGACCATTAAAGATTTCAAGCAAGTTGGCTTGAAATTTCTCTATGTAAATACATGTAACCATGGATTCATGAGTTGTCCAATATTTCCATTATCTACTCACATACTACATTTATCTCTTCCATATCTGGAAGTAAAGTAAATACAACTGTACTTACTCCATTATTTTGATGAAAGTGGATTATGAATTGAAATTGACTATGCATGTACATATATTCATTATCTTAGCTTCTTAATACTAAATTACAGCATTGTGACATGAAATTCACAAGATGGTAGGTTTGCTAGAATCTTATTTACATAAACGTTATTCTGGTAGTTACATAAGTACAATGCCCCAAGAAACATTGAAAATTATGAGGAACATCCAGGACAGGCAACCCAGCAAGAATGTTATGGATAACTCCTCCAGCTTAAAATTCCCAGATAGCTTTTTGCCAGCTAACATTTCTACTGACAACTTAAAACTCACAACCAAGAGTTCACTGCAAGTTTCATCTTTGTCCAACTCATCCTTCAATAAATTTTGGTTTTTCTACCTCTTATCATTTGATGTCTTTTTAAGGTTTGTACACTTCTGATAATTGGGAATGGCTGAAGAGACTCTGAACCTATCTTGCCATGGAATACTTAGTTACATAGAATTGCTTTACTGCTCCTTACCCTGTGAGGTTGATGGTAGAAGATAATAAGCATTATCTGATTGATATATTTCTGTAGTGTCTTGACTTTCCTCGGAATCATTCTCTTTGTAGCTTGCCAACTTTCTCTTGCATACACTGGACCAAAACTCAAAGTTCCTTAAAATCTCTCTTTCAAATGAAATTATGTATCTATGATTGCAGTGGTTTACTTGTCTTCTTTATAGATTGCCATTAGAGTTCCATCCTCATCAGAGAAGAGAATCCTTGTTAGCCCAGGAAATTTCTAGGGGAAGAGGGAAATTAACAGATGGTCTTCTTTACATTCACAAGTGTGCATATCAAATAGTCTTAATATCCCTCGTTCAATTTTCTTCTTTCCACATTGGGTGGATTTCTAGTCATATGGTGAGCTTTCATCAAATGTATCCCTAGTAACACAAACCGTTGGCCCAATGTTGTTTTTTGGTCGGCATTGTTGGGTAAACGTTGGGGCTAGTTAGTTGGGGAGCCAACGTAATCCCTACATTGGGACAACAACATTTTTTTACCAAAGCTGTAATGAGAAAGCCGTTGCTTCACCAACATGGGGCCAATGTTGGGCCAGCTTCTTTGTAACAGCAGTTTAATATGTTTTTTTCATTCATTAGTGTCATGTGTTTAGTGTTTTCCTTGGCTGTTATTTATGTAATTTGCTGTGATAATTGTACAAAAAAATGAACATGGATACCACCCAAGTTAGTGTAGTTTATGGACATGCCATGAAATTAAAAACCCGCCAGGGAGTACAGAGATAAACATACAAGTGGCGAAGAGGATGAATGGGATCCATCTTTATTTTTCTCAATAATTAACACAAACAATATAAATTATAAATAGTTGCTAATCTTGTAATTATTAATATCTATCAAAATAGAAAACAACAATTAGCAAATGATAAACTGATTTCTGGATCATTAGCTAAGTTTTCACACGGCTAAAATGTTTTGAAATCACATCATAAAATACTTAATTTCAAACTTCTCGCGCTACCAAAAAAAGACTCTCTCTTGATATACCATTGCAACGTTGGCAACCAACCGTGGGATTCGTGGACACATGCATCTTGTGATAGCTGCTTCCGTTCGCTGTTTCTCAGGCAGGGATGGAGCTGTTAACTTGTAATTGTGACATTTTTAGGTGTAAAACTAATTATTTCACATTGCCATTTCGAAGCACTAAAATAGGAGTCTTTCAGGTTTCATCGTGTCAATCTAATTACTCTATCACTTTGACAAGTTGAGGAAAAAGTGTTTACTTTTGCCAAATTTTAAGAATGAGTCTACGTATTTAGTTATACCTTATTGTCAAATGAGAATGCTTTATTGGCATGGTTTTGTAATCGGCTCTGTTGAAGGTGGATTTCAGTTTTGTGGTAAAGAAATTAGTCTTTTTGTCTTCTTGTGTAGTGACTATCAGCCTTCATTAAATCATTTTAATTGCATTGTTTATTTGATTGCAAGTTGTATTTTTCTATGTACATTTTTAACAACTTCATCATTTGTAATTTATGGAGCCCACATTCAAATTGATAATAAATTTGGATCTATATTATATCTGCTTGTTCCATTCTTTCTTTTCAATTCCTCTGGGAAATATTTCATCTGGAGTTGTACATCACATAAGTCCATTAAAGAAATTGTTTTTGCTGGAAGTAACTTGCTTTAAGAATGTTGGCTAGATGTTGTTTTTTTGTTGGCCCAGTGAAATTATCGTTGGGTCTATGATATTGTTGTGTGTTGGCCCATCGTTGGGAAATGGTTGGTTGGCAAACGGTTGGGCAGAGTGACAATCCATACGGTTGGCCAACCATGGATGAAAACTGTTTGCCAACATAGGGCCAACGGTTTTGTGTTACTATGGATAGCTCTCTCTTGGCTTACAATTTGGAGGCATGCTGCTCTTCCGTAACAGCATGAGCCCTGGGTGTCATGCTGGTGATGGTTAACTGCACAATTATACATATGAATATAGGCAAGTATTAACCACCAAAAAAGCTTAACCCTTTTCCTGCAACCTTGTCACCTGGTATTGTGGCATACCATGTGGCTGAAAAGTGAATCCCCAACATGTAACTCATTCTCAAGTAAGAAATTCCTTAGAAAAAATCAAGACAGACATATGTATGATATTTTTTTTAGACCAATAAGTTAGACAAATAAGTTTTCAGGTTATGGTATATTTCAAAGTATACAAGGGCTGGTGAGAAACTACAAAGCACCTCACAGAGCCCGCACTTAAAAGCACATTCACAGCAGCTTGTCATACGATCGTGCAAGTATGTTTGCAGCAGTGAATGGGTAAACGAAAATGATAATGAATGTTACCCTGGAGTGTATACACTATACACAATACCTATAGTGTATTGTCATGCCAAAGATAAGGAGCCTACAGGTCAGTTTTTGGAAACAAAATTGATTCACATTTTGAATGATAATGTTCCGGTCTTATGGTGTTTAACACTTACTCAGGTACAAAAATCTCTCTTGCCACTGATTCAAACTGTTTTAAAACTCTTTTCAAAGGGATTTTCTCATTTTTAACTGATGTTAAACTATAGTTTGTATTCATTTTTACATGTTTCTTGTAAAACTTTTGAAACTGATCACTTTTGCAAATCATTTTCAAACTGTTTTTCAACTCATTTTTATTTTAACTGATTTTCTGATTAAAATCTGTTTAACGTCCAATTTCAAGGTTAAATCCGCTTTTGAAACTGTTTATAAGATCAAATATATCTCTTTTGAAACTTATTTTAGAGGATTTGTTTCCTTCTCTGCAACTGATATTCTTTAGTCGCTACTATGCCGTGTAACTACCAATCAATCTTGGGTAGAAGAATAGTGTCATTTGGATCTCATTTTCCATCTTTTGCATTTCTTTTTTAACTGTTTTCACTATTTCTATACTACTCCCACTCAAGAAATTTTCACTCCCTATAGCCTCATCTCAACTATTTTGATGACTCATTTTCAACTTATGTTAACATTCATTTCAACTCATTTTTAACTGAATTCCTGTGTTTCAATTGAAAAATGAATTACATATCAATTCCCAATGATTCAAGATAAATGAGTTGAAAATTAGGTTTAAAGCAGTAGAAAATGTGATATTTCTACCTGAGTTAGGACTATATTGAAAAGGATTTACGAAATTTATTCTCCATTAATATTCTCGAGTAGCGCCGTCATAACTTTTTTTAATGAGGATTCGTAGAGTTCCATCTCTCCCCTCTCTAATTTTGCCCGCGCTCGGCTGTTTTCAGGTCGTCACTATACGGTCATGTGTGTCCCGACGTGCATATCCAACACCGGGGAGTAAAACTTATGTCACACATTCACGCCACTTATTGCCGTTTTATGCCTTCGCTGCCGACGACACTGCGGCCGTATTTCACGTCACGAATACTGACTGCCGCGGTATATATGCTTCGGAGCATTTCATGACGGGATAATGACCGTGCCTGAAAAAACTAATGTTCTCGAAGAGGAGAAGCGTCGGTACATGCTGTGGAAATGCGGGAAATTGTTACTGTCTGCATCCGTGGGCATAGCAATTTCATCTCCGCGTTGAAGTACCGAGTGGAGCCCCTCTCTCTAGCGCCTGTCTACTCCTTGGATTAAAGAAGTGAATAAATTGAACCTCAGGGTAGGGGAAAATTGAGGCCATCAAAATGCGCAACAGTCATTGGGAACGGACCAATTGTGCAAATGATATTTCGGAAACATGGAATATGAGTAGCGGAAATGACGCAGCTTGAATATTTTTTCCAGAACAATGCAAAAAATAATTTACAGAAAAGCTTAGCATCATTCTACAAATTTATAGATAAGCTTGCACACTATAGCCATGTTAGGTTGATATTTCTTTGCAATAGAAACAGGAGTGGGATAACGGTTCCTTCTTTGGCGTTGTCTTCATCGCTATCCATATTGAAACCACTTTTGAGGGTTAATGACGATAGTTAATGTCATAAAAACTATCTATATCAATTTAAAATAGTGCTTTATAGTGCCAGACAAAATTTGAGGAGTAACGATCATATCTTTGCTCTCGTGATCGTAAACAAAAAATAACGATAACGCGAGTGCGCGCGTCATAGAGATCGCGTCCATGGTTTCACACTATCGTGCGTCAAGGCGCCATTTTCTTCAGTGTCTGACTCGGTTTATTCTGAATATTGCACTAAGCAGGGTGGAATGCTCAAAAGAGAAGTTTCGTTTCCTAGTCGCGTCTGGAACTTTCGCTTCCTCTCCAACACAAAAACAACTGACCTACTGGACGTGTAAACCATGCTGAGTGGTTTGGTTGGGACTGTACTTCTTCTCAATGATCGAGAAGAGTAGGATCAGGAGGGTTTGGTGCTAGAGGACTAGCTTACCCTTCTCAGGACACGAGTTCGTATCCCAGAAGAGGCGCCGATCGGTGGCACTCACAAGCGGAGAGTTTGAGATCAGTGAAGGTATGAAGTTTAAGTATGGTAAAAAGTTGAGGATGATCAAATTTATCGCAAAGAAAAACAGTGTCCAAGGAAACCGGTTAATTATAGTTCGCCCAAAAAAAATAAAATTTAAACCGAATCCAATTTAGATTAAAGATTGGCTGAATTTTTTATATACATTCAAAACCAATTTATTTTCTGAGGAATTAATAAATATCTTACGAGTTCCAATATACCACGGTAGATCAGATATTGAGAATAAAATTAGCGAAATAGACAGGTTTATAATGTCGTTTTTCCTGCGATCGTTAAGAGACCATAATGGATTCTAATGGAGTCTGTTAGTCGACGGGTTGTGAAACTGGTTAGTTGCTTTGATCCCTAATGCTTAAGTTGCAACATGATACTAATATTACGTTTCGCATGGTCCCTGCATGACTCTTCTATCTCGTCTACGTTGTTGCAATAAACATTTATTGAATAGTTTCCGTAGCATTGGTGGCACACCTATAGTAAAGTGCTTGTCGGTGAAAGTTATGTGGATACATCATTGTACATGCTAGTGACAATTCACCCCGTACAGAACACCCTTGAGGTGGCTTGTAGGGTAACGTGTAAATATCCTTCAGCTATTTGATGCTATGTGGCAAATTTGATCCGCAGATATGTTTTATCATTTTTTCATTATCACTCAGTTCTTTGACCTTTCATAAAATGTTAATAACTAGGACAAAAAACAAAACTTCTGCTATCGCTACGGGGAAGGCAGAGTGGAGACGAATCCACTTGCACGAAAACGACATTTGACCGCACGGCACGAAATCTACGCCTGCAAGAGGGATTAATTAAAAGAGTTGACACAGTTTCGTCCCTAGAAATACAATTCTTTCACATTAAATGAGGGAAAGCGATCAATTTTGAGGAAAAACCACGCCAACTCGTAATCGTCAAACGCATCGGGCATTACAAAAAGAGGCAGCGTAATTCATAGAAGAGTTAAAGAAGCGATAGGTGTAAATAGAGCCAATCAACCTCTCCTTATCTGACGACCAACAGAATGAAGTGAAAAATCACCGCCACGCGACGCTGTATTTTTCGCTTTTTTTCCATCCCCGTCCCAACTCAGGAGAGTTACCGGCCCCGCAAAATAAACTCCCAGAAAACTACATCGCGAATTTTCCACGTGGGGGGAGGGGCAAGTTCGGGCAAACACTTCTCATTCTGTCACGAAGATTGATGTCACCTGACTAAAACCCCTTTGGTGAAAG
Source organism: Ceriagrion tenellum (assembly GCA_963169105.1). Taxonomy (NCBI): domain Eukaryota; kingdom Metazoa; phylum Arthropoda; class Insecta; order Odonata; family Coenagrionidae; genus Ceriagrion; species Ceriagrion tenellum. The sequence continues at coordinate 29,727,148 of OY720640.1, forward strand.
CCTTAGTATATATATATTTTTTTCCATGGGCGTGGGAAAGATGGAAGAAATTCAATTAAGGATTAGACTGATAGCTTGGTACAGGGTGGGGGGAAGGAGGGGGAAGTGTAAAAGAGCCACCTCTCCCCTCCCTCCCGAACAACAAAAGACTCCGCGGCGGTTATGAGTTAGAATGGATCCTTGAACCAAAAATGACGAGGTAACCCCGAGAGCAAAATACCCGCCGCCGTCTCCCTCGGCCATTTCTTTCGCGTCACCGAGACGAGCGTGGGGCTCTTCCCGAAAATGAACGTTCCACCAAGTGACAATGTGACGGCGCCTGAGTCAGTATCCAAAGAGATAGTCTTTAAGCAAGAACGATGATCATCCCCCGCTATCATTCTCCGCCACACACTTGTTTCCTTTTATTCATCCCCGTGCCCTCTGTGTTGGGGGAGGAAGGAGCAAAAGCGAGGAGGGAGAAGGAGAGCAGGTGGGTGAGCTCTAATAAATGGAACCTGTCGGTCTCTGGAACTTCGTGAAATTTCTTTCTAAGTTGGCAACAACGTTCATTCATTTAAGATAAAAAAGAGCGAGAATGAGGAAGAGTGTGCGTTATTGCATAATATTTTACCATGCCTTATTTCTCCGAGGGGTAATTTATAGACTACTTACACACCTCTTAAACGTGTAGCATCGCTCGCGTAAATTGCGTTCGCAGGGTATGAATAGTCTCGAATGAATAAATTGCTAGGTTACCGTCGTCATCAGTCTTTTCCAATCCTAAGATTGGTTAACTGCTGCACCTTATACTTCCCTGTACCGAGCCGACTCGTTTTCTTCCCTGTAGTTTATCTTTCTTAGATACCAGTACTGTTTGTCAAAAGTATTATGCTTAAGATCTTTCCTGTGTGAATTTCCTATTGTTGTTCATTCCAGTGCGTTTCAAATGAATTCATTCTCTCTCGTACAGTACCTAATCTGATGATTTATCGTGTATACCTTCCACTTTTTTACTTTGTTCGTTGATTTGCTCTTCAGGATTCTACTCCTACACTGGGTTTCTATAGATTCAATCCGTCTTTAGCTCGACTTGTCAGTTATATATGCCAATGAATCATTGAGTGTCACAGGTCATTCAGATTCTATCACCTACTACTCTCTCATCTTAAGGTAGTTTGAGCGAGATACTTCCTTGATTATTATAGATACCATATTCAAATTACGCGTTTTCATTTCACCAGCTGTAGGTCACATGAATTAAATATTGCACTATTAATGTTGCAATAATATAGTTTTATACGACAGAAATTGTAAGTAATTAAATGAAAATATTATTAAGTCATTGACTCGACTCATTTTTTCTCACGGTATGTGTGAAACTCCTTCAAAACGGAAGGTTTTTTGTGATCCCGAAGAATTTACTTGGGTAGCAATATAATTAATTTTAAAAAACTGTCTAGGTAAACCTACCAAATACACACTGTTAATGTTTCGACGAGATATAGGTGTTATAAATTCCTAATTTTTTCAATAAACTCTCTCTGGGATGCATACACGTACCATTTTCCATGTAAAAAGGCCGATATTTTTTGGCAAATATCTCGGAAAGTAATCTGGTAAGGAATTTAATTTTTTTGTTATTTGAAGGGTGAGATATTTTTTTTAATGAGACCAAAATCGTTGATTTCTAGGTGAAATGATATTTCGCTCAAACTACCCTCAGTCGTATCTTCTTTGAGTAGAGTATCATCTGCCTCATCGTAAATACCTTCTCGACGCGGAATTTTGCTCTATTGATGCCCAATTTACTTAGGTATATTATCCAGCATCATCAATGAAATCATCAACGTCATCATACCGAGGATGTTGGGTAATTCCATTCCCACTCTTCGGTCTATTTGCGGAGCTTTGGTCCCTACTGTCGACGCAAACATTATATACACTCGAGTTTGGACGGATATAGAAATAACGAGAAGACCGACAGAAAAATTTGTCACACCATAATTCCTCTTTTAATTTCAAGTTATTTAATGGAAAATTTCAATGTTTTGAACGCATTTTAATATTTTCTACTTCGGACGTTCGGAGGTAACGTAAAAAGTACCAATTTTGGACGGTGGGCCAGAGAGATTTCGATAATTCGTAACTCAAACTCAAGTACTTCCATTACAGCCATATTGAAGTAAATGGTAAATAGCAGATATATCAAGCAGAACGGGTGAATTTTGGAGACAAAAACTTTGCAACACTACTAGCTAAAAATCAATAATAAAAGAAATTCCTGCTTCGTACTTTCCTTGCTGGTTTATCAATAATTAAAAGCCATGATTTCGACAAATGATGTCATTATCTAGGACAAAGAAGATTGATGACCTCGATATGACATCATTAGTCCAACCCATGGTTGGAGTTAGTTAACCATTGCAGAAAGTACAAAGCAAGATTTTGTTTTATGCGTCAATTATCCACAGAGCTGAGTCTGACACTTACATTTGTAAAAATCAACTACCTTGATTAATCGTATCTAAAGCAAAACTGAAAAGAAACATCCTTCATCATGCATTTTTCTCCATTTTTTAATAAACGCAATGATGTAATATCAGGTATTGAGTCTCAATTGTAATCATACAAGAAGCAACTCGATAGCTGACGACTGAATTGGCATTTTATTTTTTGAAATGTACCATTTATTCACAACGCTTTTCGATGTTTTAAATTATGATTAAGTAAAGGAGCTGAAAAATATTGAAACTCGCCGCGAAGACCTGAATGGAGTGAATTGTCGAATTATCATTATCAATTATCCAATTCCAAACACCTCAATTTAATCCAGTCTAATGCAAAATCGCTACATAATAGGTCTCATCAGCTCTCAAAGAGCAAAAAATATTTTTCCTTTTCCAATTAGGAAATAATCATTCCGAATTTTTATATTTTACGGGTGAGTACAGTACAGGTGTTGATATTTTATATAAAAACAAAATAATCATATTCGCTTATTAGGTAAAAATTTTAAAGCTCGGAGTAAAGACAGACAGCATGTTCAATTCCACACTCAATATATTTTGAGCAAGCAATCTCGCCAATTTGCGCTTCACGATTAAAAGGTATACGAAGCTTCCCTTGGCGTACGGTCCATGGCTAACAGTTTGTACACTGTAATAATGACCGGTAATTTTTCATGGGCTACGAGAAGAAAATGATACAAAAACAGCAATTTGCTAAATTAAGCACGGCCTAACAGGTCACGTGATAAATTATAACCGAGGAGATATAATCATGCAGCCAATTAAAATCCTCACAAAATTACAGCTCTCCAATCATACATTCCGAAAATGAATTAAAATGGCGAACCGAAAATATGGATGCGAATTCCCAGCCATAATGAATATTGGTGAAGTTCATAATGTATTATAATAAAAACTTAACTAACGGCATAGAGGTTAGCAGTTTCATTTGATATTGTCAAAAAAGTTCACAGATGTTAGTTGGACCAGATTTCATTCTTCTTGACCGGTTTCGATGTACTACATCATCATCAGGTGTACTCCGTCATCGATGCACTGCATCATCATCATAACATCGAAACCGGTCGCATTAAAGTTTATATATTGTGGAAAATTGCCAATTTTCATTAATTATTGATATGCCCTTTAGATTCCAGAATAGAACGCACTGGTGCGGTGAAAAATAGACCGGAAGATGCAAAATTTGATTGAATATGGACCTAATCCTTGAGAAATACGGCGCATCGGTTCCTAGACGAAGAATATTGTCTTGAAAACAGGTAGTCTACAGGAGATTCTATTTTAAATCGCAAAATATACATAAGGGAAATTTATTTTTCATGCATTAGCCTGATGGTGGGTGAAATTACTTTGTAAAGTGTTAATTAGACATTTAAATCCAATAAAAAAGCTGTTTCAATAATGATGTTACAATTGTGTGAAAATCAAGGAGGAAACATAATTCGATTGAGCAACGATACAAACTCCGACCCATCGATTCCGCGCAGAGTGCTCTGACCAATTAAGTTACCCAGCCAAATTATTCCACTGTGAATCTCATAAAGGCTCTGAAGGAGTAAGTGTGCCTCACAGGTGCCGGGCATAAAAAGCCGTGACGCACCCGCGAACTACCTGCTTGGACAAATTCATAGAACTGCGGAACAGGGCGCGCAAATTAGCAAGTGAGCAACTTTCCTGTTTCTTACTATTTAACATTCCAATGATGACTGATTGAACCGTCAACTGTCGATATCGTTCCGGGAATCGATTGATAGTAGCTCTCTTTTCCACTCTCTTCTCTGAAAACCGCTTAATTCTGACATCATTAATTACTTTGACGTCCATCATGATCTACTTATCGTTGGTCTTCCCATGTAATTCTTTCCATTTATTTCTCATTTTAGTACTGTTGTCATGAGACCATTGGGTCGCTAAATGTGTCCTATAAGTTTGTTTCTCCCTCTGGGCAGAATTTTAATTATACTTATACTTCTTACAGCGCTTCGTAGGACTTATTTGCTAGTGATTCGCTCCATCCATTTAATGTTCATCTGTGTATGGTTAAGCCATATCTTCAAATTTAATATTATTTCCTAAAACGGGACAAAGTTAGAATGTTTTTTAACACGAGGGACTTTTTGACGCGAGACTAAAAGTGTAAATCTGTAGGGAATGAATTGAGAAGTGTAAGAGTATTTATCGATGTAGTTAATAGCTAAGAAAGAGAAAAAATAACATAAAATATTTAATGGACATAATAAAAACTTAAAAGCTGTCTAACATTCATCACGAATTCGTATTCTTGAAACTGCCACGTGTAAATGTGAGAAACGGAGGAGGAATTTCAAGGAATCCTGTATACCCACATGAGTTAACTCAAAGCTATGATACATATACGAATATTACAAACATTTTGACTGTTCAAGATACCCAGGGGAGTCATGTCCCTTACCTGCATTATGGTGTTTCATTGCTCCCTTCAGCAAACGTACATGAGGAAAGCCTTGAGAGGTGAATGCATGCCTACGTGATCATATGCCTGCCCTTGCGACTTAATAGTTCTTACATATGCAAATATTAAGGGAAACTGACGTATCATCGAAGTTAAAGGTATGTAATTGAGCTTCACTGGGTGACAAAATTACTCTGGGTGACTAGGTGACAAAATTATTCATCGCATAAACATCGATCACTCATTTACTTTCGGTGAAAATTTCCGTGACTAAGTAATTTTACTTCTAGTCAATCTTTTCCATTAGTCCAATCGCCCATATCATGAACCACTTAAGAGTCCTATTCTCGGGTTTATGTTTGTTATAACCATTACTATAGCACATATTTAAAAATTAATCATTAAATTGAAGTTAGGAATTAATGACCGATGATAATTATTATAAAACGTACAATTATTTAAAGCACAAGTGAAACTTTATATTTGACATTCACGTTCAGTGAAGCTGTATATTATACTAAATTATTACGATTTCAAGTCAGGACTAAATTATTACGATAATACTAAAGTTCAAATGCTTCCAGCTGTGAAAAAAAACTGTCCATACTTGTATAATAGTACATTGATGGGGCAAGCGTTGTTCTACTCATCAACGTACTTATTGATTTCAGATGGATATGTCGAGACGCTGAAATTAGGCATCATGACCCACATTACGTCAGCCGTTTTTGTGCGTAGAAAAGCACCCGATTCGGACGAATGCCTAAAGCATAAAAAGGTAGTAGGTGATGTTCGCAGAGCCCCTCACGGACTCCCGATGAGATCCGAGAGCATTAGTCATGAAACCATTAATTCAGTTTTTACGCATTCCGTATTGGGACGAAGTCGTTGCGCAAATGAAGGCTCGCGTGATAATACTTTAATGGTAAGTTTGCGCGCTCCTCTCCCCTTGAAAAATATTCCAGATAAAGGCGAAACGATGAGAGGAGATGAGTTATGTAGAGTTAGGAGGTGAAGAAAAAGTACACCGAAGACATAAATCTGGTTCTTATGTCTTCCTTCTCGCGTCTGCTCCTTTGAGATAGGGTGAGGGATGAGTGAGGGGCGTCGTGGGAGGCTAGGGGTGGAGCGGGGAGGTGGCCGCTGGTGTGAGGCAAATGGATCCTTGATTCCCTTAGAGACATAGTGCAAATGGGAAGGCATCTTCACCTACGGAGAAGGTTTCATGCATTTCAAGTTCCCTGATACTACCCAGAGTGCGGGGCGAGAGAGGTAATGCTCTTATCCCAATAACCTCCGCCTCGCTGTAAAACATTCGAATGAGGAATTTCTGAGAGACCGGGTTTCGGGAGGTGACGAACGGTGATGCGCAAGGGGGAAGGTGAGCTCCGAGAAATTCACGAGCGAATTTAATATTCGCGATATTTATTCCTTTACGCTTGATACCCTCCGTTGAAGCAGTTCAGCGAATGGGCATTGAAATTCGACGTCTCCTTTTCGGGCAAAATAGCAGACGATTACACCTGCAAGCCGTCAGTGGATCTGCTTCTTGAAAGAGTGTGAGAGCCCAGTATTTTCCAACTTATGCCGAATTCAATTTAAGAGGCACTTTCAGGCGATTGAATCGCTACGTATCTAGCGAATTTGTTTCTTAAAAGGGTTATGGATTTAAACAGGGATGAATTGAGGTAGAATTAAATTTGGGAATCACTTAAATGCGATTGCCTCTTTCATCAGCGAGTTGATTTGTATCTTAAAAAAGTGCCTGCAGTGAAAATGTCCTAACTTTGGAAGGAGAAACTTTAACAAGGACTAGCATGACGTAGTTTGAAATGCATACATTTGCTATGCATGAATTTGAAAAAGTAGACTATTTTAAATACTTAGGAGTCATTATACCAACAGACAACAGAGAATAACTAGAGATACAAAACAGATTAAATCTAGCCAATAGATGCTTAAATGCATTCCACAGATTCCTATCTTCAAAATCCCTGTCTTATCAAACCAAAATTAGATCGTACAAAACAATTATCTGCCCAGTCCTGCTCTATGGATCCGAAACATGGAAACTGAATAAGAAAGAGGAGATATAATTGTTAGTATTTGAAAACAAGATGTTATTAAAGATCTATAGGCCTAAACATGAACAAAGAAGGTGGAGGAGAATATACAAATAAGGAAATAGGGGACCTTTACGAGAATGCCGAGATCATAAGTGAAATTAAATGCTGAACAATGAGATGGGTAGGACTCTTGTTAAGAAAAGAGGACGGATGTGTGATGAAGGAGGTTTTGAGAGGAAATCCAAAAGGAAGGTGACCCCGGGGAAGACCACGATAGAGATGGTGGAACCAAGTAAAGATAGATTTGGAGAGGGTTGGAGCTGCTGAGGAGGATGCAATGGACCAAAAGAGATGGAGGGGATATGTTGGTGCGGCTAAATATCAACTTGGATACAAATGACTCTGGAAGTTTGAGTAAGAGCATGGCGTAGTTACCACAGAAAGTGACATTCTTAATTCAAAATTAATAACACCCCAAAGATGAATCGGCTCTCTTGACTATATTGACACTATTTAAAAAAATTAAACATAATAGAAATCGCTCTCAGAAAATTCCATTTGTGTATTATCACACATCTCATTTTGAAGGTGTACAGTACGAAGTCTATACTTGGTCGGACGCAATGGAAAATAATACCTTTTCCACAAACTTACTCTACGCTACCGACCGAAACTCCTCTATTGCAATAAAAGTGTCGCAGATAATTGCCATTTCACTAATTTAAAGCGTTTCAGCAGGCGTTAAATTATCAAGAATTCTCGTCAGATCGGCGTAGAAAACGCGATCAAAAAAAAAATCTCCCGAGTAATTGTAATCCCATGGCGTCACATAAATTTCAGTCTTCTGCCGCTGGTGTCGTTTTTGCTGTATTTTTGTTAACTGGGTTAATGGGCTTAAGAGTGAAGAATTACACTATCAAGAGCGTGGAGTTTGTTTTTGCGCTCCAGGCGGTTGATTTCATTATTCCGTCTTCACAAAAATGTTGCCTTTCCTGAGGTCTCTTGAATTTTTTAGGCAATTGCCTCCTCTATTAGGGTCAGAAATTTCCCTGCGATCCATTGTTCCCTTCGCGTAGATTTCCTGAGGCCAGCAGCTCCCATTGAGGTACACGATATTCCGTTCTTGACGTCCATATTTCTTCGATTGAAACGGTATTGTAGAGGTATCTGCGCAAGTACAACTGTAACTCATTTTCTCTATCGTATTCTGGCCAATATTTTACATATTTCATAAGAACCCATAGAACTGCGCCGAATCATGGGAAAATCATCAAATGTGAAACAGTAAAGGACACTGAAATAAATCACGACGCAGCCAATTATGTAAAATGCATGTATTACACAATGGCACACTGAATTTGGCCTAAACAAACAATAGTTTTTTCACATTACTTCAACCCTTTTTAAAATGGAAAATATATTGACTACTTCAGTCAACTGGTTATCAACTGGTTAACAAAGAAATTTCGGAATTTAATTGAATGTACAGAGAAAGAATGAACTGAATTTGATTTTTTCGTTCATGGGAAGAACCAAAGATTTTTTCGAGAGGAAAGGTTTGTTTTCTCTAGGTTATTCATTTTCTAATTGTAGTCTGCATTTGATGCTCACTGCTCGTATCTACAACGGATATACCTTTTTGCCCTTTTTCATAATTATCAATTTTTGCTCTTTGTCTAAGTTTAAGGGTTTCAAGATGCCGTCGATAATTTGTATGCATTCTAATTTTTCCAGATGTCTTACACTAGAATTAATCCCTTTCATTCCTACAGATAAGTTCAAAGTATTCTAATACTCCCTCATGCATTTTATGTTCGATCAATTAACATTTTTGCCTAGTTCTCTCTTGCGAATGTGTGAGAAACTTACAATGCCTTTCGTATTTCATGTAAACTTATAGTAAATTATGCTTGACTCACAGCATTCAGCAAATGAATGTTTTTTTAGCCTGATATACCCTCTATTTCTAAGGAGATGCAAAGACACTAAGTTGTTTAAAATTTTCTCGTGGTTTAAGTATAACTCTACGAAGAAACCAACTATGTAATATCTAAATATCTTTCTCGGGCTTCGCACCGGGTAATTTTTTCATAACCCGCCGACGTTTCGGAAAACGACTTGTTTTCCATTTTCAAGACACGTCGGAAATACCACGTGCCTTGAAAATAGAAAACAAGTCGTTTTCCGAAACGTCGGCGGATTATGAAAACATTACCCGGTGCGAAGCCCGAGAAAGATATTTAAATATAATACACCGGGAAAATCTTAAATCATTTAGTATGTAATATCTAATTGTAGCCAATTAAAAAGTGAGGAAGGGTGGTCATTTGTACGAGGACTACCTCTTTGATTACAAATGTACATTTTTACCCCAGAAAGATGTGGTAGAAAGCAAATTAGGCTTTAATAATTATGAGTATTGCAAGGTGCCCTATGCAGAAAATGAAATATTTTCATTGATTTCAAAACATTTATCATGTAAATGTGAGAACGAGAGCTTTATTGATTAACACGAGAATAAAATATGGGAAATGGTGAAAGTTCCATCGCTGGAAGACAAAAAGAGAACTCAGCCCAAATTGAAAATCCGTCAGGTTTAAAAATTAATAGAACGCCGAACCGATGATAATAACAAAGCATAAAAAATAAAATGGTGAATGCATCCTTTCCACTTTGTGAGGTGATTACGAACGGCTGAAAAACGTTATTAAAATTTAGAAATACCTTAACGAGTAATTAATAATAGGCAACGTGCAAAAAGCTTGATAGCAAGATTTAGAATGAATATTTTACTTGGCGTTGCAAATTGAATTGGACTCACACCAATTACTTTTCATGGGTCGCGAGCTTAGAAATCGCAGTACAGTCATAAGAATCACTAGCCTAGTTTGAAGTGACTTGCCGTCCCATGCACATAGAAACAATGATCGATTGGTGAATTGAATTAAAATGTGTACCATGCGCACTGATCTACTCAAGGTGATTGGATAATACCCAATCACCCGGTGGTTTCAGTGGCGCTTTCCCGATTTCCGTACTGAAATTGTTTCGGAAATTCTATCACATATTTAGTCATATGAGACACTTCTCGGGTCTTTACATTTATTTTCACGGGGAAAGGCAATTTCTCACTATCGTGGTCTACTAGCGACAACGGTCCTAGTGTCGGCTCCACAGTTGGACTTTGAAGTCACATATTCTCCAAGCATATGCACCGAAGCATTTTATATCTTCTGTAATCATACACCTTTTATATCATAATGGAACAGTTCTACCACATCGAATCTGCATCTAAATTTTGCAGGATGGATCGAATTAGGAATGAATTGCTGAGAAAAGAATGTGGGTAAGATTCTCCGCCAATGGATGAATGGAGTGTGCCTCGTTGGTTTGGCCATATTGAGAGAAGGAGAAGAGATTTAAGAGGGTTGAATAGAGAGCAGAGTGAGAGGAAGAGTTAAACGGTGGAATTCATGGGTGAATGAGGTTGAAGAGACTCTAAAGTGGAAAAATATCAGGAGTGTCAAAAACAGAGCGTGTATAAGGTAAGTGAGGCTGGTTTTTACGAATAGGACGTTATGAAGAAACTCATGAAAAGGAGCTAGTTTTCTGGGGCTAACTGCCATAATTAAACTATTTGAATTTTCCCTCCCCATGAATGGTATGATGGGTATGTTTGTATATTTATATCTAGGTAGTTTGAGCGAGATAGAACCCTAGTCATTATGGAGACCATATTCGAATTATACGTTAGAAATTCACCAGCTGTGGGACACATGAATAAAATATTGCATTATTATTATTATTGGTGTAACAATATAGTTTTATGTGACAGATATTATAAGTAATTAAATGAAAATAAATACATTTTTAACTTGACTAATTATTTTCGCGCGGTACATTTGAAACTCCTTCAAAACGGAAGGTTTTTTGTGATCCCGAAGAATTAACTACGGTGACAATATGATTAATTTTCAACAATGGTTGAGAAAAGATGCACAATTTGCACTGTTAATTTTCTAAAGAGCTGTTGCTATAAAGAGGTGCTATAAAATCCTCATTTTTTAAAAAAGCTCTTTCTCTCGAGTGCATACACGTACCGTTTCCCATGTAAAAGGGCTGGTATTTTTTGGCAAATATCTCAGAAAGTAGTGCAGAAAGGGGATGTAATTTTGATGTCACTGGAAGGATCAGCTATTTTTCTTTAAAATGGGACCAAATTTAGTAATTTCTAGGTGAAATGACATTTCGCTCAAACTACCTGAAGTGTCTCCAATTGACAATAGTTTCATCCTCGTTTCAGAAGACATCTTGGGGTCCTAGTTGCTTAGAGACACTCAACGCATTTTTTTTGAGACACTCAAGTCTTTCTAGATGGTATTTCTTTATGAGACACCTCGGAGACACCTTCGTCAGAAATTTTTGTGTGCATATAAATCGAAAGTCTACTAGCAAAATGGTATCATGGCGCCATAAATTCCTGATATTTTAAATCAGCTCTCTCTAAAGTGCATACATGTTCATTTCCCATGTAGAATGGCTGGTATTTTTCGGCAAATATCTCGAAAAGGAGAGACGACGCCATTAATGATTTTGAGGAGACTATAGCGTAGAATTATCAGGAGTGTCAAAAATACAGCGTCAATGAAGGGATGCATTAGCGTCAGGTGAGCAAGTGTGGTTTGTAAGAATAGGTCGTTATGGATTAACTTCTTTGGAAGTTTCTCTGAAAGTAAAAAAGTCGAAATACTTCATTTACAGGATTATTCCCATTTCTTGAGTCGAAGCTTGGATACTCTCATGGCAATGGCTAACGGCTACAAACGATGAACTTACTATTGCTCCACTATAATTTATGGCACACATCTATTGATTACCCAGTGGAGCACTGGTGAACTGTGCAAAAATCTCAAAGATAAGGTCGCATCTAGTTGAAGTACCAGAGCTGCTCCTCATTCTGCTGAACTATCGACGGAGGCGCGCACTTTGACGCAGCATCTATTTACGTGGCGGGTTACAAAAACTTTGTACTGTTGCAGTTTTCTCGGACACTCATTCGATACTTTTAATTATAACTCGACTGTCGTGCCTTCTTGAGGTCTTGAGCGCCACCAAGTGGTAGAATGAGTTCTGCTCCGCAGAAGAAGCAGTTCATCCCTTCTTTGCTTCGGAACCAATATTTACACCCTCACCTCGCTCCTCTTCGAAACCTCTTCGCACTTCAAAAAAGTTCCACACACTTCAAAGAGTTCCACGACGCTCGGAAACTTTACACCAAGCTTTGATCCCTCCCCTGTACTCAACCTCCAACAACTAAATTAAAAACCAACCCATTGACCTTTTAGATTATACGGTAGAGCGAGGTGATACAACACATTCTGTGAGCCAAAAGCCTTCCAGAAAATTTAACCCTAAGGATTCCACTGGGTGACTCCCCAGAGAAAACCTACAGGTCAAAAAAACCCGTAAGAATGCCAGGATAGACTGAGCATTTCAGCGAAAGGAATGAAACAATAGCACCAAAATGTACAATGTTCCAATTTTCAAGATTCTTCAAACATTTATTTAAACATTCTTTAAACGAAGGTTTTGCTTTAAAAAAATCAAAATTTTTACCCGATCAGGGTCTAATCTATTCCTTTTTTTGTCTGAATTATTGCCTGCAGTACTAAACAGGGTTCACTGAAAACAGTAGTAGACGGAATCCACAGATATTTTGTTGCTAACTGCTTAAGCCGTTTGAAGGGGTTCATAGACCAGTAGTGGCCTACATCTTCTGAACGCCGAGGATTTATTGTCTCCTCGCCAAGATATTTGTTCAACTCTTCCTCACAGTCCATTCCTACAAAGTTCACCCATTCACTCCCCAGCTGCTGGGCCATCCACCGCCCAGAGCATGATTTCGGGTCGGAAATTAGCTGTTTATAATTGTCTTTAGTGTAAATTTTTCCTTCAAGGAATGTTTACCGAGCAATCGGCGCCAAAAACTCTTGACGGTGACATTATCCGGCCACACCCGGAAAACGTGTAACATGTTTTCCTGCATTAGGAGTGAAATGAGTTTGGCTCGGTGGGTAGCGCGCTCGCTGCCGGCATCCTAGTTCGCTGGTTTAATTCCACGTGTGGGGAATATTTTTTCTAATTTTCCTGACCCTGTACTGACATTTGCAATAAGAGTTAAATATTTTTATTGAGTTGGATATTTTTATACCTCAATTTTCGAATAAATGTCTAAACCATCTTCCTGTCAGCGAGGTAAGTAGAGACAGGGCAATGAGAGGTAAGTTTCAAGCTGAGGGGAGGGATGGATGTCGACGCTTGGTTAGAAAAATTTAATCAACGCGGTGGTTGCCAATAGCCTGCGCTGTAATTTATATTTCTTCGTTTTGAAAGAGATACGCAGGTCTCCACTCGTGTCAGTGAAATAGCTACATGGTAAGCCATACGTACTCGGAGTTCTCTTGTTCTAGCCTTTTCCACTTCTATAGTCATTTGCCGACAGATGTCAGCACGTGGAGTGGTCGCGACTGACGACGAAGTCGCATACGCTTGCATGTGACCCTTTTGCGCGGTTTCGCGCGTAACTGGGCGGACTCTTCGTACGAAACGCATGCATGCGAACATAGATTGCAAAAACTGCAACATCGAAATCAATAAGTAGATTGAACATATAAAGGAATTTTAAAGAATTATTGATAATGCTCTTTTAAAATACGGTATTTTAAGCTATGATTGGGAAATAAAAGAATCTGGTAAGACCCTGGCCATGACCTTGAAGACGAAGAAGAGCATTTCAGGCTTGGGCGCAAAATTCAAATCCTCGCCACCATTCCGCGCCGGTTCTTAAGTACCGACTTTATGCGATCGGTTCTCGATACCGGTTCTAAGGGCCAAGAACCGGCAGTACCGAGAACCGGGATGTGGAACCGACCCATCTCTAATTGATATTCTAACCACAACTGTCAGCTGGTCTGGCGTGCCTGCATTAATTTTAATTGCACATTTTCCTAACGTACGTACGTCCTTCCTTTTCAAGATAGGTCTATTTTTAAATATTCGCGGTAGATTGGTTCTATTGAGCATGTTTTGATCAAATTCTATCCAATACCAGACATTTTTCCAGTGAATGCTTGCAATTCTTAGATGAAGGATTTTTGTTAGGTTTTGTGATTTGAATAAGATCCTTTTCATTCTAGTAAGTATACAAAAACCGAATTTATGATACATGATAGATATAGGAGACAAAAGACATTTTGTGGCACATCAAATGGTCGAATCGGTTCCATTCATCAATTTTTCCATTATAAAAATCACGGGGGAGGATAATGCAGAGAAACTTCTCACAACATCAGTGGAATTGCTCGATTATTGCTCGGTATACGATTTTCCATCATGAATATTCAGGACCTAATATGCTCACATTTCCATTCCCCCAAACGGCTGGGAACGAATTTTTTACGGACAAAACTCACGTCACTGCGTGAGAAGAGAAATTTATTTGGAGGGGAGAAGGGGGGCATTCGGACGATTTCCGTCACTCCGCGGCGTCATTTATGGTACGAATCAAACGAAATTGGCCGCCAGTGGAAAGAAACTCATTTCGTATGCCAGGGCATACAATTACGTTCGAACGAGAGGGGGAGGAGGGAGGAGCATCGCCATCTCGGAAACGGCTGCAGCGATCCGTGAACGAAATACGCAACCAACTGGGGAGGAGGGTGCAAAATTTACATTGGAAGACACCAAATGACGAGGACGGACCCTGCCTCCCCAAAAAATCATTCTGAACTCATCCCCGATGTATGCCCCGAAAAAAAACGTACGCAGATGGCCTGAGAAGTCGTGGGGGGGGGGGTTGGAGTAAGTGGGGTGGGAGGAGAATGAGGAAAAGAAAAAAAATCGCTTTCCGAGCATTACCCCCCGCGGTAACCTTTGTTAACAACTGCTACGAGGGAATAGAAAGGTGGTCCCACAGAGAAGCATCATAGGCCCACATTTGTTTATTTTATGAATATGGAAAACCATATAATTAATAACTTCATTTCCTTGGTTAACTGACTGCCTCGACTCTATATGATAAGACTAGTAGTATATGCTAAAATTCCGACTGACATGAAAGGTGTTATTTTACCCTCTCACCACATTTGCAGAACCAACAAAAATGACAAGATACGAAGGATAAAATGTGGAAGAGATTGATCTACCTCTTAGAACAAAAATTCAAAACAGCAACGGAAAGAGCAGGAAACTAATACACTAATAAGTAAAAAAATTTTTACACTTCCGTATCCCAAATCATTTTCCAATTATATTCTTTTTTCCATGGCTGTTGTCCAAATACCGCATGCCCTAAGCTTAACTGGCGTCTTTTCATCCCGAGTTCTCATTCTAATACGGACCTTTAAATGTCATCCGAGCCGTGGTTGATGTTCTGTTATCTTCTACCTACTCTCTATCTCTCAGTAGTGGTTGATCCAGGGTTCATCGAACCAGTCAAATGATAAGAGCAAAACTTAAAGTTGGCTCAACATGAGGGCGGATCTTACGCGAGGCTCTGAGGCACAACTTAGAAATTTTAGTGTTCATCGGACAACTTTGCGAATAAACCGCATTGGTATTGAAAAGAAATTATAGGATTCGGCCGAGTTTGAATATGGAAAAATGCATATGCAAATTGAAGTATATTAAAAACGTAAAATTCCGATCAACTGTTGAATATCAGTGCTTTTTTTGAGATATTGATCGAAATAAGAATAAAAATGGTGTCTCGGTCCACGAATGTAAAATATGAATTTTTAAATGTGTAATATATCCTCTGTATTCCTCGCACGTATTTTTAGCCGGAATTGTGTCTAACGCTTTATTTTTCGTCCATAATTTCCCATTCACTTACTTTTAGCTATGTTATAATGGAATTATGACAAACGTAACAGCAAGACTAGTAATTCCCTCCAAGAAAAACTTTAAGGCTGTAAAACTAAATGTGCATTGTTTTTCTTATTTCCAATGTTTTTTTCCAATGTTAGGTTTTAATGTCGTCCTCAGCTGTCGTAAAGAACAACTCCAACTGTATTTTTAATGGAATAATCTTCGAAAAAATCATCTGCAAAATAAATCAAAGGAAAATCAAGATTATCACTGGAGAGGAGCCGCCAAGATATGAAATAGTTCATTACCCACTGTAGGTCAAATTGCTGCTATGTTTTTGCATAATGTTTTTCAAATTAGTGAATATGGTGTTACCATTGTCATGTATGTTTTTGAGAACGCCGGAAAATTACAAAGTGACTCTGTCGCTCTCTTAGAGAAAATATTACCTTGTGCTTTAAAGTGAACAGATTTTATAAGGAACGTATTTCACAGGTAAAGTTTCCCCGTAGCAAGTGCTCTCACTAGGTTTGCTTGGGGATTTTACATCATGCATGTACTCAAGGGCTGGAAATGGAACTGAATTCCATGAGCTTGACATCATACCTAAGTTATCGCATCCGGTGAAAATATTTAATGCTGTTGCCAGTAGTAAAGCAGAATTAAGCAAGCACAGTAATTTTTCATCCGATTCTTGAATACGACGACCGATCACAGGATAGCAGGGGAGTCAGGTGCTGAGAATGAATACTGGTGGAGGAATTGGAATCTACCAAAATGATCTTCGAAGGAGTTGTGGGGACAGTAATTGAAAAAATGTACAAGTTCTCTTCGGAAGTGGTATATTGTAACTAGTTTATCATTGTTTTTGAACAATATAGTGCTCATACCAAAATATAATCGCACAGCTTATCTATGTCAGGTAGTTTAACAAATGCAAGTTCAGCACTACTGTGCACGGATTTTAGCTTCGAGCAAACACAGGATACGTGGCATTGAATTCGATTTTACTTTCAAATTCTGTTCTAAATTTTTTGGCACTTACTTCAATGCTCACCGTGATGCCATATGAAGCAGCTAAGAGGTAGAGTACGTGATGTCTGTCTCTATTCATAGTGTAGACCATATTTCACCCTTTGAGTAGTGAGCTTCTTTTCGTATGCCCTGGCCCCAGGAATGAGTTTGCTTGGAGAAAAATAACTACTTCCAAATGAAATTTTATTACCTTGTACTCAATTTTGTTTAATAAACAATCAATAAAAATAAGAAGACCATACATTACACAAGCAAAAAAAATAAATACAACAATTTTACTGAGTGAGATCCTAAAAATTGTGGTGTAAGAACAAAAATATTAACTTAGAACAGGACTAAAACCAGCTTTGAATGCAATGACGTTCGTGAATGGAACCAACTACATGTTATATGCACGTACTCAAGGCTGAACTTAGTTTGTAGAATAATGGAATAGGCGGCAGGACTCTTCAGATACACTTTATAGTGATAAATGGGCTCAGCAGCCACCAGGAGAGATGGAACAACATGCTTCAAAACATCTAAATGGGAGGCGCTTTTACTGCTCCATGGAAAATTTGAAAGACGTACATGTTTGGTCATATTCTGGATGGCCAGGAGGCACAAAGACGTAAATGAACGTTTGTACTGCTCAAAAGATTAAATTTAGTTTCTAAATTTCATCAACTCTAATAGAAATAAAGGACATACTATCATATAAAAAATATACAAACTTTACATTATATTACTGGAATTCTCAGGAATTAAGTAA
The DNA here is from genome assembly GCA_963169105.1 of Ceriagrion tenellum. NCBI lineage: Eukaryota > Metazoa > Arthropoda > Insecta > Odonata > Coenagrionidae > Ceriagrion > Ceriagrion tenellum. Next base: position 29,744,809 of record OY720640.1, read on the forward strand.
ACAAATAAATATATTTAATGCCTCAAGTTGACTCATATGTTTCACGCCTTGCCGAAAAATTGCCACGCCAGCTGAAAAATGTCTTTTCTACCGAAATATGTTATTGTAATTTTTCGTATTGACTTATACTGGAAGTTACGAATTAACTTTTCTAAGGAAATAAAAAAGTATAGTAACTAGACACAGCTAAATTTCTGACGTGATAAATGCGTCAGAACATTTTAGTTTTTGAAAAACGATTTCTCTTCAGCATCTTGAAAAGTAGCACGTTTGGTGGCTATTATTTTGGTATTTTTAGAAATATGTAATCTCTCCTTGTCACATTACGGCCGAATTAATTGAATTTTAGGCAAACGGATATTGCTCAAATTAAATTAATCTTGCTCAAACTAAATTAAGTGCGGAAACAATTATATTTTCACGCGATAACGAGAAAAACTTTAGAGGTTTTACCATGTTTACCGTTTACGCATGCCACCTTTCACTAAGGAATAATTGAGTAGAAAATACACCAGATGGCAAAACTTGACGAGACGTTTAGACGTTAGGAGTCTCTCAATCTAGGATAAATACCGCTCAGGGCAACAGTCGCTATTATCATTTTCAGATGTCTAGGGGTCTAGGATGCTGGACTAAAATTTGTGGGGGCGGGAACCTCTCGTGTGAGTTCGGAACTGTTAGATGGCCTCCGCTTCCGGGGGTTGGGGAACTGCCACTGAGAGAGGGGTCTGGTTCGACGTTTCCGAGATTATTTTGCCGGAAAAACTGCGTGGCTCACAATGTGAGAGCCTCTGTGGTGATGAAGTTTGGCAACACAGCAAGCATAATCGCGAAGTGCACACAACGGAGGTCAGAGAGCGACTGAATTTTCGAGGCTCAACGCTCCGCCTAAATTCCCCTGACTGCCTATTTGAATCCCCCACACGTTTTATACCAGCCTCCTAGCCCCCAAGACATTTGAAAAAGATAATAGCAAGGTGTCGCCAATTCTCCAGCGCGAAGGTACAGGCAGCGCTGCCCTATGATCTGAGAAGAAAGTCTGAAATATCTGCGTCACCATCTGCGCATATTAGTGCCGAAAACCAACAAAATGAACGAATTACAGATGCTAGCTTCCAAACTTTAAGTCTGTTACTTGCATTTTGATAGACGAAGGATTGATGCAACTGTCTGAGCGTAACATTTTCCAATACAGTCATTAACTTTTGTGAAATTATACTCAATATCTTGCCAATTACCCGGTGGTTTATTTACGTTTCGAGATAAATTTGTCATATTTGATATACGAGTTTCTCTTGGCAAACTTCAAATGTATATTTATTTAAAATTTTTAGTTCGTTGCACAAGTTTTGAACAACTAATTCGGTCCAGAAATAATGACGAATTCGGTCAATGACGGTCAAGCAGGTATGATGCGTCGCCTCAACGCAAAGAATGGCTTGGTAATTTTTTTGCGTTCAAATTGTGGTGCTGGGATGAGGACAACTGCCGCATCGTTTGCCCGTTAATTTCGGTCCACACCCCAAAGCCCAGCGACCCATCGTGTCAGGAACCCATCCAGCCCATGAACGGCCCACGTTGAACATGCACACCTTCCCTCGGCAACGCCCCCTCCCCCGCACCTCTCGGACAGACCGGTGACAAAAAAACCTCGACACTCACCCGGCTCGACCTCCTCCCGGTGTCACATTGTAACGGCTCTCCCTCTCTCTCTCTCCGCAGGCCTCTGAATAATGGATTCGCTCAGCGGGGTCGATGCTTGGAAAATTACTCGAATTAAGAGTGCTAGGAGGTAAGGCAAGGGAGAAGAGCGGCGAGGGGTAAGTTTGATCCTTCAGCCGTGTGGCACGACCCTTGCGTATCTTCTGCCTCCCGCCTGGAAATTACGGCACGCTCTCATCTGTTGCGTCTCTTTCAATTCGTGAAGTCGTGAAAAAAATGAATCCAAACAGTCTTACCATACGCATAGTTTTGAAATTTTGCCCCTTGACCAGTTGTAGCAGGTTATTGGAAATGTGTCAGAAGTCATAGTTACATAAAATTTATCAGGGAAAAGAGTAATGTATGTAAACAAATTATTTGAAAACATTCGTGCTGAGCGTGGTACTTTATGAATCGGAAGCATGGACCATTGGAAAAGCTGACCAGAAAGACTTGAAACCTTCGACATCTGGTTATGGAGGAGGATGCTGAAGATAAAATGGACGGATAAAATAAGAAATGACGAAGTCCATGGACGAGTATATGAGGAAAGGACCATATGGAATTCTAAAGAGTAAAGAAGAACCAGAAGAATTGGACACGCTCTGAGGCAAAATGAATTTGTGAAGAATATAATTGAAGGTAAAATAAAAGGAAATGTCCCCAGAGGAAGATGTTCAGAAATAAGTCATGGACCCAATAAAGGGAAAAGTACATGGAGATGGATACCAGGAAGATACTGACCTAGTATTAGATATGGAAGAGTGGAAGGCTGCAGTCAACCAATCTTAGGATCGAACGACCAATGATGATGAGGGTCATGCTGGTTGTTGATAACTCACCCCCTGATACACATCCTTGAAGTGGCTCGCAGAGTATTACATAGATCACTGTCCCTCTTCTCGTTCCTCGCCCGGTGCTGTATTACGGAGGTCCACCACGACTTTGCTAGTCAAAATAAGTACTAATACCATATTCTAGTTTATTTGGATTAAACAAATCCTAATTACGCTGCTGAAATGTTTTAGCCATAAAAATCCAATATTAATATACATACAAACATAATTTGCATATAACTCCACGGATTTACTTTAAATTAACATTTTTCAGCCGTAGGAGCAGAATGTTACGACATTTGTATGGAATTATCACATTTGACTTCAATTACGGCAACAGTTTGCTACTAAAGAAAAATAAATTGTCGGTACGATTTCTATATTACTGTTTTATTCAATTTATCGGGAGTTTTCTTCTTGCCAAACAGTTTTCCGCCAAAATGGCATTTAATTTACAAAGAAAAAAACATTTACCCCGTTTTTTCCCACTCTCTCATTTAAGACCACGAGACTTCAAGTTTAACATGCGAGAAAAGAAGCGTAAAAAGATATTATTTTTCTGCTTACATTAGATAGTGAACAAGTTTGTTTCGAAGCAGCTAGAATATGAACGAAAAGATATTGAAGTCTATAACGGGGGAACCATTTTATAAATTGAACCCAGCCTCTATCTCAGCACAATCACGATGCACAATTAGGTATAATTTTGCCTTAACGTTCATGTGGATAGTGATATTTACAGCTGAAGGGAGGAATAGATTGGGAGCCTTGTGAGACTTTTGAAGGCTACGCAATAGGAACATGAAAAGCCAGATCAAGGGAGTTTTGTTTCCGCACAGAGGATTTTTTTGGAGGATAGCCATAGAAACTTACACTTTATGGAAGATATATCCAAATCGTCAACAAAAGCAAAGAAAATTGGACTTGTCACTAGGAGGACTGGGAGCAATAAATTCTAGTCAATAAAATATTGGTCCAAGATTGTTGTTTACGAGAATTACCGCTCCCTGTCAAAAGTCATCTCAATTACCGCAACGCATGTATATATAGAAGTGTAACTCCTTTTGCTGCTATTTATTTAATTCAATTTATCTTCAATTTAAACTGAAGATAGTACTTAGATACCGCGCTATAGAACAGATAGAAGCGAAAAAGTAAAGAGGGATACACAAAGGAACTGATTTGTACAAACATTTCTTCCCACGCCCCATTAGTGAGTACACCAAAAGAGTACGGAATCAACATAAGAAAGATCGTGAAAATACATATCACCTCTGTCCTCTTGACCAACTCCTTTCTCGGCTTGTATCCTAAAACCCTCTGCCATAATCCTCTTCATCGATTTGCAGGGCAGTATGCAGATTACACTAATATTTTAATTTAAAAAAATTAAGTACACATGGGAGATTCTACGGATGCGGGTGTCATAAGAGTCAAGTACCGATCATCGGTGGTAATGTGTACTGATACTCAAATGATCAAATATTCTGACAATACGGATACTAATGAGTGAGCTAATTTTGCGGAAAAATTATATTTTGATAGGCTTTTTCATACTTAACCTTTTTCACATGGCAGGCATTAATCGATCCCGTAGTTCACTATTTATTTTGAGATAGAGAACATCACTGAATATTGATGCCCGTTTGCATTGGTTGACTTGCTACGGCCACAAAATAAGAATCTCTACTTTAGATTTAATGGAATATCTGTTAATCGGTACTTTGAGTACTGAAACTTTAATTGGTAAAATAGATTCAATCGTAACATATACATGTGCAGACCAACTATTCATGTGATATTATTGGGTGTCCAAGACGAATATATCAGGTAATTCTTACTTGCATAAAAGTTTCTAATTAGTATTTGAGTATTTCGTTAGTTAAGAAAAAAAAACTCTTTAATTCAGAGTCATCATTTGTTCACCATGAACTTACAGAAGGCAAATATTACAAAATAGTTATCATAAAATTGACATATTCTTTTGAACTAGCGGTGATGGCTTGTAGCTTTTATCTTATAGTCACGCATCAGTAGACGTGCGGAAAGATAGTCTTACATAAATAATGACCTCGAGGGCTACATAAAAGTCATTTTCATTGACGTCTATGCTGTAGTATCATTTCGTGAGGAGGCGAATTTACATATCATCATGACTATATCTCATATAATTATTCACAGGTATTTAGTTTCCATAATATCGATTATGTGACAACAAATATGATGAAGCCCCTAGTTTAATCAACACAGCTGAATGGGTAGACTAAATTTCTCTTTCGAACATCGAGCAGTAAAAGAAGTATTTCAAACAGAGGTGTAAATAATTGGGTGAATCGATTTTCACTTCGCCGGCAATGCGCAAAACTAACTGGGTACAGAAAAACATTCATAATTTAGCTGGTAAACGCTTTCGACAAAAAAACTAAAACTTTTCCGGAAAAAGACATTATTTATACTTATAATGACCTCTTAATACCTCGTGCTGGGGAATATGAAAAGAAATGGTACATTTTGGTCGAGAAAACCATGACTTTGCATTTAAAGTTAAAGTGAATGCAGCCTCTACTGGGGAGTCGGAGTCTTGACCGGAACCCGAACGTGGATCCCTCGGTATCGAGCCGAGAGCTATTGCCAGTTAAGCTATCGTTGTATCCATCTTCTCAGAAAATTATTTCAGGAATTCGCCAGAAAAGGTCAGGAATCAGGATTCCACTAGGTTTGCGTTCCGGTCAAGGTGAATGATTCGTTTCTCTGCTGCATTTGGCACTTGTAAGCACTTGCGAGTGAATCCGTAAAGGTAATACCGGGGCTAGTCCGGTCTGCTCTTTTGAGTAATGTCCACCTAAATAGACATAATCATCGGTCAAAGATAATCCTTCAACATCTGAGACTGAATTTTTCTATTCATGAATGTGGTTTAGGCGAAAATTGTTAAATAGATACCGAATTATAGAAAAATTTAATGATAAAACACCTGCTCCTGAACCTAAAAAATAATCAATATGTATTTTACGTGTTGACTTCGAAAAGAAACTGCCTTAAATATAATAATCTTTCTCTCTTCCAGTGAGCATGGCGAATTGCAAGATAGAGATAACGGCCATAAATACTTGTGCAATGCCTGCCCAGGCCTACTCATTTGAAATATTCATATGACCAGACATAGATCTGGATGATTTGGACAGGAATTCTAGGTGATCCCTTAACAAATTAGATGTCTACAAGGCGAGGCCTCAGTTAGATCATATCTTCCTAAAAAAAAGAAGGTAATAAAGATCTGGGGTATGTCTCTCAACATTAAAAATCCAAAGACGGGAAATCAAAGGCATCGAAAGATGCTTTAATGAAGCTGGCAGTTGAAGCTAACTTGGGGTACTCACCAATGAACTAAGAAATGAGGTTTATCATGAGTGACCGCCAGATTTAGCCCAAAAAAAACAAGAATAGCCAGACAAAGTATTACATAGGAACCAGGGTTGAAATTCGCCATGAAAAAATCATTTTACTTGACTTATTTATGCAATGATTGGAGATTACATAGGAAGTTTTCAAAAGCTCTTTAGAAAGATTTGGTCGATAAAAATGCAGCACTGAAATGGGTAAAATACGGTTATCTCTACATAGAAATTGAAGGATTGCTACGGAAAACTGAGACTATGATACACGCAGTCAAAGTTGTGAAAACCAAATTCTAAAACTGGACATAGTGGATAGGTGCTATAAATTAGGATGCGTCGGGCAGTCAATGGAACACACAAAGTATCAGTAAGATCTGCTCTATTGAGTATTGACCACCTAAATAGACATAATCAACTGGAAAAGAAAATCCTTCAACATCTGAGACTGAATCGCGGGCTGTTGGAAAAAATATCCCGATAAATTTCCAATATCAACAACCTGCAGTTCTAAGGTAATGTTTATTATGATAGCAGCCATTAACACCTTGGCAGTTGGATTAAAAAACTGTGTTTTATACTGGAACCGGCCAATACTCACTGATAAAAGTGTATGTTTTAATAGATTGGTCATCAAAATACTATATCATAAATGAAGAGAATACATCATTGACATGGCAGTTAGCCCTTTCCCTTGTTTTCCTGGATTTTCCTGGATTCCAAACGCAATCTCTACGCCGCTGCGGCACTAGATCGCAATTAAATTAAAATTGGCTATTTGACATGAAAAATGGTTTATTTTCTTTGTGCTCTATGTTTATTTAAGATTTAATAAAACTGAAACACATCTTAAAGAGTAATATAATAAGATCAGTGAAAGAGCAAAGGTAATGACAAATATATTGCAAGGAAATGTTTTAAGCATTTGCTTGAGCATGCATTACGAATTACATAGAAATATTTTTAGTTACAAACAAAGATTGGTAATAAATATTTGCCTTTATACCGTGCACAAGTAACTTTTTACGAAATGAAACATGAATCAGGTTTCCAGGACCAATGGTTTTCATTTTATAGAGGAAAAGCTGTGAATTACTTCTAAAAATCGTGGTTTTTCTTAACTTCAACCTTAATAAGGAACGGGGTAATGTAATTAAGTTCGGCTGAAACTTTGCTGATGACATTTTTTAGCACATTGGCAAATTTTTGGGAGGTCCTCGGTAAACAATTCGAACATAAATTGCTCGTGACTACCCTAGTGATCACCTAAGGAAATACCGAACCCATTACCGAATTACTCAGCCTCCAAAATGCCAGCGTTCACCTTTCTTTCATTGCCTCCTCCCTCCTCCTACTTCCATTGCAAAAACAGTTAATCATCAAAACAATTACCGAATGATTTTCTAGTGAATGTTTGGATGGCGTGGATTTTTTTCTTATTATTATTCCTAATTTAAACAAATAATTGTTTGTTGTACAGATTATCTTGTGGTCATGACAGGCACAAATAAATCAGATGTGAAATTCATTATTGTTATCTTTCAAAACTACGTTTTACTCTTCAAAAATATTTCAAATATATCACATTTGTATCAATATAAACCTTTTAAATAAAATTTAATAAAAAACTGCCGAAATATTGATGGAATATATAATTTAAAAAATAATAATTACAAAAGTTTTGTGAGCATTTGAATTTAATACTTTCAGAAGCTTTAAATACTTAGAAGGTTCCTTAACAACTTACAATTTCAATCACCGCGGCTGCGCTAGGTATCTGTTGCGATAATTTCTCGGGAAATATCAAATGTTATAAAAGAAATGGCAAATTTATGGAGCACATTGCCCATTACTTTTTTTCATTGCTACTGAGCGAAGAACCAAATGAACACCCTACGGAAGAGTTTCCTTTTGCCAGTTTATAGTCTCTTACAAAACATTAAGCAAATGATTGTTTCAAAACATTCCCTTAAAGATACAATTACTAAGAAAATCTTAATACTCAAAGGGCCGTAGCGGCACCTTGAATCCGTATGCGGGTTGACGATAGATCCAGAGAGAGAAAAACTAGCCAAATACAAAAACCTAGCTGAAGAAATAAGAAAACGATGGAAAAGTAAGCTGTTAGCATACACTTACTGATAATTTCTGCGGGAGGAGCAGTATCTCACCTAATTCAAAATAAATTAAGAAGCTGGGCACGCAACTACCAGGACCTTAACTTAGAACCAGAGTCACGTGATGGGAAGACAGAACTCACAACACCAGCTCCTTTTCTGAAAATTTCGATGTAGGAATATTATACAGCTATACCAATATGGATGATTAAAGTAAAAACTTAGTTTTAAACAATGAATTGTCAATAATAATGATATATGATGAACCTCGGGCAGTGGTAATGCAAACGGTTACAAGGGGGAGGAAGTTCTTAAGCGGCATGAATCCGAACTAGAAGGGCTGGATTAAAATGCCATCCCAGTCATTCGGGTGTAATTTTCAACCATTTTTTGGACAGGTGAAATTTTTCCCAGTTATAGCATTAAAATTTAAATATTACTAAATCATAAATATTTATGATGGCATTAATTTTACTCGTTTGAATGCAAAAACGATTTTTTAACAAAAACAGCGAAATAGAGCACTTAAGAAGAGACAGTTCTCACGGATGGTTATTCTCTATCATTTTTCAATTGGGTGACTGCTCCGTAACTTGGATTTTATGCGATTATCAAGTTTACAAATGGGATGTCCTTACATGAAATGAACTAAATAGTATACTATCCACAGGTGAGGTAGATCGTAATATAATATAGAGTATCAAGCAGGTATATAAGCTCATGACGTTATGATAGAATGAAAAATAAAATTATCTAATTGAGTGAGTGGAGATATTGATTATAAAAAAAAATATTTCTTCTTAAGGAATACCACACAGAAAATAAACCAAACAACTTAAACACTTGGAAAGACCTCAGAGGAAATATAAGAAACGTGGACTAAATAAAGACGGTTGAAGAATAGCATCAGTGTCAGGGTGGATGAGAGCGTTGAATAGCATCAAATACAGAAAGAATGAACAGCTTCATTGAACGAATATCGGAGATTAAAACAGGAGATAAAAAAATTCTCATTAAATGTTTTTAGTCGGATTGATTGATCAATTATAAAGAACAGTATCATTTTTATTTTAAAGAAAACTGCGGCAAACCATGATCTCCCCAATATTTCTGAAGTTATACTTCCGATCAAAGTAAAAACTCATTGATAAATAAATAATGACATAGGTAGTTATGGCCGAGAGAGTGATTATGAGAACTCCGCATGCTATTGACTTTCTGCGCCATTATCTGGTATTTATAGAGAAAAATATAATTTGCGTATTTATAAACGGCATTACATAAGTAGTAAGTGATAAGATGGTGAATGGATTCGTGTACAAAAATGACTTCAATTATTATAGTATGAATTGTAAAACAACCGAAAATGAAAAAAGTCGCCAAAAGTCGTACATGCGAAGCGATAAATTATAGTAACATTAACGAATCCTATACATTTTGCAGTGGTTTTCTTTAGTTGAAAGTGTATTGGTTCAAATCAAAGCCACCTCGTGGCTATCGAGTGTATGCTAATATTAGTTTTTGAAATCGCAACTATTGTAAAAGCCTCATGAATGATCGTTTCTGGGTATCACATACTATTTAATAAAAAGCTTAAATATATGTTTCGCTTTCCAAGGCCAAAGGTTCAGAGTTCACTGGTACAGCAACGTGCCTTTGAGTGAACTGACCGTGAAAAATTCAATATGATTTAATCGTAGATAGAATTCAGAGAACACCACCCACGATTCCAAAGAATATTATAGTAGTTCATTTAACTAAAAAATGGCATGGAAAGTGATTTCGATGTATAAGTGAAACTCTTACCCAGTCTATCTTTGGATTATGCATTACTATATCTATTATATTTCCTGTTTTTTTTGGCTCCACGGTTTCTCAATAAAAGGTCACGTTGCGGAGTATGTTTGTCATTTGATTTAAGACTAGTGTGTCGTGATTTGATTTTCTTCACACAAATTAGCCCCGAGGTTTGGAGTTCAATGTGACAAATCACTTGAACAAATGTGAACAAAGGAAAGAAATGAGAGAGTAAGCTCTCTTTTTTCAATTACACGGGCCACGTGGACGCAAAACTAGATTTCAAGCAATTTTGAACTAGACGATTGCGGTCCGAATGGACTCCAAGGTAATTACACCTGGGAAATCAATTTACGTTTTTTTCGTTCTCGTACTCTTATTTACAACGGATATTTGACCTGGTGCTGGATTACAAGAATCACCAGTAGGGCAAAGGACCAAAATAAAAATAACTTACGAGAGAACACAAAAGAAATATCTCAGAGTGACAAACCAGATTAAGGAAATCACCACTAAATTGCTATTTCCATTATTGACCATTCTATCAAGTTGTACTTTTTTTGAGGATGGTTGCCATATTTCATTCATCTGGAAGATATATTTAATTGGAATATTCAAGTAAAGTTTTAGGGTGAGTTTGGTCTGATACCTTGCCTTTGTATGAACGCAGCCTTATGGCTGTTGACCTCAGATTTAAAATGAGATATTAGCAAAATTCCATCATATTGAGCTCTCTTAGCGTTGATTTTTACGAGTTTGTGAGCCAATATGAAATACATCAAGGAGGAAAACTTCTTGAAAGTGAATTAGTCATAATATAGTAGAATAGAATCAGATTACGGACAGTTACATATCGAACATCAACAAAAAATGTCAATGTTTACGCTCATCAATTATCTGATAAGACTGACTGCAAAGTTACTTCTGATGGGAAAGTTCGACTTCCAAATAGCCATGCGCGAAAAAATTAGGAATGGACAATTGAATTAATAGGATGCTTAACTTTTAAGTTCAAGCCCCACGTTAATCATCCACTCAATAATTATTCACTTAAAATTAATAAAGTCCAGTTCATGGTGAATGTGGTGTGAATTCATCCTCAGGCGAAATTCCAGTGTGACAATGACACACAATTATTTGATTTCATATGCGCACATTTTCGTTTTGAAGCCTTCCAGGAAAATTTCAATTTATGATTTATAATAGAAACGAGTGAGGATTCCCTACTTTTGCAGAGCAGTTGGTGCCAGGTTTATCCAAAAATTTTCCCGCTCTTTTTATCTTTTTACCCCGTGATGAACACCCCTTCCTCACATCCGCGAACGAACAGAGGAATGAAAAAAATGATTAAAAAATTCAAAATCAATTCTTTCCTGAATCCCGCGGGGTCTGAAAGAAAAAGAAGGAATTTTTGTTCCGCGCAGGCCAGGAAGGCAATACTTCGTCTCTCCGTGTAATGAGTCTTGTGGGAAGGCCGCCAGATGGCAGGACCATGTGGCGATGTGGGTTGCCTATACTCCGAGACCGCGGAGGTAGGTAGAGAGGCAAATGTTCAATTTATTCCTGCTCTCTTTCTTCCGGAGTGGGAATGGACGATTGTCATTGGCTAGGCGGGGGGGAGGGGTGGGAAAGGGAGAAGAGTGGGGGGAGAGAAAAGCGATTGGACGGCTGGTAGGGGGAAAAACCGCACCGGAAGGGAATCGTAAGCTTCGGTTATTTTTAAAAGGATTCGAGAAGCAATTCATATCTGGAGCGAACGCTATTTCTGCGTCGTTTTGGCCGTGTTGCCCCTGTGCAATGAGTGCCATCGTGAAAGGAGTGTTTTTGTAGATGGCCTCAAATATAAAAGACAGGAAATTTCCCAGGAAGAATCCGTCCTCGCGGTTCCGATTCTTTGGAGCATGAAGAATAATTGATATCGAGATTTGAGCCGGGACCTTCCTAAAATTTTACGAGTTTTTGGGAAAATGTCGCGCCAATATCTTCAGTTTGAATGCATTCGATTGGAAATATATCCTCAAATGAATCCTAAACTGGAGAAAAAGCTTAAACACAACACATCTTATACATACCTCATTTTATTAATATGGAATAGCAAAATTGTATGAATACATGTGTAATTAACTCGAAGTCTGGTAAAAAAAAATTGATATCTAGAAGGCCTTACACATGTAAAAACTGTTAGGCTTGGTTCGATATTCGAAAAATATAACTCGTAAAGAGACCGCATTTAATCCAAAAATGAGTTCCAACCCAATTAATAGTAAGCATAAACAATATATTATGCTTACGATTTAACAACACAATTACACAAGATTAAACTTTTTATGTTTTTGATCACTTTTTTAACGTTTTCATTATGTTTTTCCTTCCACAACTTCATGATGGTCTCCTTCTGCTTCAGAATATCAGCGATTTGAGTCTTACTCACACCAAAATGAACCACTAATTTACGGACACCACTCTTTTCTTTATCCGCATGTTCCAAAACCTGCACTTTCTCTCGTAGAGAAAGACTTTTACCCTTCGGCATCGCGTCGCGAGATGCCCCCTAGCACCGAAAACAGTATGAACTGTCACAACGCACAAGTGACGGCAAGGTGGCACAGTTGGAGAGGTTCGAAAGGTATTGAAAGTGCATGATCTGTCGAAAGCCCTTAAAGTTCTACATCCAACAGTAGAAGACGACTGGTAATTGGCTGCATCTTAATCATAAGCAGCCGATTGTTCGAGGGTTGCGGTCACCCTACGCGCGTCTTACCGAGGCCTCCTTCCTGGCCGTGTCCCGCTACCCTCGGGGCCGAGGCCTCCGTGAGGTGTTCCTTCGTTTGGGATTAGCATTTCCAAGGATTCATTCCAGGACACCCTTTTCCAGGACACAAGCGTTTGATATGGTTTTCCAGTTTTCCAACTCCACTTAGCATAATGAGAAAGGAAAAATATTTAATTTTGTTTTTTTTTATTGCCCGTTTGAAAATTACCTCCATGGCTACAGTTGCTGCTGTTTGTTCAATTACAATAAAATATAGGGGTTTGAATTGAAGCACATTTTAAAAATCCATTTAAAAATTAAATTAATGCACTTTACAAATAAAACTGAAATTTTCTGAATTTATGAATTGATAATTTTCACATCTTCACAAGGGGAAAGAGGAACACACCAAGAATTACAATATCTTCTCCATCGATGGAAAATTATGCAAGAAATCACTACAAATAAGAATTATGAAAGGTATAACTACATACATGTTATCGTATTTCTCCGAATATAAGCCGCACTTTTTTTTCCCGATTTTAGGGCGTCAAAATCGGGGTACGGCTTATATATGTACGGCGAGCAAACCAACCATTTGGATTCACGCGGACGCCAGCTAAACTCGCCTAAGCCATGGGGAAAGTAAGAAATAACGCTGAAAAAGGTCCAATTAGTGCACATTTACTTCATATATCAAAGGATAATTTAGGTAACATTGAGTCACAATTACATAGGTAATGTAAAAACAGATATAAAATTCTAATTTCTACTACTGTAGGTAGTACTTGTTTACAGTAAAAATTAAGAATCAAACAATCAGAAAATAAAATTCAAAACTAGTAATTCAGTCAGCAGGACTAGAGGAGGTCACTATGGCACGCTGTACTTTGGTATGGTATTAACTTTTTTCCCTCTTTGAGACCCCAAAAATCGGGGAGCGGCTTATGTTCGAGTGCGGCTTATATTCGAAAAAATACGGTACTTGACCAATGACTTATATGATGATATACATATCGTGACCTCAACGAGGTAAAATCAAGGAAACCAAATGTAATATGAACTGAATTTCGTAATGATGAGCATTTTATGAAATACAATTTTGTAATGACGAGCATTTTATGAAATACATATGAAAAATATTATTCCAATGAATTTCCCTTCAATCAAAATTATCATAAAAAAACAAAAGATAGTAAATGCAAAGAAATAATCGTTTACTGAAGGAAAATTTTACTCACTACTTATTCACAAAAAATATTTAGGTAGTTTACTCCGATACTCCTACTCAATGAATGAACCTCCCTCTCCTAAACCGAATACTAAGATTAATCAGCCATAGAAACCGTCATTAGTGAAGTAATTGTGAACTTAAACTTTCTCATTAAAAAAACGGTGGCCTATTAGAGCTGATATTTTTGTATAATATATCTTAGAAAAAAATCACAACATCTATCATCAAAATATGATTAGGAAGGAAATGAATCCATTATACGTTCACTATGGTTGAGGAGTGTAGGAGTGTTTATTAGGATAAAAATAATCGAACATTTATTTATCCTATCGGAAAATTTAATATGAAATCCTCCAATCTCGTATTAAACGAATCTTTACTTGTACGGCAACCTCGAATTTCAATATCACGTGGCCGAAACGAATCACAATCGAGCGAATATGCATCTGCGGAACAATTCCATGATAAAGGAATTTGGAGAGGTTAATTTTTTTCACCCTTCTCAAACGTTTAATTAAAAATAATCTGAAAAATTAATTATTCAGGTAAACGAGAAATATAATGCAAAGAGCCTGTATGAACGCGGGTAATGAAATAATTGGAATGTCTGCGGAACTTTTTACGGAGTTAATATAAAATTTAAATCCCATTAAACCGGCGAGTGGGATCGATGATGAAGCCCGCCTCAAAACATCATTTACAAAACAAATAGTGTCGAGCTCACGTAAATATACGAGGCAGAAATAAATGAACAACTTAAATACCGTTTCCTCGGCGAATAACTGGGAGGAGAAGGGTATTTCCGTATTAACGGAGTCGTTACGTGGGTCCATCACCTGTTATGCGAGAAAGAGAGAGAGAGAGGTAGAGGAAGTAGCAACGTTGGGGCGTTGAGTGGTAGGCATGAAAAAAAGAAGCAGAAGAAAAACGAAATGTTTAATGATTGAGGGAGAATTGAAGATAAACATCTGTGGGGATTGGGGGCTGTTTCGTAAGGACATTTCCACAGGTACGTAACCGGAAGGCAGGAATAGAACGGCTAAGTGAGCGAGCATGACAAAACGCCGCGCTGCGAGTGAAAAATAAACAAATGAAGGACGGGGAGGCGAGAGAACCCGGGGAGTTCTATTTCCGTTGGAGCGCCCGCCTCGCGTTTTGGCGTCCTCTTTGCGGCGAGGAGGCGAAACACCGTCTGGCGGGAAAGGCTGGTGTTGTAACGGAGGGGGAGGAGAAGAGAAGGGGGGATGGATGAAGATGGTGGTCGCGGTGCACGACGGGAAGGGAGGAAGAGGAAGCCGTCGGCCACTTTTGGATCGAAAATGTCCCCCAGGTGTTCCGTGACCATCCCCTTATTCCTTCACGGCCAGACGTGCAGGTTGGGGTGGATGCCCACATGCAAAGCCCACACCTTGACAAAACTCTCTCTCCAGAGCTTAATACTTCCCAACTCCAGAACTCGGTTAGAAATTACCTGATGATGCCCAATATGAATTTATGATGTGAATTTATTCCCAATAAATTTACATAAATTATTTACCACTTTTTTATTATTATAAGGAATAATACACTAGCGAAAGCTTGCATACTAGTGAACCACGCGACCTTTTTATCCAAATGAAAGTTCTCTTAGGCAGTTAACCTCACCTGGTAACATTCTTTGAATTTTCAAGGTCAAAATAATAAAAAAAATGCGCATTACAATTCTTCTGATCTGTTTAGCTCATAAATTTCTATTAAGGGGACCTATATTACATTTCAATAAGAAGCCCTTAGCAAAAAAAAATTGAACTCCGAATAGAATGTCTTAAATAAGTCAAATTGTTTTAATACGCTCAAGAACTTTCTTTTAGTTCCCAAACGCTATACTGTAGTATAACATTTTTCGTCGAAATGTAAGTAAAGCAGGATACTACTCCTCACAAAAATTATGGAGCCTATTTTAAAATTTGTTATCTATCGAAACGATAATTTTCATGAACGCTGGAGAAAGGTAAAGTTTTCGGAATAATTTTTCCATTATTGACAAAACGGCCAATTTTGCATCTTATATTAATTCGCTCGAAACGTTTCCTTATTACACAAATCAGTAGTTACCGTTTTGCTTTCAAGGCGCTTCGGCACTCAAGGGCTTCCTTTGCCATATTTACCATGATAAAATGCAATGAAAAATATAAATAAAATTATTGTAAAAAAACATACCTGGTATTTAATGAGAAATTTGAATAAGATCGTAGGTAGAGTTCCCAGAGGGACATTTAACTTACTTAAAAATCAGTTTTGCATGTGAGCACCTTTTGATTATCAAACCTGGTGTTTAGGTTTTCAATGCCAAATGGAAAAATTTATATTGTCACACAATTGTTCAATCTAAGCTCCAAAATAAACCGCAAATATTGCATGAGTTGCAGTGTACATTGACTATTATAAATTAAATTATAACACTAGAACTATGGGTAAAATTAGAAAGAGTTGGGCTCTGCATAGAAACATGATTTATTTCAAGGAGGAACTTTCAAACGCTATCTATACTTTGAGCATTGGCTCCTATAATTGTTCTCAGATATTTAATGTCATCATAGACGCGAGATAATTTCATGAAATTAATAATTTGCTCGTCTATACGAGTTGTATGTCAGATAGTTTATTGTCATCCTTGTGGTTTCTGTCAAAACCAAAAAGGGTGGCTCTTCACAGCCCACGAAACACCCCCCACGCTACATGTGACCCCGCAATAAATACGATTTTCGATACTGCAACTCGTCCCTCGATACTCAAAATCCACAGTCGGAGAGGGTAGCAGCCTGATAACGGAAACGAATGGGCGAGGAATAAATTCTGAGGATAGAGAAATGGAAATGATAAAGAAGGAAGTGGAGGAGGATAGAATAAAAATCATGTCAAAGGCGTGTGAGTGTGGGGGGGTGGGATTTCTGTGGGGGGAGGGCAGAGATTAGGTCGGAGTGGGAAGGGGGTGGCGGGCAAAGCGGCTGAGTTGGAACAGTGACAGATGGGATGAAATCACGGCAGCCTACCGCCTCGGGGGAGTGCACGATGGATGCGGCGGGCGGAGAGGGGGAGACACGAATGGGGGGGAAAATCTCCGAGACCCATGAGTAATCCCGCGCTTGCATGCGTTCCATTAACCTTCTTCTGCCTATCCCACTCGTCCTCCTCCTCCTCTACGCCCCCCTCCCCATACTACACGCCTGCTTCGTACCCCCCCCACCCAATTCCCCCTCGACGCTTCAACATTCGCGCTATCTTGGCTCGGGCTCGCTCGCTTTCACCATCGGGACGGACACTCTCCCACTTCCACCTCCGCCCGCTTTTCCTTCGCCACTCCCTGCCAGTGTTCCCTCCGCCGTCGGTCTCCACACCCGCCGCCGCCGACGCGAAGGTGCCTAGCGCCCGTGAACTCCGCACGCCTCTCCCGTATTCAAATGAGCCGACCCACGAGTGCCGCCCCCCTCTTACTCTGAAGGCGGTCGGAGGTTAGTTAATTTCATCTACTTCGCACTCACCGGAGGAAGTTCTGTTCCTTCACGAATGCTGTAACTGCATTTAAGGTTTTCCGCGATACTGAGACAATTATAACCATTTCCTGTTTATATTTATTTCCATGGAGATCTAAATTTGAATCGAGGTGGCCAGTAGAAGAAATAAATGTGGGGTAAAGGAGTCGCGAAACATGGTGGCCGATGATCACACATAAACGTGACATCAATTTCATCAACTTCACACTCACCGGCGGAGGAAGTGCCATTCCTTCAAGAATGCTGTTACTGCATTTAAGGTTTTCCTCCAAACTGAGACTATTATACCCATTTCCTATTTACATTTTTATCCATGGAGATCCAAATTTAAATGGAGGTTAGAGTGGACCAAAATTTCAAAATGTCGAAAATGTAAGGTCTTAATTTTTCAACTTGATTTTTTTTCTTTTGATTCCAACCTAACGTATATGAAATTTGAAGGCGATCGACCACTGGCAATCTGTGCCGCAGGGGTGCCCAAAGTTGCAAATCTAAGCGTGAATTGTTGTTTTTTCTTCATAACTCGGTACATACTGTACGTATCGATGGTAATTTCTCGTGAAATTGACATCATTGTATTATGCAAATTCCAATGGAGGTGGCCAGTGCAAGAAATAAATGTGATGTAAAGGGGTCGCGAAAAATGGTGGCAGATGACCACAATAAACGTGACATTAATTTCATCCACTTCAGACTCACTGGCGGAGGAAATGCTGTTTCTTCAAAAATTCTGTAACTGCATAAGGTTTTCCGAAATTATTATAGCCATTTCCTATTAACATTTTTATCCATAGAGATATAAATTTGAATGGAGTAGGCCAGTTGGAGAAATTAATGTGGGGTAAAAGGGTCGCTAAACAAAGTGGCAGATGATCACAGTAAACGTGACATCAATTTCATCCACTTTAAATTCACCGGCGGAGGAAGTGCTTTTCCTTCAAGAATGCTGTTATTGCATTAATGGCTTTCCTCGAACCTGAAACTATTATAGCCATTTCCAATTAATATTTTTTCCCCTAGAGATCTAAATTTGAATGGAGGTGGCCGGTAGAAGAAATAAATGTGGGGTATAGCAGTCGCGAAATATGGTGGCCGATGACCACAGTAAAGGTTACCTTAAAGATCGTAGGGCTCGTGTGGAAGGACTGGTGGGGAAAGAACTGCAAAAGTTAGGAAACTACCTAAGAAACTTGATATATCCTAATTAGGCAAGAAAGTGTCGATATCATGTAACCAAACGGGTTGGCAATCCAAACCAAGCTGGGTCAATATTCGCTTATGTCGTTTGCAACCTATCGAAGATGCCTAAATAAACATTTAGCTTAAGAACCACAGAGAGTTGGAAAGTTGACGTGAATAACATGTAGTGCAAATTGAGGTATTACTCTTAGCGACTTTGAGAATGCTGCAAGTGCTAGGATGGGACTCCCTAGGACGGAGAAGAAAAATAATTAGGCTTTGTGCACCGTCCGCACACTTGTGGGGAGAAAGCATAGGAGGAAACTGAGACAGAAGGTTGAAACTATCGACCCGAACTACATTGGTAGGAATGATCACTGGTCTGAATAGGCCAACCTAAAACAGTTCTCATTCCTCAACGGGACGATTGTAGATTGGAATAATCTTCCCGTATAACTGCTGGAGCCCTTTCCTGGAAATATACATTTTAAAAAATTTATTTTGGACGATTGATTCATTGTTAATGTAAATTTTTTCTATTAATATCTGTTTTTATGTTTTTATTTTTGGTGATTGGTTAAACGTCTGCTTTATATTATTTTACTGTTACCACCTGACAAACAGCCAACTTGTAACTCTTTTGGTTAATAATAATGATAACTCAGTTAGCCAAACGTGAAGATTACCTCACTCCCCCGTGCGGAGTAATATCTTAGGTAGTGTTCTCTTCCATTGAAAAGAGCCTTCTGATCAACTGCCACCAGATTTTTCTACCACTATATGGCAGCGATGGACGAATAGCCGTGGGCTATACGTGAATAGGTAATGAGATAAATACGGCCATCCCTGCACTGCACTGCACCCAATGTGTAATGACACGCGCCACGTTACATCCGACGATAAATACAAAAGACTGCAACAAAAGCCCACTTGAATGCAATCGAAGACGACAAACCTTAAAATTTATGAAAATACCAGCAAAGTGTCCATGGATACAATGATTAGATGATCATGTAATTTCTAGCAGTAACTAAGCGTTATCACATTTAAATGGTAGACATCAATGCAAGGTGAGTTTTTTTCTTTTTGCCACGAATCTTCTCACACGATATGGCTTGACAGCAATTCATTGACAATGCACCTTAATGAGTTTTTTGACGAAAATTTAAGAATTCTGTGAGTTACACGACAAAGGAAACAGTGGCTGATTATTTCTGAGCCGCTAAAAATGACAACACCCATCAAGCCCGCTTAAATCATCGGTTTAGGAATATTTCACTCCCAAAGCCGCATTAAATTTTAAGTACTATGCGCCGCTGTGGGATCGCTGAGAAAGAAGGAAATAAAGCAAACTCAGGCTAACTACCAATAGGCTGGACTTAATCGCAATTTGTAACTGTTGCTTGTGGAAATTTATTCTCATACGACAGTTGCATTGGTTATGTTTGATTGTCATACCGACCACCTCAACTGTTAACTCCTTAAACCCCCAAGAGGGGTTTCATGAGGATTGAGTCAATGAGTCTCTCTAGACTCAAGTTAGTCACCGGCGAGTTTACCGCAAGTTTACCGCAAGCTACCAATGACTGTTTGACTAGGAGTGACCTCAGTTTCCAGAGTGTGTACTTGTTATATTTTTCTGATATTCATCGTATCGCTTTAAAAGCTTGTGACCACCATTGTAATGAAATAATTCTCGAGTTGTCGGATAT
This sequence comes from Ceriagrion tenellum, assembly GCA_963169105.1. Taxonomy (NCBI): domain Eukaryota; kingdom Metazoa; phylum Arthropoda; class Insecta; order Odonata; family Coenagrionidae; genus Ceriagrion; species Ceriagrion tenellum. The sequence goes on from OY720640.1 coordinate 29,765,065, forward strand.
TAGGGGAGGCGACCGACGGCTGTGATCATTTGCGCCTTAGGGACAGGTAAGGGGGGAAGGGTGGATAGAATCCCGGCGTCGGCATTAGTCTGCTCTTAACGAAAGGCGCCAAGGATACCACGGTTTAACGTCTCATCCGACAGACGGAGTACTGTACTTGAAGTGTCCTCCACAAGACACTCAAGTAGGGATCGGGTTTCCTCTGAAAAACATCCTCCTCTGCAGGGATTTGAACCCTGGCCGTCCATATGGTTAGCCAGTACTCTAGCCACCACACCAACCCGATCCCCCTCTCGAGTTCTTATATGAGGTGCCGTAGACATAGTTGGGAAAGTACCAAAAATAAACTGATTATAGTTTAAGTGACTCTCCGTAAAAAGTAACCAGTTAATGTTAAAAGTTAACTCTTCTAAAAAGTAACGGTTGAATTTTTTAGTTAACTACATTTTTAAAGATTAATTTTAATCGTTAATTTTTTATATAGTTAATTCCAGCTATGCACACGCCTCGAAAAATAAGAGATGTTCTGTATTGTCCAAAATTATTTCCCATTCATTTCTTGACTCAACTGATCCTAACCAGGACAGAAAAATGGGTGTGAAAAAATGGGGTAGGTGGTACCACGACAGAATGGGAACATCAAAATTGACTTGGGCCAGAAGAAGAAAGACTATTACTAAAATAAACTTCATAATTGATTTTAATTCATTTATCATTGATTAAGCTCCTATGAGAGAATAAAGACACTAAAATTGTATAATTTAACTGATATTACACAATTTTGAAACTATTTCGTGACAATCGGTAGCAAAAAACTAAAAAACTAATAAATTTTAGACAAGTCTCGCCGTACAGGTGAACTTTTTCATACTTCAATGCGGAAAAGAAAATTGATCTTATAGAAAAGTTTTCTTGTGTTCAATTCAATCCTATTTAAGAATGAAATTCTGTTTATGGGCGCAACATGGATAAATTCTCAGAATTTACCATGTTTCTTAGTTCACGGGGTGATCAGGAATAATCCCTGAAAATTTCATTACTCCAACTTGATAAAATATGCCCAGGAATTTGTGCCAAAGAGATCTGATGTCATGTCAATTTTTTCTCAGCGTGCCGTGTGTCGTTCATGTGGTAGCTCTACTCCTAGTAGTATCAAGCATATGTGTTTTCGGCCGGCGCTATAGCTGGCGTAAAAATACATAACGGCAGAATAGAAGTTCAACTGCAAAAATGTCTACAGTAAATTTGGCTAGGATACTATCGACACAATACAAAAATGCTTTGAATTTTATTCACCCTATCTGGGTATTTTATGACAAAATTTTGTCGGATATTACGCAACCGCTCAAAATGAACATCTCGAGGCTTAATCAGATAGTACGTTACTCATTTCGGATGCCATTTTCATTATTAATTCCAGCGGTTTAATCAATTCATTAATTGAATGAGGGTTTACCTTTTTGTTTGACGTAGGAGAAACATGACAAAAAATATATTAATGTGTGGAAATAGCTATTATGATGCCATATCAAAGCAAATCCGTCAATTCATCATGCGACATAAAATAACCAGGTGTTAATTAACGCGGGCATGTGAGGTCTTTTTGAGGGGAAATTTTTTGCCGAAGAGCTTTTAATTGAAATAAATTCCGTAGTTATCCTATCTAATCCTCACCGCGTAATGGACTCAAGCCTAAATTTACTGAATAGTTTAGCAAAAGTATCATTTTCAAGTTAAACTACATAAACCTTTGCATAAAATTAGCGCATTTATTTTTGAAGTACCTTCAGCGCGAATCATTTAAACTGCAACTAATTTATAGGATATTTGAGAACCTATTTGCAATGATATATACATGTACGTTAAAAATTCTTGATTAATTGTACTGCACGAAGTGATATGTGGTGAGCGGGTCGTTTTGTTGGACTATTCCGACAATGGTTTTGGGCACCAATTAAACAGTTTCCGTGTATACGACGACAATTAATCTAACTTTCTGCAGCCAGAACTTTCTACACGTTTGCTGATTCGGACGACAGCGAATGCATATAGGCGGCAGATTATACTTTTCATACTCTGAGCTAAATATGACCTGACAAATTTTTCTTATTATGTTGACGGCATTCTCAATTTATGCTGGGGGAATCTATCGACGCAACGACTAAACTAAGAGTACATAACACTACTATATCAACTTTAGTCAACGGTATATAATTAGCAGGTATGAAGACGGGACAAAAGATCTTCTTGGAATTAAACTCGTGTTTACTACCTAATTTCTCGATGTCACAGCACGAACTCACTCCTCAAGATCACAGCACAAACTCATTCCAGCAGGGCTGAAACCTGCGTCTTCTGGTGGATAAATACGGCAAAAAATCACTCACGAATTTAAATGGCGGCACTTAAAAATACCATTATTACAACACATTAAGTTTCAGCCATCAGTCGTTAACAATTAGAAAACTTCCTCCCTAACTCATGTTCTTTTATTTAGTGTAAATAAAGCTTCATTTAATTTCTTTTTTCCTTTTTCCGTGAATGCTCACTTATTCATTTCCTCTCTCTTTTTTCAATATCTCGTAAATTTTATCAATTTTTTTAGGACCATAATTTACTTCTTCGTTCCATGGTATTCCCTCGGTATTTTTCTTTTATCTGAGAAAATTAAAATGTTTTCCACTATCTTCTCGGTCTTCATTACTTTTGATGTTTTAATTGGTTCCCAATCGCCATTTTGGCATAACAGTAGAGATTTTCTAAACCGCTTCGTATAAATCTTAGCTTTATCTGACGAGTAAAATATGCCTCCTTATTTTCCATAAATTTATATTTATTTGAGTCATAGATTCATTACGAAAAATTCCTTTTATTCCGATTTCTTATATATAATCCTATTATATCAGTTCCATTATTCCAGCATTTGTTCTTTGAAACGTGATCGCCGGCACATGGATTTTAGGATGGCTCTCCTCATTAACGTATTGCTTGATTGGGTAATGTGGAACAGCAATGCCAGCGGGAAAAACGAATATTGCGTGTTAGGCTCATGCGTTGTTGCCGTTTTCTCGCCATTAGTTGCTTTAACTCACGGCGGCATGGAAAAACTTATTTACGCGATCGAATTGCCTGCCTGCGCGAAATGTGCTCGACAAGCTGTAGATTTTTTATTGGCTTTTTAAAATTTACTTTATTTTTATTTGCTTCATTTTATTTACAAAATTTATTAACAAAACATTATTTACAAACTATTTTTGAAGAAGTCTTACGATAATATACATACCAATATCGTTAAATAGCACATTTCACCTCAATAACAAGTAACTCTCCTAATATTTGGAATAAACATTTCTCGCCCTGTAATTTCAAATTGACTCAAATTGATTCAAATTAATTAAAATTAACTACAAGTGCTACATCAAAAAGATACTTAAGCCTTTGCCATAGACCTATTATGTGCCAACAGCTCTAGTACTTTTTGGTTCGCGAATAGGTTTGACAGGGTATAGTATACCTGAATTAAACTACTTTACGTTTCCAAAACGAAGCGATACTTAAACAGGCAAGCGGTCTATACACGTTAAAAGTAAGCATTATTTTCCAAAGCAAAAATATATCATGGGAGAGGAAGCAATTGCGTTTCTTTATGAGTTTTATTTTAGCTTGAAGGCCATAAATCTACACACTATGTTACAACCAAGGTCGTCGAAGTTTTTCTACCTCCTTTGCTATTACATTTTTTTCACACACCATCACGCTCATCAATATTTTTACTTCCCATTTGACAAGGACGGGGGAAAAACGATGGACGAAATAAAACAGGGAATGGAAAACAAAAGTGGAACGCAATCCGTAACAGTGAGTGGTAAAAATCTTTCATTCCCTTCGTCCGAGATTCCGTCTCGATGGGGAGCTTTTTTGGGATTCGACTTGATCGAGTTGTTTTTCCGTTTTCGTTTTTCAAATGTAAGTCACCGACGAATTCCACAACAAAAAAATACCCAAAAGAATGATTTTCCGATTCCTTTGCCTCCGCGTCCATTTCCTTTCCAGCTTTCTCTCTCTTTCCCTCACGTTTCCCAAAAAATGCCTCGCATGCAACAGACTTCGTGACGATAAATGCAGCCAGCGGACGATTTTATGGCGAGATAACTCAATTCCTTCGCAAAAACACCCTTGACCTGTCAAAAAATTGCGTGCTCACACTTGATTTATTTTCTCGGAATTAATTAAACAAACTGGTGACTTGTTCGAAAACGTGAGTACATTTTGAGGAATAGTTTTCTGTTTTGTTCTTTAATCCCCAGTGTGGAATAACTAAAATAACTAAGTCCTCACTCACTCAATCAATCTCAATTTTTTTGGGTCAATGTCTTTCCTTTTATTTAGATACAGAAATCATAAAATTTTGGATGCGTGTGAGAGAGAGCGTGAAGGATCCTGTTGATAAAAAAACCGTATGTTTCTAAACAACTTTCATTCGGGTAAAATCAGACTACGAATGGATCTTAACTTCGAAGAATCTAAAGACAATGACGCGTGGTCATCGATTATGTGTTTTCAGATCTTTATGTGTAAGGAACGCTTCCTTCAAATACATGAATAAGCGGAGAAGATTAGAACCAATTGGACTGAGAGAATTATAACGTCATGCGTCCCACGAGTTGTTGGAAATAAAAAAAAAGCCAGTGAAAAATCTACAGCTTGTCAAGCACATATCGAGCACAGCCAGTTCAAGCAGACAACTCGATCGCGTAAACTAGTACGGGAAGAATACGTAAATGGTTAACCCAACGGTGATAAATAACTATGAAGTATATCAACTAGTTTCAAGGAAGTGGAGAAATAAAAAGATTTGAGAATTGAGCTATATTCTAAAAAGTGGTCAAAGTGAGGAATAAGAAAGAGTTCACATTAAATCTACTCAATGCTAACGGTGTTGACTCATGGGACAAATTTCTAGAACGGTACATCTAAAATACTAAGTTAATCGTGTCTGAGACAAAATACGTGGTAGGAACGTGACGAAACAACTCTTAGGTCACCGGCGTATTGGCGGGCAGTCACCTATATGAGTAATTTTTTAAGACACAGCAAAGGATGGGGGATGATGAATAAGATAACAATTGGCCTTGATGTAACAAAGTTGAATCACTTAAGGTTGTGCATGAATGAAAAATGTTATACAGGGAACTTTGCATTTTCAACATAATTCAAAAAGCGAAATACGTGAGGACTTGGTACGAGACAAAGAAAAATCTCCCGCGCCTTACGGAAGAGTTTTTATAGTCTAAAGTGATGAGTCACACTTTAGAGAGACCAGAAAATTTTAATGTCTCCGATATAGATTGCATAGATCCCCTTCATAATCTATTAGAAAACAGTAGTTAAAACTGATCGGTATCGATGTAGCTCGTGTAAATGGTCCATAATCCATAAATGCTCGATTGTAATCTTTAAACAATGATTTTACTACGTACAACATCCTGGATGTCAAAAAATAGTTTTAAAATTTCTTCAAGACTAGAGGCGTCAATCAAATGATCTCCATTTGAGACGAATGGATGGGTTGGTACATGCAGTTGCGAAATTATAAATTTTATCGGCCTATACCAAACTACAAGAAAGACAAAGACTCACCAAGTTGGGATCAGATGAAATAAACAGCATTTAAATTTATTTCAAAGGAAAGATAATAAAATTTCACTCATACGCATTCGCTCGGGAGACTAAAAGTCAGTACTTTATCTCTTATGCCCCCAAGAAGTCGCCAATATCAGTTTTGTCTCCTTCCAATTTATTCGTTCATCCTTTCCGAGTGATTCAAGGTTTCCTCCGTAAAGTATTATGAGGTATCTTTCAAAATCTTTGGGCATCATCATCGAAGTAGAGAAAAGCTGCTTTCTAGTTGATGCATCCGGCCTTGCTCTAGTTCGAAGTTTCGCAATCAATGCATGCATTTGAGAAACATTTTAAATGAGAAGAAGTTGAAAGCTATACGACTTAAATCAACGTCGCCCTTGGTTCTCGTTAAAATGATGAAAGTAAACGCTTTGGCTTAATATCATGGCAGAACCTACGGAATATGAGCTAACATGGTCATTTAATTCATAAAATTACATCTAAACAAAATGGAGTCTTTCCATTGATAAGAAGCAAACATAGTGATGATAAAATGCGAGAGCAAATACCGCTTTTCCCGTCATCAATTTCTAGCACGGGTAAACGTCTTTTCAGAATAGTTTCATCATTGTCTTAGACTCATCTGTCCTTTTAATCTTTCTTTAGGTTCAACATTTTGAAATTTTTAGTCACTGATTCAGAGAATAAAAAAATTAATGGGCCTTAGCAAGCTGGCAACGAAAGACATGTTTTGTTGAAATAACTGAATGCTAAAGTATGTAAGAAAGACAAAGTATGTTATCTCGATTAACTCTTTTTTATTTAAGCTGTTAATATGAAAAATATAGGCTTTATAGGAGATAATTATAATTTTATGGAAGAATTTAGGTACTAATCTACTTTTAAACTTTCCTCTAATTTTTTTACTGTCAGTAGTTCGGCGAAAGTACGACATCAATGCAAATTGTGCATTGCATGCATGATTATTCATTTATAAACGGTAGAAGAGCTATCTAGTGAGAAGATCCGGATAATAATGTTCGTTTGAATGAAAAAGATGAATGTTAAGATAAATGATTAGGCACTTAAATTCAATATGTGCTCTTAGCACAATGCAAATGTCTTGCTCATTTAAAATGTCGTTAAACGAACAAAAAATTTATCGCCTTTCCGATTTTTATCCTGTGAAGTATCATTTTTAACTGCCGTTCTTAGCTTCTTTCATTGAATTTCGGGACATAGGGCTATCTTTCTAGGCAATGAAATCTTTATGTATTCCCCTCAGGTTTATTTGCAATGGCTGCGGTTGGAAAGTAACACCATTAAACAGGAAAATTCATACACTGTACTTCTTTAATTAGGTTATTTCCCTAATTTATTCTCGAGTCTGTGATTAATTCCCCTAACTTAAAATTTTCATATTGCTCTAGTTTGCTACCACCGCCACTACCTCAAGGTTTTATCTGAAATGCATACCATTGTTAGGAAACAAGGTCCTTAATTCATCAAATACAATACAAATATAAAAAACTGGAATATTCTAGGATAAAAACGAGATAGGAACGGCAAACTTAAATTTTCAGAGAGGAGTGACTTTCCACTCCCGCTATGCAACACATAAAAAGAGAAGCATTTGGATTTATATGGTGAAATAATTCTTCATAAAGAATGAGAGTAAGGCAATTTTCCATTTAAATATATTTTATTCAACCCAGGTTTCGATGCACTACATCATCATCGGGCACAAATGACATTGTTTCTTTATACAACAAATAACATCTCTTGTTTTCTTATTTTCCCCTAATGATGATGTTGTACGTTGTAACCTAGGTCGAATAACATTTATATAAGTGTAAAATTGCCTTACCCTCAGTCTTATTGTCGCATCATATAGTTCATATAGTGTAAAAATAAATGAAGGTGTAATAGGAAAAGTTAAAAGCTACCGGTACCTAGAGACGATGGTGACAGACGACTGGAGAAGTATCGCAGAAATAAAAGCAAGGATAGCAATGGCAAAAGAGGCCTTCAGCCAGAAGAACAACTTACTATGCAATAAAAGCCTGGATCTGGAGCTGAGAAAGAGACTAGCTAAGTGTTATTCATGGAGCGTTTTCATGTATGGATGTGAAGCATGGACATTAGGAAGAGGAAAAGGAATAGAATAGAAGCTTATGAAATTTGGGTGTGGAGAAGGATGGGAAAAGTAAGATGGGTAGATAAGATGAGAAATGAAGAGGTTTTGAGGAAAGCAAAAGAAGGAAGATCGCTCCTAAAGGAAATAAGGACAAGGAAAGGAAACTGGTTGGGCCATGTGATGAGAGGGAAAAGTATAATAACTGTGGCACTTGAGGGTTCAATTGAAGGAAAGAAAAAGAGAGGAATGAGAAGAATTAAATTGGTGGATCAGGTGATTAACATCAGCTATGATGAAGCAAAGAAGGAAGCTCGGGACAGAAGCGGATGGAGACAGCAGTGGTGTACGGGACCTACCAGCAGGCAGAACACCAGATGGTGATGATATAGTTCACCTTTCTTATTTACCAGAATTCAGCTGACCTATGGAGCCATTACTATCGCATTTTGCAGCCTAATTTTTGCTTTACTTTTATTGGAAGAGGACTTTTTCCTTTATAAAATATAATTTCAGTATGACCTTTTGTATCCAAAGCAAATGTTGAAGATGAATTCTGATTGGGTTGGACATCGGGTCAGGTCCTCCACTGTTGCAGACATTTTGATGAACGAGTAGCTCATCTTGCAGGGATCTTGATGACCACGCTGAGGATATTAACATATTTATACTTAGGTATTGACTGATGTATATTTGGGTGGTCATGTTTCCGCTGGTTGATCAGTTGACACTGTCGCTCCCCCTCGTTTTTAAGAATAATTTTGCTTCCATTTAAATAATGTAGACTACCATTTTTGTGTCACAGGAAACCAAAAATCTCTGTTGAAGCGTGTTCAACTAAACATACTTTGGATAGAATGAAATTGCTATGAGAAAAAAATCGACCTTGACCGGGAATTGAACCACGGACCCTTGGCAATATGTGCCAATGCGCAGACCTCTACGCTACCAGACTTCCTAATACTCATGGTAACTTAGAAGGATATTAATGAACTAGATGTTAAACCCTTGCGGCCCATCAAAGATGGCCTCGGAGTGAAGAATGGACTTTAAGGAAGCCATTGTATGAGGACTGTATCCTACACCAGTGTTTAAAAGCCGCGCTTTGCTGTGTATATAAAGTATTCAGGCCTTCCGCGAATACGGCGGTGATATTTAATGAAATTGCCATGAGAAAAAATTGGCCTGCTTCGGGAGTTGAATCACGAACCTTTGGATTTCAGTGCTGACCACTACGCTACCCAAGCTTCCTAATCCTCATAGGCAAAGGTCCCTGGTTCAATAATCGTCCTGGCCGATTTTTTCTCATGGCAGTTTCGTTGCATTCATCACCACCGTATTTACGGAAGTGCTGAATACTTTGTGCACCTTTGATAGTAAAACACTATGCTGGTGGTATTCGAACCCACAACACCCGGATTGAACGGCTAGGACATTTTTCAGAAAAAATATCAATTACAGTTCCCTGCGGGGTGTAGGAGAAACTATAGAGAATGGGTGGAATAAGAAATGAGATACACGTGCCCGAGTTGCATGTCCTTCGCACGACAAGAGGCAGATAACAGAATTTGAATTCAAGAGAGAAATGAAGCCGTTAATCTATCTCTAATCAAGCGGAGAGCCTATAAATCAATCGCATTGCCCACCCACCCGCTCGCTCACCTGGTCGATTCATTTTGGAATGGCGTGGAATAAATGTGTCATCGCTGAGTTTTTACTATCCCCACCTATCCTGATAAGACTGAATGCTCAGCTCACGCCGTAATTCCTACGCCCACGCACTGCGCTCATAAGAAACGACAAGAATGGCTCCACCTTGAATTGTGTGTATCATACACATGGGTAATTTATTAATAAGGCCAAATGTCTATTTATTCAAAAAGAATGACTTCTGTTTTTAGTGGTTTCCAAGCAAAAACTATCTAAATTCAAATCATATCTGGGGCATTAATATAGTTTGTCAATGTTAAAAATTAGTTGTCATTCCGGTTTGAATTCGTTTTGGGGTGAAAAATTACTCATTAGTTGTACTTAACCCTCTATTGACATAATTATAAAACATTAGCATTAAAAACTCGTATACTATATTGGTTTAAAAAATGCTTTTTAAGCATTAAAAATTGCTATTGATTTAATAACATTTATTTTGAAATATGACGTATTTGTATTGTATAAATTCAAATGTGTACTTCTCCCCACTTTGCTGTATAGTAGTGAAACAAGGGTATCTGAGGAGTTTTTCGGAAAAAGTAGGATGGATTGGGTCAGAAATGAGTGGGTAATAAATGGATGTTTATTAGATGCTCCAGTAATGGACATATATGAAAGGAGTGTGCATCGTTGGTTTGGCTATGTTGAGAAAATGGATGAGAGTCGAATAACAAAACAGATATATAAGAGTGAAATGAATGGTGTGAGAGGGAGAGGTAGGCCGAGAAAGTTGTGGTTGAATTTACTATTTACACTTTTTAATGTACTTAACCCTTAAAAATTAATTGAGGAAATGCTTAGGAGGAGGAATATTTGGAGCCTTAAAAACATGAGGGCGTGTATGAAGCAGGGTACGGAGGTAAATGAGGAAAAAGAGGTTTGCAAGGATAGGTCAATATGGAGGAAATTATTGAAACAGAGTCAGGTGTACAAATGTGTGTTTGTGAGTGAAGTTTTGTGACTGTGCCTACTCCCAAAAAGAACTGCACAATTGGAATGCATGTATGCATAATTAATTTTAAATAATGCTTTACATAATAATATTTACACAAGGTATAGTTCAACATTACCTTCATGACGTACTTTTTTTTTACTTTTCCAATTTTTTCTTCATATGACAGCTGAAACTATTTATTTCAGAGCTCCATCAGGCACGCCATCGTCAGTAAACACGTCGACGTCAGTCACACATTCATCTAATGAAATTGTTTGACAACCCGCCGAAAGAGACACAACTTCCCGCACACTTGATCCGAAGCGTTACAATTCAAACATAAAATCTTTAAATAGAGTAAAATATCTTGGAATTACCTTAACTTCAGATATACCGAGGGCAACACACATAAAAAACATATTCGGCACAGCATTAAAGAAACTAGATTTTGTTAAACGTATAATAGGAAGGTCCTTGGATGAAAAATAAAAATAAAAAGATGCTACTTGGCTCTGGTTAGGCCACACCTCGAATACGCTGCGAGCATTTGGGACCCTGGTCATAAAGATTTAACCAACAAAAAAAATAAAATACAGCAGCATGCTTAGTTAAAAACTGCCACGAGCGTACATATGGTGTCTCACAGCTTTTAAAGGGATTAAGGTGGGAGCCCAGAGAGACTCGGAGAGACATAGAGACTAGAGGACTACACGCTAGGCTTAGGTTGCTTGAGAAATCCAGAACTGGTGTGTTTCAAAGCGACAAAGATAATATTATCATGACGTCTCAGTACATTTTTAGGCCTGGCAGATGCGATAAAACAAGAGAGATACACTGCCGAACAGATTGGTACAAAAACTCATTCTTTCCGCGCACAGTAAGCGACCACAATAAAAATTGAGCTCCACTAAATACACTCCTATAATACATGTCACCATTTCATCTCCCAAGAACTTACATCTTTACACAAATTGTGACCTAACATCCTCTGCCACACGCCCATGCGGCGGATTGTCGGGTATTATGTGTATAATGTAGATGCAGTAAAAAGTTTCCAGGGGTGGATTTGAACCAAGAGCCACCTGTCAGTGGTCTATGGCACAATTAATGCCAACTTCAGAGCTGAAATGTTATAAGCAAAAAAGAGGCACTAGCCAGGGATTGAGATGTACTTACGTCTTCCGGGTTTTTCTCTGAATTGGTCTACAATATTAGGACAATAGTTTCTCCGGTGTTGCAGTAGGCTCATTCAGGCCAGTGAAGTGTTGATGTAGGCTTTTTGGAGTAATTATAGAGGTATCTCATTGGTTGGGGTTACGTACGTTGTCACTCGTAGTCATTTGCGGTTTCTCGCGCAGCCCACGTTTCCAAGCATTGGACTTCGAGTAACCGTCTTCTCTTTTGGACTTGTTAGGAATCTTGTTGATTACAATTGCCTCCGGTTATAAGTCGAAGAAACGTTACGTTTTTTCCCTTGCTCTTAAAATTACCTCCTAATCTCTATTCAATGTGTTCCATCTTGAAGTTGATGCGCTTTTAAAGAGGTGTCAATTTTGGAAAATGAACGAAAAGACTTACTCTACCCGAAAGTCAGCAGAAAGTCACCGCTAAGCCCTCAAAAAGGATGCGCCGACGAGATAAATGCTGGCACAACAAGTTAGTTTAAATTCCTTTCCTCTTTCTCCAATATTCAGACAAGCTCTGCCAGAAAAAAAAACATCCTTCAAGCACGCTCCCCAGAGGAGGGGATTCTGTCATAGAAAACCATGAATCCACACAAATCGGCTCGTTCTCTCAGGACGCATCCTCACAGCGAAGCAGGGCAGATTAAAGAAAAACAAGCAAGCAGATGGGCGGGCAGGCGGTTGGGGGCACTGCGCACGCCCAAACACCGCTAATAATATCTGAAAACTACGCTGAAAGGCTCGCATACGGAACATGCGACAGCAGTAGAGGAACAGGGGAAAGAAGAGTAAGCAAAGAAAAAAGAGAAATAAAAATCGGAACACGGATTGAAACAAAAAAGAGAGAGAGAATGAAAGAAGAGGGGAGAGATAGTCGGGAGAATGAGTCCATTCCAAAAGGAAAAGAGAAGACATGGTAGGAAAAAGGGAAAAAAACACCGATTTATCGATGTTTGCCGGGAATTGTGTGTTACTGTGCAGTTCCCTGGGGATCTTCCTCGCCAATCTCGCCACTCACTCTGCGTCGTCCCCCCTCCCCTTATTCGCTCCCTTCTTTCCGCCCCCCTTCTTTCTGTACTCACGTCGCCGGCACTGGCGGCCTTATAAAACTCCGCACCCACCCTCGCCACTACCACCCACGCCCCTGTTCTGTGCCACCCCCCCCCCTGTTTGCGTCCCCGACGTCCCGTTGCCTCAAATTCGCATATAGCACCCGATTTCATCTCCCAACCCCTTCCCTCGTCTCACGGGAATCTCTCAAAACCCTAGTGCGGTTGAATTCGATTGTTCAACCTCCCCTTCTCCCCCCCCCCCTCATGTACTCCCGGGGCTAATCGGTGTTACGGACGCTTTCATCCCTTGACAACAACCCCCTTCGACCACCCTCTCCCATTCCCCCCCCCCATGGCTAAACCCTCAAACGAGGGCCGGCCCGATACGTAAGGATCGATGTCTGCGCTGGCGATGATTATTTGCATCGGCGTATCCGATATTTGCGAAAAACCTAGACTGCATGATTAGGCCATTAGGTTATTGCTGCCCCAAAGCTGATGTTATCTACGTGGTTCAACAGAGGTGATTAGTTTGGTTGGGAATAAATGCTATAAGGAAAGGATGGAGTGGTACCTGGCATCAGAAAGTGCCAACTGCTCACGTAAGGAGTCAAATAGTGCTCTTCTATACGTCAAATTAAATTATAAGGTACAGCACATGATGTAATACTCATAAAAACGCGAAATTGATTCATCAAATTTCCATAAAACTATCTCCGCCCTCTGGAACCTATAGCGAATGAGAAAAATAGCTGAAAAACACCAAAAAAGAATAACACCATGTCAAATACGAATGAAGGATGAATTAAGACTTATGCACGAAGTGCAAAGGTAAGTTGGCAGGAACAAGAAGAGGAGAGTACCGAAAATTATGTGCATGGATGAGCAGTAGTGACGATTACCAGTTTATCGACATTTCTAATTTTTTGGGGGAAATTAAGAGACAAGAGGGTTAATTTACTATTAATAGTCATCTCCAATTTCTTTGCTGTTTACAACACACGATTGGAATTTTTGTTGAAACTAGGATGTATTTCTAAATATGCGATGAAAAAATGTTTTTGAGATGCAAGTTTGGAGTAGGATGGAAATTGTATATTAATGGAGAAAAAAAAGGAAAGAGGGATGGAATAAAATAGAAAAGGTTATGTGGAATATACAGGACGTGAAATGAATATGGTAGAGCACATGTATATTTCAGACAATGCTAAATACTCGCATTGAAATAAGTTGAAATTTTTTATTAAGATTTGCTTTACTTATTACAAATTTTGTTAAAAGTTGTCCCTAAATAACAACCGAAGTGATTTCTTACATCCCATAATAATGAACGGAGTGACACTAATTTATCTGCTGTCACTGAATACGGTAACATGCTAACACATCAATATATCAACATACGTTATCCATCAAAACCGGTCAGCGAGAGAAAAAATGGGTGGTGATTTCCAAGTATTCTTTCTATATTGAAAAGTCTTTCTATATTGAAAAGATGGTAGGCGAAGATACTTCGTGGAGTATCTTCGAAGTATCTTTGTCTACCATCACGAGAATGGTGGAAAATGAAGGAAAATATCCCGGAGGGGGCTGCAAAAATGTCTGTACAGTTTTTATGACATGTTAAAGAGGGTGTTCGAGGAAAGAAAGAGCGAGAGCGCAGAATAGGGAGGTCGTGGGTAGAGATATTCTAAACGGTGAAAGGTCAGTCACTGCATAAGTTTTACATTAAATTGATTTTAAATGAGATTATTTCCGAGCCATAATTTATTTACATTACAAAAGTTAAGTATTTTTGAAGGTTGAAAGTTAAGGGGACTGTATAGCTGAATATCTCGACCAAATACACCTTCATAGATGTCTACACGTTTCTATTTTACTACTCACTTTTGCTGCTTAAAGAAACTATATTTTTGCAGGCTTCTAGAATAAAAGAATACCTAAAATGAGTGTCGTAACTTTCCGCTTTTCGTACAACTATTTTGACCGTGGAAGAAACATGAATTTGTCAAAAATCAGGTAATCACTATGACGGTTGCGACTTGCATTTCTAAAAAATCTTTATACTTATTGTAAATAGGAATTCTTCATCTCTATATTGAATCATTAAAAATGTTGAAAATGGTATTTATAATATCACTGTGAACATTCTCCCGAACCAATGCCACGGATTACCCATTATGCCATCAGTGGCACTGTTGTCCGGGGCGGATAATGGAGGGAAAGGCGAAGATCTCTCCTAGGCTGCGGAAGAAGTCAGTTCTCACTAAAAGGGCATTTTTGGCCGAGGGATACATACATCTTTACACGGACTTCAAACTGATAATTTCCTGACCGGATTTATGCGTGACAGATTCATCATTGTTGGAATTGAGTCTCTCTGGAATGCATATAATTTCTCATGAAATAGGCTGGCATATTTTAGGAAAATATGCAACACGAAAAGTATTGCAGTAAGAGACCGATATTTTGGTATATTAGGATAGAGGAGAAATTTCTTTCTACATTAACACCAAAACCATTGCATTTTATGTGATATGATAGCTCGATCAAATTTACTTAAAAGGCACTTGGCATTGATATGTAGTAAGTATTAAGGTACTGTGAGTAAGATGTTTCCCTAGTCATATTGGACACCATAGAAGAAGTATGCATTACAATTTCAGCAGCCAGGGGAAGCATGCATTAGATACTACATAAATAATGGTAGAATTATATACCTTTATATGAGAGAAATTCTCACAAAATTAATTAAAATATCTATAGAAATAATTAACTTAATTAATGTTTTCACGTGGTACGCTTAAAACTCCTTCACATTTAAAGTTTTTTGAAATCTTCAAAATAATACTGCGGTGACAACATGTTTTATTTACATAAATAGTTGAATAGTACCAACTACAAAATTTTAATTATTGGACGAGATATAGCTGTTAGAAATTCTCCAGTTTTTTAAAACGACTCTGTGGAATTAACACATGTGCCGTTTCCCACGTGAATAGGCTGGTACTTTTGGCCAAAATATCGGTCAGTTTGGAGGAAAGGGTCAGGTATTTTTGTATCTTTGGAAGGGTGTGATATTTTTATTTATAATGAGTAAAAATTCATAGATTTCTAGATGAAGTGGTATTTCGCTCAAACTACCTTAACCTATAGACCATTGAGTTTGATAATAGATGCATTAGGAAGAATTATTACGGTCGAGGAAATTAGAGAAAGGACCATCCAAGAACCTGCCTTATATAAGGCAGAATATTCATGGTCATGACTCACATTTTACACATTTTCAGCAACAATACATTATATTTCTATGCGCACTTTCCATACACGCATCTGAGCCAAAATAGGAAAGAATGTGAAAATGCTTGCCCTGGATGCAAAATATACTTTTACGCATACCTAGTATCAGGTGGGCAGTATCGTAATATCTGCAAGTACAACATCGATATTGGTTTGGAATCGGAAAACCAAGTATTGGGTGAGCCCCACCTCAAACCCCAGTTCACCTCCCTTGTAGTAAGCCGCCCTGTTCCCACCCCCCGAGGGATATTTCCTCCCACTCTCCAATCCAATCCAACCTCCATATCGTCAGCTTTTGCCACAATGCCCGGAGCATAACGAGCCGCAAATAACCTCTCCTATCCTCTCCTCTCCTCCTCTTCAATCCCTCTCCCTTCCCCCTTCTTCTTCTCCCATCTCGCCACCGTCACCAAACCTACCCCTCGCATTATCACCACTTTTTTCCTTTTTGTACCACTCGTGGGTAATTTTGTTGGTACATTTTTTATTCCTATATTCTCATGTTCTTTTTCCCTTCTACAAACTTCGGAGGTGCTTTCTTTTAACCAGACCTTCTCATCTACACCTACGTCCTATCATGCGAGCAGTCGCATGGGTGTGTGGCAGGGAGTGTTAGAACACCAGCCGTATAATTGCATGAAGGTTTTGGGATATCAATTGTGTAGTGTATTACGGGGATGTTTTGATTTGAAACATGAGCGATCATCATCGAAGGGATAGTCATATTCTTGCACTGAGCTATGACTGATACAGAAGTTATTTCATTTCATTGGAAAGACACTATTTTGCATTCGCATTTTGCTTGCAAAATTTATATACTCAACAGTAACGAGTGCAATTTACTCAAAGAAAGATAATTTACCATTACCCTCGGATTCAAACCCTGGTCTCCAAACTCAGGCTGAGAAACCTTTAATCAAACTTAGGGTTACGTAGTTCCAGTTGGGTGCAAAGCTTGCACCCATGTACGTGACTGCGGGTAATGTTAAAATTCGCAATGAATGAACTCTAATCGAAGAAAGAAATCCCGGGAAATCGCCGGAGACGGAGGTGATATGTAAACCACCGTTGAATGTGAGTCATAGTTGAATCAACGGCACAATCTCTGCGGTTTTATCAAAAACATAAACTATGCATTTGACGGATTAGTTTAATTCTGATTTAAATGTATCCTTTTGGGCGATTTGACCACTACTTGAAACGAACATGAGTATGAAACACAGAAATATGTTTTGAGATGAATGCATTATTTCGTGACGAAAATTAACCATTCTTATCTGAAGTTGAAATGCGTGGTCGTGATTAGCAAGTGAACAAAAATTATGAATCACCACAAGGGAAGGTAATGAAAATAATATTTTGAAAATTTATATTTTTATATTTATAATAGGAGGATATCGTCTAAATCTGGGAGGCGGTATATTTAAATAAATCAGAATATTACCAGGGAGTCTTACGGAGTATCCGAATGTTTAGCCGGCTAACACACCTGTAACTCCGCTTTAGTTTTCCCACCCGATTCGTGGAACGTTCCGTCCCATTCTCTCATAACTCTCTCCACATAATTTATTTTTTTCACATACTCTCCTTCACTGCCTGTGCCGTTGGCTCGAAAAAGAGAGGGAAATACCGAGTATTTCCATTCGCAGCCGCCGGTAAGTTTTCAATATATTCCTGTTATTATATTTTTTGGCGACTTAGATTTCTTCCATTCTCCGCTTGCGTACTTTACCTCACTCTCATTCCGTTTTCTCACCATCGTTCCGGAACTAAAAGGGTAGCTCGACGAATACATGTACGATACGAATTCCTCAGGGATTGAAGCGAGTATGGAAGGAAGCGAAAGACCCCCTCACCATTTGCATGATTTCTTTCCCCTGTAACGACTCAATTTTGCGTACGGAACGCTTTTATTTTGCATTGAAATTTACGTGCATAACTTTGAATAACAGAAAGATTCTCGCCCCAAGCAATCCACGGTGAGTGCACAGCTCGAAACTCTGCATTTCTGCATTGCTGTCGCCGATTCAGGCGTGTGGGTTCAGCCCGGGTTGAATTAGCAAGGCCACTTTTCAGGCACCAGCGTTTAGGGTTGGGATAATTGAATTGAAGGCATTCAGCATCCCTTTAGTGCATTCACTGAAATTAATGATAAAATTAATGGGGATAACGGGTATTAATTTGGCTCCATTATCTTTCAAATTTGATATGTAATTTATGGAACTGAATGAACGAAATGAAATTCTAAAGAACTCATGCATCTTCAGTGATCCCGTAAAAAATGAAAGAGATTCTATTGACATAATTATATACGGTTCTCAGAACTTCTAGCATGATGATTTATCACCTTATTAATATCAAGCAAAAATCGAAGAAAACATTACCGGGCCTCAAAAATTGAAAAAAAATGAGTTTCAAATGAGTTAATTGAGAGTATAAGAAATAATAGCAAAGATGATGAAAAAAGACCTCGGATCCGAAAAGACCCTGAGATACTATTGGCCATTAATTTAGAACTTTAACTCAATCAGATATAGATAATGTTACGTCAATATTACTTACTTCCTTAGAGCTTATGTTATTCACAGCCGTATTACTTGTGGTTTTCGTTCTAAAGTAGAGTTCGTCATAATTGTTCATGTTTTATATAAAGTTTGTCATTTCATTAAAGATAACGGATAATACTCTAATAAGAAGAGTTCAGTTAATTAAGTAGGCGTATCCGTAACTCCCATTTACCAAAAATGATGTTGACGATAATGGTGTGACTGGGTTTATGTACTTAAATGACAATACTAATATTGCTTCTTACGCTTGATTATAGAATTTAAGATGATACATACTAGATATTTTACTCATAAATGCTGCATTGGCTACATAAAAAGTGAGTTAATGTATGCTACAAAGTGTTTCAAGTGCTCAAGGTTGGGTAGGTTGTCACACGTCGTATCAGACTTTGGACGCTGTATACTGTTCATTCGCAAAAAAAGTGAAACTGATTTCCAAAAAGTGGTCTGTTGAGTATTAGTCACCAAGTTGGAAGAGTAATCTCACAATGAGTGCAACAGAATCCGACACGTACATAGGAGTTTGTTTTCAGGCTGCTTTTAGAAATGACAATGACGGTAGTATGGTCTCAGGTTGTCTATAAATTCTGAGTATCTTATTCTGCACGTGATTTACTCCGCCGTACATCATACTCATTTTAAAATGGGGAAATATATTTATGGATGAGCCAACTTGCTGCGAGTTGGTGACCAAGATTTCCTCAATACTTGCAACTTCAGTCCAAAGAAATTTATTTTAAAAGGTTTTTGGTGTTACTTTGTGTAACCAGTGCAATGTAAAATAAAATTCTCACTTGACTAGACAATGTAACACATTTGCATGCCTGATATTGTCAATATTGGCGGAATCGGTTGTATGGTTTTAAAAGATTGTATTTTGTAGAATTTCAAAAATCAACTCACGTATATTTTTCTACGTATTTCACAGCAAATATGAATGCCCAGGGATACCGTGAGCTTATGGGCAATTACTGATCATCCTCAACGCGGTTTTATCATAAGAGAAAGGACTTTTAAATCCAATGGCGGTCCACTCTCCTAGAGAACTCACTTTCCAATATTATGATTAGGGTAAGGGCTGTCTGATCACCCCTACAGAGCTAACTCCTGCATATCACATCTTAATAAATTACTCTGAATGAATAATTTCACTAAAAGAACTTGCAATGGAGATTCATTTTATTTCTCGGTCAAAAAAGGGACAATGCTAACAACTTTTCTGCTTTTTCCACAGCGTACCTACGAAAAAAATCAGAAATATTTACCTACACACGACCAAAATATGACGTACTGAGTCTCAAATCTCACCGATATTTAATTAATTAATGCACCCCAATAACACAAAAATCATTTGTTCTGATGCGTCATTTGGTAAGGTCATGGTAAAATGGAAAATAATTTTAGAATTGCATGTAATTACGCTAATAGCGAGATGTAAAGGTCAGTACATTAAGATTATTGTAAAATTTATCAATCTCTTTGATTATTTTGTAATTTATCCATTGGATAATTAAATCAAAATTCAAAATCTTTTTGCAATCATTATTGAAGTTACGAATCCATTTCCATGCATATGCGTAAAAATTATGAGTTAGGTGTAGCCAACGTATTGGATATGGATATCCACGACTGTTGCAATGGAAGCAGACCTTAAATTTTCAAATTTTCAGCGTAGTATTTTCCCATATAGAAGATACATTTGGGAAAATATAAATTTCTCTAGCCGATGCCTACATTTATTCACACTCTCTACCGCGCTAAAATCATTTTGATTTTATTTTCCCACAGCATAGTATCGCAATTTAGCATTCCTCTGATTTAAATTAGTTTACAATAAAGTATGCATGATCAATCGTGATATGAGAGATTATATGCAGCTATAAATTGATATACCTATTAGACGACTTAGATGAAATTAACCCTTATACACTGTAATCAAAATTAATCTAAATTTGTAAGATAAAGAATTACTTTTTCCAACCAAGAATATTTTCCTCCGGGGAAATGCTCAGTGCCGTAGTGGCACGTCCAAAAGCCAGGTATTCTTCATTCTTGATTTGTCATCAAATAATAGCCTTAGTTTTCAAATGTACTCTATATTTTATGAACTAAAGGTCATTTTCTAGATATTTGATGATTATCAGCACCCTGAAGCGCAATAGAGGGTCATATTTTCGCCTTTTGTGCAAGTTTACCCACTGCTCTCTTCAATGTGCAAACTCTGCATATGTTATTTTAAATAATTTCAGTAATCAAAGTACAAAGTTGTACATATTCCTGCTTACAGCCAAGTAGAGCATTATTCTATGATTTTGGAACCTTATGCAAAACCATACTCTGAAATGTTTGTGAGGGCCCAAATAAGATATTTAGAATATATGGATTACGTTCGCTACTGATTTAATGTCACATTTGAATAAAACATTGAAAAGAAGAACTAAATAATTAAACAAATGAAGGAGAGCAATGAACGAGTAATTGATTTTACGTGATGTTGTCAGTAATTTTAAAAGTTAATATAAACAATATATGCTTGTTGCAACAATAACTTGGCATCAAGGGACATTTTATGTAAGTAAATGCTATAGACTCGGAGGGCACTCAGTAGGCTAAATTGACTTTAAAAATTCAAATCATGGAAGTTATAGGGTAATACGGAGGCACACAGCATAAATTCACTTATTGCAAGCTCGCACTACATCTCTTCAATAGTAAGAAAAGGTTAAATAAGGTATCATAAGTAATGTACATAAATATGTATTGTCCTTGGATATTTGTCGTCCACTATGATCATACAATAAATACTGTATAGTAATGGAGCTCATACATAACATATAAAATTATTTAAATTGGGGCACGTATTAAACAGAGAAACAATAAATTATCACATTAATGGGATGTATATTTCTTATTGTTCCTTTTCTACATCATAAAGCTGGTGAATAAGTTTTTTTTAAAGTAAACAGTGAGGTGTAATCTTTTATGTCCTAAGGAGTACTGTTCCATAATCTAGCCCTTGCAACACGAAAATATCTTTGGCTAGTGGTCGTTCTATGGTGAGGGATGTTAAAACAGGCTGAAGCCATTCTAGTTGTTACATTTATCTTCTTCTCACTGACGGGAAAGTATAGCAACAAATACCCAGGTTGTTCATATTTGAAAAGACAATACAAAAATGTCCCAAGCATATAGTTTCTTGGAGTTTTGACCTTCAGCCATGCAAGGTTAGTTAAAATCAGGGAAAATGTGATCATATTTTTTATGCTAAAGACAAACCTACTACCAAGACATATTATCAACATATGTTCCACTTTTGCCCTTCCTCTCCTCCAATAAAAGCATAACATTTTACTATTTCCTTTATTTCATATGGTTGGTGTCCTATTGGGACCTGTCCTAACCTCCCCTTTCAAGCGCCCTTGAGGTGGATCGCTAGGTTGTCCGTAGACAAATTCTCCCCTCTACTCCATGACAACGATTTCTTCGTTTCCATTCACCATTCGTTACGCAACATCTCCTTATTTTCTTTCCCTTTTCGCTGCATCTTCCCGTCAAAATATTTCCATCCATTTGTCTCCCTTCCCATTCTAATCTACTCCGACTCCTCCCTCGGAGGTCGGATAAGAATCTCCAGGGGGTGGATTGTCAGGCAGTCAGGGGGGAATACCGTGTTCCCTTCCAAGGCACTACAAGGGAGACACGCAAAACACATTTCTCCGCGCATTAGGAAGAGCATTAAGAACTGTTACTCCTTGGAGCATTCTACCCGGCTTGTGTTATTGCCGGCTTCGTGTTATCCACCCCCCTCTCTCTCTCCCTCTGCTTCTCAGCCTCTCTACGGAGGAGAAAAAAATAAGAAACAAACCCAGTGCATTTCAGAGAGGCAGTTTATCGAGAATGATGTCGACTGCCGAGAGTCATTTCGGGAGCAAGATGAAGAAAAATCCTCTGTCGGGTAGGTTGCACCGCGGTATTCCTCCGGCAAGGGATTCTGCGTACAACTAAATTACTTTTGGGTGTTCTTAAGGCGCCAAAACTGAGGGAGTCTGTGGAATCATAGGAGTTGAGTCTGCGAACTAAAAGATTTTTCTTGCCACATCCACCTAACATTTTATGAAGAATACCACTGAAAAAATAATGGAATAAAGGAATCGAAGTGGGGCAGTTTATAATAATCGAATTCAGCCAAACAATCCGTGGCACGAAACAGCAATATTTGTTAAAAAGTTTTTGCCTGAAATATAAAATATATGGTTAGTATTCTTGATTTGCATCCGCTAATTAGTCTATTCCACCATACTGTCTACAGAAAAGTAACAAAAAAGCAGGATTAAGCAATGTAGTCGTTAAATCAGTTGTTATACTTCAGTTTGATGGCGTAGTGCCATCTCCATATGCCTAAATGAAAACCGAAAATTAAAAAGTAAGAGTCGAGAAATAGTTTGTTTAGCGCTAATCTATCTTTGTATTTTCGTTTAATTTTGGTAAAATATTTACTAAAAAAGAGACCAACAGCAATAGCATTACAGTCAAGAATTTTGATTTAAATATAACGTATTATCGTCGTCGTTCATTCACAATCAAGAAATGATACCCGAGGCCCGAATGCTATAAAAGCGGCATAGGAATAATAATATCTTTTAAGCAGAAGAGAAGATCTATTTATAAATGAAGAACAGCTTACACGTATGGTCATATTGCCTACTACTATCATTCAAACACGAAGACTAAAATAAATACCGGAACGGGTAGTACTTATGCCCATAGCCTTCATTCTTAGAACCTAACCGTTAAATCAAATTGAAGATTACCCAATATATTACAATTCTCAGAGTTTAATAAGCAATTACAAAGATTTGATATAATCGGTAAAAAAGGTGTTAAACACCAAGGGGATAAATCTACACTAATAGCGTAATCATGTGGAACATATTCTTAAAAGCATCCGTGGAATACATTAGAACCAACACCAAAAATGTATTACTTGTACGAACTATTCATCGTACATTTTCGGCGATAAGCCAAGACAGACATCTTAATTTAAGGTCTCTAAAACCACATGATTTAGCACAATCACTACACGAATCAGAACGTGTCTTCAAAGCTATGAAAACGTATGAGTAAATAGTACAAAGATTTTGTGTACCAACTTCGACTATTGCATTTAGTCGAATGCATGAATAAAAATTCAGCAACTTCAGTTGATCCAGGCAATGCGATAAAGACTAGTTTCCGAACAAAAATTATGATCAATGTAATAAAGATTACATATTTCGACACATTGATTCATTGAAACGCCAACATTTGTTGTTAAACACAGATCATTCTGTCTGTACCGTTTACGGCAAATATTGCATAAAATCGTATATATAACATTGACTATCGAGATTCATAAATAATATTTTTAAACTCAAAGGTTGTTTATTGAACGTGAAACGAAAATAAAAAACAAATTAGCGTTAAACTAACAATTTATCGAGTCTTACCTTTAAATACGGTTTTATAAACAAGAGAATAGGTAGCAACGCGTAACTAATTCAATAATTTAAACTCGATTTCCATGAGAAGCGTAAGTGGCACCCTTTCTTTTGTCCGAAAACTTTTGAAATGTCCCCCCATGTCATTGCTCGCCAGATGATGTTGTACAACAAACATAACGTAATACGTGAGAAATAAAATTATATTACCCTTTATCAACATTAAGCATTTTTACAATAATATTTCATCAAAATCTTTTTCAACTGATATATTTCTTCACCCTTTGATTTTTTCCTTTTCTGTATTCTTGCTACTACCAAAAAGAACTGGATAGTCCCAATACTTCGTCGATTTTCGGCAAGTTAAAAGGCCAAAAGAAGCATGGTAAAATATTTGAGAAATAGCGAAAAAGTAAGATAGAGTAAATAACTAAATAGAAACTAGCGTTCTATTTTTAATTGCTAGTAAAATATTAAAGATAAAAATGGTGAGCAGTATATAACATATAAATATCAATGATTTACTTGTACATAACATTTTTGGTGAAGTAAGGGGAGTTGTCACTACGAGCAGTTTCCCTTGTGATACGCACATTTAAAAAAATGCACCAATAATCAGAGAGCTTGTTTGCCATCTATTGGCTAACATCTGAATCATTTCACCTTGCAACTGAATTATACGTACGTGTGCGCTGCCATCTACACAGTAGAAGATATGCTTTCTACGGCATTAGATTTTACCTTTTCCCATCTACCCCTGTGGTACCTCTAAATGGTGTATTTCCACCGCTACGCCAGCCCTGTCTCCCTCTGCTTACCCTGTATTACAGCACCATGATTGCCACGGGATTGCAGGGCTAATCAAATGAGTCCCGCCCAATATGGATCCGTTGAATACCGCTTCACTCTCGCTCTCTACCAAACCCATTCCCTCTCCGATACTCTCCCTGCGTTCGCCGCAAGCTATTCCCTCGCCAATACTCTCTCCCCCTCCGTCTCTTCCCATAATTTCTTAAACGATATTTACGTCTCACCTATTCCTTTGCCTGATGTAGAACGGCTTTCCGGAGTTCCTACGTGCGCGAATGTGGTGATAACAGCTTTCTAGTAGTCCTGTCCGCGTCTTCCAATTAGAAGTGCAGATATAAAAGCATTGTTCGGGTTTTATCGTGGAGACCATGTTTGATGAGTCGTTGAATGGACTTTATTGGCATAAAAACTATTAAGTTGCAAAGATAATATTCATTTAAAGCTGCTACCTCTCTAATCGGTTTCAAAATGCAAAAAAGAACGCTAAGCATCCCAAAAACTGCAATCGGTAGAACAAGGAAAATCGATCCATCGCATATAAAAGACTTATCAAGTCGGAAAGCGTTCGACCAGTGAGAAACATCCAAAAGGCTGAGACACTGCCCAATATATAATCACTCACGACTAGACAACTCGGCCAGCAGGATGGCTGCAAATATTGTTGTTGCCAAAGGACATCTGTTCGCGATGGCACGCTCGATATTCGTTAGTGATCAAGTAAAGCATCTTGGATGCCTTCACTTTAATTTTATTTCTGTCATTGATTTTTAAAATTTTACTAAGACAACTCATTGATCATGTCCACTATGCTGAAACCCGCTCTTTTGCCTGGATGGGCGAAAGCAGATGAATCTATACTGTATGGAACTGTAAGTAAAATAATCACTTTCTCAAGAAAGTACCTTGAGAAGGTTGTGTAATCCAAGATACATACCTCCCACAGTTGTGACCTTCACACATCAATAAGCTGCCTTTCTTTGCACATGCACACCTGAGAAATTTTATCATTCAGATATGCTGTTGTCATAGATACCGCTGTAAGCTTAGCCAAGGCGAACTTCATAAGTTACCAATAAGTCTATCACGTTTCTCTAAAATGTGGGCGAAAAACTTTTTTCCACACTTGAAGCAGCATGGAGAAGAAGAAAAATTATTTCATATTTTAGTAGAAAAATAGAAATTTATTTACCATGAATCCTTGGTTATCTTGAATACACATAAACGCATTGATATTTTGTTCCGTTATCGGTTGAAATCCCGAATACTTCATGGAGATATAAGCAACCTGAAAAGTGGACAACTGTAACTATATATGTTATCCGATTGTATTGCAAAAATTTCCTATGTAAGCCTTGAGTTCAATTCCGTCTATTACCTTTTCCACTAAGTTCACACGAAAGCCTCACATAGATGAAAAAGTTCTAATTTAACTGTTTTTAATTTACACTAGAATGACTGGCGTCAACTGCATGTCTACTTCGACAGCGAGCGGTCAATTGACCGCTTGCTTGATTATCACGTTCTACCGTATTGTTTTTTGCACTTATGAGTTTTTTTATGTCTCTTGGAGTGTTATGACGATTTCTTACGGTAAGGTATTGTTTTGAGTCAAAAAGGCGAAGACTGAAAACATTTTAAACGTTATAATAATGCTCTATGTTGGCATAAAAACATATTGCTTTTGATAATTGCTCAAATAGCGGTGGCCACACATTTTAAAACACGAAAACAGATGTTTATATGGATAAAATATGGATAATATAAGTCTGTATGAAGAGAAAATACATTTTGTATTACTGAAGTCTAATAGATTATGTTTTTCATTTGTTAGGGCTAACAGTTAAGAACGTATCACTTAAATACTCTCCTGCGTAATTTTTGCATACCTTAATATCGCTTTTATAATAACCACACATATATTTGGAGCACCTTGAACAGCTATATTTTGTTCTTTGCTTGGTTACAGAGACCACCTTGGCATTGTTTCCGGACTTAACTGACAATAGTAACAGGTCCTAACGGCGAAACTGCTGATCTTCTTTCTACATAGGGTTCGGATATTTCTTCAGCAACTTTCGAGATGAAAGTTAGGAGATACATCGTAAAGCTATTAACAAGCTTGTACAAAGTTTGAGTACATTAATCACTGCTTGATCAAGCGCATTGTAAAATGCATGGAATGGCCATCGCTTGGATACTATTTGAGTCACAATTTATCAATAGAATCTACTCCACTTTTTGTTCCGTTGTGGACCTCTACTCTGTAGTCTCCATCTCTGTCTTCTGAATTTCGGATGCCTCATCGATAATAACTCCTATGTGCATGCTGCTAAGGAATAGGACATTCTTGGTAGATTTTTCTTGATAAGAAGTTAAGGTAATGTAGTCATGCTTGCAAAGAGCAGTGTATAAAGTGCCCTGGGCGTTTTTCAGTGAGGGAGAAACTTACCTACGCCTACATACCACCCCGCGAGCCACGATATGGCCGTGTAGTAGGCAGTGTTAGGACATGAGCCATATAAAGGATGATGTATTAAGAGGTGAAATGGAGCAGTGTGTTTTGGGTGTGTTTTAAGTGGATCTCCGGTGTTATTATGGTCACTTATTGTGCGTGGAAAGGATGAAGTTTTGTACATATCAGTTCGGCAATGTATATCTCTTATTTTATCGTGTCTGTTGGGTCTAGAGATGTAGTCTGGCGTCAAAAGGTATCCTTTGTACCACTCTGAAACATACTTGTTATTAATATCTCAAGCAAACTTAAGTCCAACCAATACCAACCCAACAATAATTGTGTTCCTGTTGCAAGCTCTATTGCTAATAAAAGAGAGATGAAAAAATTATCCGTTATGACGTCTTTATCCTTATCCAAAAATGGATCAAGGAGGCGTAAATATGTTTTCCAGTAGGTTCGTAGCAGGCAATGCAGTTTTTCATGAACTTTCTCCGAACTTACGAGGCATGGAAAAATTTGTCAGTGCCCTTAAACTGAGCCTTTGTAGGTCTCTTATCAAACCTAAGAAATGTAAATGTTTCCTGGACTCTCTTTCTAAACATTGTTTTGGATATAAACTGGGAACCCCCGGTTTGATTCCACAGTGTATACACGGGTAGCTACGGTAACAACTATGAGTACAGCCAGCTCCCCGTCCGCGGGTCTCTATTACAGCAGGAACTGGTGAATGCTCCTCATCATCTCCATTGATTACTTCATCTTCACTGGAAAAGGGTGGAGGAGCGTTCTCTTTGGAATAATCATTCTCTTAGATTTGTATCAGAACCCTCCGGTACATCACTTCCAGCTCATGACTGCGTTAGGGAGATGTATGGAAAATCTTAGAGCATCTCGTCTTCCATCAACCTACGCTTGCAGGCTACTGTTTCTCTTCGAACCAGTGCGAACTTGATGACTGTAGCCATGAGTTAATGGTGGTAACTATGACGAAGCAGCCAGTTTACAAGTGTGTAGCGACATTTTGAGTTGAGGTATTTCTCGGACTCGAGAGTTGCATAGAAAGGTGACACAGCTGGGGGCTGGAAAATGGGGACGCTACCTCCAGCAGCAGCAGCTCCGTGTGTGTCTTGATGTGTTTTCGAAGCACAAATGGTACAATGTTAATCTGAGAAAACACATTTGTAATATATAGATAACTACGAATATGGATTAATTAAATAGCGACCAATATGCTGACTATAGTTTCCCAAGTGTCTCACCCTAGTGGCGGTGGGGTAAAGTCCTCGCCTGCTACCCTAAGGGTCGCGGGTAAGAGTCCCGCCTGGGTAGAATATTATCTGCCCAGGACATGGGTGTTTGTGTCTCGTCCGTTGTTACTGCTATCCACCCGGTGTAAATTGGCACATTGTGCTGTATTTGGGATAGTGAAGATAAATTTAAAATTTAAATAGATAAAATAGAATTGAAAACACAGTTGAAATCCACTGTGAAGTTGCTGCTCATTAAGCATAAAATTAAATCGTGTCATATTGGTATAGAGTGTAGCATATGTCATAATATTTGGCAGTACCAACTGAAAATCCAGTGAAAAATCTGAATAACGCTGGAAAACTAGCAAACGGTCTATTGACCGCTCAGGATCATACTGTGAAAAACACTTGATCACTGATGATTTATACCATTAAAAAAATTAAAGACTTCATCTTCGCTTCCTCAATTCCAAAAGACTCAAATTCAGAAAACCTCAAATTTCCAATTAAAATCAGATAAAGTTACATTCAAAAGATAAACGCGAACGGTCAATGGACCGTCGCCGGTCATTCTAGTGCTAATATCATACCAGCGTACGAGCGAGGTCTCTTGGCCTTCCGTTTGTGATAAAGAGATTTGTTTTCTCAGTCAGATAATCTCAAAAGTTTCTCAAATAAATCACCCTTACTTTATGTGGCACTATTTAGGAAAATATTTTTATGACTTTTTCTTAAGGAAACGTTGGTGGTCTTGTTTGAAGTACCTTTTACTCTTTAAATTTTCCGCTGAATCTCCGTTTTATTGATTTACGGGTTTCAACATTCTTTAATTCAATGCAAAACTAATTAGTTTTACCAAAATAATAGTGAAAGTCACCGTAAATACTTTTAAAAGTGTCACATGTTAATGTATATCAATCATTTTAGAACGGAGAGTAATGCTATATAAAATGAGGAAATACTGTAGAAATGAGGAAACACTGCGTACTAAAATGACTACCAAAACATATTTTTAAATACCTAATATTATTTTTCTCCTAATGATCAGTCTGTACGTTTGAAGACACAAAATCACACCGAAGTTCGTGTATACACACGAGGAAGTTCACAGATTAATGAAATACTTAAAATCTTTCTGAAATACTATTAATCTCAAAAGAACCAGATTTTTCTTTTTATAGGCCTTTCCTCCATTTGCCGAATAAAATGGATTTCCTAAATATTACTATTTTAATTTACGCCACACAAGTGGAGTTTTCTCTCAATTTATTCGAATAAAATTATGTTTTCATTGGAAAGAACATTTTTATCAACTATATTTCTCCTGAGTAGCAAAATAGAGGTGATATGTGAGTACCTTATTGCTCTACTTAATGGCAATGGTTGAAGATGCTAAAAATTTTTCTTTGACGTATGATTAATTTCAACTACACGAATGAAATAATGGATTTTTAAATGTATTATTGAAATGATAAATGATCTAGTGATTATGATTATCAATGGCCATCAGTGTTAAGTTGCATTCTTCTCCATTCGTTTAGTCATTGGTAATTCATAAGCGTTTAAAGCTCCCTTTACTTCATAATTAAAACCGTTTTTGGTTGATGCATATGTTTGATATTTGTTAAAAAATTTAAATTTTATGTACAGAAAAAAGAAGAAGATTTAAAATTGAAATTGGCATGTAAATGGTCTTTCCTTTTTATGGGGAAGATAAAGGATAACTACAGGAAATGTGGTGCACAAATTAAGCGAAGAAAATATACTCAATATTGTTCTGCTTTCTCCGAATGATTTCTTTAAACGGAATTATTTTTTCATCAGATAAGCTCTTTTTATTTATATTTGAAATTATCGTTCGAAAAACTTTCACTCTCCCTTCTCAAGACATCCATTCCAGCGTTTCTCACTCAGCAGATAAAATAAAAACTATTATTACAGATATTTTAATAATAATGAATATGAAACACGGCGAATACAATGAATTTAGCGCGAACACTTGCTTGAGAGATTTATCCTCAGAAAACGTGTTATATAATAAGATCCATTTTTAATTTCAGGATTATTTTGCGCGATTAGCCCATATAGAATGGGCTTACATAATTTTAGCCAATAGCATTCATTGACTACGCTATCATAAGTTACCATTACTTTTGTGCTTGTGTTACCGATATCCTTACGTCTTTTATAGTAAATCTTCATACATAAAAATGTAACTTCAATAAAAAACCCATTCATGAACACTTTTATCGAGCAGGGATAGCGGGTAAAAATACCCTTTCGGTCAAAGCTCATTTAGAGAATTATAGACATAAAAGATTTAGCAAGGCATATTATGGGACTGAAATTACGGTTTTGCCCACTGCTACTTCCACTGAGTTAAAATGGACACAATTATAGAGGCTTGTTTGTATACCTAAACCTAACGGTGCGAAAAAAATGGATTTGAAAAGAGTAAAGAGCTTATAATTACATATTGTTGCAGGCTGCTTATCAACAAACTATGAAAAATGTCATAATTTAATCTTTTCATCACATATGGAATAAATAACTCTCTCTAGTTATATGATTAGTTTACGATAAAATGAGTGTTATAACAAAGCTGGGCTCTAGTGATAATATGAAACCGGGAAATTAGTGACTATTTCTATGATGTGATTATGTACTGAGTTACAATGAAAATGTGAAAGCAGTATGCCAAGACTCAATACCTATTCGCTGAAAATGGCATATCATCAGGTCAATGACGAGTACCGTGGTAAATGAATCACCTGATTAAAAAGTCTCAATGGCGATATTATTAACTCTATTTCTTTCATCTAATAAAAATAAAAATTTTCAAGTATTTCGGACATTTATCACATGCATATTCTTCGTCTCTCTCCATTTCAGAATGATTTCAAGCGACATGATTAATGTCAAACCAACGACTATTTACTTTGTGCGATTTTATTCATGGTTCCTTTAGCTCACTTCTCATGACTTGAACTCGATCGTCATTTCTGAATACTTACATTTTTCTCAACTTCTCCGGTAGCATTTAACCATATTTACCATTGTGTTTAGTGCATTTTGCAATAACCATAGGTATTTTTTTTAATTTTTACAGTAACAGCACCAAATTTATGATGAGTTTTCTTTCATTTCATTACCACTTCTAGAGTAAATACACTGAAATGGGCTGAATTTCAGCAACCAGCACCATTTAAATTTTACGGAATTCTACTTATCACTACACTATCCGCAAAGAGAACCAAGCCAATACCATACACATGCTACAAAGATAACGGCGGTTGGTGTACGAGATTTTTCTGGCTTATATCATCTAAGAGAAAAATTTCCTCAAGTTAAAACGTATACCGACGTTTTTATTTGCTTCTATAATCCATTGTTCTGGGATATCATCGCTGGAGAAAAAGAATGAGCGATTCTAACACCTACTTCCTATTTGGGATAAAGAATTGATGGAGTTTTAACCACAGAGTAACTCTCCGGTTTACTCCGGTGTAGTTTCGTTCTGCTTCTAAAAATTGCAGTTGCAATGAGGAAACACTAAGGGAGAGATAATATCGACATGGGAATTTTTTACTTGGTGGAAGGTCCTCATAGTGATCAAGAAAAAGTGTGTGACTTCTACAATTTATTGAACACCACCTGAAGATGACTTGTCAGCCAAAATGGGTTGGTAACTTTTAAATTTTGGAAGTCACAAACTTTTTCTGATCACCAAGGGAAATATTTGAGTGAAAAAGAATACCTCAAATGCTCGATGTGTCACGATAAAGTGAATGAATGTTGAAATCCTTCGGTTTTGATGTAACAATCCCACACATCTTATCTTCCAATTCTGTTCTTACCCTTTCACGAAAGGTTAAGGTCTCACTCATCTATAAACAATCATAAAAATTACTTAAATCGTCCATCCCTATCAAGCCGAAAGGTTACCGAGACTCCCAATTGGAATAACGTGAGTCGAATCCAAAATTATTTATTGGCTCTATGAGGAAAGCAATTTAAGTGCAGTACTTCATCTGCCGGACGGGCCCCAAAAATTGGAGCCCCTTGGCATCTTCAGTTAAAGGTGGATCGATGGTGACCCCAGATTTCTCTCCACCCTTCTTTCATCACGAAAATGACCCTTTCCTCACCAACCTACCTGCCGATCTGCAGCGGCAAAAATGACCTCAATCGTCGGCAACATTCCCAAAAAAGGGAACCACCACCAAAATGAGACGCCACTAGGCCAAACATCGAGTCGCAGCTCATCACAATTATGAACGATGAACTTAAACTTTTGTTCACGTGCAACGTGCGGGAGAGGATGAAAAACGGCAAAATCCATCCCAAATGAACTTTTCCGTGAGTTAAACGAACGAAAAAAACATAAAAAACGCTGAGCACCTCTTTGCGGCGTGAAAATAAAACAAACAAAAGAAGTCACTTCGGCGGATTACTTTTTTGCGCATGCACTCATAGTTACAAAAGCTCTGGCCCGAACGATGAGAGCGTCCCAACGACGGACGAGAAAAAAAAACCAAAGGAGAAAAACTATAACTCCCGAATGCAACCTCACCCGCGACCCAAAAAATAGGGACCTTTACTTTCCGACGGGTGTTACTCTTTTTTCGTCTTCTATGTACTCTTCCCCATGACCACAAGCATGTGCACCTGCGCGCTCCCTGCCGTGGCTTGCTTTGTCGGAAGAGGAAGGCTTGAGTATGGAGCGGGGAACGGGGGGGAGTCTGGGAGAGTCAAGAGAGATGAAGGGGACTCGGAATAAGGAACGCGAGTCTTTCTCCCATTAATCCACCGCCTGCCACCCCTTGTCACGCTTTAAACCACTCTGTGTTACCCTCCCCCCATGCGCAGGCTTACAATCTCACTAAGAAACCCTTCCGATGTTCGTCTTTTCCTCCCGGCAAACACTTTGGGGTTGAAGAGAATTTATTAAGTTGCTAGAGATTATACCTGGCAAGTCAGATTTATTGTCTAATCCTTCAGAAAAGCGCAATATTTGTAATATATGCATTAAATATCGAGGATAAAAAATTATTGAAAAACTTCAATAGATAAAGGCGTTATTTAGTGAAAGTTTGTTGTTAAAAGAAAAACAAATGCGCCATTCCACAGCTTCTATTTTTAAGCCCTAAGTGTTTTGATTATTTTTCTTAATATCTGAAAAAATTGGTTAGAAAAAAATAAGAAATTAATTCAAATTTTCACGTCCAAGAAATTTGTTTAGCAACCACATTTTATACAGTCCCCAAGATAAAAACCCTAAAATAATATTTAAATTCTTATTAAAATATATCACTCAGTTACTGCTTCTGATATATACATTGATTAATATAGAATTGATGCTTAAACCTTCTTTTCTCCTCACCTCTTTGTCAGGCTTAATCGATAATTCTCTACTTTCATTCGATCACTAATCTTCCGATAATACCATGTCACCATTATTTCTGTCTCCTTTGTTCTGCAGTTCTTAACGATTTCCATTAAGAATTTATGACAATACAATCCATGCTGCCGACTACTTAGCTTCTCTATGAATTGACTTTGCATTTTTTTCAGTGTCCCTATCAGGACGGCGAGTTTTTTCAATATCTTTTCATGTTAAGGATCAAATGTAGGTCCCATTCCCTACGCAGAAACCTTAGTATCTCTAAATTGTATTTATTTATCATCACATGCCATGCTAAGTATATTATCATTTTATGAGCTAACTAAGCTGACACTAACAAAAACTCTTGCCTTTCAGGGTTTTTAGTTTATATTTTCCTTGGAAAATAAGAAAGCACTTAAATCATGTCCTTAGTTGGTGAACGGAAATTAAAATACTCTTTGTATAGGTTCACTAGATGGGTTTATTGAGAACGACCATGATTCGTCACATAATGATATCTTCAGATCTTCACCTATCTTACCCATCTAGTGAACCTATACAAAGGTGAAGAACTGAAGATGTCATTATGTGACGAAACCATGGTCGTTCTTCATAAACCCATCTAGTGAACCTATATAAAGGTGAATACCTGAAGACGTCATTATGTGACGAAACTATGGTCGTTCTCAATAAACCTATTTAGTGAACCTATACAACGTGTATTTTAATCTGCGTTAAGTAGGGGGAGGTTTCACAAATTTAAGCCTGAAGTTATTAGTTATACTTAGTTGGTGACTTCAGATAGCCTTTTATCCTTATCCGATGCCTTTTATGGTATTTATTTTATGTACATACATCTTAAACAACCTTGTGGAAAAAGTTTGATTGAAATAGGATACCAGAGGTTGAGGAGATTATGGTCGGTGTGGTGACTAGAGCTAGGCTTTTCATCTCGAGGGCTAGAGTTTAATTTCTGTAAGACTAGGAGGTTTTATAAAGAACCTCCGTCCCTTCCAGAGTGAATAGCGCTTTGAGTACAGTCCTGCCCGTCATACAAGATGTAAAAACTGTTTTTCTATTGCCATATTTGACAAAAAACCTGTACAGCAATTAACCTTTGAAGCAACATAAGACCCTCCTTCCCTAAATAAATAATCCATTTTCATGAAAGGGCGCAACAACCAATCTTAGTCTCAGTCCGCCCAAAATAGCCAGTGAGCCGGCAAAGGTAGGGAGTGTTTTCTCGGCCCACATTATAAAAACAACTATCTTTCTAGGGTAGATGAAGGAATTGACAATAAGTAAAAATAATGGCCATTTTGCTTCCCTGCAAAAAAGGTATTGATTTACTCCAACTACTACCAATTATCGGTAGGTCACTGACTTAGTGTTCAATACCTGAGCAGTGTTACTGCTAGGTCGGTAGGTAACGAAACTACTGACTTTCTGTTCAAAACCTGAGCAGTGACACTACTAGGTAGATGAGTACGAAAAAGTCGGGGTTAAAGAACATTCAGACATTCTTCAATTGTATTTCTGCGAATGATTCTCTTATTTTTAGTTTGAAATCAAAATACATATAGCCAATATCCGGGAGATAGGGGGTGAAAAGGTAATGATGGAGAAAACGGTTGAAACATTTTAGTTGTTTAAGTGTCATTTTTTGAATAACATAATTCCCATAATGCATAAGCCCGAGTAAACCGTTGCAGAAGGTAGCAATCGCGAAGATGCAGTCATAAATGTTCCAATTTAGCATAGATGTTTTTACTTTTTAACATTAGGAACGCTCTCCACATTTTAGACAATTGATGGTGTAAGGACCAACTCAAAATATATGTAAGTGAAATCTACTCTAACTTTACGACGGAGTATTTAGCTGCCATTGTTGCCAGGTCATTAGCTTATTTTTAAAAAGAATTCTACCGGAGTAGATTATCTTTTGTTGAATGTCAGAGAATCTCCTCCCGGTTTTCTACACTTTCAGGGGCCTGTCATGCTCTAGCATATCCTTTATCACCTCAGCATACGACCTACCCTTCTTCATTACGTCCATGATACCTATTCTCTTTCTTTCTCATCCCTGCTTGCCCAACATCCTTTCTGCCGATATCGAATTCTATGAAGAAGTTTATTAGCTTGTTAAGTATTGGTAAAGTTTTGCCTGTGGTTTGACCAAAATTATTTGGTATGTTTTATCAATAAGTACTGTACGTCAAAGGAGATTTTCCAAATGTGATCACCAATACCCGACTCACTCAAATCTACTTCCTATCTCAAAGTCCCTCCGGCGCAGCCCTCTATACTCCATCTCCAGCAGCTCACTCACTCATGAACTTCCTCCCCTCATTAACGCCGATTTTGGTGACTTCTCAGCGGATTGAGAAAATGGTATTTCTCCCCTTCTCCCTCTTATACAAATACATACCGTCCTCTATCAAGGTTCCTTTTGTAGTCACTCACCCACCCTCATATACTCTCCCCCTGCTGCCATTGCAGCCGCTGTTGCTCCTGAAAACCCGGCGTGGAGGATATCTCATTATTTCTTTCCGCTTGCACTTCCCGCTCGGTAAAATCAGCGTGCATTAGCCTGTGCGGCGTCCGCTGCCGACGAGGAATTAACCGCGGAGTAAAGCCCCTTCAAATCTCTGTT
Organism: Ceriagrion tenellum; assembly: GCA_963169105.1. Classification (NCBI taxonomy): domain Eukaryota; kingdom Metazoa; phylum Arthropoda; class Insecta; order Odonata; family Coenagrionidae; genus Ceriagrion; species Ceriagrion tenellum. Next base: position 29,801,596 of record OY720640.1, read on the forward strand.
ATTTTTTTCTCAGTATTTTTACATTCTCCCCTTAAGGAGTTCGTGTAGCACTTCTTGCTTCGTCCGAATTAAATGCTCCTGTTTCACCCCAGTCTGAGGAAAAAAATACACAGGTCGGCTGCGTTCTTTAAAATAAAAATGTAATTCTAATTCCGTATTTTTTTATCATTCCAACCCCTTCTGTCTCTCTTTCTTCCGCCGATGTTTTTTCTCTCGTACAGAAGGAGCCGTAAAGAGGGTTGTCTCAAGAGGAAAAGGATGCAAAATAAAATAATATACTCTGAGAATAAAAAACGCACATACATACACACACATTATATAAAATATATATATATATATATATATATATATATATATATATATATATATATATATATATATATATATATATATATATATATATATATATATATATATATATATATATATATATCAACGTCGCTCCTCCTTCCTTGCATGCTTACTTTAGGACACGTTTCGGGTCCCCGGGGGATTTTAAATCATTTCCCGAAGAAAAAGCCCTGGAGTGAAAATCCGGAGGGTTTTTTTTCTGACGTACTCATCGGGTAACTTCAAAGGGTAACTTGTTGAATGAATAATTCTCGGGGAAATGAAGGGATCCCCTGAGCTCCTCGATTTTCTTCTGCCAAAAATAACACGTCGATACGGTGAAATATTAGTTTCCAGCTTCGGCCGGTGTGCTTAAAATTTGCACTGAATGATATGAATGATAAAACATGCCAGGACAGCATATTCTTTTTAAATTAAGAGCAACCCGAATCTCACCCACTTCAGTCTCATTTAGGGTAAAGATGATAAAAATTAGATTGTTGCCAAAAGTTGACTTTCTTCGCAGGCGGCCCGAGAATTGATAAATGTTGGAAATAATTTGTAATGACTCAGGCATAATATAAGAAAAGTCTGATATGCTGCCAAAAGAATGGGATAGTATAAAACATGTTGGAGATACTTTTCAGATTCATTACTCTAATTAAGCTTGGCAAAAACTCACAAAAAATCACGATATATAATTTTCTCTCACATCTCGTCTTTGGAATTTTGCAGAAGTTAGGATGGTTTTTTTCATTGCTTTAACATTTACCAAAAACCCAAGACCAAAAGTATTCTCATATGGATGAGGTTATTTCTATCTGAGGAATTCCTCGCACGCATTATTATATCCTCTCATCTTGAGCCAAACAGATGATAAACATTCGGTACAGAACTGAGCTTACATTAGTTAGATGAATATCAATAGTATCATGATACATTTGAGATGATTGGAAAACAGTACGTTTACCAACGCCCATTCTCAACGACTATAACAAATAAACACAAATAAACAGCGGTAAAGAACACGAAAACAAAGATATATTACCAGCGATAAAGGTGAACGATTCTCGTAAGCACCGAGTCAAGAAATAAAATACTGGTCTCTCCAAGGCTAAAATTTAACTTTTATTTAAATCAAAAATTTGCTTCAGCTCTTAAGAATACGATTCCAATGTAGGATATCAACTCAAAAGTCGAAAATTCATTGCTTTTAATCCTCACTGGGGAGTGAAAGTAAATGATGACGTATTTTTGAATTATTCAGACTTCAAAACTAACTTATCGAGTTTTTGTCAAAAACGAGAGCAAGAGCAGTGGAAAACAAGCAACAAGAGGAAAATATTCATGCTCCACCATGAGTTAAATGGTGGAGTATGAATATTTTCTTCATCTATACAGTACACAATACATCTATTATAGTGAATGTTAAATAATGACAGAGCCAAGTTTCATTCGCTTCAAGAGTGATAAGGAGGCACAATAAGAATATAAAAATGGACCAGGAATATTTATTCTAAGTGAGCAGTTGAAACACAATCATCGTAAATATATTCCGATATTTGGCATAAAATGCTCATTATTTTTTGAGTAGCCTAAAATTCTGGAAGATGGCTTCATTTGTGATGCCATAATAATTTCTTTTTTTTTTCTCCACTTGCAGTCTGGAAAAACGCATCGGAAGAAGATAAACGGAATGAAAAGTAGAGTTTTCAGAAGAAACTAAAGCTGAGGCACTAAATTGGCTTCCTGAACAGCGTACAGTTGGGAATACAGTCTCCCAGTCTTCAGAAAAAAACTTGAATGTGTCAGAAAAGTATTTCATACTTCATGTTGACTTCCACCTTAAGTTTTCGCTCGGACCTAAGTAACAGTCATTCAATCTATACGAAACACGGAAGGCATTAAGATCCGAATTAAATCTACACTTCACCCGGATCATACCAGCATATACATTTAGGAAACGGAAATTCGTTGTTGTATCAAACCAAGCAAAACCGTAGTCCATGATTTCTGTATTTTAAAATCCGGTCGAAAGCATGCACAGAATTATTGGTGGAGTTTGAAGATCATCGGAGAGTTATCGACTGCCAAACTTTCCTGGACGTCTTGTGTCGCCGGAATTCATGAGAAAAACTAGGTCAATTGGTGTATTCAAAGAATGATGTTTGAACGGGGTGTTTCTGTGAACATCCTAAAAAATGTATTCACATAATTAAGCCAACGTGCTGTTCAAATTATCTCCGCAAACAGAAAAAAAAATCGTGATAAACTTAAAGACGAGAGAGTAATTGGTCCGCATTAACGATTGTCACGACATCTAAAAATCGTCACAATGCTGTCACAGAGTCAATAGCATTGTACAGAAATAAGGAGAGGAATCACTATTGGAAAGTTGTACAAAATTTAGATTTTAAACTTTTGAGCAATGTTTGAGCAAGTACTATTTCCGACAACGCCCTAACAATTTAACTTTTTTGGACATACTACGTTCCATATATGATAACCGTCAAACGAAGAAATGAGGCTGCCACAGAGACTGATAAAAATGCCATAATTTCGCGAAAAACATCTTAATAGGTGCCCACTAGGCCAGGATCAACGGTTTTGTTCTCGGTAGACGGCATCACTAGTCGAACTGAATAGATGATTGTAAGTTATTTACATATTAACGAAGATGTAAAGAAACAGACGAGGATAAATTGGGATACGCATCTATAATTACGTAACATAGATAGAATTTAAAGTAAAGGGACAAAGGGCTAGGTTTTCAACATAAAATTTAACGTATCAAAGTACAACAAATATGATTGAAGAATGAAAAAAGCTGGATTTCGTCTAAATGAAACTTTGATTTTTGTAGCCTTTCGTCTTAGTAATTACCAGCTTATTACTTATTAAAGGCCATATGTGACGAGGATAATAAAATTAAGAGTTGTTCAAAAAATTTTCAGCAAATATCCCAGATACAGAGTACTGCACCAATTGCAAACGAAAAGAAAGTCTGGTCGAAGAGAAGATTCGCGTTTGATATAAAAAGAAGTATCTTGCAAATGCCGCGCAATAATAAATGGGAAATTTTACGAGAGCGTCATGAAAGAAACAAATGGAAGGGAAATTAATTAACCCACTACATGCCTTTGGTAGCATCTGAAATTCATGAAGCAATTTTCCAAAACACGAAATTGAGAAATACTTTCATCAGGTTTGAGAAAATATAGATTTTAATGACATTATATTTGTGTGTAAGGCTGTGAAATGTACGAAAAAAATGTTTTTTCGCTTCAAAAAGGTGTTTTTTTACAGAAGTGAAGTGAAAAAACCACACAAAAGTCATCATTTATCCATAAATAACTTTCGATACGAAAATTTTCACACGTCATGAAATATTTTACCACAGTAAATAATGGGCCTATAAGCAGGTTTGAGTGCAGAAATGAAGACTTACCTATAAGACATGCATCTCATCCGATTCTAACTGATAACTTGGATCAATTACACCATCATAATCAGCCCACGCAAATCCAAATATTGGTTTCCAAAAGCTCTCCAGTCTCCAATATTCCTTGGATTAAATCAATAGAGAGAGGGAGAGAGAGAGAGAGAGAGAGAGAGAGAGGGGGGGGGGGTCGAGAATTCGGAATAGTTTACCAATGCTGTTACAAGATCCATATTTGTTGCACTATCATGATTATAACGCGTGTTGCCTCCGGGGCCTAGGTGTAGGAGCGTACAGTTAAGGGAATCCAGGCTGAAATCTGAGTGAAGCATCCCATGCCCATCAATACCCGTGCCATGTCCAAACGAAGCCGTATCCGGTACTCGAAAGCTGCCTGGGAAACCACTGCATTGGCGGCATAATGAGGGCAAACACACCGCACGTGGAGATTTCTCAAGCTTTTAAGGCTTACTTTGAAGTGAACTCTGCCCTTATCTATAGAAATCAGCGTTTGGGTTGATTACCGATGGCTCGACATAAAAGGCCGATCAAATGCGAGTGATGTTTCCTAAAACCCACGGCTCTGATATCCTCGGTGCCAGAACTTTGTGGCCAACCACAGGTGGTGGGCACTCAAAAAGGAAACTGATCCCCTTCCCTTTCGATGAGCGCTTCATATGTGATGGGGCTTACTACGTTGGGGTCTCTACCCGACCCGGACAAATCAACGTCTTGAACTAAATACGGTGGTTGATTGGCTCGCCGGTATCCTTTCCACTAGGCATCGATTTAAGTACAAGTACAAAATGAAATTACTGTAACCCTTTATTAACGCCGTCCATATCCGGGGTAGGCTTATTCAAAAGACCTAAATAATGGTTGTAAAGTAAGTAAACTGTTCTATAAATTACTAGCAAACAGCCCAATCCTTCAATGTATCTATCGCTTTGGTCACCTCAAAGCATAACGAATATACCTATAAACATTCTTTTCTTTCAGAGATTTCCCAATATTTTCCATCTTGAGACCTCCACATTAACCCATGAATAAAAGAACACACCCCTGAATCTTGAGTCTTTCACTGATAAACCATTTAATGCTTCATTATTCGCCGATTTTCTACAATTCTTTTTTATTATAGCTGGATCAAAAAAACATAAGGATGAAACGAGGAATGACTCAGCGTTCCCAAATTGCGTATTAGGTATCCCTTTTGACCGTTTTTTCTTCAGGTTCTCATTTTACCCTATGAAATATATGATCATATGAGCTTGAATTTATTAGATAAGTGGCAGATGTCTGTACTGAAAGAAATCATAAAACGATAGTAGAGGGTATCAATAAGATTGCACGAATAAAATACGAGGTAAATAGGAGGTAATGGGAATTTTTAAAAGAAAAAATTAAAGAGGCAATTTTATGACTGTATAAAACCGAAAGAAGATCCGCTAATTATTTGAATCATAGTCACAAAAAGCAAAAAAAAACAAGAGAGCAAATGGACCATTAAAGATGGAAGTCTTACAAAAATATATACAGCGAACAAGACTAACTCCTAGTTCAGGATCAGCCATAGTAAACTCTGGTACTAATGAGATTACGATACCATTTCACCATACTGGTAGGCAAGAAAACCCATGCGGACTGTAAAAATAATTAAATTTATCGGTAGGGAAGGTTAAGTTAACATGAAGATTACAATAGCCAAAAACTATTAAACAATATATCAAACTGTTGAATCTAAAAAAATGGCTGAAGCACAGTGAAAATGACCATAGTCGTTTAAGGACCAAATGAGCTGAACACTAATGCTGGTAAAAATAATAACCTCCTTTAACACCGCATTATGTGACAAACTCAGAGCCGTGAAAAATTAGTAATTTATAAAAATACAACACATTGAATGTGCAATTAACACTTGACTCGGTCACAAAAACACAAAAGTTAAATATTACGGTAGACCTTAGAGATGACTTATAGAGAATAACTTAAATTTATATTGAATCACATAATTGAATAATTGATAATGAGAGGGACAAAATAAATATCTAAATCTCATCTGTCTGAGAGCTGAATCGAGCCTAAGGTCGAGTGTCATAGCTTCGGGAAATATGCAGCAACATGAAGCAAATATGCCGGTTATGCATTAGATATTACTTCCACTAAGATCAGCAACAGATGATACAATGGGGTAAAAAATTTATCGCCAGGGGTTAGAGCAAAAAATTAGTGCTGGCAATTAATCTCGGAGAAAAAGTCATTTCAGATAATACACCAGCGAGGAAATCCAGTGAGAAGGAGGTTGGATAAGGAGGCAAGGATGGGTTGTAGGCAGTGGGTAAGGAGAGTCACGGAAGACGAGAATCCGAGACACTGGGAAAAAGGACGCAGTGGGGTTTTGCTAGGGAAAGGAAGACTGGAATTAAGCCCGAGGGAAAGTGACAGTTATTTTTTTTAAAAAAGCTCTACCTCCTCTCCCCTTAGGGCTAGTGTTTGGGGAAAGGAGATGGATTCATATACCGGAGTTTTGAGTGACAGCGGGGCCCGGAATAATCTGGACGGTGTCATTGTAGCCTTTGGTCACCGCTCTGGGACAGCCACGAGAAAGGGAATTACGCATAACCGACCAATGGGCCGCCCACAGAACCCCAATCCCATATCCCTTAAACTCTCCTTCCCTCTCCCCACCTCCCCCTGAACGCGTAATACCCCTTCGCAAAATCTCCAATGCCTCTGCTGGTCCCATTGTGCCGCATTGCTTCCGAAATCCCTCTTGCTCGGCACGATCTGCGTGGAGACTGTGATGCGACAACTGGTTTCCCTCGGTGTTCCCCCGTAATTTTGCATGAAAATAAAACGGCCCATTTTGATCAATATTTCTTCTTCCTCACTAGAGACACATATTTATATCCTGGGGCTAAAGCCAACGTGTATGGTAATATTTGCCTGGGCTTATTTTCTTCCGTCATTTCAGGTTGAAAATTAGCATTCATTAATCAAAGATTTACATTTCAAATAATACTTCCGCTTTATTGGTAATTTTCGGATTCATCCCGCTTAGCACCATTTTTCTGAACGACCATTTCGCCGGCATTTCAGTCAGTTTCATCAGGTTTGACTGGAATTTCGGCGAAAAGGTCGTACAGAAAAATTTTGCTAAGCGGGGAGAACCCGAAAAATAATAATAAACAAACTGTGGAAGCCTTCGTGACAACATTTCCGCTTTGTATTTCGGAGTACAAAATACAAAGCTCGTCGACAGTTAAGGTCATTTATCCTCACTGTCTGTAACTTATAGACTGGAGATACAACACCTGTTCGAATCCTAAGTGAGCCAAACCGAAAGATGCTTAGCTCTGGTGACTGACCGGGATCGGGTGTTAACATCACTTTAAGACGTTTTCTAGAGACTTTGATTAAGGAATTTAAAAATAAGCCTTTTTTATCATTCATTTCCATAGGAGGACAGAAAACAAAAGATTTATAATGCGATAACAACAAAATGAAATGGAAAGCTTCTAGTTTTGCTAAACACTCCAACAAGCGCACATAAATGACGTATATCTGATCGGAGGATTTGGTTCGGAACCGTTCGGGATTCGGAGGCTACGTGATTCGCAAAAATTACTTTAAAAATTTAGATTAAGCGAGTTACGGGTGAAACAGGCAATGCTGTCATATACTCGCACTATATCGGTAGAACTCCTAAAAGTGTCACAATTATATACTTGCACTGCCGCGTCGATCGGTAGAGCTCCTCTTACTGGGCAAAAATTAAAACCAGCAAAAATATCGAGCGACATAAATACTTAAACTATAATCATTTTCTGCTCCTTTTCTCTTCCAACTCTTTTTCCAGATTTGCCCTCTGATTTAATGGCGTCCTATCCCACCATGCCACACGTCATTTTCTCGGGAGAGTTGGAGTTGGCGTAAAAATTAATCTTTGTTTTTTCCAACCACATCGATATATGCGACACAAATGAGGCTTGTTTTACACCATTTCGACTTTCTTCATTCACAGATGAAGTATAATATGAATAGTTTTTTGAAGTTAGACGGGTATTTTTTCAGACCATTTGACCATTTTTTTGTACTTGACAAATCAGAGATTTTAACCAAATTTTACTACTCTCCGCAAATATTATTACATTTATTATTGTTTGAATTTCAGAATAACAAGTATATTTGCATTATTCTTAAGGTTTACCTTTTCTAGTTTAAGCACGACGTATTATCTGGCCTACTTTCCGAAAACTGTCATCATCATCTGGTTCTGCCTGCTGGCAGGTCCCGTACACCACTGCTGTCTCCATCCGCTTCTGTCCCGAGCTTCCTTCTTTGCTTCATCATAGCTGATGTTCTTCACCTGATCCACCAATTTAATTCTTCTCCTTCCTCTCTTTTTCTTTCCTTCAATTGAACCCTCAAGTGCCACAGTTATTATACTTTTCCCTCTCATCACATGGCCCAACCAGTTTCCTTTCCTTTTCCTTATTTCCTTTAGGAGCGATCTTCCTTCTTTTACTTTGCTCAAAACCTCTTCATTTCTCATCTTATCTACCCATCTTACTTTTCCCATCCTTCTCCACACCCACATTTCATAAGCTTCTATTCTATTCCTTTTCCTCTTACCTAATGTCCACGCTTCACATCCATACATTAAACGCTCCATGAATAACACTTAGCTAGTCTCTTTCTCAGCTCCAGATCCAGGCTTTTATTGCAAGGTAAGTTTTTCTTCTGGCTGAAGGCCTCTTTTGCCATTGCTATCCTTGCCTTTATTTCTGCAATACTTCTCCAGTCGTCCGAAAACTGTATATGCATATATTTACAATTATTTTAGGTGATTTTAATTTAGCATAGTGTTTCTATTTAGAAAAATCAAGGGATTCATGTAATTTTTAATTATCGAGTTACGGTTTTAATGGTTATTTTCCATGCTTGTTTATCAGCCTTAATTTGATTTTGAAGGTTGTATTTTTGGGCCGCGGTAAACTTGCTGCAGGATAGCAGACACGTAAACAGTGCACCTAAATTCTATCATGCCCTCGACACAGGCAAGTCCAATAGCGGATATTCCGGCCCGGGGGAAAGTTGATTGGAAAAAAAATGCAAATGAAAACTGTCAACTCCGTCGTGAAAGGATGCTATGAATGGCTAATTTGTTTCCCCCGTGGGAGTGTGCTTAGCTTGATAATCCTTTGGAGAGCAGTCAGTAATTCATCAAATAAAAAAAGAAAAATAATTTGTCTTTCCGAAAAACAACTTCCTGTCGACGACAGCTGAGTCATTTAACCGGCGAGGCCTCTCATAGATTAGGCGGGATATTTTCCATATTCCGTAGAGCGAAAGGCCCAAATATAGGTGCAATAACTAATAAAATATAACAGTTTATATAAGCTGAGGGGCTGGGAAAAATTACTCGTTACATGAATAAAAAAGTGTAGCTTCAGAAACCTTTCGAATTTTATTCGGATTTCATTCTGAGCCATGATAACTCCAAAGATATGACAGATTCTTCCACGGGAGAGTCGGTATGTAAGATTACTGTTCTCGTAGATAGTTTTAAAGTATAATTTTGGAATTTCTTATTAAGGAAAGTATTTGAGATTCACATTATCTGTTATCTGTTGAATAATTTCAAGGAATTGAACTGTTATTTTTACAACTGGTACTCTATAAACATACAAATAAAGAAGTATGTATTACATGTTCCATGATGCGATACCCACTTCCATTATTCGACTTCATGCCTCCGAGACAGTCAGCTCGTAAAAATAGATGTTTAGAAAATAGCACAAAACCGACACCGAGCACAACGGGAATTTCAAGTTTCTCTATTAGTATCCCAGAAGTAGCACTTCCTCTCTGGGACTGCCTCCATCAATTACCTTTATTTCATATGTAAATTGAAGCACATTCTGCAAACACAAGCCTCTCTTTCCTTCGAGGCCCAAATTGCCAATTGGCCGAGTATTATGTTCCAGCGGGAGAGGTAGGAGCGAAATAAAGTCTGTCCATGGATGCAGGAGACACCTTACTAACGACGTAATTCTCATGCATGGCACTGCCTTCGCTTCCTTAGTACTCTTAGTGTGGGACCCTTTCTGAAAACACGAAAATCGGCGGAAGATAGTTAATTTCGCCGGAAATCACGGGGAGGAGTAGGAGGAGACCAAAGTGTTTCCTGTTATGGCGAGCGTTCCAAATAGAGAACGCTTTCGCAAAACGCCCATTACGAATGAAAGACTGTTGCTATAAGCTGCATGAATGCAGAACTTGAATTCCGTCGAGGTAATGAAATTAAAAATAAACGGGTGTACCTTCTGATTGTTATCACCGACTCTGATACACCTGGGCGAGAAAAAATACCGCGTGCCATTTCAGAATGAAGCAAGTTTCAAAATTATAGAAAAGATCGTTTGGCTGAGCATTCGAATAATTACCGTATGGCCTTGGGCTTCATCCGGATGTTGCCCATTTAGACACACCCATCGTGCATCAGACTGTATGGTTTTCCGGGAAATAGTTCTCCCCAGGAAAATACAAACGGCGCAGGGAATTATGTAAACTGGACTAAACAAGAAAACTTGAATTTCGCATGCTAAAGGCATGGATTATTTATTTCTCCACCTATCAAACATACTTTCGGGTGTAAGACGCGTCGTTCATTAGCTAAGTAGAGAATTCCTCAATTAGTAAATTTAAAAAAATTATTAACGATCTAGCTGGAATACTAGAAAAACGTGAACCATAACTTGACCTTTAATCTGAGAATTAAATTTTCAATGCAGTTTCCTGACATCGTCATCCTGTTTAAAGGAATTTTCAATGTGAATATGCGGATGTCAGTGTTTTCTGTTCATTCTAAAAAATAGGTATTATGGATGAGGATCATTCATCATATTGTAATTATGAAAATATTATTACTTCCGCACACTCATTCATAAAATTAATAGACCTTATGAGTTTATCTTTGAGGGATGGCGTGCATGATTATCATCCGGGAATAGTTGTGAAAGTATTGAAGTTTTCACAATCTACGGAAACAATTCATATTTAAATATTTTATTTATTCATGTATTTGTCATTTTATACTGCGAAGATGAATAAAACCTATTAATCCCTACCTCAATATGATAACCTATTCCGTTATCACTATCAATCAATCACAAAGAAGAAACATGAGGTCTCAGAAAATTGTCTTCTGGCTACATTGTTGATAAGCCATGAAATATCAATTAATAGATCTATTTTTCCTCCTTAACACGGACATTTTCAATAATTCCATGGTATGCAACTCCAAAACTGTTTGTCTTACACGACCATAATTTTAAAAATTGCTCCTTCGGCAATTAAAATAAGTCTATAATTCAATACTCCAGCAGCACAAACAAGTTTGAGTTCTGTAACTTATTTCTAAAGAATGAACATCATTTATTCCACCTGGAGATGGCAACATCAAACGTCTTAAAATGCCTGAATATTTCTCCTACAGGAGCTGGTAAAAGACCCAGTGATAACCACCTCTGAAGTACACTCAGAAAGGCGGCATTCAGTTATCTCATTTTATGAGGTAATCCTCTCGAAGAAGATTATGTCAGATTCATGGTGAAAAACCGTATCCCGAGAAATAACATTTTCTCCCTTCGTAATATGGTGACCTTCCATTCATTCGTTTAATTATCGCGAGAAGTTTTGCAATTCACAACTGTTCTGTGACGAATGACTAAAATATTAAATTTGGCAGCGACGTTCGAGGTCGATTATTCCTCCCAATTAATGCTAAGCACGAAACCGATGAGTTGTTTGCTATTAGACATAATAATGTGGAACCAAAGAGGATATCATTCATACAACCGGCTCTCAATGAAGGATGTTGTATCAAGAGTGCAACAAATTAATTGATTGAATTAAGAAATGTCTCTTCCAGTTGATAGGTAACTGGTTCAACAGAAGTTTGCACATGAAAATGAATACCGAGGGAAGACTAATATTGGAATTCATTCCTCCGGTAAAATACCGATAAAATGCATTCATGTATTAAGATCAAACAAACAAGAATTTGTGAATCGTTTTAGACACCATAAATAAATTTTTCATATTTAATTTGTTACGATAAATTCCAAAAATATAACGCCCTTACTCGAACTAAAATATAGTTCAAACAATGCGGCTACATTAACAGAGGATTGAACCCGTGGAGATCCTGAGTGGACCTAAAAGAGTTTCCGCTAGGAAATAATGACCGTTAGAAAATGATTCTATGTCTGTTCTTTCGTCCTCTAACACTGGTGATACGTATGAATAAATCAAGACCGAACGTAAATCAGCAATAACACGATCAATTTAGACAGAAGGGTAGTGGATTAGCAATTAATTTCAAGCCATGGATATCCATTATAAAACAATCCACTAGAAACTAAGAGAATATCCAGATACAAGCTAAAGTGCAGAAAAAATGACCAGAGGAGGAGAAGAAGTACTGCTATTAATTTGTTAGATCCAGCATCAAAGAATTGCAAGCCCAAATACAGACCAAACACTAATAGGCACGTATTATGATCGATAATACCGTTATAAAACCAAGAGGAGAAGCTTTACATTTCATTCGGTGCCCTGAATTTCAATGATAAAAACCCTTGCTCGTCCCTCTTTTCCCCTGCACTAAAAGAATGTTAAGCAAATTTGGCGTTGTTAAGCAGAGACCAGTTTTTTTTCTCTCCCTCTCTCCTCTCTTGAAGGCACAAGGCTATGACTTATGGGGGAAATCCCTTGGGGAGAGAGACTGAGATAATTCACTACTCCCGCGATTAAACTTCTAGAATGATTTATTTTTCCATCGCAAGGGGGGGTGGGAAGGAGGAGGCAACCGAAAACGAAAAAAAAAATTGAGAGAAGTCGCCTGCTTCTCTCCTCCCGAAACCAAAATAAAAGAAAAATAAACCCTGACTATCACACACTCACACAAATATATGCGAACGCACTCTCCTCATAAAGACAAAAGGAGGACAAAGGGAGAGGACGGATGAGAACTCGGAACATTATCCAGCCGCCCTCCATTGCTTGGAATTCGTTTCGGCCCCCGGAGTGTACGAAGGTCTGGGACGGTGGAGTTTTGGGGAGAGGTTGAGGGGGAACGGAGGAGTACGCACAGGGTTATTCGATATTCATTTTTTTTATTATTCCGGGATGGGTTGGATGGGAACTGAGAAGCAAAATCCAACACACCACCCCCTTCCATACTCCTCCTGTCAGTCCCTTTTTTTTAATCTGTCAACACCGCCACGAGTGAACGCGTCAGTCGCCGCTATCTGTTTCCACAAGATACACACGGAAGGGCCACGGGAGAAGGCCGCCCACCACTTATACATCGTCCATTTCACCTGAGAGCGGCAAATAAGGGATTTCCGCTCTGAATATGAGAGAGGGCCTTATTTCGATCCCTTCGCTCCAGCACAAGCTTGTGCCGAGCGAATATCCTGACGCCTTCCTATCTGTATTCCCCTCCTGGCCAGCGTCCTTACTCCGCATACGCTTCTCATGCAGATCCCAGTCATACACGACGATTTTTCTCACGATTTAACGACTGCATTTTTTTCTCATTCATCAGTCCATCCACCAGTTCGACAGCTATTTTGGGACGCAATGTGTAACGTACTCATATTCTGGTTCTGGACATGTTGAACTGCATGTTCGACGCGTTCTCGGCGGTTGGGTGCTTTGTTTTACTGTAGTGTGGCGTTCTTTCGTTCTGCAGATGTTTTGTTCATGTCATGATATTTTAAATAGTTTCATGCTTTATGCTAAGTATATTTTAATATATTAAACATATTATATATAGGACCACGGGGTGTCGCCACGACGCACGAGGTGCCGTTTAGTACAGCAGAGAAGGTCCGGACGCATCAGTGGAGAGGAGATGCATGCACTGAGTCTTGCACTTCGTTTTCCCCACAAGCGGGTTTGCTGATTGTAAGAATGTTTGGTGAACTGATTGTTTTAACCTGAAAGACTGGGGTTTGTGGTTGTCCATATTTATTGAGGGGTGTTGATTTATGTGAATTTCTGGGTTGTATGGAGGTAATGGGCATAGTGTGTCGCAGGGTAATTTATTAATGTAGATATCTGATGCTAAGGGTGTTTAATTATGTTCTGTTTGGGTAATTTAGAGTGTTTTTTTTCTGCTGTGTGGTAAAATACTGAGAGTGAAACAGGGAGCAGGTTTCATTACTAAATGTACTATGGTATTAACCATGTAATGCAATAAATTGATATCTGTGAGATAGTGTCCTGCAAAAGAGTACGTGTCTTTCCATTTTTTTCATTACAAACGCTTCTTCATTTCGGCCCGGTCTCTTCAGAAATATGCATCACCACTCACCCATCTGAGAAATCAACGTCCCATAGATTTAGGATAAAGTCCATTTTTGGAAAGGTCCCATGTTCCTAGGCACAAGTTTCTCCAGAGCTAAAAGGGAAAACTTTTTTGTACCTGATTTTAACCTCAGTTATTTAATAAATAATATTTGCTTATTTTGAGTGTTTGGGTCAAATATATAACGTTCGTTTTCGTTTGTGGACGTTTTGGAGTAAATTTATTCCATCTTCTGGGCTAGAATGTTTACACATGGGATATGAATATCATTCTTAATAATTTTATTTTTTACCAATAATCCATTACACGCATCCTCGACTAAGTTAACTCGGAAACAAACATTTACAAAATTAATTGATTATTAAAATTGGATGAACAAGAAAATTTTAAATAATAGGATATCTAACGATTGATCGGTCACGTTGAACAAAATGTAGCGTGTACTCTTGCTCAGCATTCTATTAATAAAAACCATATATTTGATTTTGACAGCGCTACCATTGTAAACTATATAAAGTCTAATAAAAAGCGGATAATTATAGAGATTATTTGTACAGCTAGAAACTCCCGTACATGTAATAAAATAGCTGAAGTAGCAAAGCTAAGCAAAGTATATGGCAATTTTATAAATTTATCATAGTTTGAGCCACTAAATTATATATTGATTTTTTGCGAATCCATGCAGAGTCAACATTATCATTGCTATTGTAATTCAAGAATACGTGTATGAAGACTGCTGTATATGCAAAATGGTCGCAATTTTATTGAGGTAACAAAAAATGCATATTTTGGAATTAATTTTGGGAATTTCTTTTTCCGAAGTAATATATTCCAGGATATTTGTGATAAATTATTGGTAAAAATGTATATATTTGAGAATGATTTTCATGTCCCGTGTGTGAAAATTTTTGCCCTAATGTGGGAGTAAATATACTACAAAACGTCTGCAAACGAAAACTAACGTAACATATTGGACCAAAGTCCGAAAAATAAGGTAATAATAAAGTTTATGTAGTCCTCAGCCAACTTATCTTTGATTTGCCGGCGAAGCGTTTCATCCTACGTCCTTGAAATACCGCAAAAGACACTTTTTGCCAAACATTGGTTTCAACTGGTCGAATTAAACTAATGAAGTTGAGAGATTGAGGAAAATACACTGTTTGCTGATATACGTATAGGAACGGATGGGAACAAAACGTCCTTTATCCGCCACTCACATAGTAACTACAGCCATATTACTGCGCGACGCTTAACCGTAAAAACAAATGTTAGATTTTTTTATTCAATCTTCCAATTTCTTACCCCTACTTACTCCCTTTTCATAGCTAATACCCCTATGGAAAATATTGTTAAATACATGTGTGTAGGTGAAATGAGGCTATCAGTAATCTTCATTTCGGACAGATATATCAAGAATACATTGAAACCGATACATATCTTGCAACTTTGTTTTCTTATTCCGGTCTTTCCATGCACTGAAAAATATCACGCATTGTGTGTCAGATCCATCTGTTCTCCAAAGACAGTCCTGTGCCGGGCGAGTCTCCTTACCACTCAGAAATTCGTATCTCTTTCTGTTCTGCAGCCTTATTCCATGTAGCCTTTATGTACTGACCACAGGCATCTCCGGAATTTATTTTTTCTCAAGGATTATTTTTTTTATTTGAAATTATTTTATTTTCAGATACTTATCTATACTTAGCTTAACCTCATCAGAAATATAAACTGCTCACCAAACAAGAATAATTTCACCAAAACCCATTTCACTGCTCCCGATTGGGTTTAAATTGCTTTAGGAAATTTTTTTTCTCGGAAGAAGTACCTATTGATTTATGCAAGTCATTTTATACTTATTTTCCTATTTTCGAATCTTTTAGTCAGAAATGTTCTTTAATTCACCCTTCTCTCATCTTCTCATCTGGGGTGTGAACATTTCATGAAACGATAACAACGTGTTTAGTTTTTTGGGTTTACAGCTTGTACAAAAATCGTCAAAATTATTCAGAATGATGTTCTTTGAATGAAAATCACGCAAATTTTGGCGAATTTATCTCTTTGGTTGGCATCATTTTACTTTAGAATTAATGAGATAACTTTTGTGTTCAGTCGTATTTTTGACGACAGTTTTGTGAGTGTTCCAGCATGCCTCTTTAGGTCTAAAGATCAACATGTCTCTAAACTACTCCGCGAAAGCTTTCATCACAATATTCTTGGGCTTATCGGATTTTGACGTCCAAGAAACATTAAACCAATAGTAACTCTTATTTTAAATGCCATTTTCTCACTATTCTCACATGCTCTTTGCTTAATTGAATTTAAGTATCATGACTAACCTTGTTGGCCTCAAGAAACATTGAATCAATGGAAACTCTTATTTCAAATACCATTTTCTCACTCTTTTCACATGCTCTTCGCTAAATAGAATTTAAATATCATGGCTAACCATGTTGGCCTGTTATCATCTCACGGAAATCTACCATGACTATTAGTAACCGGTAATAGGTATGAGTTTGTCATACAGAATGTGACCCACAAAAATATTTGTTATTTCTTGATAATTCTCCAATAAAAACTCCATTTGGAGGAAAGGTTTTCCCGGACGACATCTTGCCAGTCACTGCGTTGGAATTTTATTTCCACCTTTCATACTGACCGTGCTCTTCTTCCGAAAATGAATTTTTTTCTTATTGTTTAGCCTATTTTCTTGAACTAACTCGAGCATGGAGTCAAAATAAGTCTTTGCTTCAAAAATAGTTATATTTCAGAAAATAAAGCTAGAAATGGATCTATAGAGCATGGAATGGAAATAAAATCAAGCACTGCATATAGACACATTTACTTATGCCTTGAACTATATTATATTATTTACTATGACGAAGACATTTATTTTTAGTGAATTTTCATCTAGTTATACGAGTTTTATGAGAGAATTGAAACTATAGACATACTTGGGTATCCATTCGTTTTGTTCACATTTAATTTTATAAAACTTGCTCTACGAATTTGGAACTGCTCTGTTCAGAATAAATTAAAATCTGAAAAATGTTCTTGTTCAATTGATCGTCATTTTAAATACCCTTATCGAATATAGATTGTACCACGTAGCCAAAGACTAATTGGAATCTGAATCTACCACATTAGGGTTTGCTAGACAAGTTTGTGTGTGAATAAACTAACTACTTAGGCCGACAAGTGGAAAATACAGGGTGCATATAAAGAATGACCCTATTTTTCAAAAGTAGGTCTCTGAACTGAGCACCTGCAGATGATAATTCCTATTCCTGTTTACTTAAATAGGCATAGGACAAAGAATGTCGTGATAGCCTCTACACACCTCTGCCAGCCGTCTAAAAGGGTTCTGAATGCACCTGTGTTACTGAAGGCATTTTGCGTTCTTCAACCTCAGAGATGGATTGCTAGAACGCATCGAAAGACTTTTTGTTTTAATTATTTTAATCCAAAGGTCATCAGACGTGCTTCTTGGTGACATTTTATCAAAATAACACGCTAATTCATGAATTTATATACCTACTAGTATTTACTGCTGATATGGGCGCGCTCAAAAACAGAATTGCGGCCGTAGTAACCCCTAATGAAGGAGATTTTCTTCGGATATTTTAATCAGAAGAATTATATTTTAAATCCGGTGCTTTATAATAGTACAATTATATTACATACACACAGTAGTAGTACATTTTTGTCATAGTCAACCGGAAAAGGATAGAAATTTAAATAGAAAATTGTGATTTAAATTGTTGTCTTTTTAGGGCATATTTATGTGTAACATGTTCATGTGTCTGGATTTTGATTTCAACTGAATTCAACCAGCGTTTTCTCAATAGTTTTTTTTATAAATATGATTGATTTCTTCATATTATTGGTTTTACGGAGCTTCGCGGTGACTGCCCAGCCCACTTCAGGGAAAGAATAACAGTCCTTGCAGGAGCGGCATTTGGAACTGTGGAACAATGAATTGCCTCCCCTAAGACCTCCAGTTGCTACCTGCTGTTAACCACTTACCTATTCCTCCCTAACCTATAAATCCACGCTACTGAGTGTCATTCAATTCTGCAATCGAGACACCCAAATATTTTGTAAAAAAATAGCTTAGTATGTTGCAAAAATGGCTACACTGATACATTAGCCAGATTGGAACTCAAAAATGCTATAATTTTATTCTTTTGGTTGAAACCATATTAGCGTATGAGAGTCACCAAAGATCCAAGCGTAGTTTTAAGGGTAAGTTGAAGATATTTATCTGGCGGGCAACTCCTAGGAAATTTAATCAACGCCTACTTATTTAAAATAACAGTAAAATTACAAATATTAACAAATTGAAGCAGTTGGAGCGCTCCACTAGAGGGAGATACTGAAGGAAAAAATCAAGAGGTAGATCAAAAATGACCAATTCGCGATTTTAGGGTAAATGGCTGTTGATTAGTATATTGTGACCCTCGATGACATGGTAATATTTGATAACGAGCAGTACTTTCGGACACAAACTGTCCTTCGTTTATAAATATTTTCGATCAAGGAAAGAAACGATAAACAAGGTAACGATTCGGGGTGATCAACAAAAACTATTTTTCTGATATCATTTAATTTGGGGTAAGAAACGCTGTATTTGAGGCTCAGTATAATGGAGGATTTTTGTCAACTGTCCTGAGGTGGGGAGGGATAATATGAAGGGGAGTAGAACTTTATGTTGCGGGGCGAGTACCTACTTTTCCATATCTTCAAACGAGTCACGTCCAAAAAATATACTTTGCTATGTCCCGTCTCCCTTGTACTCCTCAGATTTTCTCTTACTACTCCCCAAGGGTAATCACGACTGCCGGAGCCCCCAAAACAACCGCCGCTGCCATCCTTACCCTCTACCCTGCCCAGTTATAATGTCTCTTCCACAAAATTACCCTATCAACGCCTTCCCCTTTAAAACCGCACTCACTGGAACCCTGTCCTCTCCTACTCAACTCCTCCTTCGCACCCTGACTATCCCTCTATACGATATCCCCCGCCCCGCTTCGTCCAAAAAAATAATAATCTGCGTTCGCCCCCTTTCGTCCAGGCCGCCCGCATAACATCGTTCAAATGCCCTGAAACCAGTACCTACTCCGGCGCCCCCCCCTCCATACACCTTCCCCCGTTGCCTTGAAAAAAAGCCCGCACGTTTCCCTCCGGAATCGCCGGCCTCGCAAACGCAGTCGCGGGGTGAAAAATGCTATTCCAACCCCCGACTTTTTCTCCACCCCCCATATTTTTTTTGCTCTCCCTCCTTTTACACCCCTCAAGCGATTCTGACGACCATTCCCTGCCCCCCCCCCGTTGACGCATCCCTAACCCCCCTCTCTACCCTCCCCCTCCTCTCTGTTCCCCAGGGCCGGTCCATGGAGACACTCGCGCGGAAATTTTCCGGAATATGTATTTTTCTCGCGGCGTTCGCACGCGTAATCCTCGTCGGGGACGCTTTACATTAGCTTGGCCGATTTCCAATTTTTATTTCGCTCTTCATACATGCAAAAAATAAGAGATAACGAATTATTTAAAATTGAGAGCTCCTGGAGAAATTCAACTGCCGTAAGGAAAGATATTTCAGATACATTAATGAAATATTTCCCAATGAATCTCGTTGGTATAATGACGCATGGCGCTGGAAATCTTCTGTTGGTCAACGAACTTTGCTTTTCATTTCATTTCAAGAGACACAGTTGATCATATGAAGTTATAGATTTATCAGTTACCTCCGTATTGCGTATTTAAATATATTTCAATATTCCCACGCTCTGACCCTTAGACAATTGCGAGAATTGTGGAGAATATTGTGCTATATTCTACTTAAGTAAGCTTTTATATAACTGAAAGTGGCGTAATAACGCTAAACAACAAAACTAATGATCAGAAACATATAAGGTAATAATATAATACCCGAGGTGAGCAGAAGGCAGTGTAATCAAAAATTGTGGTGTCATTTTTTTATGGCGAAGAGAATATGAGAGTACAGAAAAAACTATTTACTATAATTATCATCTTAAAAGATTAGTCTTGCCTCGGATAGAATGGAAACTCATATATGCGGCAAGAATAAACTCGAAACATATAATACCGAATTTCATGAATGCTCGTGGTTTTTCTGATCCCAAATTGAATTAAATTTTGAATAACCTTTTAGTGGAATTAATGTGCATAGTCAACATAGTATCCTCATTTGATTTAGATGTTCTAGTTATCAGTATCTTTTAAACTTTTATATTAATATGTAACTGTAGTATCAGATCACTTATGCTGCCTCTCATTGACATAATCATCTATCAACCTTTCTGAAGATAAAAAAGTAAATCTTAGACCTCGTCTCTCTCTAACAAATGCTGTTGCTAGATACCACTCCTAGCATTTGAAAGGATTCTGATGATTCCTTGACCTTTCCTCGCTTCAGAAAATATTGCTTGTTTTTCATTTAATAGTTAAGAGGTGAACACATTTCATATTGCTACCGTATCTTTTAAAATATTTAAGTGGTGGTATGTATTGCTCCAGCTTCTTCCAACTCCTTTGCAGCACGATTGCGTTTCAAATTCATAGCATACTTATCTCCGTTCAGTTCAGGTTTCGCGTTCATAAACCATTTAAAACATATTTTTAAGGACGTATTTTTCATTATTTTTCCACTTTGATCTTGGGCACATAAGATGATATAAAAAAATGCATAATGCATATTTAATACAATATAAAAAAGGATTCTTCATAATTTTGATAACTGGTTCATAAATTATGCTTTCCCTCTATTATTATTACATCTGACTTGTCAATTTTTTCAGATCTTTACATTTCATCGAGGCAAAATAGTATTTAAATTTCAAACCAATTTCACTCATGAGTTAAGCCACCGCATTCATTTGGGTTACGAGTGATAAGCTCAAACTAATGACACGGAAACATTATGTTATTTAAATACATGAAAACGTTGCAATAACGTGGGTGTAGGGAGAAAAATGCATATTAATGAATTTTTTAGAATAAAAGTTGCCTGAAAGCTGCACCTCGTTTTAACTTCTGGAATAATCACCACACTGGCAATAAAGGTCAAAGGTTGATTTGTAAATCACGAGATATGTTGGCATGCATTAATGAATGAATTAGAACATTAATTTTAAAAGAGAATTTTTGTAAAACAAACTAATCGTACGAATGCTTCTTTAAATATAAATTGAAGAATAAATAGCAAATTTTTTCTGTGCATCTTCCGTACTTACAGTTACTGTTCCCCAGAACCCTACATCAGTGGAATTAACCCAGTTCTCTGAGGCATCTGACGCTAACCGGTATTTATTCTTAAGAATTCTGCGATGTGTTATCCGAGGCATACCAGGGCCATCGTAGTTTACAACGGAACTGCATTAGTATCGTGCCATTTGTTTTAGGCATTTTAGCAAAAAAGGTCGGCGAACACGAAGCCCTCCACCCGTGGAAACCTTTGTGTTGTTTTCCAACTAGTCACCTGGAGTTACGTGAACTGGCCGGCCCAGAAGAGGATACCTCGAGCTTCATGTTCAAGATACGACTTTAATTTTGTGGAATGTCTTCCAATAAAAGGTAATCAACTTAGCAGCTTAACTCTATAAACACAATTTATATTTATAAATTGTTATTGCTTTCGAGAAAAAATTAAACCGAGAAAGAATATATCAGTTGATACGTTAAGATGGAGTGATGAAATGGCGTGGATGAACATTTATTAATCTAAATGGTTAAAAACATTTTCATGATAAGTTAAATTCAGTAGTGATTACTGAATAACGGTATTTGGACTTTAAATTCATATTTAATGTGCACGAGATATCAAAAGAAACCGCATTGGTATTTATGTATTAGGAATCACTTCAGTAATGTGACTGTAAGCATTCAGACAGCCATATAAACTACTTTTGTCTAAATCCTATCAATATTTTGGCTTTCCGTGGAGCTCAAAACTTTTGCTGTTATAAAAGTACTTATTAAATGTATTTGATGAAAAAATTTCAACGTAATGTTCTAAAAGTTCGTGAAAAATGTGCTATTTTAATATTGCATGAATCATGGGCTGATTTAATTATTTTTTCACGAATAAATGAACACGAATTGCCTGAAACAAGCACTTTATAATGATACTAAATCTTAACAGAAATATCACCATAGAACTCCAAAAATATTTTTCCATTTTTGATTCCTTTTTTGAAATATTTGGCGTTTCATCAATAAAACTCGCAAGTCGAGGGATAGGAGTTAGTAACCAACTATAATTGGTGTTTCATGGAAAAAAAATGTTGGATTTTAATGCATTCATGCTGCATGCTGGCATAAACTTTATGAACACCACGGAAAACGATAGATTACTATGGTGTTATATTAAATTTTTAACGATCTCAATGTGTTAAATCGCCAAATATCGGACCGCCTGAAGCGCTTACACGAATATTTCATGCAAAGCGCCAGCATTTAAACATAGCCAAATAAAATCGTTACAAAAATCAAAATCAAGCAAGCGAATCAGACGTTATAAATTAAAAATATTATTGTCATGCAAATATCACAAATCTTTAAAATATAAATGCATTTAGTATAGAATCAATTTATCGATTTATATTAAGAGTATTGAAGTATGAAAACCCTTAAGCCTCATTACAAAGGTTTCTTTGTATTACGAGGAGGTATTCTGAAAGTTTGAGGTCATTTGCCGGTTTTTAGGTGGTCTGAAACAGATCAAAGGAGGCGGAAGAAGAGGAGATAAAGAGACTAACTTTTCCGTTCACCTGCTCAAAAAGAGTAGCCTCAAGGGATCTCTTTCACGACTAATGGTTTCGGCTCTTATTGGACGAGAAGAGCACACTCATTATAGATGTCTCCCGCTATCACTCAGGGAAGTCAACGGATACACTGAATAAATTCTGACATCCTTGGCTTTAGCGAGGATCGGATATTTGGGGAGTCAGATCATTTGTAGCCATATCAGCTGTTAAAATGACCAATAAGCATAAGTAATGCTATGAGTAAAGCGTGAGAAATAAAGCACAGCCAAGGAAAATCTGAAGAAAACTCAAGCAAGTGAATCAAAATGCAAATAAACATTTGTAAAGAGGCTTAAGGGTTTCATTACTTAAAATACTTAAAAAAACATTGATTGTGTACTCTTTACTAAATGTTTTTTTAATTAGAGACGGTTCAATCATTCATAGAATTTACAGTGCTGCATAAATAAACTGAAATAAACTGGTCCAATGTGGTATTCCTACGTTAGAAAAGTTTTACAGCTTAACGTCGGTGAAACTAAATATAAGGTATAGTTTCACTGTTTATTTTCCTTTCATAGCAAATATACTGTCTCGATGATGGTAATTTTTAGTAGCCAATACTCAATAAAAATATCTAAATTCCACAATACGGAATATAAATTCCAGATGCCATGACGAGAAAATCTCATATTGCAATTAACTGAGAGTTAAACATGTACAGGTTATTTTTTAATAATTTCAAGTATTAATAAACGTATTAAGAGAACTGTAGACATTGCAATTCCACGTTCTAATGATTGATTACAGAAACATAATAAACATACTTTAACTAACGCGCTCGGTCCGCATAAATGCCAAGTAGAATTTATAAATCCGCTTAACGAGCTGAATAGAAAATTATATGTAACAAATTCAAGGTCGCGATGTGAATCTTTACAACTCGCGAGAAAACTATTTTCCCTGTGCAAATGATAGATATCTAATAAATGAAAACGTGTTACTTGCTTATCTGATGAAAAATATCTGATTTATGGCTAGAATACTTAAAGGCTTTATAATAATAACTCGTGATTTTATCAAACATAACTATCAATAATTCAATGTGAACAAACCATAGATAGCTTTTATAAATATATGACACGATGCGTTTATTCTCGTAATTTTATGGTACTTGACGTATTTGAGAACATTATTTATTTTGTGGATAAGGGTCATAAAGCGCTCAAATAATCCTAAATAATACGGTTAGTCAAATAAAAATGTTTTTCTTATTAAAATAAGAAAGAAAAGAGAGACGCTGAACTTATTCACAGCCCAGCAAGATGAGCTGGTCTCGATAAAAGGACTAAGCAAATATAAAAAATAAATCTCTCTCTCTCTCCCTTTCTCCAAATAAAAAAATAAGAAGACATCTTCTCTTTTTAATGGATTTCTAGTTTCACCGGAACAAACGACCCCATGAGGACTCATTATTCCCACAAATCCGGAACGAAAAAAAAAAACATTTAAAGAATAAGAAAAGGAAAAAAGGATCCTTTCCTCCTTGACGCTATTCATCCTTCTTTTTTTATAATTGAATTCCTCGCCACATGGGGGCACACGAATCCTCGCCCACAAATTGGTGTACGTTTGAGGTGGGGGGGAGGGGGAAAGAGTTAGGAGGGGTAGTGGTGATCCGAAGAAAAGGTCCCTGGGATCTCCTAGCCTCCAACCGCCCCCCATCCCCAACAGAATCCTCCCGGCCTCCATCAGAAAAGAAAACACAACCCCAGTCGACTGTTGTGCGCATCTCAGATGCGTCCGACCTCTGAAATTCTCATTCCTCGATTCCCCGTCATCATGTCCCCCGACGGATGGAGCCCTCTCTCCCCTCTCACCACCTCCTCATTCATGTCCTCCTGCCCATATTTCCCCAAACAATGATACGTCCTGCAAACAAGCCCACATAATCCCACACAAACACAGGCGTCTCTCCTCTGCACGCGAGCCATATCCATCTATATGAGCTCCATCTAGTCCACTCGGACCTTCCGAACCCATCTTTCGGGCGTTTTACAAAAGGAGGTGGACTGTGTGGGAGGGTGGGCGGGGGCTGTGCGACCAGTCCCTCGAAACTCACCCTCTCGGAGCCTGTTTCGCGCCGTCTTCCCTTCCGTTCCCCGGCCAGAAACTCGGCGAGAGTTTCACTGTGAGGGGGATTGTGTGGAGGATGGAATAGAAGATTCAACAGACCTCCCTCCTATTGTCTCCCTTTTGTCCGACAACAATTCCTTCCCTTGTATATCCGTTCTTCACCCCCACCCTACCTCCCCTTCTCGACCCCTTCTTATCCTTCCCCCTCGTCAATTCTCCTCTCCTCAGCCTCAATTCCATCCATGCTCCATTTCCTCCGCCATCTGAAATTTTATCCACTCACTCCTCTTTCCTACGCCTTTGTGACCTCAACTATTCCTCATGATTAAGCCATTATTCCGCAAGTTGGATACGCACCCGGCGCTGTTATTCATGACAATGTTAGTAAAAATATTTTTCACGTCCGTATTAAATAATGTGGATGAATCGTTCTGTATATAAACTGGAACGCAAGCGTCATGTTGTCAGGGCAAACTCAACACAATTTTACCCTCTAACTTACGGCAGTAAATAAGATATTCACTCTTAATCATTCATATAAACTTTACAAATCGTCTCAGCTATGCGTACGACATTATTGCAGAATTAGAGGAAAAGTTTATCTATAGACATATTTTGAGTTAATTTATGGAATGTAATATTTATATATTATATGTATATTTGTTTCCTGCAATAAATATCTTATAAGACCAAAAAGGTGTTAAAATATTTTCCAAAATTATCTTCCTAAAAACAAGCCAATTAGAAATCCAAATATAAGAAAATATTCCCTCAAAATTAATTTTAAGGGTTATTTATAAAAATCATCATCTTCAAGTTAAGAGCCCGTTACCATTGAGATTTTGTTCCTAGGAGAAAATGCTCATTAAAATTCGTACAGGGTCTATACAATAATTCTGAACATATCTCCAAGCAAATAAGTCTATTTATTCATGATCGTAATAGATTACATGAAATTGACCTTGTTATTATATACTAAATTTATTTATTTAGAGACAGAGGAAACTTAGAACAGAAAAAAGCTTTCGACAATCGAACAAGTGGTATAATATTATCCAGCTACATTTTTCAAAAACTGCTTTAATATCCTCCCATGTTTTACGCATATTTTCTAAATATTTAGTTAAATAGATTTATTTATACAACAACGCCTTTGATTCAATTTATGGCTTAATTTAAGCGGATGTTTCAGTAAATATATGTCGAGAGAGGTGAGTAAAAAAGTTCAGGTAAGTCATGCATTACACTGTAGTATATATGAGAAAAAATGTGATGTAACGAACTTGATTTTTTTTACATAAGCATGGAACAAAAACAGCTGGTGTCAACTATTTGGGTCAAACCTAATATAAAAAAGGAAAACAAACTAGAATAATCAGGAGTAGAGAAGAGGTTTCAATTCCTCGGACGAATAAAAATTGACAAAAAGCAAAGGGATCAAGAAGCGTGAAAATTGGTTATAGATGGAATAAAAATGGATCAAATTGAGTGAAAACCTGAAGTGGCAATCGAGAATGAATATTCTTTCCACGATGTTGGAATGGGATGTTCAAACAATTGTCCTCTCGTGAAAATGGCGCCATCGCCGCGAAATCTTCTTTTTGAAGACCCCGAGAGTTCTCAAAAGCCTCTTCATCGACAATACAAAAGACAAGCCATTCATCCATCAAATGAAAGAAGGTTTTCTGAAATCCATGCGAATTAATTTAGCGAAGAGAAGGAGAAATAGATGAATCTGGAAGAAAAGCTGCAAACGTAATATGTTTCTGTATGTTCGTCGAGTAAACGTTTTATCAAATAGATTGGAATTACAATAGGTAAACCTGAGTTGCCTCTTCCAACTCACCTTAGTGTAAAATAAAACTATTCATACAATTATATCCGCAGTCATTCAACAACTAGCTAATCAGAAGTGCCTAAAAATCTGAAAATAGAATTCAGAAACACTCGAAAATTATGTGGATACATTTCCCGAGTAAAATATTACATGTAAAAAGGTTTGAGAGGAATTGTGTTATGAATTCCTGATAATCCAAAATAATTCATCTGCATCCACTCCAAAACAATCAAGATAAAATAACAAGACGTGTATCTGGCCTTCATTTCAGTTTATCTAAAGTGTTTCCCTTTATTGAACTTGAACTTATACAGGTGAAATGATAATAAAAACGATTAAGAAACTACTGTTAGAATATCCAAATTACCTTAAACGGAAATTTTGTTGAAACCTAATTAATTAGGGATTAAAAAGGGAAAAAACGAAATAAATTTTAAATGTTTTAAAATTTATGAATCAAATCTGGTAGAAAATTTTTACGTATTTTAAACTATAATGATACTCTCTAGATTATAATAGCTTTAGTTATTTCATTATAAATTGTCCCATACATGGTACAGTGACTTTTGGTAACCAAATTAAGCCTAGCAATATGAATCCCAATTGCATATATGGTTACAAAAATAAGGTATGCTTCACGAGGCATAATTTTACTAAACCTAGGGTAATAATTAAAGGGAAAGCAGGAGGCGAAGTCGAATGACCATGAGTTGTACTCATTGATTCAATATAAATGATTCAAGGAAACAAGATTATTTGGTGCGTGAGACGTACTTAACAGAAAGGAATGGAGTAAAACCGTTGCCTCATGTTAGCTTATATCTGCAATATCTCCGATGAAATTAATCGACAAATTAGCATTAATAGGAATATTTTCTCCACTAGGTTTATAATATTATTTGATTTGTTCAGTTCTCAACCGGCTCTTTTAAGGACGTATAATAATAAATGCTCGGACAAGGTAAAAGCAAATGCCCAAAAAACGCAATTTAAATTTAAAATTCACACATAAATAATTAATTTATAAATAAATCATTACTTCTCTACTTTTGAAGCAATTTTCAACAATAATTTACAATTTTCTCAAAGTTTAGGTGCAAGACATTCTGCTTTGAGCCAGTAACAATTTGATGCAGCAGGTAATTTATAAAGACACAGTGTAACTGATATCTCTGGTGAATACTCCCTTACAAGATCAAATATTTTCCTGTGAAACTCTACCGGGCTACTTATGGCACCTCTTCAACAAAATGGAAACATTTCCCCGCTCAAGGTCCGTGGTCGGTAACGTTTTTTTCAAAGTTGGTCATTTTTCAAATTTTTTCACGAAATTTTTTGCTGGTGGGTCACTTTACTTACATTTAATTTAAAATAATACTTTACATAATAATATTTACACAAGGTATACTTCAATATCACCTTCAGAGCGTACATTGTTTTAACTTTTCCATTTTTTTCTTCGTGTGACAGCTTAAACTATATATTTTAGAGCTCCAGCAGGCAGGCCATCAGTGAATAGTGTCTCACATTTATCTATATAAATTGTTCGACAAATATCCGAAAGAAACGAAACTTTCTACAAACCTAATCAGAAGGATTTTACATCACAATACTGTTTAGCGCAGTAAATAAATGGAAATCCTCTAAGAAAGCAGTTATTTCAATGATTTTGAAACGTAACAAATTTGATTCGATTGTCATTAGAGAATTAAGATAGAAAGGATCTGAGGTCAATATAGAGGAATAGAAGGCAAGATTTACCTCATGAAAGCACTGAAATATACACATTATTTAGTGTCCTCAAATAGTCTTTCAAATAACCATAATGTTCACTGAAACCCTTCCAGATGACTGTTGTCCATTTCCAACATAAAAAAAATTAATCCCCCCTACGATAGCGATCGGCGTCCCACAACGTCCCAGAATGCATGTCAACTTTAAAATGCACCGACAAAAAATATTAAAAATCTCGCCAAGGAAATCATTCCTTCCGGTTCTCCTTCACGAGCAATCTCTCCGCCATCGATTCAGGGTTTTCCTGAAGGCGTCGTATTGCGTGCCTTCCGTTTTCCCTCTCTCTCGACGACCTCTTGCAATCCGTCCGCCTCCTAGGGTCTTTTTCATTATCTCCTTCGAAGCCTCCAACAGTCTAGCCTCCTCCATCTCTGCCCCCTTCAACTCCCCTTTTAACGGAGAGCCATTGTTCCCACGCGGAGGGTAATGAGAAATGAAAATTATCGCCGCCCCCTGGAACACACTCGCTAGTCTTTTCTTTATTCTCGCTCTCCCTCACTCCCTTTTGTTGTTACTCCTCTTTGTCTCTCTCCGTTCTTGTTCTCGTACTAGCACAAGTATTGAAAAAAAGCGTGCAGTAAAAATTGAAGTTAAATGGAGAAGAGACATGCAACGCGCGTGCTGTATGAATGATCTACAATTCAGCCTTTAATGTTTTTAGCACGTTTTAAAGGGCCGAGTTAACGCTATCCGGGAATAAATTTCATTTTTTTTCTGAAAAAGAATAACCATAAATTGCTTCCTATTTATGTAAAAATCCCGGGTGTTAAAACCATTATGGATGATTCAGCAATCACCGTGATTATGAAATAGTGATTGCAGAGATGGCAATTAGGCTAATTTTTAGGACCTAATCCACGCCACCGATAGTTAAGCATTTAACGGTATTAAAATTGTTCAGTACAAAATTGTTTTAAGGCAGTGATGTACTTAGTGAAATAGAATTGATAAGATCGGAAATGCAGCGGTAATATTCAACAGATATATTTTCGTAAAGCTGTAGGGAAATGGATTCTAACTGACTGCAAGGTTTTTTGTTATTTTTCTCGGAAAGGAATAAAAATCGCTTTTTAGGTCATCTTACTTTGGGGTGAGTAAGAGTGTGCTCAGGGATATTGGACGCTGGTCAGCGATGAATAACACTCAGCTTTCTGTTAGGCTTTCCTAGTCATGGGAATTACCAGGCTTCACCTACATCTACTAAATATGCTGCAGACCAACACTAGGGTGTATGGCACGGGGTGATTTGACAACAGGTATCTCTCAGCACTCATCCCAGTTCAAATCTGAACCACGCACCTTCCCCCGGCCGCTATGAGAAGGCCGAAATCAGTCATGATAAAAATACGCTGTCTGACTAGAAAATAGGAGAGTGCTAATTAGAGGAATATGCTACTATGCTGCACACTGTTTAACATACAACGGCTGGTTAGTATCACTAATGCAACTGATGAATAATACTTCAAGATAATGAATAATGCAACAGCTATATCATGCCGAAAATTTCGTGCGGGGTAGTTGCTAATAATGATGATATGGTTGTAAGCACAAGTACAAAATCTATATTATCTAGTGACGGTTTATTATCCAAGAACTGATCTATTGCAACTTTTGTAATTCCTTATTGTGCATGGATAAAATGACATTCTGAATCAATTTCCTCAACCTTAGGGCTGTGATCGATTCTTCTGTAAAAGTTTGGCTCAAGTATAATATGTTTAACGTCGGCCCCGGTGGCGGCGGGGTAAAGTCTCCGCCTGCTAACCCGAGGGTCGCGGGTTCGAGTCCCGCCTGGGTAGAAAGTTATCTGCCCAGGACATGGGTGTTTGTGAAATGAGTTATATGGAAGAGAGGACTGTATTGGCCTAATATCGCTCAAGTAAATAAAGACGACATTATAACGTCTGACAAAGCGTGTCTTCGTCAAACATTTGTCAAATATTAAATCTATATATTTTCCTTAGACCAATGGTTCTAAATCTAATTAACTAAAAAATTCAGCATTACTGCTATATTTATATGCTCTACACTGTAGTCGATCCTGAAACTACTCCAACTTTGAAAGGGTCCCATATCTAGCGGTGAGGTGAGTGAGTGAAGTCAAGTGAGGTCTCACGAGATTAAAGGTAATATTTCTCCAAAAATATATCGTCATATTTTCCGAGTATTCTATTGATAAGTCCCAATTTATTTGGCATCTACTTATTGCCATCTCTATTAATAATTCCCGTATGAGCTTACCCCGGGACAAGTCCCGAGTAAGGGTCACACCTACGTACTTAACCGACTCTGCTTTAAATTATCGGCTCGATTCAATGTGCACGTTTCGTTTTGTTGGGACTGTATTAGATTTTTATAAAGGCTTGGCATTGTTGACGTGTTTTTTTGAGGGCATTTAGTATAAAGTTTTTGGAAAAAAGATGCTAAGGATATTTGGTATTCAAAATTTGTTGCTGGTTCTTTCTCCTAGACCGTTTTTATGTGACCATATATTCATTCATCTGAACTGTCCTCAATATGGACTCGTATTAAATTATTCTTGGCATAGTTTTTCATACTATGCTTAAATTTTGGTCATCGTTTTGGAAAAGAGTTATATTTTATATATTTAAGTGTCCTGTCTGGAACTCCTGCAGAACTGTCCTTTGCAAACCATTTATGTTTACGCTGAAATAATTTCGAAATCGACTCTGTTGACAGTAAGCCCTCACATTACTGAAGTAACATTTCTTAAAGTCATCGCGTCTTGTAAAATCGTACTGAGAGCATACTAATCGATAACTTCTTTTTGTTTTCGATCACTGAGAAAATAACTTATCCAATTCACCATTTTTCTATTAACTTCGCATGATTGCAATTTATAAATGACTTTCTCTGAGGAATCTTGTCGAATGCCGTCTTAAAATCAAAGAATATTGCGTCGACTTGCTTGATTAATTCACCTGATTTTAGGATATCATGAAGGAAGAGCACAAGCTGTGTTTCGCAGGAGCTGCCCTTATAGAAGCCGGGCTGACTGCCATGTAAGAAGTTACGATTATCCAGGAATGCCATAATATTACTTACAACAATTTGTTCGAGGATCCTGCATAAAAGTGATGTTAGCGATATAGGCCGGTAATTTCCTTTCCTGGTAGTTGTAGTTGTTAAGTACAGTTTCTTTCGTTATATATTTGCTTTTTAGGTAAGACGTCTAGTTTAATGGAAACATCAGTTTCAAACAAGAATTTTGTTTTTCAAATGAATTATTTTAATATTCTAGATCTCATCGGCACGTTAGGGCGTCTACATGACTAACTGGAATGGCTTCTACTAAATATTTGAATAAAAAAAATGTTTACAAGACATTTGATGCGCATCTTTTGCTGGGACCACGTGCCATGGGGCATAGGTAGCTGATGCTGCTAACCTTGTCCTGTCTTTGTTACAATTAAAGTTAAATCCATGCTAATTGGGCTTCGAACATTGCGTAGGGACCTTAATAGGTTCATACTTTCGGCAGAGACATAAGCAGCTTGAGAAGTTCTTTGCAATAAGTGACACTTTTTGTTATTGCATGGATGTTCGTGGTCTTATGTCTAGCCTTGGGGTTTAACACAGCTTTGAAGCGTAGCGATTGTTTGTATATTAATCTAAGGCAAGTTTGCAGGCAGTATTATTGCACAGCGGAAATCAGTATGCGTCAATACCAATTGGATATTCTGGCCATCTGGAAGAGACTTACGAAATCATTTTGCTGCTCCATGAAAAAATACGCTATCGTGAGTACAATTGGCGTATCTGTAGTGATCTAAAAGTAATCGCTATCCTCATGGGAACGCAGACAGGGTACACCGAGTACTGCTGCTTCAGCTGCTAGAGCAAGCTGTGAAAGAGACAGCAGAGACAGGAAGCACCACTACATAAATAGGAATTTGCCGGTTGGCAGACCTTGACTAAGTTATCATGTCACCTCTTCATATTAAGCTGGAGATCATGAAGAATTTCATGAAGGCTCTGGACAGCGACTCAGATACTTTTCTGTACCTGTGCAACATATTTCCAGAGTTGAGCTATGCAAAAGTGAAAGAAGGGGTGTTCTTAGGTCCCCAAAAAAGAATGATCATTGCTGACAGCCATTTTCAAGACTTACTAAGTGGTACTGAAAGAGATGCATGGTTGGCATTCAAGTCAGTTGTAGTAAATTTTCTTGGAAATTACAAATTTTACGGCTATGTAAATGTTGTGTAGAAACGCATTAGTGCGTAAAGACTGCTGGGTTACAACATTTCCCTCTAAATTTATCTCCTAGTCTCGCGTCTAGACTTCTTCCCTGAAAACCTAGGTTCAGTCAGCAACGAACATAGTGAACGATTTCATCAGGACATCTCAGTGATAGAGTCACACAATCAGGTTTGATGGAGTGCAACCATGTTGGCTGACTACTGCTAGTCGCTTCAGTGCAACATTCCAAATGCTCAGTACAAACATAAGTCGAAAGCCAAGAAAATTAAACCCAACAATACTTAAATTAAGGAAGTATGTTGTTTATATATGTATTTCATTGCATAAAATAAATGAGTGCTCTAGTCAAACTTACTATAGTGAGTTTTTTTTCTCGAGGCAATGCTAAACATAGATAAAAGGTTAATGTCAAATATCTCGAGAACGGTGGGTGATAGACACAAACGGTTTGCAAATTATGTCTCAGCATCAATAAATTGTCTAAGTAAGAATGTTGAATACCTACATATCTGCCAAAAGTTTATTTTTGTTTATCAGTGTTATCGAGAATAGTTTACCATTTAAGGATGAAAATTATAAACGAAGATAATGTTGGTTGAAACTATGAAGAGCTTTCCGGTAATTAGAAATTATAACTAGCGATATAGGAAATGGGATTTAAAACCAACACGTAAATATCACAGAATTATTTTAATTATAAATAATGATTTTCGAAGGAAAATTGCAACATTAAGTACGCAACTGTAAAAAATGATCACTTATCACGGACAAACAGTCAAACTGAATGGGCCTAAGCATTCTATTAATGCAGCCTGAAGGATGCTTTCGGCTGGTGAAGCATGTATAACGGGTGGCTATAATTCACGGGGTTAAGGGAATAATATATTTCGGGATAACTATAGTCTCCTAATTAGTGACGGTGTGGGAGCGTTAGGATAGCACTAGCCAGGTATTAGTCCAAACGGCGTGAGAAATCCGAACATTCGGGACATAGGGACCATCCCCCCTTATACGTCACCTGTGGTTTCCCAGAAAGATCTGGTGCACAGCAATCACACCGCTTGAGATTACTTGGCGGTTTCCTAAGAGGATTTGGATCCCGACAGGCTTCAGTATATCGTCGAAGGCTCAGTACACAAAGGTATATACGCTAAACGTAAAATATTTTTTATATTTTCTTCAACTATCATCGCAAGTTAAATTTTCCTCCGATCATGCATGTATATGCTGGCATGAAAAAATCCGATTTCAATACGCGGTAGGACATTTCAAATACAGCAAAAAAATATTAAGTATGATTTTTGATTCCTCCCATGGTTGGATACCAGAGCTTTAAAAGCAGGAAAAAGGGCGAATTTTGCAAGTGAAATATTTAAATAAAATTAGTGTAGAAACGAAAACAAAACCAAGCTTTAGAGACTTTAGATTGATTTGACTTGATCCTTGATTTGCGTCTGTCAGCGAGAGTGCCATGTGGCGTAGAAACAAACGGTTAGAGCGGCATGGTATGATCCAAAGACAATAAAAATATGGATATCATATTAACAATTGCGGTCAACTTTCATTTGGTATGGGCCTAAATTCAAGAAAATATGTAAATTTTGTATTTGACATAGTCAAAGGCTATACGGGAGTAGAGCCGATAATTAAACGAAATAATTGAGAATTTGGTAAGATATCACTTGATTCTGGCATTGACTAACGTATAGTAGATGAACTATCAGGCATAGAAAAAACTGACTTACCGATATGGGAGGAATACAATCAAAAACTTATGGTCAGATTTTTGATTTCTCTCATGACTTGGATGCTAGAGAAATACATCTGGGAAAATGGTCATTTAGCAAGAAAAATGTTGAACATGAAACTATTATTAAAAAATTCCCCATTGCCATTTTAAAAAGATGTTATCAATTTTCTCAACTATTATATTATTAATTCATCAGACTTTATCCTCCGTATAATTTGGCTACGCAATTTTCTTCTAAATCAGGGAACCTTCGGTTACCTCAGTTCAGTCAGTCAGGCAACTGAAGTTACCTGACAGCCTTGGATTTGCGGAGAGATTCCATGGGTAAATACTTTCCCTACTAGCAGAAATATAAAAAAAATGCAAAAATGAGATGTATTTTGAGTGCAGGAATACCCCTTTTAACTTGAAAATGTGATTTAATTCGTGTAATATTAATTCATTCTCTAAAAATAAGGCAACTTTTTTCCTTTGAAATATTCTTTCGTTCATATAGTTCTCAAGTCTTCTATTACAGATGATAAAACTCATTTGGAATTTTGACTGTGCCCTGTGACTCCGGTTACAAACTAGATTTGGTGTACCTCAGCCTAGGAAATGAACATTTCCTGTTAATCTAGTCGAATGGTACCCCAAATGTTGCCGTCCAAAACTCATATATATGAATCAGAGACTTAAAAATAGCTTTTGCCATTTAGTAACAAGAAAGTGCCTCCAGAATTTGTTATTTGATCCTTTAGATACAAATTATACCTTACTTTACAGAGTTAACCATATCATCGCAAGAATCAACTGCGCACAGGTAAAGAAAATACGATTTTAATTGGAGGCAATCGGCGAGATATCCAGGGTTTGTATCCCAGAGCAGTATAATGATTAATTATTCGAGAACCTCACTCAGTTGAGTGATCATTATCGTGTGTCTCTGTAATAGTTAATTGTGCTGCCAGTTTCACATTCATTTAAATATAATTTTTGCTTAATTATCTATTTGCTTCTTCTTCCATTTATTCTTAATTGATTCTAGTAATTTCTTTTTACTTTCTTTCCAAATTTACCAATTTTTACATAATAAACCTATTGCATTATAAAATTTATTCAAGCAATCGTTCTTAGTATAATTATAATATTTTATTTTATGTTTTGAAAACTATGAAAAATAGTCTCATGCGCAAAAAATCGAATTTAAAAAATCGAGAAACAGAATACAATATACGTCAGCCTAACCTGGTTGTTATAATCAATACCAATCTTTAACTTCAGATAATTTATATTTATTTAACCCAAAGTGAAGTTTATGACTTGAATGGAATACAATTATTTAATTTTTATTTTTTATATTCTCTCTGAAAAAAAGTTGAGATAGTTATGACTTAACGTTTATTTTACTTTGCTATGGAGTTTAATAATTCAATATCCACAATTCAGCTTTACTCAATTCAAAGAAAGCACGTGAAATCATTTTTTAGATACATAGCTGAGGATTCGAAGACAGTTCCATTGTATCTATTTATTATAAAAACAATAATAAAAACTTCAACGCAACGTTCTAAACAGAGAAAAGCGCAAACATATTTTCACTCTGGCAATGTCCATGAAGAACATACCCCGATCAACATACTGGGGATATAAACTCTTGTGTCGATGGTTATCGGTAATACAGAGACCCTATTAATTTCGCACATGCACAGTCTTCTCCGAAGCAATAACCGCCATCGTATAACTTGGGCTTACCTAACACCTGCTGTCTTTCTTTCCGCGGCAGCTTTTACGATAAGGCAAGAGAAAAAAAAGTGCACGAAGTTTTAAGACCCTGAAGGAAGAAAGCGCGCGCGCGTTAAATTTTCAGATATTTTGTCCTCACGATCGCAATTTTTTTTCACCGTTGCGTCACATTGTTATGCACTTAAAAAGAGTAAATTTTTCCCTTACCCTACTTCCCACGCTGGTCATTACTTGCCGAATCTATGTCCAAACGAACTTTTACTCCTCAGATAAACACTACAGATGGCGAGAAACAGATAGCAAGAGCGAAGAGCCTCGCCATTTTGTTTCCGGACATTTTGTCGTCAAGGTAAACCATATACTAGCACCCACGAACGGCGTGATCCAAAAGTTTGACGGGCTAGCGTTATACCGCAACAAAACTGACTCGCTAATGCTTGCCGCGCCGTTAAAATTGTGAGCAAAAGCGGAGAAGAGAGAGAGGGAGAACACTTTGCTCGTTCCGGAATAGGGAAATGGGTGAGTGGCTATGAATTTGTGCACACTCTGAAAGGAAAGCCCCCAAACGTGAGAAGCGTGAGGAAGGACTTCTGCACGCACTGCTGTGAAGTTAGATGTGGAGCAGCTTTAAATAACCCGCAAGCGACATTAGAGACATTTACAAATTGCAGCTTGGCCGCACAAATGATAACGGGGAGCTCCATCGAATGCGCGACTCTAATGTGGGAATCGCTTCAGTCTTAATACGGAGATGTCTAAGTGGTTTTGACCAGGGTTTGGCCCAAAATATGTCAACCTTCCCCAACTTTTAGGGCAAATTCATCTTCGGCATTCATTCCCGAGAGGTTTATAAAGTTATTGTAGCATATGATTTGCAGGTGAGCATATGAAAGAGAGATCAAAGTCAATTAGACAAAAAAAACGCAAAATAATAAGTATGTTTGCTCGATGAATTGCATTAATTTGTGAAAAAACTTTTGATCAATGTAACTTTTATATAAATTCCTTGAGATCCAATCAAGTTACTGACACATCTGCAAGGTTAAAGTTTTGAATCATTAATAAAACGATTCAAACTATTGAAAACTTAAAGTAGAAAACAAAACGATGAAATGCTGTTAAAAACCTTTCAACAAATTACAATCACCATGCCAAAACAACTCACCTCCTAATAAATTTACTATTTACAATAATGATCGCCGATATGTACCGTGGTGATCTCAATTGGTTCAGGCTTAATTTTGTGGAAGTTCATCATGAATAATGAAAAAGTTGTTTGATTTCAGCGAGGTACCTGAAGATGAAGCCATTGCATTGAAACTAATCGTACCGTAGAAAAAAATTGGTGGAATCAAACAAAATTTTACTATTCATTATTTATCTGCTATGGTTATCAAGGGGATCGGGTTGGTGTGGTGGCTAGAGTACTGGCTAAACATACGGGCGGCCAGGATTCAAATCCCTGCAGAGGTGGATTTTTTCAGAGGAAACCCGATCTGTCATTGAGTGCCTGGTGTAGGGCACTTCAAGTACAGTACTCCGTGTGTCAGATGAGACGTTAAACCGTGGTCCCCTTCGCGCCTTTTGTTTAGAGCAGGCAAATGCAGACGCCGGGTTTCCATCCGCCCTTCTTCCCTTACCTATCCTCTATGGTGCAAATGACCTTAGCAGTCGGTCGCCTCCCCAAAAATCCAATCCAATATGGTTATCAAATTTTTATAGGATGAGAGTGATCTAGGCAAATGCGGATTTTTACTAAATTTTCGTTAACCACATTCAATCATCATTGCTTCCACTAGAATATACCGTAGTTGTCAGAAAAAATGTATTCTATTTTATGTAAAGACATGGTATCTTAGAATTGCTTAATATTATTAAAAATATCAGAGTTCAAAACTGATGACATGTTAAGTGAAATACTCTTTCGCGCTATTTCCCTGAAATATTATAAGAGATTCGAGACCTAATAGAAAACCATATATCAAACAAATGATGAGTCCAGATACTTGTAATCCAGTAAGAAATACATAAATAAGAAATTTATGGGGTTACATTCGGTAGAATTGATGGCAAAAAACTATGACAAGAGTGGAAAGGATAATAAAATATGAGGTTCATAAAATTCGCGAGGATATGGCATCAAGTGAAAAAGTTGGATTTTCCTGATTTTGGGGCTCTAATTGGTAGATGGGTAAAATGCACCTTCGCAAATTGCCGTGGAACTCCTCTGAGCACTCCGACGGAATTTCAGCGTGCATGCTTCTAGCGGACCGACTTTGTCGCGTAGTTGAAACGTAGCGGAAGTAATCTTTCAAGCCGGCACACTGTGCTTTCGCGGCGCCCGATATGTGACTTCAGGAGCACTCAGAGAGTTAATATCCATTGGTTACGTCACAGGAGGATACATTCTACCAAGCTTCTAGATCCAAATTTGATTAGTGCATTCTGTAAACGCGAGTATTTGACATGATGCTCTAACCTAAATAAGTTGAAAGCTTCGGTGGAATTTGGGTTTTTGAGCCAAGAAAGAGTAAACGAAAACTACAAGCACGTTACCAAAATAAATTAAGGCAATTTTGTCTACGCACTTCCGTACTTTGACCTAGATATCACCTAGTATGTAAATGAAAATGTACTTAGCTTGAAATGTACATGAATTTGTGATAAATGGGACTTAAATTCATCTCTCAAATGCATCTCTCACGTGCATAATCATGAAAATTAAAAGTCCATTATTTCCATTCCAAAAGAGTTTTCACTCATTTTTAACAGAAATCCGATGAATTAAACCAATTGATCCTCTGGATTCAGTTATGCATGTTGGTTGAACGCAATGAATTGACATCTTCCTTAACACTGAAGTCTCATGTTATGCTTTTAATGACAAATATTAGAATAATAGATATATTTTTACCTCAGAAAATTCAGAAAACTAATGATAGTTGGGAATTTAGGATAGGAAAGGTACGTGAATGAAATGTGACCGCGTATTACCTGCAGATAACGAGGGATGAGAAGGACTATGCTGCTTGAACTAACTTGCTAACTTGAATAAATTTGTAATATTTTAAAAAGACACTCGTTAGCTCATTGCACTACCGCTTAGTGGCCTACCAATGAAATAATGAAAATATTAGACCATCATAAGTGAAGACTATGTGCTAAGGAAGTTGTTAAATACAAGCACTACAGGATACTGGAAATGGCAATAAACCCAACACTATTAAGTAACTTTGGTTTTTCCTTAGACCACGGAAGAACTTCGATATTTATGGATACATAAATCTTTCAGGAAATGAAATGTTTTTACTTTTAGACCTTGAAGGTTGTGTTATAATACGCTTGGAATAAAATCTATCACTTAACTAAGGATTTACGTGGCACAACAACGAAAGGTTGAAGACCTCGGCAAGTTTTATCCACGAATGGATAACGTTAATTTGAGTTATATTGCGTGTAGAGTCCCTGATCACCATACTCTACTTCATTAACAATATTTCAACGAGAAAACTGGATTGGAAAGGCAGCGTGAGATTATGACGAGTCGTTAGAATGCATGAAAATCTCGAACCCTCCGTGATCATATCACGTGAATAACACTGAAGTCTTAGAAGAAGCTCTTGAAATGATTTTGAGTGGCTTTAAACCCAACACCCATTGGTGGTAGTGAAATATACATATTTTGATTCAAAGCATTAATAAAAAGTTACCAAAACTGCTATAATAACTGCAGAAAAGAATAAGGAAGTTTAGTTTCAATCAAAAGTAGCTTAGATACAACTCGTCTTAGATTGCATGGCCTCCACGACGTTCTTAGAGGCAAACTGTACTAAAATTATCTGGGATCAAAAACAATACTAATTCATAGTTTATTTGATTACTGCTATATATACCCAAATTTTCATTAGGAATTAAAAAAATGACTGCCGAAAACATTTGAGTGATCATGATAAATATTCATTTCTGTAAGCATTGAAGGAACACTGGGAATTGCAACGCAAAAGTTGGCCTCAAAATTATTCATTTGGTTTTCTTTTCTCTCATTCAAACAATGAATTGTTAAATTAGTTTTTTATTATGTAAGTCATCTGAAACGTTATAAAGTGCAACTAGATTTTCTAAAACAATTTGGGTAGAGAAATGTTGAATAAAAATTTTAGGGTGTATTTCACATATGTGAAACTTGCCAAAGGATATAAATTCTCTAAATGGCGAGGATTTAATCATAGAAATGATTTTCGTCTAAATAGACTACGTTTTCTGTCACCTGATAATATTTTAACAAGTTAAGACACATTTGGATAGTTATTTGTTAAATTACTTCTGTACTACCGACGTTCTGCCTTGGAAAAAGTGCTCCTACAATCTGATGCCTAAAAGTATACTAAATAAGGTCGAAATGAAAATTTTTAACTCTCATGGCGTTGAAAAAATCACTGATTTGGTATAAGATGTAAAAATAGGCACAATGAAAAATGCTCCCGCCATTTCTGTTGGTATTATTAATTACATAAATAAGACGAATCA
This sequence comes from Ceriagrion tenellum, assembly GCA_963169105.1. NCBI lineage: Eukaryota > Metazoa > Arthropoda > Insecta > Odonata > Coenagrionidae > Ceriagrion > Ceriagrion tenellum. Next base: position 29,842,501 of record OY720640.1, read on the forward strand.
AGATAGAATATAAGTTTTTCATTCATGTTAGTCACATTTGTGTGGTATATGAGTGAGACAATACTTGTAAAAAATTTAAATACTTTAATGATCCATCTGATAAAAATATTTCTAGCCGAGATCCAAGTACAAGACTTTGTTTGGTGAGCGATTGAAACTCGAAATACTATTATGATCTGATAATTTTATTTTATGTGGCCTTAACTCGGCCAAGAATAACTAAATTTCTACGTTGTTGACGATTCCGCAACTATTTCCACACAACACATTCCCTGTATTACACATTAATGGCGTTTGCTTAAGCAGAAGAAGAATAATTTTCTGATGTATCTCCATCTCTCACGTCAATGGCCTCGGTGATTTCAAATTTATCTCAAGTACAGCAGGAAAAGATATATATAATTATGTAATTTAATTCAATTTAACGATTTTTAATGTATGTATGTAGTTAAGTTATATTTTTATAAGTGACATAGGTGTAAAAAATAGCATAGCATCAAATCCTCAAATCCCCGTTTTATCATATTTATCACCGTGGAATTTCATGACCGATTCGTAAACTCTCTGTCAAGTTTTGATTGTGTGCGGCTAAAATGGAAATTCCTACTTCCTTTGTCGCTATGGCGTTTTGAGGATGATCGTTATTGTGCATTTCCATGTATTTGATAGACTCTTCCATCGTCAAGAATTCACTTGAATAGTGTGTGGTTAGTGCTACGCAAAATATCGTCATTCTCGGAATTCTCACTCATGTGGTTGATAAAAGATACCAAATACGCGCGAATGCAAATAATCAAATATTCATTATTTATTGATGTTTTCATTTTATTCCGAGAGTGGCGAAAAAATAAATAACACGATCATGGCCCGATAAAAATCCTCTTCCATTTTTCAGAAATGAAATTTTCAAGCCTTTAGGGTTGGAAAGGTGGAAAAACGAATTTCCAATAACCACCCTCTTGACTGTGCCTCTGATTAACAAAAGTTGTTTATTCATTCGATACATGTTACTATTGAAAAACCTCAACACGTGACAAAGGTGCACTTTAAAGGATATGTTTCACTTGATTTTGCGTCGAAGCGATCGATAATATGAACAAGGTGGTGCGATACATCATTTCAAATGAGCAAATATAATTAAAGCTGCATGGTTGTTCCAATCGTTTTTAGCTGATGACTGTTTACAGTTTACAAGTCCTTTCTAAATTGTCCCTTTGTTTTTCTTTATTCTCATTTTAATGCTATATTATTCAGTAGATATAATGGTTTATTGTTTGATGCCATTAATATAAAAGTGGAAGGTTAATTTTACGAAGGCATATGCTACACGTATTATAAATGATCTTTCAATTTTACCCATCACGCCTCTGTTATTATTAATAGATAAGTTTAACAACCGATTAAAGGAAAATTGCTCAATAGGAAAGTCATATTTAGAATTACCTATCCAATAATGTTTACAGCAGATTTTCAAATCACTATTGCCAAATTAATTAAACTACTTGTAGCGCCCACATCTGTCGATACTTCATTAAAGAAACATTACTTTTGAAATGAAAGTACACCATTTCCATGTAGTAAATAGCACGCCCTCAGTGATTTATGTAGACTTTAAATGTAGACTTTACCATGATATTGTCTACCACCAAACTCTAGTACGCGATGAATACGTCTCTAATAATAATTGGCGAATTCTGTTTACAATCGTCTTAGAGTCTTAAATTTATAAGCACGGGGAAGGTGAGAGAGCTTGGTGATCATTATCTCAGGGTCCTTAACGGCTTTTCAGCCCAGTAAAGTCTGGTTGAGTATTTGTTTCATGTGATTGGTCCCTGGTGAAGAATTTATTTTCCCGGAAACCTACGCAGTCAGAAAATTTGAGATCAATTTTGGTTCTGGCTCGTGCCTGTTTTGACGCGTGATGCTCAATCTTTCCTTCCGTATTAAGGAGTCATTTTTCCCATATGCTTCGAAGTTTTTAGTTTACACCTCTCTGGTGCATAACCAAAAAACTAAACAATAATATTGCAGTGGCAACTTATCCACATGGTAAACTAGATGTTATTCATGGAGAGTAAGCAAATTCAGGTAAGGGGTAGAGAATTGCATTACGTTTGGCGAAATTATTCTTACTGAAGTCAATAGGCAAAAAACCCACCTTCGGATCCACTACCTAACCCAAAACGTTCAAGCCGACCATCTCTAGGAAAGCTATGGCACACGTTGCCTTCCATATGTATATCAAAACATAATTTGAAAGCAGTCACTTGAAAGGCAGCATGCAAATCTGATAAATTGCGTTAAAGTCAGCGACTTTATGTCTATTCCGACAGAATGTACTCACATAGTCTTTGCACCAGATGATAGGGGAAAACGCTATGTGTACAACCTATCTGTGCACCCTGCTTTCTTTGACAAAAGCCAGTCATTAGGTCGGATGACTTTATTAACATTGCAAATATAATGCGCACAATGTATCTGATATTAATAAAAATGATTAGAAGGTTCCTACGCCATTTTTGGAGTCAAAGCCTGTACTGAAAACCATCTTTCGGGTAGAGAATACAAAAAAATTCTCATTTCTTTGATGACAGGATATTTTTCTGAGAGAATTCGCTTTTGTTGTATATTTTGTCTGCAGATAAAGTATCGCATTTGATTAAAAATAGCATACACGAAACAAATGTAGGAATTTTAAATAGGAATTACTTATTTTCCTAGCTAACATACATGATACCAAAAGAAAAGAGTTCATTATTTTATGGAAAAATAATATTTTTTTTCAAATAGAGTTTATTATCCCACATTTCCATCACTTTCACACTTCAGACGATGTTATTTCAAGTTGAAATTAGAAAAAAATTGTGTGACCTGGATGGATTTTGTTTCACAGATCTAAGGGATGATAAATATTTTCCATAAGTGGATAATTAATACTAGTATGAGCATGCATAAGCGTGATGGTAGGCGAGATCACTTTCTGGGTTATCGTGACATAATTCTAGAATAAAAGCTTACCAATTTTGAAAATTATTTTTTTTTAAGTTTGATGAACCGTTATCAATTTTAAAATATCATTATTAGAGTTAAAATTTTATATTATTTTTTAACTTTATTTTTTTAGGCTGTGGAAAATTCAAAGTTTGTACTTGTTAAATACAAGCATACGAGTCGTTTTACAGCTGAATCACCCAAATGTCAATTTTTTAGGACACTGACTTGGTTTTGCCAGCTAATTCTTTTGGCATCTTCTCTTACCCACGCTACTTAAAAATGACGAAAGAGGAGCCCTAGAGTGTTCCACGCGTAGTTCTCCATCCTTCATGCACTGATTCTCTGGTAATTTATAGACCTTGTCGAAACACACCCTCGAACGTACACGCGTACGGCACACAAAGCTCTTCAAACGATGGAGCATCCCCAGTGCCTCTTGGTCATTATTTACTCAACTCACAGCCTCCGGCGCTGATCATTTCGGTTTCAAGTCCTCATCAATTTGGGTCACTGTGAAAGTTTTACACCGAAGATGACGCCCAGAGCACATTTTCGGAATCTTATTTTACTATGATCCCTAAATTGACGGTAGCAATTGAATTTTGTAAAATATACCATTGCCTTTTCCTCCAAAATGCGCCGATTTCCTGCTCTTCTGTTACATACCCCTTAAGAGCGTTTTACTTTCACCCAGATAACTGTTATCAAGGAATATGTAAAACCCTGTTTCTTTGCGGAGGAATAAATAACATTAAATATCATCGATCACATTTGCCTTCGAAAGATGAAGATATTTTATTGCCAGATATCTATATGGAAAATGGAAGAATATTTTCCTTCTAAATATTATTTTTTAATTGACGTTTTTTGGACTTTACAAAATTATAATTAAGCAGTAATATCCGGTATGTTGGTGTATTTACATATCTTTTTAACGATTTTTGTTTAATTTTTGTGATATCCTCAAGGTTGAAAATAAAAAAAATCAACTCTAACTTCAAAATTTATAACTTTTGTCAGCTGGTAACTTTTGGCTTTGTGGGGCAGTATACAATCTGGACTAATTTCTTACATGACTGAGTCAGCATAACTCAAAATTTATCTGGATTTATGACTTTTCGATCGGATTGGAAAAAAGTCCCATTGATTGCTGTCTGATTCTCTAAATATGAACGCTAATAAGATTGATTCAAACTGATGAAAATAAGTGCTCAAAATTTAACACACACGCGCATCATTTTAAAACAATTTCTGTTTTTGTTAATACAATGGAAAGGCAGAAATATGCTATGAATTTTACTAAAAATAAGATGGTTGTAGGACTGGTAATGTCTATACTTAATCTTACAAAAATATAAGGACGCTTCAACAAGTAAACTTCAATAAAACTGGTTCCATCAACTTTGCATCCAGAACATTTTATAGAAGTATCAATTCAAAGATGGTGATAATGAAAAAATACCCAAGATAAACATATCTTTATTTAATATGGCTGACATCAATGAGAATTAAAGTTTGACGATAATTCAGGGTGTAATAATTAACCGTAAGGCAACAATCTCTGTGGTTCCGAGAGTTAGCATGGCGTGAATACCGCTGGAGGAATTCTAGATGAAAACAGGATGAGAAAGTCAAATCAGGATTTAGATAAACTGACCTGGATACATCCACTGAGAGCAATAATTTTGTTACACAGAAACGGTGTGAATATCTGAGCTCCAGGTACGAGTAATTATTTAACGATGCAAGTTTGAACCACAGGGGAACACCCGTGAATAATAACGTTAATCTTATCAGGGGATTTGCATCGAATGCATGAGTTATTCATTCGCTCATTTTAAAAGCTTTTCGAGGTTAACCATCGCAATGACTATCTATGATGCGCTTGCATTGGGAATGTGTACCGTGATTAAATCTCAGAAAATAAAGAAGCATAAATCATAGCTTACGCGATGAAAGCATAATTTTTGTGGCGTAACAACTTTTGGCTCCATTTTTTTCTGAAGGTACCCAAAATCATAGAACGAGTCACTTTGCTATGACGGTCTTAAATGTGTAGAATTTTTAGTAAAACAATCAAAGGAAGGGCTTGCGTCCCTTAAAGAATGATTAACGAACAATGAATAGTTTATGATTACAAGAAAAGAAATCTGCTCATGTGATAGAGTAAAATAAAACTGCTCAAATATAACCATTAGAATAATAAACATTTCGTTCACCCTCATCCCTAATGATAACTTCAGCGGTGGAGAGACTTATTTTGAACCTCAATGGCCGTCAAAAATATTATGAGCAAAAGTCGGTCACTAACACTAAATTTCCGTAAATAGTTCATATGGGCAATATGTATCGTTATTTGATCGGGTACTTAGTGCTCTGACCGAGACACACTTCCGATGTCCTATATATGGTAACATCTAAAGGAGAGAACAATAAGTTTTTTGAGGGGAGATATCGGACTCAAAGACACTTTCATTCCAACATAAATTAAAGTGCCCTAGATTGCAAGATGCGTGATTTATAGGTTATGGCGTTATTTTTTGTCAAATTTGAACAAAATTTCTAAATGGAGTACATTTTGGTCTATTTCATCTCTTACCTAAGGTAACACGTCAAATAAATTTCTTTTTTTAAACAAAATCTAAAACTAGAACAAGGTGGCATCAAAATAATATTATGTTTATGTGTCTATTTGTTAATGAATACATAGGCATTGGAATATTAAAGTAATAAGGAGTAATAACTTTGTCTAAAATTTATCAGCATATTAATTCTCTGTTTAAGACGATCGACTAAGTTTCACTTGCTACAAGTACTAAGAAAAGGTGAATTCACGTAGAATTAAGTTTTGAATTAAGAATTTGAGATACCGGTAATGTAGTCTCATAAAAAGATTGCCCGACCGATTGCCTAAAAGTAGCCCGACTATTTCTGCGGTTAGTGCACTTTCTTAGCCTATCAGATGTTCAGATGCGATTTGGTAGATGGGAAGACATATGGAGGATTCTAGACCGAATTTACGCAAGAAAGGTATTTTGTCAGGATTTTATATCAATCATGAAATCACAAGGGTTTCGAAAGCGATTGAAACTCATATTTGGCCATAATTCCGTTTAATACAAATTCAAAGGGCTCGAGAAAAATGAAGAACATATGTTTCGGTACATGAGACTTCCTATGAATTCGGTACATGAGATTTCCTATGAATAGAGGAGTGAATAAAAATAAACCCTTGCCTGACCTTAGAACAGAAATCACCATCTCGTATACACGTATAAGCCAAAGGGTGCAACCACCACCAGCGATATGCGTAATTTCATGCTTTTCCCTCCCCATTTTGCAACTGGAAGCGCAATCCGTTCTCTTTCCAGAGCAATACGGAACCTCCTATTTCTGAGCGAAACGTCTCATAAACGTTATTTATAACCGTCTAATTTTACTCTCCCCTTACGCGCGCGGTTGAGACCGTTTCGCTTCGCGCTCATTTTGATATGAAAAATAAAATATTCCCCTTCATATTCCCTATTCTTTTATGTCCACTGCCTTTTTACTTTTTTATACCGGAACCATTTCCAACCGCCCCCTTAACGCTTCCATCGCACGCCTCCATAAGTCTCTTTACCCCAACTCCACTCTTCTCTCTCTCCTCCGAAAGCCACATCATACTCCTCCGACGTCCTTATCCCCCCCCTCGCTGGAACCTTCAGGTCCCGCCATCCTGGAGAGCGTCGTCGATAAACAAGTCATCAAACATGCAGAGGTCTTTGGGAAGTGGGTGTAGCGAGGCACGGGACGGGGTAGGGGGAGTGGTGTTTAGGATACGGTGTAGAAGATGCGGGGCAGGTGAGACGGCTGCCGTCGTTGCTTGGAGCTGCGATGGACGCGCCAGATAAGGAAACCCTCCGCCCAAAAGAAGGTCCCTCAGCAAACCACCGTCGTTGCCACCACTTCACTCCACGGTGGGGGTGTTTTCCCCGTTCCCCCTGACGACGAGGACACCCTCTAACCATCTCTACGGCCCCTTCTCACAGTGTCTAAACACCGTCTCCAACTCCGTTCTTTCTCTCTCGTCTTGACTTGACGATCTTCCTGAATCATTATTAGTCGTCGCGTCGTCATTGCAGCTAATGCAAACCGCGTTCAGCAAAACGTTTCAGTTTATCATTTCCCCAATTCACCCAGTGCCTAAGGTCCCGTGACAACCCAGCCCTGCCATATTCTTGGCCGGATTAATAATTGCTTTATCATAAAATATACTTATATAACCTTTTCAAACACCTCAGAATTTATTCTAATACCGCATCACATCACCTGAAAGGGCGATCAGCCGTTTTATCTATTTCCCTGCGGAATAAACACAGCTTCCATTCTCATTTTTCTCATGCCATCTCCAGGAGAAGATCAATTGGCCCAACCATTTTACTGAGTCGTCGTCACTTTTGCCGATGAAAATCATAATCGTTTTTTGCTTTCAGTTCATCATTATTAATGTGGTTTTGTGTGTATTTGGTAAACCTTGCAGAATATATACTCTCCTTATTCGTTCATCAGCCATTCGCCGTTCGAGTCATTGGCCGGATGAAGGACTGATCGGTTCATTCGATTACATGAACTAAGTACCACCTCAAATAATCTCAGAATCAATTTAACTTTCTAAACTCTATTAAAAATTATGTGCTTTTTATGAAGCAATATATTTTCTCCAAGCAACTGATTTAAGTAATTTCTCCTCTGGGTTAGCGTCCAGTTTTGGTGCTTCATCTTTGACGGAGTTTCAATGAAACACTATTTCATCAGGGCAATGACAATGACATTGACAACAATGACGTTGATTACAAGGAAAATTGACATCAGTTGATTCTCATTGTCATCAACGGCCCTTTGATTATGATGAAAAAGTCATTCGTTGAAATGCAGGCGAGGAAGTAGAATTTAAATCGGACGGGAAGCCGCGAAGTATTTACTAAAACTGTAAAGTGATTCTTCCGTAAAATAACATTTTAATGATCACCAGTGTTTGTTTCTGTTGCTATTATATATACAACTTTTAAACCCATAGCAATACCAGAGTACATGATGTTTTGGTTACAGCTGATTGGATTTAATATTACTGGACAAGGTGCCGAATGATTTACCTAAAATCCGATAAGAGGCAATGTACTGAACTTTAAAAAGTAGTTATATAACTTCTTTTCCCATAGATTTTGTATTGTTGTTATCCCTGTCCTTCTGCCTATGTGTTTTTCAGCAGTCTCCTTTCACAAGTCAGGTTCAAATCTTAATTTTGTCTTAATAATCTAATAAGGTCCGCCTTTTCCGGCAAAAAGGACTTTAATGAGAGAATGGAAAATACATTTTGGCAAGAATATGTAGATCATGATTAAAAATTAATGAAAAATAGTGAAAAAAGCGAATAAAACGTTTGGGGAGAGTTTTGTCACATATTAGCTAACCATTTAGAAAAGCATTATATTCGGCTCAAAAGGTTCTCTTTTTTCTTATTTGAATTATTCGCGCTAGATATTTCGGTCGGAAATTTTCAATTTCGAATAAATCTAAGAATAAAGCTTATTGTTCTATCCAAATTTAAGGTCTCTCTTTTTTGCCTAATATCGAGATATTTTCAAAAATCTTCAATTTTTTCGCCAAATTTTTTAATAAAAACTTTAATCTCACTGTAAAATTCAGCAATTACTTTTTTTAATTGCCTGAAGTAAAATGATCAAATGAGAATAGTCGTGAGATTTTCCTTAGCTTGTTTTTTATATCCTATTTTAACTTGTCTATATGTGGTTGATGAATTATCGATAATGTGGGCACTTTTATTTTGAAAGAGCCAAATTAATCTCAGGCAGAAATGTTTTTTCAACTCTTGATTTGGACGCACATTTTTCTTGTAAAATAAAAAGATTCTACCTCTTCGTGTTTTTTTTGTCCATTTACCTAGTGCAGAAGTAACGATGAGAGGTGAAACTACATGAAAAATTCTCTTAAACTGCTTCACTATCATCAGTCCTAGTTGCCATTCCACTCCTTCAGTGTCTTTAACAGACTGCACATAGACAAGCAGACGGCACAACCAAGCCCGCCCGCATCGAGGACAAAATAGATGACTCCCTATCCACCGCCAGACTACCAGGAGTCCTCTTACCAGCCGAGTCGCTGTGGTGTTCCCTGCACAATTTAAACGGCATGCGAGGGAGCGGATATTCTGTCCCTAAAGGTGTGTTTGCGAGGGCCTCCCTGCGCGGAAAAGGGCTTTCGCTCCCCGGCGAAGCGCTGATTCCGTGGAGCCGCGATGCCCTTCTCCATTACCCCCCTTCGCCCTTTGCCAACCTTCGTCGTTTTTCTTCTCTGCCTCGACTTGGAACACTCTCTAGCTGATATCGGGTACTCTCGTAAGCTTAAAAGCATTTCCAATGAGCTCAAAAAGTGGAGGAGGCAAATGCATGCTGGAAGGGTAGATTAGGAAACGGTTGTGAATCTGTTTGAAGTGACTTCTCTTCGTAACGGCTGTCTAAATATCTTAAAGACGCTAAAATATTCAAGTGACTCACGCAGGAAGTGACAAATGTCCACATACACCGTACGAACGGTGACTATAAAACGAAATCTCTGATAGTAAAATTGTTCACGTTTTATGCATGCTTATTTTTGAAAAATTCCATTCACCTTAAACTTCCGGTCACCCTTTTCCAGATATTCATCAGAACGCTGGTTTGTATGTCAAAAACAGTAGTGATACAGAACTTGGAACAGTGAAGAAGAAAAGTTTAGAACTAGTATGATGCAAAAAACGGCAATAAATGCTATGTATATGATTTTATAAGCATATAATGTTTCTAGACGAAAATTTATCGGCTAACGTTTGAAGCCAAATGATATAAGCACTGCATGGCATGTGTTTCCAGATACAAAACTAATATTTTACACTTTTTTTTCCTAAAGTTTCAAAAGTGTTAGATTAAGAAATAACATCTATTGAATTATCTTTAAAACTGATGTCATTTTTCTAATCAACCAAAGAAAATGTTTTATTTTTGGTAGAAACCGATAGAACTTGTTGATAATAAGCAAACGTTGAAAGTTTGAAAAAAAACATGAGTCAATTTAACTAGAAAAATAGGTCACCCGACATCTACGGATCTGTAAATTATAATTGTTTTGCCAATCACCTGTACTTTTAATGTGCACTCACCTATGTCACTGAACTCGATCTTCAGAGAACCCACATTGCTGTTACAAAAACTGTCCTACCATCCACAAGTGTTCCACTGCACAAATTGATTATGGCAGCAAAAGTAAGATGAAGATGATGTCTCCAATAACCAAAATCTTCTCCAAAGCATGATCTATGAATAATATAGAATTTTTGAGAATTTTGCTGAGCACTTAAACATAAGTAGCTGAATGATCCCATCAAAGAATTTAAATATCAACCCCATCTTCTCCGAAGTCTACAGTTCAGGCTGGAAAACATAAATATAACTAATTTAAAGGAATTGGCTCCCAAAAAATACCATGGGTTAAGAGGTACTTCAACCTCTCTGTTGTTCATAAGTTCATCAAGGTTGGCCCAATATTATCCTTTCCAATCCCTTCATCAATCAAGCAAACCTGTATTGTGAATTATTAATAGTTTAATTCTATAAACCATTATATATATCAACCTGTAAATTTGATTTGGTACACTTTAGAACAATTATTTTTATAACATAATCCCCACTTCTGTCTGTAAAATAAAAAAAAAACAATTGATCTAACATCGACAAAAAGAAGAAAATTCAAATTTAAAGTACATTTTTTCATAATAGCAATAAGTGCACGAGATCCCTACCCTATATTCATACTTCCAGGTAGATATAGCCGTCGATCCTTAGTGTAATCTCAGATGTTGATCTTAAAGCTCTTGCAGAAAGGATTTTCGAATGAACGCATGTCTTTCTTAAGAATTGGACTATAAGGCGGGGAACATAAAAACAAATAGAATGTATTTCGTGAACAAGAGTGCGCAATGACTCCTTTTGGAATAGTAGACTGAATATTAATATATCAAGAGAATTATGTCGTCTTTTTGGACATAGACATCTATATAAAGCAGCGGGTTGTATTCTAGAGTGATGTCAAGTAGGGTGCATATGTGAGACGAAAACTTGACCTCCACGAGAGCTTTTAAACTGCTATTCTGGAACATGAGGAGAACGACGTTGATATCTGGTCGTGTTTTCGCAAAGCGTTCTCGCGCATCTTGGGTTCTCCAAACGCCTAGGCGCCGCTGCAACGCCCCTTAAAGCAATCTTGGTGAGAAACCGATGCTCAACGTTTTTCGGTAAGACTCCAGGGTGTAAGGATGTCGTGCTACTTTGTGAGTGGTGTCTCATGACCGATTTCGAATCCCCCAAAACTGCTTCAACCAACTAACCTCCGCAACAGCGCAAGAAAGTCGGGCCAAAGGGTGTTAGGACATCGGTCATGAAGAAGAGAAGTACGAGGGATTAGGCAATGGAAGAAGAAAAAGTTGAGAGGTAGAACGCACACTGACCTCACTAATTTCTCACCCTTTGTTACAGTTTTGAAGGGTGTGAGGAGAGATAACATATTTTTACCAGAGAGTGCATTCATTCCACGTGAACTTGGCGGAGGCCATACGATAAAAACAAGAAATTGGACTGAGCGGAATAAAGATAATCGGGGAAGAAATAAACATGTTCCGCTTAGCAGATGATATCGCAGTAATAGGTGGAAATCTAGATGAACTTCAACGGCCAATAAACATTATGGACCACGTTCTACAAGAATATAACATGAAAATAAAAAAAATCGAAGACTAAATCCTAGTATGCGGAAGAAAGTAGCTGAATGAATGAGAAGCTGAGAGAAGCTGAATAAAATTAATCCTGAGAGAAGAGAAATTAGAGCAAGCGGATTCCTTCACCCATCTCGGAAGTACCATCACGTGGGACGGATGAAGTACAACGGATCAAGTGGAGAATAGCTCAAGCTAAGAAGGCGTTCATGGGAAAAAGACATTTGCTATGCTCAAAAAAGATAGAACTACACACCAGGATATGTGAAAATATTCGTGTGGAGCGTAGCACTCTATTGATTGGAATCATGGACCATTGGAATAGCTGACCAGAACAGACTAGCAGCCTTCGAAACCTGGTGCTGGATGAGGATGCTGAGGATCGAATGGCCGGAGAAAATAAGAAATGTTGACGTGTACAGAATAGCAGAAGAGGAAGGTATCATATGGAACTTCACTGAGAAACAAGAACAAGATGGATTAAGTGCACCCTAAGACACAATGAGTTTGTGAAGGACATAATTGAAGGTAAAATAGAGGGAAAAGTCCCCAGAGGAAGACACGGGAATAAGTTCATGGACCAAATAAAGAGAAAATTACAAAGAAAGAGATCCCAGGAGATAAAATAACTAGCATCTGATAAGAAAGGGTGAAGGGGTTCAGTCAACCGATCTTAGGATTGAACGACCAATGGAAGTGCATCCATCTATTTTACTGCAACTGGGAGTATTAAATATATAGGACACAAAGAATATTTAAAAAAAAAACGATGTATAAACTTTTCAAGTAATCATTAAGCCTTCCGGGTATCCGAAGTGCCTCTAGCATTTACATTGTTTAGTCCTTCCATTAGTAAAGTTACTCCCACCGTATGCAATCAAAAGTATTTACGGAAATGTCCGGTTTCATTAGAATTTTGACCATTTAAGAATTGAAACTTTACAAGGAACCTAATGCTTGCGGCTTTCTCGTGATGACGCATTCAAAGATCCAACTGGCATCAAAAAGCTCCTTTTAATGATCGTTCAACGGTAAGAAAAACACGATTGCGTTTTTTTTTCCGTGAAAGTTGAAGAGAAACATTTGGACTGCACCGACGTGATAGGACAAAGGGACTCGCAATGGGATTTTGTAGTCTCGGGAATCATGGATTCGTGAGGAGTAAACCTCTGAACATTCTTTTTGATGGTGATGTACCACAAACAAGTCTCATCATTTTCCCTTACTGTCACATTCTCCCCCTGCGGCAAATGGAGGGAAAAAGCAGCGACGCTACAACCGCGATTAGCGGTGCTGACCAAGCTCCGGCACTGATTCTCGGAGCCGCACTTGTATAAGGGGTGTTTGAGTGAGAGTTTAAAGCCCCGGAAGGGAGAGTGGAGACAAGGGAACACAAAATAGAAAAAGCTTGTACCTTCCTGAACCCCTTCCCGCTTCCTCTCTGTGGTTTTCGCACCTTTTCGATCCGTTTCGTGAGGAGCGCCATCACCGAGGCGACACCCGCTTTGACCCTGCGCGACCACTCGCTTCCCGTGGATACACCTCTTGTTTGCCGGGGGAGCATAAGCTGTTCCTTTTAGATCAAGGGCATGACACTCTCACATCTCCAATGACCTTCGCTCGTAGATGCAATTCCCGTGAATTGACGTGCTCTCGTATATTTACGCGATTTTGTGTCCAAGGTTCAGAACTAATGGATCTTTTTATTAAATTATTTTTTTTCAAAAGAACTTCGATGATTATCTGCCAATATAATTTATCAGCATTTAGTATCGATTGATAAAATATCAATCATCATTAGCCTCAAAAACTTGAACCAAAAAAACCTTTAGAAACTTCGGAATTTTTTTAGAAAATTTAGAAGAATTTAAAGAAACATTTCGAAAATTTTGTTAATATACATTATTCTAAAACACTTAATCGCCTTATTTTTTAAGTAAACAAATCTTTTTAAATTACACATTTATTGATATAAGTTCTAAATAAGCCTTTTCAGGCATATAGTTATCATCATTAAACGTAAAAGAAGTTCTTTAAAATATGAAATAAATCAAAGATAACACTTAATTCAACAAGGTAAATTGAATTTAAGGATCAATAGCAGTAGTGCTGTGGATTTTTATTAGAGCACTCTAATAGTCAAGAGCAAATTACCGCGACCACTCAACACCACTGCTCTCTTTTTTTTGCATGCTCAATTTCTTCTGCCATAAGTCACACGATAGATAAGTCCATGAGTAGATGTAATCCATACTTTTTCTGCAAAAGAAATACATGAACGAAAGTCAATAAACTATATCAGATAGACCAAAGAAAACAGTCATGACATCTATATTTTTTCTTAGCGCAAATATTTTATTTATCAAATTTAAAAAATTCATAGTGTTATATTGAAAGAAGAATGGATAATTCACGCAGAAATTAGAAAGGAACCTTAGAATTCACGCAGGAATCGGCGTCATGTCATTATGGCCACCTTAAGACTGAGAAACAAGTACGAATTCAAATATACCACATCATATTTCTAAGATAATTGAAAAAGGCAATCGTTTTTCAGTTCTGTAGCCAGAGATAATACTTCACCAGGATGCTGCACAGTAAAGGGGCCAGATTTATTTTTCAAGAAAGTTATTCAGCCATCTCACTAGTTTAAAATGATCAATATTGTCAAGATGTCAATGTATCTTGCGCACATTATGAAAATGCTTTAAAGCAAAAATATTGATTATAGCATTATTTTACAAATATTAATTATTAACCATGTTAAAGAGAAACTAATTTCAAGAAATTAAATTCTTATTTTGCTTACTCCTGAACAAATTATCAGCCGCTTAGAAATATATCGTAACTCATTCCATAGTTTGAGGCTAAACTATGTGGAAGTTGAATTTCACAAATTAAAAAGTAACTTTGTGTTCTTCCGCAGATTTATTTTCTTGAAATATTCACAAATATTCTTTCTTGTTATATTCACAAATGAAAAAGTAACTTTGTGTAACAGATTTATTTTTTTGGAAAATCTGTGGAAGAAAACAATGTTACTTTTTCATTGTGAATATCGCAACTCTGTCATAAACTTGTTCTAGATCGTTAAAATGTGTGTAAAAAATGATCTTCTAATTTGGATGTACGGTTCTTGGGTTTCTTGGGATGGTGGTTTGTGGCACCTGGCCAAAACATTCACCATGAGAACGAAGGTAGACGGCGCTTTTAAAACCACCATCATCGGGTTTGACACTCGAGAGCTGTGCGCACTAAGCATTCGCCGAAAAAGCCTGAAATCTTGCAATTTTTGATTTGTTAACATTCATTCAGTATTACTTCAATCTGTGTAACCTTTTACTCAAATTTATCAACTTTGGACAGAGGACGGTAATATATTTTGGAAAATTTGAGCTCTAAGGGCAAGGAGTTCTTCACAGTTATTTCTTATAATTCGCAAACAGTATCACACGCATTCTACTATTAACATTGTAAGCCCTAGAAAGTAAGGCATATATCCTATGACTTGTCTACTCTAACATTTTTATTAAAAAATCTTTCTCTCGTTGGTCTTCTCCAAACCTCAAACTCAACATTACATATACTATTTGAATATACCTATTGTCAAACTATGTGCATTCCAATAGTCTTTTTCTCAACTATGGCTGACTCTTCTCGTCTTTGTTATGTTATTGGATGCTTTACCTTTACTATGCTAAAAATATTGTCAGGAGAAATCAGATTTACATCTACATATTACCCTGCAAATCGCCGCATGGGCGAGTGGCAGGGAGTGTTAGGAGATAAGCCGTGAATAGATGCAAGGGATGTTTTGGGAAGTGAAATGGTGACGTGTATTATGAGAGTTTATTAAGTGGAGCTTAGTTTTAATTGTGATTGCTCATCGTGCGCGAAATGAACGAGTTTTTGTACCGATCTGTTCGGCAATGTATCTCTTTTATTTTATCGCTTCTGTCAGACGTAGATATGTAGCATGGCACCATGTTAATATTCTCTGTATCGTTCTGAAACAACTCAGTTCTAAATTTCTCAAGCAAGCTATGCCTAGTATGTAGACTCTGAGTCTCTAGGAGTTAACACATAAATCTCTCCAAAAGATGTGACACACTATATGTTTGCTTGTAGCATTTATAATGAAATGTGTAGCTAATAAAGTATTGTTTTTAAATATTTTTGATTAAATCTTTATGACCAGGGTCCCAAATGCTCGCGGCGTATTCGAATTGTGGCCTAACTAGAGCGAAGTTGCGTCTCTTTTTACTTTTTCATCAGGGGACTTTCCTATTATACGCTTAAAAAAACCTCATTTATTTTATGCTGTGCCGCATGTTTTGTCAGTGTATCACGTATTTCTTAAAATTTGAACTATGGGATTACCAATACCTGCACTTCATGTCTAAAACTGACTGAAAGATAAAGCAAAAGAGACTTCGAATGGAAATTTTCCAACTACCACCCGCCATTTATGTGCCCATAAATGTAATAGTGAGTCATTAAAGCAATATTTCAATGACTTTTCAAGTGAGACGAAAAAATTCTTGGTCCGCACTTCACTCAAGTACTCATGTTTGTAGAGTGGAATTGGCCAAGTATGTGCGGTAGTGAGGGTCAATGCTTCCGGTTTTTAATTTTTTCCCAATTTTATTGGCCCTAAAGCATATATTTTTTTCTTTTGATGAAAACAACGTGCACAAAATTTAGAGTCAAATAACCTCCGGCAATGCGTGCCACAGGGGTGCCAAACTTTCAATTTTGAAGGATGAGACTTGGTTTTTCTTTCTAATCCGATAAAAATGGTAAATTTTTATTGATTTTCTCTGACAGGTATATAATTTATAAACAAAAATATTGAGAGACAACAAATTTTAAATAATTCCGTTTAAATTACCTACAAAATAATGATTATAAAAACATGATGGCTAGGCAACACTTAGGGCAAGTTTATTTGTTCTTTAACTTTCACGGTTACACCCTATATACTATACTTCTGATTTACCGTCCAAAAAATATCCAGATTTAACTAAATTTCATGTCACATATTAGCTGAATATGCTAATTATTCACAACATTTTCACAAATATCACTAACCAATTAATGGGAACAAGAATGACCGAATAGATGTTTCACTGTAGATTTGCCGGCATCAGGATGTTTTATCTGTATTTATTCGTAACCAGATGGGATAACTGCTTTTATTTACCATTTATAATTATTTTGTTTTATAATTATAAGTCGAGGATGACCACTTTTTTAACTACTACATTTTTTGTGCTCTAAGTTATTAAATTGAATTCTTTTAGCATATATTCATCGAGGCAATCCCAGAAAGCTCTTATATCCCTGTTGTACTACAAATCTTTCCAAATCTTTCTACAGAAAATAATAAGAAACGAAATTTGAAGAAAAATTTCATAATCACAGGGAAGCCTGTGAGGGGTTGAAGTGAGGACGCTTAATGGTCTCTTCACTTAAATTTAGGCCGTCTTGAAGGATATCAACTAATTTTCTATCCAAGTCTACGGCCACTGTTGATCATAGAGTGCTACTGTATCCAAATGGCATCCATGATATGCTCTTTGACTATTGAGTTCCTTTACGTGCGCGAATGATGGAAGTTATGTTCAGAGGAAGTCATAATAAATTTCAAGACCTACATGTGATAAACTAAGCAGACTCGGAGGTTACTTGGTGGAACCGAATGTCAACGAATATGGGAATATATACGCTTCGTTCAGTTTACACATAGAAGAACATTTTTACTGACAAAGGATCCGACTGTAGGAAGTACTGATCGAAGGTCGCGACCTTTTATACAGATAAATCCAGAAGGGAAAGGGGAGTAACAAGGTACCTGTACTAAGGTGAGGGATGGAGGGTGAAGGCGTGAGGGATTCTGTAATTGAATTTAACCCTCATGGATAGCGATCTAGGTCTTCCTGGCTATAATTTATCTGTCATCCGCCAATCACAGCAGTATGAAGAAATCGATGGCATCATTCCGGCTCTAAGCCGAGAATATGCCGTGCAATGCATGGGTAGAGAAATGTAACGAGTAAAATGAGGGTAAAAATTTCCATTGAGATATTTTCTACGACAATATGCTTTAACTTCTACCGTTTATCATCTGGCTACAAAAATAAGGCGGGATCACTGTACCAAGATTTGTGCTTATGTTATTCTCAAACATATCTAAAGACCATAATTGGTTAAGAAAATGCGAGTGAGTAATGCTTTAGGTCAGTCTAGTATGCGATAATATGCCATAAAATCATTCTTTATGATAAAATAATGAAAAGTGTGAAAAATGTCTCTCAAAATAAAATAATATGAAGCTTTAATGGGGAAGCATGCTTCACCAATTGGGATTTATACGTTTAATTTGCCTTATTGTTATTTCTCTTTGTGATTACCGTAGAATGTATTGGAATATCTATAAGTAGAGTTTTGCTCTATAACTTAATACCTGAAGATAATTTAGTGAACTTCTAGTCTAAGTTGACTATGTACGATTTAATTTCATTTATATTTCTAATATATCGCCCAAGCATATTTTTAAAGCACCAAAAACTTACAGAGTTTTCAGAAACAAAAGACATGTTCTCTAAAATCAATCCCCAAGTGATTAAATTCATATGATTGTGATTTTTACTGATCATTAGAGCTAAATGCTACAATACAGAGGTTCTAAATCATTGATTCAACATATCTAGCACGTTTCCTGTCACTTAAGCCTGAGTAGTACGCTGAACATAAACGACAAGTATTACTCACCAGTGGAGGTAGAATCTAGCTTTGAAGTAATTTAAAAGCGTTATAGCCAATCATTTGGTCTATAAGCATTTGAGACTTCAAAGGATTTCCCCCAAGAGAGATACACTTCTAGCTATTGCTCTCTTAAAATAAGATTATGTCCAAAGGTACACTCAAAGCATCATTGACTAACTGTAAATCCAAAATAATCATCGATGAGAGCTACTTCAGCGTACCATGCTCAAAGGTACAATTTTAAGAATATTCCCTTCTACAGCTTATATCAGCTGACCTGTTCCTGTGCTGTTCTTGCTGTGGTTCTGTGCTGACTTGTTCCTGTGCTGTGGTCATGCAAGTGATGTATGTTTAATAGAATTCGATATAAAGAAAGGTACACTCAATTACTTATTTTTAACTTTTCGTAAAGGCAATGGTCTAAATACGTAAAAATTGTACATGAAATGGTCATTAACTTCTCTTCCAATTTACTGCTCATAGAACTAATCAGTTCTAGACTATTCTTGTGACGTTATTTATCTCCGATCTTAATTTCATCACCATGTATCGTATGTTGCCTCTAATTCGTGAGCACGCATATTAAGTTTTTAAAAATGGTAAAGTAGATAAAACTTTCTTTCTCCATTTTATATTTTATGGATATTACACCGCAGATAATTGTTCATTCAGAAGTATTTAGTATGAAGTCCGTTTATAAATGTTCCACGATAGTAATAACGTCTTGTAAACTTAATATCAGCTCGACTTCGTACTGTAGCTTGCAACAATGGGTGCGGTTAAAATTTCTTTTCTATATTCAGTGCAAAGAAAAATATATATATGAATAAATTATCTTAGCATACAAGTGGTCGTTAATTAATTCCGTTTGGTATGATGTTAAAATTACTGTATGAATCATAGCAAGCATATTTTTCTCAGCAAATAAATGGCTTGCTCAGATCAAGTTTTGTAAGCATTAGTATTTTTTTGACTTCATGACTCAAATCTATTACAGAGCGGGGATACCTTTACATCCATGCATGAAACAGCAGTCAAAAATCTCTAATGAGACAAGATTTGATAATTAAACTTGAGCTCAAGAGTGCCTGTAAATCATGTACCACACGAATTCTTGCTCATTTCCAGTGGAATCTGGTTCCAAGTTAACAAGTCATTTCTAACTAACACAGACACTTTCAAAACAAACTACGGAGAAGGCCACAGCGCTTATGTCACTAATTGTTTCCTAATTTTGAGCCAATATTGCTTGTTCCCATGTGGGAGACATCAAACCTGAGATATTAAAAAGCCAAGCGCTGAATTTTGACATAGTTTAGAGGCACGTGAAGCATGTGGTATCAATATGATGTCTCATGCTTCACATTCCTGTAAAGGGTAATGAGGCCTCTTCTCTCCACTGCCGTATTGTTTTAGCCTCTCTAATTGCCGTGGAATTTCTCATAGTAGTCCTCCATTATCTCGCTCAGTAAACCCTCAACGGCAAGATATTCTGACCTAGCCAAGTGCTGCTTGGCAGAGTGGCTTCTAAAGATAAACCGCGGTATGTATGCTAATAATCAATGACACCTATAAGATACCAGTGAATTAAATCAAAATTTTAAAAGTTGTACCCACATTAAAAAGTTAGGAGAACAGGAAAGCAGCCAAGTATGACTTATCTAATAAAACCATGAACGAAGCTTATAACCATAGGAAATTGCTAATCAAGCAATGAAAATATGGACTCTTTTTTAAATCCATCATTCTCATGAAAAGAACCAATAAGATTATTGGAATTGGCTTTTTACCTAGTTACAAAGATAAAGTCTAATAAACAAGCGAATAAACATAATTTTTCATCAGAAAGCACTTTAAAATCATGCATTTAAATCGACCGTTTTACGTGAAAATCTGTTAAATTTCAAAGTAAGTGATTAAACATCTCAATAAATAGTTTACGCTGTCTGGATTGAGTGTAGGGTACTTTGCTTCGTCCTTATTATTGTATCATTGCCCCAGTAACGTTCTCTGGCTATATGTACTCTAGTAATCTGCCCCATCAGAATATCTTCCGCTAAATGTCATGATTAATTTGGTCTACTCGTACGTGTAATATCATTCATTCCTCCATTATAAATCTGCTTCGCCAATCAACTATGGTCCATTCTTCTACTTGACCAAACTCACTAAGTTTAACACGGTGGTTAAATATTTTTCGAATGCATGCCAAAATTTCAACCATTTCGTCTTACCGCGAGTAATTATTAAAAATAAAGCGTGGAAAATTATCTAGTGAGCATTTGCAATGTGAATGCCTGAATAATCTGGGAGAAGAACTGGATTTCCCATGGGTTCATTTAAGGAGACCAGGAGATCATCATAGCTCACATGAAAAAGGTAATTAATACATATTGCAGGTTCCCTTAGTTGTTACTGAGGAGAAATTAAGATGTGATGCTTGTTTGCTAGGAAAAGGTGTCAGTACGGGAGAGAGGTATTGAGTAATAAAAAAAATGAACGATGAAGAGTCAACGATGGCTACAATGGTTTTGTGAGCACATTTTCAATGACAATTGGTTAAGAATAGAATGTTAAGACAGCGTGAAAGAGTTGCGGACCTAATTTATACAAATGGCTACAAAAAACGAGTCAGAGCATAGAGCAAAATAGATGCTTCCTGGCAAAATAATAGATAGGTTTGAGAATTGTTGAGAATCCGAAAATATACGCAAAACAGCAACGCACAATACTAAAGATTGATGAGAATTGGGTAGATGTTCCTTACGACGAATTTATAGCGTTCATCAGTGTGGTGGTATGCATGGGAATATTTGAAAAAAATAGGGAGACTAGGATATTGATGCTCTGCAGACCGGCTCTTGATAAATTGGGCACTTTTTATGAAAAGTACTTAATCGGGTTAAGAGTTAAGTGTAAACGAATCAATGGTAGCATTTAAAGGACGGTAAATACCTTATTCTAATCATCCTGATAGTAAGGCATTCTGTCAACCTGCAAAGATACATATTTAACACGCATGTATTCCTCTTTATGGTAAGGCATATTGTGTGCCCATTCGGTCTGCCAGTATTTTCATTTAATAGGAGATTTTATCTGAAAGGTATTATTTTTTCTTAGTTGCATAAATGAATAGATTCCAATTTGTTTAATGACCATATGTCAATCACGAATCGGCTACACGATGTTAATCCAATGAGCTGTAACGTCGTTAGTGATCGATCATTAAATACGTTTTAGCCGAAATCGTTCATTACTTTCAGTCAACCGTGTACATCTTTGATATCGAGGCTTGAAAACAGTTTTAATTATACCCATCCCATGAGTTACACGATGATATCAAATTTACAAAACGTATTATACTATATCAGGTCAAGTAATGTGACAAAAGGAAAGAAAAACAAGAGCACGAAAGTGGTGTGGTATTATCCGTTGAATTCGTACATTATGCAAACCAGTTACCATTTGGACTCAAACGAAACTTCTCCAGGCTTTCGTCAGTACGCACTCCAATTTGCTCAAGGGCTGGCTGCTAGGAAATATTTTCATCGATTGCTACTAAACAACCACTTGTAAAATATTGAGGGCAGGTTAGGAACAATTAAACTATGATACCTTGCCGACGTTTCGGAGTGTAATGCACCCCATCATCAGGGATTGTAATTGATAACACTAGTCAACAAAGATTTTGTCCTAGAGACGTTGTTGGGTGATCTAAGACGTACTTTTTGTGCTGATTCCGAATCTGTGCTTAGATTCCTTTTACCAGGTCTAGTTTCCTTAGGACAGCTGAATGTATGTTTTTGCTATAACGAAAGTAGTAATTTATTTCATTTATACATCGTGATAGCATTAGCAGGTGAAAATATAACTTTCCTGTCAAAACATGTTGTCCTACGATGTCATGCCTTCCTATCCTGTCAAAACATGTTTAAATTTGCACTATCCTATCGTTTTTGTTCAAAGCAATGCTGAATCAGCTGCCACTTCACATCAGTAAGTGACTAACTGTTGGCGCGTGAAGACGTTTGTTTTTTCTCTGAAGACGGTTTGAGAATTTTGTTGCTCGCAGCAAATTGCAGCTTATTACATTGTAATCGTTGTGAAGTGGCTTAGCTTTCATCATGCCTAGACAGTGCGTGAACCACCACGATGATTTTTGTTACGTGTGCCGTGAAATTACTTTCAAGGTTCAAAGGCGGAGCGGAGGAAAGGCGGGAACTCCCTTTTTGAGACAGTGTTATAAACTTTATTTTGACTATCCATTGGGTGACCAGCATAAAGGATGGGCGCCTCATGTGATGTGTAGCACCTGTGCAAGGCTTCTCACTGGTTGGACCGAGGGAAAACGTCATATGAAATTTGCCGTCCCCATGATTTGGCGGGAACCTAAGGATCATTTTTTCAGACTGTTATTATTGTTTAACAAAAGTTAAAGGAATTACACCGAAGTCAAAACACACAGTAAAATATCCAAACAAGCTAGAATTAGTCCTGCACTCCGACCGAAAACTCGAAGGACCTAAATTTCGGACCGACTACATCTGATGGACCTCATTTTATAACGCAAGAGGATTTAAATGATCTAGTGCGCGATTTAAATTTGTCCAAAAAGCAGAGTGAAATCTTAGGATCGCGATTAAAGGGTTGGAAATTGCTGGATCCAAATACGAAAATGTCTATGTATCGATCTCGCCATGATGAATTTAAACTATTTTTTTTCTCAAGAAAACAACCTTATTTTTTGCAATGATGTTCTCTCTGTTATGGACACTCTTAATTTTGAATACAATACAGATGATTGGCGTTTGTTCATTGATTCCTCCAAGGTCAGTTTAAAGGCTGTTCTCTTACATAATGGAAATGAACTCCTTTCCATATGGTTTCCATTTCAATTTCGTTAGCTCATGGAACTGACATGAAAGAATCTGAAGAGAATATGCAGTTACTTTTAGAAAAAATTCACTACGAAAAATATAAGTGGAAAATTTGTGGCGACTTAAACGTAATTGCAATTTTACTAGGCTTACAGCTTGGCTACACGAAATATTTTTGCTTCATCTACGAGTGGGATAGCAGAAACAGAAAAAATCATTACATGAAAGAAGATTGGCCAGAACGTAAGGCACTCGTTCCTGGATCCAAAAATGTCCTTTTTCAGCCTTTGGTCGATCCGAAAAATATTCTTTTACCACCTCTACATATTAAATTAGGACTTTTTAAAAATTTTGTGAAAGCCAAGGACAAAAATGGTGCTGGTTTTACTTATTTGAAACAAAAATTCCCTAAAATCAGTGAGGCAAAGATCAAAGGAGGAATTTTTGTTGGGCCACAGATTAGGGACGTGCTGAAGGATTCGGAAGTTCAACAGCAATTGAGTTCAACGGAAAAAAGCGCGTGGAACGCATTCAAAAATGTAGTTGAACATTTTCTAGGAAATATCATGGCTGAAAATTATCGCGATCTGGTGGCTAATCTAATTAAATCGTACCAAAAATGGGCTGCAATATGTCTTTCAAAGTTCACTTCCTCGACTCACACCTGGACTTTTTTCCACCAAACCTTGGCGCCATTAGTGATGAACACGGTGAGCGTTTTCACCAGGATATTTTACACATAGAAAAACGGTACCAAGGAAAGTTCAGCAACATGTTAGCAGATTACTGCTGGACACTGAAAAGGGACTTGCCAGATGCTAAAAATGCGAGAAAATCCTAAGTACCCATTTTTTCACATTTTTTAAATTCACGATTTATTTTCTGAAACCCCCTTGAACCCTCATTTAATCCGGTTGTCCTAAGGAAACTAAACGTGATAGAAAAAATCTGAGCCCAGATTCGGAATTAGCACGAAAAATATCCCTAGGATCACCTAACAACATGTCTAGGACAGAAAAAAAATTTTTTTTGTTGACCAGTGTAATCATAGAGATTCATATTCAGTGGATAAACTTTTTAGGCCGAATTTGTTTGGGTAATTGAAAATATCAGAACCAGCAAAAAAAACATCCCATTATCAGTGATTGGAATTGCTATTAATAGGGTTTTATCCTGAGTAGATAGCCTTTTAGGACAGATTTGAGTAAGAAACAGCACGGAACTGATTCTGGAATGTGCATTTACCTTAACAAAATCTGTCCTAAAAGGTTATCTACTGAAGATGAATCTTTTATGATTATTAATTCCATGACATGATGATAGGGGTGAATTACACTCCAATATGTCGGCAAGGTTTTTTAGTTTGATTGCTCCTGACCTACCCTCGATATTTTTAAAGTGGTTCTGAATTAATAAGGTTGATAGAGCGATACTGTATTTCTACTGAAATTTATAGATTCCATTTCCTCACAGTTAAAGTATTTAGATTAAGATTTAAGAGGTTTTCCTTGGAACTTCTGAACAAAAAATTTACTCGATCACGGAAGGTAAGAAACGGAATTCTCATTAATCCAATTCTTAATAGCTGAAGTATTATCGACGGCTTGATTTTTCAGCATTTCATTCCTTTCAAATTATAGTAGTTTGATGATTTTACATGAATCTGAATTCCTTTTCTCGATGGTAAACCAGTGTATACCCTGTGAAATATGACAACAGACTAAAGTTTTACTCGACATAAGTGCATTTGAAAGTAGAATGAGGTTGAATGTTACATTTTCAAGTTTTACATGACTGCTAAACACTTCATAATCCGTAATAATTTTCTTTGGTAACATTAAGAGTCTCTTGATTAATTCTTGCTCTAAGAGTAAGGGAAATTTCAAACACATTGAACAGTAAAGAAAAAGAGGTTGAAGATTAAATTTTCAAATTTGATATGGCTACTTTACCCTTCTTTATCAATAATGATTGATTAACTATGTTAGTGAAATTAATGTATTTGAAATGACTTTGTCCAATCCATTTCATACAGTTTTAATTCTGAGATATGACTTTGCTGTAAAATTGGAGAACATGCTAAGGTAATGGACTATTACTTTTGTCGGGTCCTTTGATCTCACGCACGGGACGGATTCCTGACAAGGAGGTTACGTATCAGAAGGCATCGCAGAAGGTGTCCTTTGGGCGACTCTTCTAATGCGGCCATTCCCCGCGGATTCTAATGGGGCATACGGAGAGCTGTTCTCTCTCTCTCTCCCTCTCTCTCTCCATTTGACCACTTCTCGTCTCCTATGTAGCAACACAAGGCAATGCACTATCATTACTCCTTCCGAATCGCACGGTAATCGAGTGGGATGTCGCGGGGAGGATTCCGAAGGCCCACTTGCCCCTGACTATCTGCGTTCTCGAAACCGACTGCACTGTTGACCGCAAGGGGCGGAGTTACTCAGGGATCTATGGGATGAGTAAGACCTTTAGTTATTTTGCCTCGTGCGCCAGGGGCAGCAGAGATTCAATGTGCCGAGATTATTCGGTTAAATAAAAACAATTCTTTGACATTTAGGAAAGTGAACTTGATTCCTTCTAAACACATTTGCTTATGTTGATATATTGTGTAAAAGTATTCAACTTATTTAAGTATTCAATATTTTTATTAAATACATCCTCAACAATGTGTTTCCAACCTGGAGATTTTGGCTAGAAATCAGCCATTAGTTGTGCAAATCTATCTTTCGAATATTTAAAAGTCCATCTGTTGGCCCATGTTTAATGATGAGTTTGTTTTAATTTCACAATACATTATATTAGTGGACAAATTTCGTCGAAGCTACAATTTTAGAATAATAATTACTAAATGGATAACTGATGAGGGCGTTTAAAATAATTCATATTGATGATACACCAAAAGCTTTTTTGTATGAACTGGGCCATCACTATTCAATGACTCTTGATTGCTTGAGACAGAAACCAATCACTCCTTCATACCGTGAGCTTATGTGCATCGGATTTTCGTATACATTTATTATACAATTGATGATAAAACTCCTACAAGAACAGAGATTTCAAAGCTGTTTGAATAGAATATGGTACGAAATAAGAAAAAATACCCAAACCTTAAGGTCACGAGCCAGGGTTGCAGTCCTATTTTTACATCATGAAAATGATTGGCATTTAAGTGACTTCATCCACAGATATCCACAAAATTTAGTCGGAAATTCTTAACAATAATCAAGTTTACGATGATATAATTTGACTTTACAAAATTTTTCATGTTGCCTTGATAAAAAATTTTCTTGTAACCAACTGATAGGTACCTCGAATATGGCCAAGATATGTTACAGTCATGATCAGCAATATATTTAGAGAGGAGAAAGTAGAATAATACTTGATTAATAATGATTTTTAAGCTAAGTGAGACTTGAATCGACCTCCTACAATTTGCAATCAAATGTTTTCCATTCTAAAATCTCATATCGATGAAAAATACGAAACCAGCTATATAGTGATCCCGACCAAACCCTCGACCCTCCGTCACCAGACTCGTGAGGTTTGAACTAGCGGTTCCCCGGGGTCCTAAGGGGAATAGTGAAGGAGGAGTGGTTGATGCATTAGGGGGGGGGGCTGGAGAGTTCCCCTTTCGCCGCTGGCCCCCGTCGCAAATCCCATTAGGTCGCCCGGAGGCCTAAGAGAGCGCCCGAGAGAGCGCGGGCCTCGGCGCCCGTCCGTCCCAGCGGCGGCCGGCCGCAAAGCCATATGCGCTGCGACATTAGCCATTGGCCAAACCCCTCAGACCATGCGTGAACGTTTCAGCCACTCCCATCCCACCGATGCGATCCCTGCCTTTCCATCCACACACGCGGCCCGGTACCCAAACCCTAACTCCCTTTCGAGCGGTCCAGCCGTGGGAATAAGGGTTCGGTGGCCAGTCTCCTCGACGGATGATGATGACGACGGCGTCCAACTAGCCTCTTCCAACACTCAGAGCCCGCACTAAATTGGGATGAGAGCATCGAAAGGAAAACATCGTGAGTTGGCACTAATACACCAGCAAAGTTACCAATCGCATTTGATAAATATTCCATTTTTAATAATTTGTTGAATATGGTTTGACTTCGATGGAATCGTAAATGTAATAAACGTGCACAATATTCAAAAATACCTGGTGTCTTAAAAATGCCCACAGTTTTAGAACGAACGGAAATATTTAGTAATTATTGACACAAGGGCAAAGACATACGCAAGAGAACAGCGCTTGTTAAGGAGGCGTTTATTAATAGAAGGGAGCTGAAGACGGGGACCTTGGGTAAGGATGTGAAGAAAGGCTAATGACGAACTTGATATGGAACGTTGTATGGGGCAGAAACGTGGACCTCCAGAAATGAGAACGAGAATAGGCTGCAAGCATTTGAGAAGCGGGTGTGGAGAGGGATGTAGAAGGTGAGGTGGAATGAGAGGAAGACTAGTGAGGAAGTGCTGGAGATGGTGGGCGAGGAAAGGAAGCTTCTGAATGAAATTCGAGATCGGCTGAGTAGGTGGCTGGAGAATACAATGAGTGGCGATGGGTTGCTCAAGAATGTGATAGAGGGAAGTACGTTGGGCTACCGGGGAAGAAGGAGGAAGTGAATATGTTTCAAGCACAGGATGAAGGGTAGATCGCATGCCGAGGCAAAAAAGGATACACTAGAGTTAAGTAGGACCCTGAAAGTATAAAAAACGGGGAGGAGATTCTCTGATATTCTACAAAACCTACCTTAAACAGTAGAATAATATTTGAAAATTGACACATTTACCACTCATCCAAATGCGAGAGAGGAAAGAAAAGTCAAACAAATCAAATAAAATTGCATGAGAAAATGTCTTAGCCTTATTTCCCTGGCTTTTCTTCTAACAGTTCTGCACCCACCAATGACAAATCCCTTCCCTTCAGAGGCTCTACCTCTACTCTCTATGCACCAGCTCATGGTGAGGAACTCCTCTGCCTCAGTCGGGAGGAATGAGAGTCAACGCACTGCATCTTGAAACATATGAAGTCTCATAGCCAAGGAAATTTATGACAATAGTTATATTTATGCGATAGAGATAATTTGCAGTTACACTCTCTTACGATAAATTGTTCGATTTCAAAGTTAGGAGTATAATCCTTGATGTACAATCGTACTAAAACTGTTTCGAACTTTCCTTGTAATTAATATTTGGCTAAAATTGGCTGTTATTATTGGCCATTTTCGAATTTTCAAACCCAAATTTTGGATTATATGTAAAGCAGTTTTGGATGGGAAGTCAAGAATAAATTATGTTCGGGCCAAAAGGAAAAATCTGTCCGCGGACGGAATGTGCGTTTCTATGCGGACGAGGAGGGCATTTTGATGAATCCGTGACTACATATACGCTGTCTTCTAGCCATCTTTGATTTTTAACATATATTATTTTCATCTCTTTCTTTTTTATGATATTTAGAAGTAAAAAGTAGCGGTCTGTGAGACCACATTCTTGTGTTAACGTAAGAAAAGGTGTCTGTGGCTCAGGGTTTAGTCATTGGAATGATGGATTTCGAATAACTTGGATCTTAATATGTTCTTCATTTGCACCAGGGTGACGAGTTTTGAGTAACACAAATTATACCGTGACTAGTGAAATTGAGAGGTATTCAATCAAAAGATATTACAGAGAGAGCAAAACGACCAGTGTAAATGTAAACACAAATACCCCGGCACTTATCTCCAAAATTAAATAAGTTGAACGATTCAGGAGCTTTTCTTTCTTGGTATTATTTTATATCATATTATATTATTGCTTTTTGAAACATATATATCCACTGTCATTTTTTTGTCACATGTCATTATTTTGAAGCTGTAAAATCATCCCTCGTAAGCCACTTCCCTTGCCAAGCTCTACAAGAACAATCAAGCCACCAAAGGATGTCGTCAATTGACCTCAACATTACTTCTTCTTCACTCTCCTCTCCTAAGATATTTTTTCAGATTCCAAATTTGAAACTTTGCAAGAGCCCTTGAGCTTATAATCTTCTGGTATTGATTTAAATGGATACTTGAAATATATTTTGGATTGTACGTGGAGAATGAAATCGTCATTACTCACCGGTTACATCTTTAGCGGTGTCCTCATAGTTTGCGTGCAATCAGCATTTCCATGCGTAATTAAAGACATTAATTAAGGGTTGATAGTGGTATTACGACAAACTGTGGTCTACGTGCCGCGAATGTACGCAAAATGGACTGCCTATCTTATTTGCTTGCAGGTTTGATTATTTCAATTCTGCAAGATATCACACTGCATCCGATAAATCACTGTACACATGGCCGAGCGCAGGAATTGAAAATTTATACAACTTATATTTTTGATAGAGAATGACCCGTATCAATGAAATATGAAAACATTTTATTCATATTCATTTATTTCTTTGGGAATAAAACTGTTTGAAATTATGTGTTTGCATAATAATGCCCAGCAAAAAGTAATTCACACTGAGATATTGCTGAATTCCCAATTCCATGTTATTCAACTTCCACGTACACATTTGCCTTGTCGCTCTTGAATAAGAAATCAAACGGTGAATCGAATGAAATCGAAAATGTGTACTACATTCAAAATTTCCCTGACCATGATATCTCATATGTGAGTTCAAGAGGTAATGCGTCGGCTCTCATTCCTCCGTATAGGAGGAGTAGTCCACCATGCGCCAACGCATGAAGATGATAGAAGAGTAGTGTCTCTGAGGAGAAGGGAAGGGTACGGGTTTTACCTCAGTGGTGCAGCGGTGCTGAGTGGTGCCATGAGAGGCGGATTGAACTGCGTGAGACTATATTTAAGAAATGTAGAAAGATTAACAGACAAAATTTTGGCCCATATGGGCTTTCAGAATTGTTCGCTCCAAATATCGCATATTTAGTTTCCAAGTATGAAGTGCCCTCAGGGTATGAGTTTCGTGAAAATTTAAATAGTCAATTCCTCAAAATGATCATTTTTAGAGTTGAAAAATATTTCTTTTCTCAATTACGAAAAATGAGTGCGAACCAATTTCCCCACCAGTTTGTTAAAAACAAACACTACGTTTGGCAACGTTTTCATCTGATGTCGACTAAAAATCACTGCAATCTTTAAATTTCCTATCTGATATTGATAAAAAAAATCATCAGAGGATGTTTGTTTAAAATCTTTCAGCTGATGATTAAAAATAAATATTTTAGGCCATGCGTTCATAAATTTTTCTGCACGGTATTCAAAACCCTTTGCGCTGTTGCCACTAGATTTTTTAGGAAATGGCAGATTAAAAGATTGGTGCTGGTAACAATGGAAAAGAGAGTGTTGAAGATTGCAAATTACTATCAATTTTATCAGTGAATCAACGTTAAATTATGAAATTGTGTTCAGATTACTCATCAGTAAAAAAATATGGATTTTTATATAAGTAGTAGAATGGGTACAGAAAAAATACGTTTTCCTTCAGCTGAATCTCACATAAACTGCGAATTACCTGTTGGCATGCTCTATTTTTTAGTAAAAAATGACCTAAAATGAACAATAGTACAAACGCCATTGAATCCCGGTATTAAAAGATACACTTGGGAAACGCTCATTAGATGTTGAACTCACATAACGACAGCTGTGGATTAGATCATATTGGTTGCAATGAAAATGTGGTGTTACAAATGGTCAATTGGCATCCAACCCAACAAAAAATCACCAGAAAAGAGAAACAGCAAAGTTTCCAGGGAAAACTAATGTAGTGAAACATTTAGCACTGAAAAAAAGAAAAAAATAACATATTGCACATGATTTGAGACGAAAAAGATTCAAAATTTTCATGGATGAGATAAGATGGGACTTGATATTTAAATACTAATAATGGAATACATCGGGAAAATTATTATTTTTAGGGTGATCAACCGGTTGAAGTAGGTTTACAAGGAAGACTATAAAAAATTCTTATGACTTATATTGTCGCATATCAGTATCAACGTATACTATTTCTTTCTTCATCACAAAATATCTCCTAACTTTCTAAATTCCTTCCATAAAACGTAAATTCTTTCACCTTCTGTTCTGACCTAAAATCTTCTCCTGCATCGCAGCCTACTGCGGCCCTTTCTCCTTATTACTTTTTCCATCCTACTACTCTGGCTCCACCTAATTCCACCAGGAGTTACCTCTCTTCACCCATCTTGTGAAGCACTTAATTTTTTTTCCTCTCCGTGCACCACTTTTTCTTCATCCTCCTCCATACATTAGCATCAACATAATACCCTGCAAGCCACCTCAAGATTGTGTGTTATGGGGTGAGCTATCACAAACATAAGGTATACTATAACCTTTATGGTAAATGAAGCAATCACTGTTGGTATATATGATAAAACATGAAAATGCTTGTCATGAGGTGACGTTTCGCTTCCATTTATTGCACTTTAGGCACTCTACTAATGCTAGATGAACTATTTGCATAAGTGGTTGTTGCAAATACATCAAATTCATGCCCTTTCCTCATAAATGTTCTTCAAAAAACGAGGAATTGAAGTTTATGGAAGTAATTAAAATTTCGCTAATGAATGAGTAAACTGGGGACCTGTAGCGATTCAATTTACGGTCTGATAACTTGTGAGTGAAATGATGAGTTTATGAACAGTTCCAAGACAAACAAAAGTTTGAGAGGAAAAATTCATCGATTTTGGACACGGAGCATCGATATTTCTCGACTATCGACGCTCATCCCCATGGTACCAACTGTCCCCGCCCCTAACGGTCAACACTGTCCTCCAAAGTGGCGGCGAGCGAGGGAGAGGAGGAGAGATAGGGAAGGGGGGTGCGATGGGGGTGGAGGATTATGGTGGTCGCTCGCGAAAGGGATTGACTTTGCTGACGAGCCGGTGGAGTCAATCAAGCGAGCAAGATGGCCGATCCGCGCAAGGGATGGAGGGAGGAGGGAGCCATTGGGGAGGCCTCGAATTGCCCCCTAAGCCTCGTCGCTTGTTGCACTGACCTCTGGGATCGGCCGCTCCCCTCGCTTTGCAGCCTCAGAGTTTCATTTCCAACTTTTTACCATTTCCGTTAGTCATTTTTTCATATTTTTTCGCGAGTGAAGGATTAACACATCACTCGAGTGAGACTTGGCCGATTAGCACGGTTTCGAAGGCGGGTACAATTGAGAGCTCCGTTTTCAGAGAAAACATGAGCCAAATTAAATAAGAAAATTTTAATTCTACAGTAACGCATCAAATTAGACTCTGAACGGAAATTGTGACAGTCAAAAATCACCTTTGACTAGATTTTTTTCTCGGTAAAAGGTATCAAAAATGCACGCATGGGCAAGCACATTCGTTACAGAATTTGGATCTTCATATTTACTAGCTAAATCAAAATGATTTCAAACAAGCACGATCGAACTTCAATAAAAACAAAATTGTTAATAAAAAATTATATACTTGTCAAAATATATAAAAATCTAGGCGTAAAAGTTTGCAATTTTATGTTGAATCACTTCCAATATACTCTGAAACCCTCAATTCTGCGATTTCTTTGTTAGCTTTTTAATATAACCTAGGTTCTCAAGGAAGTGCGCTGCACTCTCTATGTCACAATATATAAACAATGAAACAGTACCCTCTCCTCGGTGAACAAGCTCTTAACTAAAAAACAGTAAAAACACATTGCAATAATTAAATAAACGACAACCTGATTTAAGTAATAAAAATACAGAATGAAATATTAAGAATTAGACTTAAACAAATAATGCTTAAACATTCAAAGTTACTTTTGAATAGTATAGTAATGGCAATGTCAAAGAAGAGATTTAAGTGGTCTGCGCAGAAATAAAGATAGGCTACAAAAACTAACGATAGACTGCAAGAGCTAACGGTTCAAAGTGAAAAATAGGCATAAGATACTGGCTGAACCGAGAACACAGGCTGAATGAAAACTAGGCTGAATATATGGATAGCCAGTATTATAAAAAAATAATGCAATTGATGACTTATCCGACAATAAAACTCGGCATGGCACAACAAGAGAAAGACAAAAATATACAGATGAAAATATTACGAAGATTTAGGGGAAAAAATGCTCATAGGCAGAAACATTAGCAAAGATGCAATTGGAAAATATCAATGTCCGAGAACTGAATCGAAAAATAGAGTGAAACGATACCATATGTTGAATAAATGATAATAGGATTGAGAGAGACACTTCATAATTCAATAAATGCTATTCGAAAACCGCGAAAGAGATGGGTTGAAACTTATACCATCTTTTTTAAGCAATAGCTGACGGAGAGGAAACAAGCAATCGAGGGGCATATGAGTTATGAAAAATAAGCTATTCGAAAAATGACAACAAAGCCATTTAAATGGCTTCATCCGATTTTTATCATCATCAGCATCGCCATATCCCCATTCTCATGGGTGGTGAATTTAAAAAAATGATAAAATATAAAATAAAAAAACATAGGAAAAAATAAAGATTGGTCACTAAAATCAGTTCTCACATCTAACGTTTTATAGTAAATTTCTAAAAACACAACAAATGAATATGAAATCGAATACGCCAAAATTTAAATTGAACTGTGAAAATTAAACTTGTGTGTTCTGATAAAGACCTGCTCTATTTGTTACGGCCTTTTAAAAAATAGTTTTGCAGGGGATCAGAAGTAAACATAATCTAAAACTCGTGAAGTACATGTGAAATTGAAACTATTCATATTGAAAAAATCTTCGGTCACCTGCAAATGAAATCCATTGCAGGTATTGGTGATACTCAGTATCAGTTTTTAGCACTCTGAAAACCTAATTGAACAGCAATAATGTCGTCTCTCGGAATAACAATTATAAAAAATATTATATTTAATCTCGAATAAAATGACTGCACGTCATGTACGCATGGTCCCTCATTCATTCATTTCAATCAATTCTCTACTTCCATGTAATTAATACTAAAAATGAGTAAATCTTTTTTTTTAATCTCATCTCTTTAGGTTTTTTACCATTAAACACAAAATATTTCATAATTAAAGGCTTGAAAATATTGACAAGTTTTCCATTTTTTCAAAAGGTGCTTTAATTGACGGATAATCTTTAAATTACAAAGCAATCAACAAGTCTTTACGAAATCCGTATTCGATTAAATTTGGATTTAAAAAAATAACGCCATGTCCCAAACGCACCGCGGATTGATTGGTTTAGTTGTACTCTGAATCTTTTAATCTTGATGAATTATAAATCTCCTCGATGCCGGTTGTCTCGACGGGAACTGAAGAAAAATGCATGAACACCAATTTCATCGGAGTGGGGATTAATATTAAGGGATTAGTAGAGACAACAGTAAAACTCGATCGCTTGGAACCTGATTGCAAATATTGACAAGCATACCCTGGCGGTGGTGATTCGACACAAGACCGCACTAAATTATGCAGATATTGACCTTTGAACCCATTGCTTCGTTGTACTTTCGTCTCAAATTGCTGCGCCGAATCACAACCTAAATGACTGAGCATTTCGCGACAAAGCACAGCTTTATATCTGATTCAATAGAAAACAATAACTGTTACTCAGAGCTGAATGATAATGACTGAATCCCTATGCTCCGGCTTCCTGGCAACGACCCATTAAACGATCACTAATCAGAATGATTAATACGGGTAGTGTGTGAAACAGATTGGACTTGTTAAATCGAGGTCATTGTTCATAAATTCTCACCGGTGATGTAGTTTTCCGATCATGATTCGAGACTAACGCTCATTGAGGGAGAACCTTCTCGCGCGATTCGACACCGCACTCGAAGAAACGGTATATACTTAACACAAATATTAAAATTTTTCGTACCCACGAGATACATTGCATGAGAATTTTTAGGCATAAAAAATGTCGTAAAAGGCATAAACGCCTGGTCGTATAGTTGAGCCCTTCGTGGAATTTATGAGCAGCTGACGAGCAGTCATTTACCGCAGTGCCATAGCATTAACGTGGTTATTCTACAAAGAAAATTAGGATATTTCTCCGAAAACTAATCAGTTTAGCAGTTTTGAATGTGGAGAAATTGATATCAGATCAGGAAGTTTTATTCCAGCAAGTTTTTTTATTTATTTTGAAATTTTGAGGATGTTTTTAGTGAATAACTTAGCTGATGACGATTTGAAGCTCAAGTATGTAAAATAATTTTTTCGAGGCAGATTTCTTTTCTCATTCGCGTGATCACGTCAAGAATGGATGCGAAAAATGTGAAATGTCAATACGGTTGATTGGTGAGGAAGTAATTGATTTTTATTGTTTATTATTATCCTCAAAGCACATTTTCTCATTTTCTATTTCCAGCAGTTTACAATTTTAACAAAACAAAATTTTTTATATCCTAATATTCAAATACAGTACATTGATAAATGAAGACTAATATTTCTCCTCCATATAAAACGAATTTGAATATATATATATATATATAATGGAGATAAACTGTATGGTTAGTTATGTAGTTTCATTAACTAATGGAAACCGTTAGGGAAAAATGAAAGATTTAAGATACCTAATTTGACTAAAAATGCAGGTAATAAAAACATATCATAATAAAAATGCTTAAAAGTATTGTTTCACTTCAAAGTCTCAGTTTTTAGCCAAAGATATTGTCTCCAATATATTGTAAAATCAATTGTATAGTTATTCGTACAAAATGACTTTTCATGATAAATAAATGCGTGAAAATATGCAGGATATAGTCTTGACTATCTCCATAACTCGTTTATCTTGGTTTCTTTCGGAATATCTCTCCAAAGCTGTTCATCATCATCTGGTGTTCTGCCTGCTGGCAGGTCCCGTACACCATTGCTGTCTCCATCCGCTTCTGTCCCGAGCTTCTTTCTTTGCTTCATCATAGCTGATGTTTTTCACTTGATCCACCAATTTAATTCTTCTCCTTCCTCTCTTTTTCTTTCCTTCAATTGAACCCTCAAGTGCCACAGTTATTATACTTTTCCCTCTCATCACATGGCCCAACCAGTTTCCTTTCCGTTTCCTTATTTCCTTTAGGAGCGATCTTCCTTCTTTTACTTTGCTCAAAACCTCTTCATTTCTCATCTTATCTACCCATCTTACTTTTCCCATCCTTCTCCACATCCACATTTCATAAGCGTCTATTCTACTCCTTTCCCTCTTACCTAAATGTCCACGCTTCACATCCATACATGAAAACGCTCCATGAATAACTGTTATATTGCACAATAGTATGAGTATGAAATATACAACCTTGTCTCTCTGAAACTCTCGTACTACATCTCTATACTCCTACTACACGTAATAAGACATTCTGTTAAAAAGAAATCGCATAACTTGACCCAATTCTAGGAAAAGGTTTGCTACAATTATTCTATACACAATGCACTGCAGGATACACCATAGGCCATCAGGTTCCGTTGTCATTCATTAACCCATATTGACGCACCAAATACCTTTTTTTTGAATAAAAAATGCATCAATACTTTATGAACAAAATGTCAAATGACAGCTGGAAATATTGATCGAAAAATATTGCCATAAAATTAATATAAGTTCAGGGATTGAGAAATACTAATATACCACCGTGTAACTTGTCGTGATCGATAAAAATGTGCTTCTATACCTTACGCATCTCATACAAACCTCCTACTCCTTTTCATTAGTAATTACCAGCTACCACGTATAATCATACTCACACAATCTAATGCTACTTAAAATTATAGGAGGAGGATGAGGGAAAGCTCCTTTTAGGTACAATTAAAAGAGCATTCATCGTTAAGTATATCACTATTTGGTGCTTGAACGAAAATACGGCACTTATTTATGAACTTGGATTAAGGTGTTTTTTTAAGACAGAAATATTGCTTTCAAATCTCATCCCGGAATGCAGGAGCGGTATTAATTCCGTAGAGGGCAAGTTATATTAATTAAAAATTCAACCATTTTAGCTGAGTGACCGGAACCCAGAGCTAATTAAGCAATACTCTCATGATTTATATGCTATAAATGCCGAAATTGCCCTTCAGGGTGCTAATAGCTCATAGAGTATGACCCTCAGATAACCTTTAATATGCTCGCACAGCCACATAATCCTTCTTGTACAGCTCCGTCCTACATTCCATGACACGGTTGGCTTGCTTGCCTGATCAAAGGTTTGCAGCTGCAGCAATTGTGGTTTCCAGAGGCACCGACTAATTGCTCTCTCGGATATCGGAGGAACTCCCATGATGCCTAGTTCCCTGCGATCAGAGTGCAAATTTACTAATGTGACCGAGTCTACTGCGCCCTTAGTTACCTTTGCCAGGCAATAGAACGGTGCTTGCGTTCGATAGTCTCTCATCAATACTTCCGTCCTCTCGCTCCGGGGAAAGACAAACGAAGGCACAAAAGCGGAGTTAGGAAAATGAGTGAAGAAACAAAATGAGGGTATCTCATAGAGATGATGCTCCTAACCTTTTCGACAGTCAAATCACTTCACGAATTCCTCCAAATTTTATTGAACCATTTATCTTAGTTTTCTGAAATAGGTGGCTTATTCTGATGCTCCTCGGTGATTTGAATTGGAACGAAACGACTGGAGACAGTATCTTCAGAAATGATATCTTGGGATATAATTCTGGAGGATATTTTTCCTTTCTAAATTCACCATCTGAAATGCTGTCTGCTATGTACTGGAAAGCTTAAGATCAAGAAATAACGACGCGGCGGAACCCATCAGCTTTTTTAGAAGACTTACGTCACTAACGAAGAGTAAGATCAAAGCTGCTTTTTCAATTGGTTCACATAATTATTCTAACATTACTTTATTAAGACGTGAACATTAAGATGCTCATTTTTTAATATTTATCTTTCAGCGCGAAAAATACGGGTATATGTAGGCTACAGGCGTTTGAGATATGGTTATGGAAGAGAGTCTAAGAAGGGTGATGGA
This sequence comes from Ceriagrion tenellum, assembly GCA_963169105.1. Taxonomy (NCBI): domain Eukaryota; kingdom Metazoa; phylum Arthropoda; class Insecta; order Odonata; family Coenagrionidae; genus Ceriagrion; species Ceriagrion tenellum. The sequence goes on from OY720640.1 coordinate 29,880,868, forward strand.
CGAGAAAAAATAAACGAGGTAGAGCCTGGACGAAGAGAGTTATATTCTTAAAGAGATTTAGAAGAGGAAGAGTTGGTGGTTCGAAGAGATAATGAGGAGCGAAGGATATCATAAGGCCCAGGATACAATCCGGGCTATTGCTCGGAACACTCTCCGCTAAACATAACCTGAGCATTATCTTCAGAACTATATCTTCGTGGGAAACCACGGGTAGTGTAGGGCCATGGACTACTCAGCCTCTCTAGCTGAACGTGTGAATTTCACACGCCGCAGCATTCCATAGGGTGTAGTATTAAGTGGATACTAACCTCACCTATGAGCAAATTTTGATCATTGGGATTAGTTCAACGGCCTATTTTGAACATATCCTGGGGCTTCCTATACATACGTCCATTTCACAGCCAGTGCTTGTGATAGTCTCCTTTTAATCGCCTGGAGAGTATTTAAAGAGGGCAATACTAAAGAAGAATGTGAATTTCATCCTTGTGATTGAAAATAAAAATAAGCATATATTTCCATAATAATCTAACGTCAAAAATATGTTTTAGCGAAGAATATAGATTTCCACGGAAATTATAATCACATGTTTTCTATCGTATTTCAAAACACATCGATCGGAAATAGGATACACTAAGGGTTAATCCTTGACTATGAGTTCCCTGGATCACAGTTGCGCATGACGTCACAAGAACCAGGTAAACGTGTACCACGAAAGGATACAATGTTCTGATCCTCAGTACAAAAATAAGGTTAATGGACGATGGTACTCACGGATTTAGTCGGGAAACTCAAAGTGGAGGGGATTGAACGATCCGCTACAATGAAACCCCTCTTCCAGGAAATCAGCCTTCATTAGAGATATTCTTAGAAGGTGCCTTTGAACCGATTTCCAGAATAACAGGGGCTTAGATAATACGGTTCAAAATGATGCGTTGCATACATTGGTAGAAAAATGTTTTGTTGGTAACACTTTTATTGAGTTCTGGAATCATTTTAATTATAAGCAATTTCTTCAATTCATTGTTATCAGAAGCAACCTTCTTACAGGAGTCCACAGCACTTCCGTTCTGTCTCTCTTCCAATTCCCAGCGATTTCGTTTTTCTCCTCGTCAACAAATCTTCTGCACAATATCAGCCAAACAAAACGTTGCAAAAACTTATAATAAATAACACCAAGAAAGATAATGCCCTATTGGCTTCTGGAAATCAAGCACATTTTTTTCACACCAATTGCATGTCGTCAACTCTTTTTGTCGTCCAATAATTCTCCATTTGCTTTAACCTTTATAAATTTCCTTTTAGTACGGACCTACAATCCTAATCTCGGCCTTCCTAGCGGTTTTTTGCCTCTCGGCTTACTATGTCAAATCATCTTGAGGGTCGAATCCTCTTCCTTCCTCCATACAGGTCCATCCTATATCAACCTTCTGTATTTAGCCAATACTTTGATGTCAGGATCTGTGTATATTTCCCATAATTCTACATTTGTTCTTATTCTCCACAGCGCACTCAAATTTATTGTTTCATAGACCGTTCTCAAAACTTTGTTTTTAATAGAGAACCACGGGGAATGATTTTGGGCAAAAGAGGAAAAAGGAAAAAGATGCTTGATTTATGAAATGAATGAAGATAGCTAGGACTTAACAAGTACTCACGCAAAACACATTGTAAGGAAATCAAAGGTTTTTTCATGCATAAAATCAAATTCCTTCGTGTTTAGCGGGGGAATTTCCAAGTATAACACGCTATTATTATGGGTACATTAATTTGTTTGGAAGAAAGATTAATAAAGAAACAGATGGTTAGAAATATTTTATTGGCTCAGAGTACTCCATACGAGATTACAGTGTTATTAAGTTTTCGGCATGCCTGTGTTGTAGTAAATAGGATTCATAAAATTATATTATAATAGGAGATTCGAGTATTATAACATCGTTTTATAGCAAAGAGAATTTCTTGCTTGTCGCACTTAATAATACTGTCAAAGACTCACAAATTACAGAACACATGAGTTTTGACCAGTGAAATATATATCGATTACAAAATGAAAGGCATCGATCTAATCACAAAATCAAATGCCGTCATAGTTGACGAAGGATTAGTAAAGTAAGACAATAAAATAAAATGAGACTTATGAAATTACAAAACTATTATCAGATGTATCAAGATAATAAACCCGCATCTAACCTTGTCACAATATAGTCCATTTATTTTCTTGGTTTCTAACAAAAAACTGCCTGCTAATTCATGGCAAAATGACCAACTGTCTGTTTGTGTAAGAAGTTTCGTTCAGTGTTTGATTTAAGAGATGGTATGGTTATGCTTTATTAGATTGATTGGACATTTGAAAAAATTCAGAGTCTTTAGCTAGATAAATATATGTATCTACTGGTAAAGGTAAGTTTATTTCAATGTCAGAGAATCTCCTCCCGGTTTTCTGCCTCCCGCAATCTCCCGCAATCACCCTCTCCCTCTATCTCCCCTGTCTCTCTCGAGTACATCCTTTTTCGCCTCAGTATTCAATTTACCTTTATTTTCCGTCCATGAAACCTATTTACTCTCTTCCTCTTCCCCGCTTGCCCACCATTATTCCCTCTATCACACTCTTGAGCAACCCATCGACCCTTATTACATCCTGCAGCCACCAACTCTGCCGATCCAGAATTTTATTCAGAGGTTTCCTTTCCACGCCTACCATCTTTAGCATTTCCTCGTTAGCCTTCCTTTCCGTCAACCTCACCTTCTTTACACCCACATCTCAAATACCTGCAGTCTATTCTCGTCCTCATTTTTGAGGGTCCACATTTCTGCCCCATTCATCGCAATGCTCCATATCAAGTTCGGCACAAGCCTCTTCTTCACATCCTTATCCAAAGCCCTCGTCATAAGCTTCCTTCAATTATTAAATCCCTCGTTAACTAGCGCTATTCTATTCGTATGCCTTAATTACTCCAAATTTCATACTCATTAGGTTGAGTAAATTGCTTTGTTGCGCTTATCAGTTACCATTTTTAAGGCTAAAGAATTTTAAAATCTATTTTACATAAAGACAAAATGATGGAAGTTGCTGAATACTAACAGATAAAAATATTGGTGGTTCAAATTAACATTTTCTATTGATTAATTATTAATTTAAATATCCACACTAAAACGGATTTTTCTCAAGCTGATAAACAGATTTTTTATATAATACATTTAATATTACAACAATGTTAGCTAACAAATAACAATACCTAATTATTTGTCAAAATATCTGATAAATAGTTAGATATAATATTTCACGAAATTTTGCATATTGAGTTGAAAAAAGGCAATACATGCTTAAATATATATATAAAATTGCATAACATACTCATTGAATCATTTATAAATGCATGCATGGAACATCACCGATTTGAAATATGTAATTACGGAATTGTGTTCAATGTATTTTTCGACATGATAAACATTTCAAATGTATACTGAATGATTCATGATTACCGCACAAGCCACCTTAAAACTAATAGAAATTTTGCTAGCAAATATAATGAGACTCATCCGAGGAGATCATTACTTCACAGTTTCGACTGTCCGAAATGAGGAGATAGTTCTTTCATTCGATGTACTGAAACTATCAAACTTCTGCAGCAGATAGTTTCCTCTCGGGCGAATGAGAGCATGGAGTTGAGTATCGAGTGAAATCGTAGGGAAAAGGCAAGGACGCAAGGAGAAGAACAAAAGGTAATAAAGGGGAAAAGGGAGAGAGTCGGAGAGAGGGAGAAGAAGAGGATAAGAGGACAGAGAGACGGAATTTGGGGAAAAGCCTTAAGATTAGCAGATGGCGAGAGCCAGCCGAAGATGGCGAGGGCACTCTCGCTAATACTCCTTTCAAAGGATATCTCCTCCTAAGCTACGCATTTCGACCATCCGGCCTCGCCGTTCCTTGAAGAAAGATAAATACATGCCCATTTATAAATACATAGTTACTTATCTCACTTTCTATATTTACGCTGTTTCCACTTACCCGCGCTGCTTGGATCAATACTTTGTCTGTCATTAGCCAAGCTATGGACGAAGAGGCGTGTACGCACCCCTTTGTTTTCCTCATTTTCTGATTGAAAAATTGTGTGTATCTTGAGCATAATACTTTTAGCTTTGTCTGGAGACTAATGTGCCCAATTAATCATGAAGTTTCCTATTCATTTGAAACATATACCTAAATGATTACTTTCCGTTCAACCAATCTGAAATTTTCAATCATCCTGCAAGAGTTCATTGATTTATCAAATAGGCTCAATTCTTGTTTTTCCATCATACTTTCTAACTCTATTGATAAAGTCTTAAAACCTATCCTTATATTCCCTACTCCTCAAATAACCAACATTCTAGCCATTTGAACGTTACCGCCCGCAATTTTATTTCCATATCCGTTCATCTAATTTGCCACCTCATTTTTTTCCTCGGGATGCATAATTTACTCAACCACCATATCAGGCAGTATTTTGTTTGTCTTCATGTAGGTCCATGGTGACTAATCCATCCTGAACTAATATTTTCAGTGGGAATGGTAAATTATTCACTCCCACTCCAAAATACTTGTCGTAAAAATGTACTTATTGGACATAGTGAATGAGAACAAATAATTGTACTTGAGTATTAATGTTTGTGCTTATCGAGTTTGCATTTGATAAGAACCATAAGAGCTCGCAGAATTCTAACCCTATCTAGTCCAATTATATTAGCTCTAATTCATTTTACCCATCACTGTTGATCAATGGAGATCAAAAAAATCTTTCGAACTATTCAAACTATAATTTTTCTGAAGGATTTTACTAGTTTTCATAGTTTCAAATTTGATAATATAGGCAATGGTAAATGTGCTGAGATGGCCTTGTAGATATAAGCCGAATTCGGCATACCTTGCATTCATAAAAGTAAAAAATCCGACACTTTCTTCTCGATTAACATAAAGTTGCACTTGTAAGTATCTCTGTACTCTGTTATTACTAATATTTTGGTTTTACACCGGAGGTCCTAGGACTGGTTTTGTAGAGCTACAAATGTTATTTCACATAATAGTTCTGGAAGGTAGGAGAGAACGTTCTCTTTCACATAAAGTTTTGAATTCCGCCTCCCAAAAGATTAATATCCGTTATATGATGACAAAAGGTCTGCTATCGTTGTTGAGTGATGATTGAAAACTATGACATATCCTTTTTATGATGAGATTTTCCCTCAAAATATATGCAGTTCAGTATTCATGAATGGCAAAACATCTGAGTTGTTAGTCCCGAGAACAATCGGGATTGTATTGAGTTTATCTCGCAAAACATTTTCCACTCACGTGGGATTTATCATTTCCCCAGTTCCCTGCCATTCCGATCAATTAACTCCACTTTCCCTTGCCCTACTCTTCCTGTCACGGTGGTTGCTTATCTCTCTCCACTTTGCTTTCTCAACGGGGCTTCTCAAGCGGTGAAATATTGACCAAAAGCCTCAGAGTCCCACGCAAAGCCACGTCACACGTGCCCACGGATAGAGCCATCTCACCAATGAATGGAAGGTTTGAGGCACACACGAAATGGAGCCTCTTGCCATCTTATTAGCTCAAAACCGATGATGGGACAGCCCTGTTAGAGAGGGAGAGCGAGATAGGAAGTTTGAGTAGCGATACAGAGAGTGCCTCTGCAAATGGTTTCGAATTTATCTACTGGGGACAGTCAAAATCTTTTATCGCGTCATAAAGTTTCTCTTCTGTCCCTTCGACGTCACCTGAATTTGATACTTGGATAATTCTGCGTCCGGCTTCCTTTACAGCTCCCATGGTGTTATCTCTCACGTCCATCTTCGAGTGAAAACTTTTTTGCGAAAAACTCTTAACTTGCAATCTCATTCAGTTTCAATCATATCTCCACTCATCTACTCCGCCTTTTGAACCCTCGAAATTTCGGCTCCCCTTTTCATGCCAATCCTTTCAGCAACGCTTCACGAATTATTAAGTCCCCTTATCTTTGGGATGTTGCCTTATATATTCATCTTAAATGAATTTATACTGTGACATTTAGCCCAAATAACGCTATGAAGCTGGTAAGTTAATCCACGAGATATATTAACTTTTAACACAACTTGTGGCGCCTTGCAATAGCGAAAACTTTCCTTTTTCACATAGATGAAAAATTATGAGGTGAAATGTATAAGGTGAAATGTATATAATATATAAATGTTAAAGTTTTTCAAGGAATATTCAAAATTTGAAGGTTTAACTTGGTGGAAGGTCAAAATTGTAGTAAATCAAACTTGTGTCTTCATCAGTTTTAGTATTAAGAGTACAACCAGTTTTGGCATTTGCGTAGACTGTGAGAACTATGGAGAACCCAGGTTTGTTTTACTACAATTTTTCCAGTAATTTTTAAGAGAGTGTCATGCAGTATTATGTTTTATAATTTACTGCTTCATTAGTTTCTGTCACTCTTATTGTAACTTAGATTGATTGCTTTACGTATTTGCGTTTTTTGTTGCCACTTTATAAATGATATTCATATTTAAACCCATTGTTATATCCTAAAGAGTTCGTGCAATATATTTGGTTTCATTGTAACTATGAGGCCAGGAATATTTTAGGAACATATCCTCGCTCATGGGTGAAAGATAGTTCGTGAAAGGGTTCAATTCAAGATAAGGAAGAAAATGACACTCCCGGGTGGATAAAGTGAAAGAAGAGATCGCGTATAAGACGCGGATAAATCAGCTTCTTTGCAATTGACACCCAGTTTTCACATTACTTTGGAGTTCAGCTTTTCACGTCACAAGAATCTTAAAATATATCTCGGTCTTATTTTATGGCTAGAATTAAATTTGCATAACGTAAGATGTTAATTATCAAACTTAAAAAACTGTTTACATCAATATTTTTAGCAAATATTTGAAGGTGGTTTGATATAATGGAAGTAGGTCCAAGTGGAGGTATATGAAAATCTTCCACATTTGTTACATGCACAAGGTGCTATATTCTCACCCACACACTTCATCTTCTCAGCGCACACCCAACCTATTCGAATTCCGAATATAAAATCAATTCTTATTCTTTCCCCTCCCAGCATACTCAAGATCCTTCTCTCTATCATAGCCTTCAGTTTCCCTTCGCCCCACAGTACCGCTTCTGACCACTTACGCGATTTGTTTTGTAGTTTAGGCCATGTCACCTTTTTTCTAAATTAACTGTATTTTCTAAGAATGTGGGAACTTTCTTATGCCTATCTTTAAAAAAACGAACTACGTATTTGGTATTATGCAATAGAAGTTGAGATTTTTTATTTTTTTTGGAAACCTATAAGGTCGGTATGTTTGAAAATATGAAAGATATACGCGGCTGTATCATATCAAATTTATGATAGTCAATATAATACAAATTTGTGTGTCACAACTCTCCTCGCATAAAGAGGAGTTTTCGATATACTGGGCTAACAGTATAACATTTACATTTTCCGTAGAAAGCTTTTTCTGCGTAAAGTCATTCCTCGGTATTTATTAAACAAAGGAAGATATATTTGGACTTAAATTGTAGCATTTTTATTCTTTATTCAAAACATAGGCACAATATTTTCTATGGAATCAAAAGATGAGAAAATATTGGGTGAAAACTGAAAAAAGTCCGAAAATTACGCGTTTTTCCTGAAAAAATGATAAGCTGAATAACACTGAGGCAGAAAATTGTGTTTAATAATATCAGTTCAAACCCAAAAAACTGGTAAAAAATTTAGAACAACCCAGCCTTTTGCACTTCAAACGTTTATTTCTTGTTTTATAACATCGGATATTCATGGGTTGCGGTAAATACTGGGCTTAGGTATACTGTCCTGCTGAGCTCAAAGACCGGAACTGGATCATTGTTAGTTCTGAGTTAATGTATGCTTAAGATTTCTTCTTCTGATCTTCATTTCTTTGAATCTCGTTTCTAGTCAATCTCTCTGAAGAGATTATAAGATTTATTTGATGCTAAGATTGTCAGTTCCGGAAATACGGAATGGATATAAACCATACGGGAACGAAAGTAATAAGATTCTCTGGGAGAAATACCTGTAGTTACTGTTAGCTAGACAAAAAACGGACATTTATACTGTAGATATGGTGAAAGCAGTACCTGATGTTTGGCAAACCACTACAGATTCATTTTGCTGTTTAGTTTTTTTTTTAATCCTCAAGGTTGATAATATCAAAATCAACTCAAACCTCAAAATTAGTATTTTCGTCAGTAACTGTCTTTTGACTTAGCAGATCAGTTTACGTGTAAGGCTAAAACAATAATGCGATCCAAGCCTCACTATATATGGTAAAAGGATGTAAGCAGAATTGTATAATTGGCATTTGCAACTGGACTAAAGAAAGTTTCGCGAGAACTGTTGCGTTTTTATGATTTTAACGGATTATATCAGCAAGTACGTAATCAGGCGAGGAATTTCCAAATTTTTGCCATATGATTTTTTGTTTATGGAAAAATATTCCATCTATTATAATATTAGTTATATATAATAATTATTATTAGTAGTTGGAGCTGCTGAAAACTCTTTCCTATTAATTTAATATATTTGTTCCCTGGCGAGAATAAAAAAGCCGTGTGCGTTAAAAAAAATTAATTGAAACTGCTACGGAACTCATTATTCCATGCCAAAGCATGAATCACTTCCTTTGAGACTGAGCTGCCCACTACTCCTTAGGCCTGAACACCACGTCCTGCTTTTCTTCCTTGGTACTTCCACCCCACGCTAGCATTCACATCCACTTACGTCATTTCCTCGGCCGGTCCGTTGCTATGGTGAAGTAAGCGTCTTGCATCGCAGCCCATCCATCATGTCCCCTCGAATGAGGTCCATCTCGAGCAAAATTGTCCATCCGGCGGCGATGTACTACGGCTACTCCATCTCTCACTAACCAGCGTTGCACCTCGCTCTCCACCTGCAAACACACAACTGCTCCTATCTACAAAATCTCTCAGCTGCACCATTTAAGCTATGTGTACCAGTGGAGAGAAATGTACAAGCATCCAAGTTGCACCTTACTATTGAATACTTATTATTAAACATAAATGGAATACGAGTATCAGTATAATGCTAAAAATGACTATGGCATATATATGCAAGAGCCCATTCCTGTGGTAGGTTATGATACACTGACAATGTTGTGCATTAAAGGGAACATAAACAATCTACGAGGTTTTGAAGAAACTTTTGTTCAATGTAAGTACAGAATTCCACCTTTTCAATTGTGTTGCTTGATAAATATAGCGCTCATTGATCACTCTTCTTTCACTATGGCCAAAACTATTAGAGATAAATTTAGGTTCCCTCTATTGCTAACTATAGGTGAAAAATGAAATTTTAATGAACACTTTTTCCTGCCATAAAATTCGACTGCAGCGTGATATTATTAAGTACTATAGTTTATCTATCGAGTACTACAGTTTTACCTCTACCTCTCGCAGTTATTTACTTATACTCGAAAACTAAGGTGATTTGGTGCATACAACGTAATTGTATGGAAGAAATTATTTTTTTGAAAACCGATTTTTTGTCAAAAGAAGCATTAGAAATACATATTAAAGTACATTATTTCCCATTATGAAAGAGTTTTAGGCGTTCTTTATGAAAATGTTCTGTATTTATGATGGGAAGGATAAAATAACAATAGTAATTTCTACACCTTTTGATGAAAATCGACCATTGTTTCGACATTCTGTTTCATGATCAAGATCTTCTTACCATCATGAATATTTCCCATTGTTTCAAAGATTACTGCATTTCATTCTATACTCCAAACAGATTACACGTACATCAAACAGATTACACGTTTTTCTAGCACACGAATTAAATGAAACAAGGAAGTCAATTAAAAGTGGAAATATCGTCAAATTTCATAATCCTTATTGTATGAATGGAAAAGCTCGGTAACTCTTACGTTAAATTTACATTCGATTTATATTCACTCTAGTGATATATAAATGATTCCTTGACTACTATTAAAAAATCGAAAATATGCGTTAAGGACCCGAGTACAAAAATCATTGAAAAAATATAACACAGCCATAGCCAAGGCAGGTGACCGATCGGTATCGCCTTGAACTTGACATCATAATAATGGTTCCGCTTCGTGGGTACAGCTCAAAACTAACCTATACGGTACCTCTCTTCTGCTTACTATGACATCCATTTTCTCCGTTCCCGCCAAGCCTCCACGAACTAACGGTCGCTTTTCCCTTGCACCTCAAGTCTCCCTCTTCCCTTCCATACTACACCCGTCTCCCCCTCTCTCTTCCACCAACACTCCCACCTCGATCCCATTTGCTCATAAAATATTAACGGCACTTAAAAGGGAGCCCCTTGCCTTCATCACAAGGTAAGGGGACCACCTAAGCGTTCGGTTAGAGGTGGCGGGAGAGAGAGGAAGGAGACTATGGGCAGGTTAGACCCGAGCAGGTAGGTACTATCTACCCTACGACGTGTGCGTGTGTTGGGTAGGAGGTTGGCAGCGCACGTGAGCTCGGCGAGGGAAGGCACGAAATTTTGATAGGAACGCTACCGCGGGGGGAAGGTGTACGGTGGAGTTACGTGGGACGAGTGGAGAAATGACGAAGCAAGAAACGCGAACGATCCGGAGGCAGGAGGGAACTACGTACGTGGGCGCGAAGGTATATATATATATAAGACGAGAGGAGCTAAAAAGATGAGAGCTAGTGAAAAAGGAGGATTTTCTTGCGGTAAACCTTGTCTTGGGAGAGATTGGCGTGGAGTAGATTAATTCCTTGAAAAGTGGTGAAGTCTGTAAAGAAAAGTAGTTTTGCTGGGATTGTTTTTTAACCAAGCTAAAATAAAATAGAACAAATAATCAAGACTATTATGATAGGGTGTATTTTGAACAATAAAAGTTCAATTTTACGGGAAAAATTACCAATTGATGGCATTAATGGACGACCTTAGACGTAATGAGTGTGTCCTTGAATTGGATATGAAGAGCGTAACTTTATGAACTTCAGAATAGCATACCGTACACATTTTTACTATGGATCATGGTTTGAAAAATAAAAATTAATGAAATGATCATTGAGATAAAAAAGTATTAACTATAGTGTGTACTGATTGAATATTGTGATATTTATAGTGCAAAAATATAGTTAGAATGTAAAGCTCTCGAGTTTCCAACCGGGGGATGGTGATTACTTATCACCCTGAGGACGATGGCAGACTATGCCTTCGAAACGTCGGTGCCACAAGTCACAATCACCCGGTTGGAATCCCGACAGCTTTTCATTCTAAATATTCGCCGGGAAAGCCTTAAATCATATATCATAAATCATAAAGCCCATAATATAGTTTACTCTTGCTAAATTTCTCTGAAATTTTATTGGTACGTCTGTTAAAGTTTTTAATTTGAAATAGTTTTTTTTGCGATTTTCATTAAAAATGCCTTGACAATGGAATTTTTTTAAGATTCTGTAAACATAAAGGTGGTGAATAATTGATTGACTTGGTGAAATAGCTGAGAGAGTTACTGAGAAATTTTAAATTTCTGACAAGATTTATGTGTCATAAATTTCTCATTTTTTAAATACTTTCTAGAGTGCCTACGGCATAACCAATGAATATGGCTTCTGCTTCTTGGGAAATATCTCCTAAAGTAATGCTGAAGTGGCAAATATTCTGAAATCTTTGGAAAAGGGAATTTTTTTAAACATTAGGTTTAAGAAATTAAAAAAAATTAAGGGCGGAGAACCTAAATTCAGGAGGAATATGAAGTTAGGAATGAGTAGAGTTATTGCCATTAGATATACAATTTTCGGGATAATGACGGCTCGTAAAGTGACAGGTGTCGAGTTGGTTGTGTCAGTGCAGTATTCTTTCAATCCTAAGGGCCTGGACCAAAATCAAGGCGGTGGGGGAGGACCTTTTCTAGTTCTCTGAATCATTTGTGCTTGGTATGTGGTGGGTGCCTAAAGTTTCGTGCTTCATCTGTCATGTGGAGCATAAAACTGAGAATCCCTCTGTGCCCTCGTTTATGGAGGGCTCATGCTGTTTCCTGCAGTCTTTCGTCGCTTCTTAAATCTTCCAAGAGATCCTTCCCGTACATGTCTATCCACTTACCTTCAGTTGCGTACATGACTTATTGTCTGTCACTCCTAAAATACGCCATTAGTGTATAAACGATCATGATGTAGTTCCATTGACGTACGATTGCGAAAGTGTGGGAAATTATGAACACCTAATGGCCGGAAATAGGGTAGACGAAAGAAATATTTTGTCATACCTGAAGGGAAAGTTTGTTATTCTGTCATGTTTTGCGGGAGCAAATTGTCGAATTCTTTCTCGAAATCGTATTCACGTTGTATCGCGTTTGGTTATCCTACTAACGCCTTATTTACACTAATGAGTCTTACGGTATTTAAATAGATAATTTGTATATCAAATTTTAATTAATTATTAAGTGAACTAAATCATCAAAATATTCTAGTGATGGGGACGAAAAATGGAGAATGTTGATATTTTGGTTTGGAATTTCGAAATATTTATGATGATTTTTCCACGGAAATATCAGTTGTTTGATACGATTGGCTAAATAATTTCCTATTAAAGCCATAAGTAGACATAATTTAGGAAATGGCTTACGGTAAAGAGTTCACTGGAAAAAGAAAACCTCTATCAGTCAAACCATGACTGTATTTTGAATTATTACTGCATATATATTATTACCATGTAATCCATCACATGAAAATTATTGAAAATGTGAAAAATTATACATTATAGTAATAAAGAAGTATATCTTTACGATGTATGGAAAAAAATACGTTGTTTATGTAATACAGGAAAGAATTTGGAATACTCACTTGCGTTTCAGCCGCCCTCACCTTTGACTCCTCTTTTCCCACCCCCTCTCTAGTTACTAAATGCACCATTTTTAAAAGCCCAAATGCTACCGCTGGAAAAAGTTACAATTTTATTTGGAAAGTCGCCGCTCGACGTATTATCTAAATTGCTGAATGTTATACGGTTCCGCATGTTGCTTAAAGTTTGAAGATTTTAGCCAAAATTCACGACATTAGCGTTTCCTATATAAGCATAGTACATTGGAGCCGTTTGTAGTATTGGTTAACTTGAGAATCGCGCGCGTAAATTAGTAAATTTTGACATTTTTACGCCATTAATTAATGCCACGCCTGATGGCGATAACAACTATTTCCAATATATTCAAAGCCCTTGAGCACCCGTTGCGCTTCAATTTGACCCATAATCGCAAAAGAAACAGGAGCTCATTGCAGCCATACCACGTGTAACGGACGTTATATTTATGCTTCGTAAAATGTGCATTTGCTTTCAAATATTTTTTCCGATCACTTTTATACCATATACCTATAGACTAAAAAGCATTGTCTTAATAAGTATTGCAAGTTAATGGGCCATATTTTAACTTATTTAGCACGGTTAATAATTTTTTGTGTGCAAAAATTGAGGCTTATAGAGAGAGCACTACGTCATCGAGTTGTTGCCTACCGAACCGTTGCCAACCGAAATATTTACAACCGAAATAATTACCATTTTGCTAATCCATGCTCTCTCCTAACTTTCTTATGGAAAGCACGACCAAATGGATAAATTAGCGGATGTAAAGCTAGATTATCAAACATCTGTTTGAAAGTTAAGGAAAGTAACTCATCAAACAAACATTGGTTCTATGGATGTCTGATGAGTTACTTGCTTATCAGTGGTATGGATTCTACTCGACTGTACCATAGTTTTCACCGAGAATGCGGATTATATTTTACTGGAATCAATAAAAAACAAAGTCAAGGATAATAAACATTAAAGAATTAAGTGTATTTCTAGTATGATGAAGCTGATTTCAAGTATGTAATTCATGGAAAATATGGAAAAACTGGAAAATTAGTGCGTTAGTTAGATAGCGTATTAGAAAAATGAGAGTAGGCGAAGAGGGCTGACTAGCTTCAGCTCCTAATATTGGCCAGCAGAGCAAACACCCTCTTCATACACCTAAATGTGTGCAACGGTTGTTTTACAGCAATCAACGAAAACTCTATTCCTTAATAATACCAATCAAAAAAGTAAATACTATTTCTGCTACACTTCAAATTAGTTTTATTTTTAGTCAATGCTTTGAATTGAAGTTAAAAGAAGTTATTCTGAAAATTTGATTTGGTTGTATAAGGGATGTTATGCCATCATGCTACATCATACTTGATATAAATCACTATAAATTGCTTACTTCAGTAGTCAATCGCCAATATTAATGTACAAAAATTATTCAATTGTTCTGAATCCACATAACGTGATTGCCGTTCTTATAAATAAAAACAAACATTGTTTTCTCTTTCTGGATTTTCATTATTTCTTCAGTCATCATGATTGTGTCTCTAGTGTACGGAAGTTAATGAAACTATTTTTAAGAGGTACATATATAGTAATTTTACATTGATGTAAAGAGAGTATTATTTTTAAACTGCCTCTAGCCTAGATCTTAATTGTCATATAATCTTTAATGTCGATTTATCGTTTACCTGATTTCCTCTTTTAAACGGATTGGCTGATTGGAAGTTGTATTAGTGTCATCACAAGCTTCGTGAAATATGGCTAAATTTTAAAAATTCTAATAATAAGCAGAAATGTAACATATTTATCAATTTTGTTAATACTTTGGATGATGACTACCCAAAAATATTCGCAACTTTGAACAGGGTGACTTCATAACCTCCGAAAAGAAATTTGTTAATTCACCCAAGCAGGCAATGTCGGAGTGGTTATCCAAGGAGTTATTAATCTGAGTCTGATAATAGGCGGCCTTGTTTCGAGGATTATTTCGAGTTTTCGGGTACGAAATATTTTTGGATGACCAATGGTACTGGGTAAGGAGATTGCGTCCTTTCCGAACTAAGTGACATTGATATAACAGTGCGCATAATCCTAGGGGAATCACCTCTCCGATCAAGTTAACCTTTGCGTTATGAAGTTTTTGTTTGTGTTTTTAAGTATGTATATTCTATAGAAAACAGAATATGTCAATACATGGAGAGGAAAAAGTTAAAAAAAATTCACTTGTCTTAAAATAACATAATGTCCCATCAACTGCCAAAATCTTCAGTACCTTGTTTACCTTGTGTGATGTCCTTGCGTTCTTCACCGGTATAAAATAATTATATCAGATAATGGAATTCCTTGCTTCGAATAAAAATACCCCTGATATTGATATATTCGGTTGATTATGTCTAAAACATGATGTTAAAATTTAGCTTATTCTTCTACGCCCTTCAAATGACTCGTAAAATGAATATAAAATACGCATGGATTGCCTGTTACCGTGGGAAATTACAATGTTATGTGGCAACACGTCCGTATATATGTTTCAAACGTCTATGGATTAGTCACAATTAGTTTAGATCTATCTTGGCTCCACCCCCGTGGCCGTTAGATATGATGGCAGGTGACGTAGGTAATAATAAGTTTCATCATTGGCTGTTCAATCTTAAGATTGGTTGACTGCAGCCCTCCACCCTTCCTTATCTAATGATAGTTCCCTTACCTCCTGGTATCTCTACCTATGTACCTTCCTCTTTATGTGTTCCTGAACTTATTCCTTGGTATTTCTCTGGGGACTTTTCCCTCAATTTTGCCTTCACTTATGTTCTTCACAAACCCATTGTGTCTCAGGATGTGTCCAATCCATCTTGTTCTTCTTTTTTCTATGGAGTTCCATATGGTCCTTTCTCTTCTACTGTTAAGTACACTATATCATTTCTTAGTTTTCCCGTTCATTTTATCTTCAGTATCCTCCAGTACCAGGTTTCGAAGGCTTCTTGTCTTTTCTGGTCAGTTTTTCCTGTGATCCATGCTTCTGATCCATAGAATGCAACGCTCCCCACGATTTTTTCGCAATAATAATTCATAATAATACTTTTATGACAATTTTCACCATAAAAAGTTTATTAAACATGACATAGATGTATACTAGTCATGAGCTGGTCTTGCATATCCAATTTTCAGACCCATACTCCCGTGCGTTAAAGTCCAGTGACAACAAGAATAAATAACAACGTGTAAATCCTGGAGTACTGTCACTGCAGTGTCCTACTTAAATTACACAACCCAAAAAACTACACTTTCTTCCTAATCAAAAAGTATAACTAGCGTTCAGGGCATAACTGTTACACATTATCAAGGAAAACTAATACTACTAGTCTATTTACACACTTTCTTCCCGCTTCGTAATTCTCTCTAATCCAACGCCGCTGCATTCCTTCCCTATATTCTCTTGAGTTGCTGCCAGTTAGTAATTACCGTAAGTTACAGGAACAATTAAGAACCACGTGAAAGTTCAGTCTTGTAGTGGATGCGTTATGAATGCGCATAATCAACAACTGATTACAAACGGAAGATTGAATTTGCAAATAGTGATCCTTTGGTTCCGATGAGCAAAATATTATACCGATACAAGAGATACAAGTCGAGAGATCGGGGCGTACGTTTGTGCCGAAGTGAAAAAAAGTGAATGCACCGAACACTATACATTGTTGCGAGAAAGACGCAAGTGCCATATGTTAGAAGCTATTCTCAAATAGTTTGAATGCCGAACACTCATCCATGTATTACTGAAATAGTTGGGAATAGAAACGGGATTTGACTCGAATTTCATGACGACTCAGGCCATCACATCCTCAAATTTCTTTTATTATGTCACGGGTATAATTTTGGATAAATTCAAAAATTATATTTTCCTAGGTCAACCACTACATCCACTTCGAAACAGATGAAATGTTTACATCGCTCCGGAGCGAGGAAAATTTCGAAAGTTATTCCACGAGGATCATTTTGAGAACATAGTTCCGGGATGATGGAAGTGAAAGAACTCCGGAATACAGCGCGGATACATGGACGAGGTATTTCCCGTCGCTATGATTTAGTTTATTCGAATACAGCATCGAGTCGTGACGGAGAGTCACCGTGACAAAATCAGACGCCATGAAAACACAGCCCATCATAACCATCACCTTGCCATATATTGACGAGCTTAATAATTGTGGTCGGTATTTCTAGCTCTTTCAGATGTAGAAGAGTACTTCTTACAATGGCTCCTCAAAGTTCACCATATCCCTATTTGTAAAAACTCAATCGCCCGCGGTCGAATTTCATCCTTTTTTCTCCCTTGTGCCCTCACATTAACATAATAATCACTGAAGTATTATAAAACTTTGTAACTTGTAACGTCACATAGTGAAAATTTTTAGCATTCATCATGGACATTATAACTTTTTACTATTTTCACAATTGTTTTATTTGCCAACAAAGGTCATTAATGCCATCCTTAATCTGAAAATAAAACTATTACAAATTAATTTTGTTCATCAGGAAAATGAGTAATTAGGTGAGGGAATAATGGTAATGAAAAGAAATGCCCAATTCTACGGCGGGCAAATGTATTCATACTCCTGTTTCTCTCCCACGCTGCACTAAAGGTTTGGTGTGATCAAAGCTATTCGCGAAGGTGGTACTGTAGCATTTACAAATCAACGCCCCGAAAAATTTCCCCGCCGGCCAGACTTCTCGATTCCGGGCCGTGGGGTTTAATCGCGGCCCCACCAGCTGAAATCTGATCCCGCTGCATCGCTAATAGTACACCCTCTCTCTCTCTCCTAGCGCCCGCCCGCCAACCGCCATCCAGCCAGCCAACGGCCCGAGCCCATACGTCTCCGGAAATTTGGCGTTTTCTATCAATTATGCACCGACGGAGCACCCAGACGCACAGTGCCCCACGTGATGTTATGGTTCATAACGCGCCGAGCGAATGGGGGCGCCTAAATTAACGGCATAGGTTATGCGGAAATATAAACATTGACATCACAGACCCACGGTCACATGGATAATTGCAAGAGGAGAGAGAGATTGGGGTAGATTATGGGGAAGGAATTAAATTCCTTCTATTACCTCGCATCGGACGATGTCAAGGTTTTGCAAACCCGGCGCCAACATGGTGGTGTGTTTCAGCAGGATTTAGTGCTGGATACATGTGGTGCTAAAGGAGTCAATTATGTAGTGAGCTAGTAATATATCATGCCTTACCAAACCATATTCATGGAGCTCAAACGGAGAGAATCAGTAATGTAAGTCTGATGAAAGTTTGGTGAGGAATGTTAACTCTAGGAAGTAAAGGCGACAGGTTTAGAGGACGAATTATGAGACATGAAGTGATTCCAAAAACGACAATGGAAGAAAAATCTAATAGATTTAATTTCCAAGAAAACGAAGCAATGTACCAAATATATTATGGAAATAATGAGACAACTGAGATGGGATGATTCGTTTTATGAAAAGCGAATAATTTGGAGAATCACAGAAAATACATCCCCGAATTAATGTTGCTTATAATGAAGCTTCTTTTCCAATATCATCAGATGCTAGCAGCTAAAGGTGTTTCTAAAATAATCAGCAGTTAGTTAATAGCAGCACCATTATGCACCATTATTGAGTCATAATTAGCACTTGAATAAATTTTGTGCTCTAATTTTGAAAGCAGCATTTGAATTCATTCGTAACAATCAAAGCCGTGTTCAATAACATCATTAACACATGAATCAAGGCCATTCTCGAATTAGAAGTACTCCTTGATTGTTTGGAATACGTAAGGCTTAATTGGCAATTGTCTCTGCAGAGCAACGGAAAATTCATCAGAGAGATAGTTACATTGGATTAAATTTCTTCTCCAACATGTACATCTACATACTACCCTGCGAGCCGCCACGTGGGCATGTGGCAGGGGGTGTTAGGACACCAGCCGTGTAAAGATTTAAGGGATAAGATTTTGGGAAGTGAAATGGTGACGTGTATTATGGGAGTGTATTTAGTGGAGCTCAGTTTTTACTGTGGCCGCTTATTGTGCGCGGAAAGAACGAGTTTTTGAACCTATCTGATTGGCAATGAATGCTCGCTCGTTGCAGGTTTTCCTAAAGTTCTGATGGCCACAAGAGTGAATCTTTACGAAAAATCAACATATTAGTTTCCACATTAATTTCGCGCATGACAAAACTTGGAGAAGATTTTATTCGATGCCAAGACCAATTTTAGGTAACGATAGTCAACACACCTAATCCATTGGACATAAATAAATATATTCACCCCAGAGAGCTAATGGAAAAGTAATTAACCTTACGTGACAGGACTTTTGGAGAAATGATATTTATATACAAAAGACAGGGAGAAATAATTAGGAATTTTCCGTAGGACAATGCACGGATTGCATACATTGTGCCGTAAAAGTTATAAATGCGCTTTTAAAAATGTAAGGCTTCAATTATGTATAATCTACTAGTTTCCCATTCTCAGTGAAAGGCATGAATTTTTATTCTTTGATGAACTTGCGAATGACGAACGAATATTTCAATACTAAGCTGGCGGCAAATTTTATATTCGCCGGCCATTAAAACTCGATTCATATATGAAGCTACGTTTGAAATCCAAGGTCGGAGCCTGTTTCTCCGTTAGACTCGAATATGCCTTCATGCAGCTCTTACCTGGTTTCCGCACTGGGAACCCCCAGAGCTCCTTGGGCAAGACTTCAACACGCAATGTGTAGGCAGGCACACGAGATCTATTTAGGTTGTAATGGTGATATGATAGGAGATTTATCATGAACATTCAGCTAAAGAAGCATAGAAAGGCATTGGCTGTATTACAGGAAACATCTGAAACAGCTGAGAGATTAGTGACAGCAGTTGCCAATTAGCAAATAATTCTATCACGTGGCCTTCTAGAAATTGATCTTAGCTGAACAGGTGTTCTTCGCTACTTCAGTATATGACGTCAAACTTTCGTTTTCGGCGAATAAATAAGTAGCCCTGCGATCAGAGACGATGAGCGTACAATCGGCCACAGTCGATTTCAAACTAGTCTCAGAATTAATTTAATATTCTCAGCAAGTTATTATGATGCGCATGAACATTGAAATCACAAAAAAAATTAGTTTGGTAACGTAAAAGTTGACCAGGTGGAATGTAGAACTGAAATTGACGCGTTCTTTTCAAAAAACTAACTTTATATTGAAATAAATGTCTTTCCTTCCTTAGCCGTGAGCAGCAATTCACCGCTTCGATACGTTAGAATCGTTAATTTTCCAATTATGAAATTCTGAAAGAAAACATTATGGATATGAATTGGAAATAGGAAAAAGAACTTCTGTGAACTATGGCAATACTTAAAAAATACAAGAAATTGGATTTTTTTCAGAAGATGTAATAGCTTCAACATTATGGTACCAAGATATTTTTGAGTTCTTGAAAACAGCTGCAATTTCCATTGATACGAGGGGTAGACGTAGCAAGTGTGTAACAATCAGTAAAGTTGTTCAATACATCAGGCTCGGGTTCGAAATCAAGAAGAAGAGGGATTTTTCAATGCTTTCCGAGCCCTACTTGCGCCGTATGGAAAGCATAATGAGCACACTATTCCGTCCGTTGGACGAGGTACTTGACTGTGGACCCCTCGGCACCTTTTTTCTGAGAGTCTGTTAATTTTAAAATTGTGAGATCTCTTTTAATGCTCTCTCTTAAAAAATGTGAAAATCTAGACCCTTTCATCTCCTTTACGACGTCAATGACTTCGGCTATCGTCCATCCACTCGTTACAAAAACGACAGTTGAAAAGTTTTCAATCTTTGCATGAGCAAGTGACGTGGGACGCAGTCACGCGCTCAGATGAAAATATATATACCAGTACTATAGAACCAGGTGTCCTGTGGTTTTCCAAGCCATCTTTAGCCAAGGCAAATATGGACAAGATTGTCAAAAGTCGATTCACATTTCGGTGAATGCAAATAATCGCTTCAAGGAAAATTTCATCGCAGTAGTGTATAATGAATTTCTAGTTTTATTATAAATTACGTTAATAGCCACAAAATATGGCTCATGTGGGAGTTTATCATTCGAGGTGTTGAAGTTGTCGTATATTGGAACAATAAAGCCCACTTCTACGCACACGATCGACGGAAAATGGAACACTGCGCACAGGTGAAAAGTTTAATGATATCCTAATGGGCAGCATTCTGTGTTAAACGGTTCCGGCTGATTAATTTGTAAAGAGTTCATAAATACATTCAAGCTACACACTTTGGAGGATAGTATTTACAAATAATTAATTAATGATTTCAAGTGATCCATTTTTGATGTCTTTACTGGAATTCGTCATAAAAAAACACCAATGTGGATGGGTTTATCGACGTTATTTTCGTTTCTACTAAAATGTATTGAAAATCAATTCTGCCCCCGTTCAGTTTTGAGTTGCATTACTAAATACTGCCTAGGATCTGAAATAAATGGACTACAAATTCAGCACCGCATTGTGAGAATGGAAAAAAACTATTCACAATTCCACACTGATTTTACTTTCTACACTGCAAAGATGGCGTTGTGTGTACATACACAAGGGAGTGAGAAGAAATGGCTTAGGTGAAAGGTGGTATGGAAGGATGGACTTTGATTAATTCTTAGGTTTGAGTGCCCGTTACTTACCAGTGCCTGTCTAGGGTTAAAGAAATCGTAAGTGGATGGTAGGCAGTGATGGCAAAACAGGCAGAGAGGAAGGTGGTCATGGGTGAAGGAGAAAAAGTTTTTGGGCACAGAAGGGTAGTTCAAGATGCAAGGAGTTAGTGAAGAAGTTTTCTTGTCAAAATTGACATGTTCTCTGGGATTTATGTTTAGAAAAACATTTGAGTGGGTAAATAAGTTTGCTTGTCAATATTGACATGTTTTCTTGGACTTACGCTCAGAAAAATCTTTAAGTTTTCTAAGATTAGGACATTCATTACGATTAATGATATTTGGAATAAAAATCACTGATTTCATGATCTTGTAGGATTGAATTTTTGCGGAGGCGACCGAAAAATAATGTTACTTAAGCCATAGGGGACAGACAAGGGAGGAAGGGTGGATAGAAACCCGGCGTCGGCATTTGCCTACTCTTAACAAAAGGCTCCAAGAGAAACCACGGTTTAACGTCTCATCCGACAGACTGAGTGCTGTTATTGAATTTCCCTCCACAAGACACTCAGGTAGGGATCGGGTTTAATCTGACAAATATATTCCCCCGCAGTGAAATGAACCCTGGTCGTCCGTATGGTTAGCCAGTACTGAACCTAACACCAATCCGATCCCCTTGAAGGTCTTGTAGATTTTTGTCGAAGTGGGATACGGGGTTTTATTTGTGAAGCAGGTAGGGTGTTATTCAATTCTACTTTTAACCTTCTCCCAGTCTATCTCATGTCCTCTGCAGCACCATAAGTGGTGGTTAAGTAATTAATGCCACGATAATAAAGAAAACCAAAGCGATAGCGTTCATTTTTAACCGTTAGTCTGAGAAAAATAACCAATAGATATTAAATTTGCTAAATGAAAAAGCAATCTAACACGAGACACTTTATTTCAGTCTGTTGCACTGCTTGTTATTGTCAGTATATAAAAATATACAGTGAAAATTGCGTCATTTAATGAGGAGCATTGCAAAAATGAGTGCGCAAATGCTTGAAAGAGATATAGGGATTTAATATAAGCCATTAATTCATCCGTAAGCCATCAGCACTTGTTCTTAGAATGTCTTCTTATCAAATTGCGAATGAAGTCCCTCGTGAAAAATAAAGTATGTGCTAAATTGCTATCAAATATTTTATTATTTAACTCCCTAGTTAAGTTATCAGAGAAACTTGTACATTATGAACTCGCTCGAAAATGGAGGTATTTGAATCCAACAAAGTGCATTTGAGAGCACTGATAACTGCGAAATGACAATCATCCATGCACTCCGGAATAAATATTTTCTCTACTAGTGAGAGTTCTGTGAACGCCATATCTTTCTCTATTTGCCATATTTTGTGCCTCCGACGAAATACGTAGAAAAGAACATCAATTTAAAATCAATGTTTTCACCATAATCAGTGAATTTTATTAGTTAGGGAGAAGATATAATTAAAAGTAAAAGCAGCATATAAATGACATATGGCAATTTACCAATGAAATTATTGAAATAGACTAATGCAATTATTATTGTATTCACAGTTTGTATTTATCCATTAAAGATTAAATTCCACATTTTGCACAAATTTTCAGCAAAAAATGTATTAAAAATTATTCAAATTAATTTCACGAATAAAATAAACTGCTCACCAGTTGGAGATTTAACCATAAGATAACAGTAAAAAGCTGGTAATTTCCATTGAGACTCATTGAAAGCATTACCGCATATAATTTTGTGATTGGCCGAAAATTATTAATGAGATCTCAGCGGAAATTTTTGAGAAGCCAAAACAAATAACTACAGCAATAAAATTGACCTATAGGGGGCTGGCACTGAAATAACCTAATCTTTGGAATTTGTGGCTCATTAAAGGATATTTAAAGTCTTTTTTATTACCATACATTGATACTACCATTTTACCTATACATTTACCTATATATACTACTATTTTACCATACATTGATACTACCATTTACTTTACATTACCATACATAGAAACTACCCCGGTGACAGGTTTCAATGATTTTTATTGGGTGAGTTAATTAAAAATCCCAAAGGACTGCTTTCCCATGAAAAAGCGCAGGCTAATGAGCGAATAGAATACACATTTTTTTTACAGAGAGTAAGTAACACATTGCAGGGAGATCAACCAGTAATTCTTCAATTACGTATTCCCATTGGAACATCTTTGGATGTCGAGCGGAATTACTCCGCGCACAACGTTCCAACGATAGACAATCACTCTTCTGCTCCATTTGCAGGATGCGGTCGTTCGCACGGCACCTTTCCTTACCTTTTATGGCCGAGTTCCCTAATGCAAACTCCCATACAACATCCCCGCTAAATACTTATTCCCTTTAATGCTCAAACGTGAGACCCAAATGAGGCTCGCTGGAAAGACCAATGTGTACGCTACTCCCATTCATCAGTTTTCCCCGCAGTAACACTTTACTGCAGCTCTTTTATTAACTCGGTTCGGGGGGGAATAACACCCTTTGATAATGTTCCCTCGCTCACAGCGCCAACTCTAGCGTTTTTCATTTCACATCGTACCAACTCTCCGCCGGAATGGTTGTTTTCGTGGCATCCAATTTTCGGCTATCGGACAATGGAGGACATTTTCGAGGCACAAAAAGCCGCAAACTTTTGCCCTCATGCCGAAAGGTTAGGGAAAAAAGTATACCTAATGAGTCGAAGAACCTGATCAGGAAATTGACATTTCTGCTAAAGGAAGTTAACGAATGAGGCAACTAACTTGATGGGCGACTTTGCAATGATTGAATGAGAATGGCTCTCAGTTTGTGTCAGTTTTAAAACCAATGAATTAGAGAATCGACTACTGCCAGTAATCAAATGAATCCTTTCGGGCCAGGAGGAGGGTATGAAATTTAATGAAGGCTGCAGCTGAATTTGATTCAAATTTTTATGTTATACACTGGTATGGATCATTCCTTTGGTAAAATATAATCATCTTAAAAGCTGAAAGCGCATCTACCACATTTTGGTACTTGTTACAATTAATTAATCGTATGAAGCAAAAAATTGGGGGATCAAATGTTAGTGAGTAAGACCAAATACTGGATTCAATGTAATGAAGCTGTTATTTAATTCAATTAATTCCGTACAGACCAAGAGAGATTTAAATGAGAGTTTGTAATTGAAAAGCAATTGAAATATGATTTTCGCATTATTCAGGACTCGATCGATACCTTTGAAAAAATTATTAACATATTACGCTAAGTTATGTTACCTAGCCATGCATCAGCACCTACTGAACAGATGAAGTAGTAGAGAATGCCTTAAAATAAGAGTAGTTACTGGCGCGATAACACGGCTTTATTTTTGGCTAACGTGAGAATAATTCTGTTCTAATATTGTAAATTAACTGAATTTCTTCCACTGGAGCGTGGAAAAACTTCAATCTAGACATTTGATCGACTATCAATTGTTTCTCAAAGTCAAGAACTTGATCATTCTCGCAAAATTTACCTACATTCAGGCATAAAGTCTTATGTGGAATAAAGAATTTTTGCACTCCAAATGATGAGATTTAAGGGAAAAAAGTAGGCGACGGAGTTATATGAGGAAGGTGATAGTTATTTGACATCCTAATGCAAAAGTGGCGGACCTATGTTACTACGAGGAGAATGCTTTTTGCTTCCCAGATGCTTTGAGTCTCTGTAGCTCACATATCCACTGGAATCCAAATAATCCTATTTTTGGCATGTCATCAAGTTTTTCTGGCTAGAATAACGGAAATGAACTAGTAAAACTCATCTCTCCAGTATGAAATAAGCCCACATTCTTCGGGTTAACGGCCGGAGAGAAAACCGGTCTATTGGAGGCGACTCCTGATTTTAGGTCAAATATATCAGGTTTGTATGTGTGAAACTGGTGTAATACTTAGTAACACGATATCAAGAAAATTATTTCCCACAGGTTTTCATTTACACATTATATTCATAATTTTATTTTAGTCAACATTTTATGAAAATCACAGTCTCAGAAACCCAGTTATCACTATCCTCGCAGAGATTTTCTATTTTTTTTACAATTCTCGTAGTTTAGTGCTTGCCTAGGTATCCTGTAGAAAATTATTTAATTAAAAACCGATTGATATAATGCGTGGAATTTCTGTTTGTTTATTTGTATTTTTCAGTCAAATACCAAAAGTTTGAACGTATGTAATACGCAAAATATTAGCAAACGTAATAAACAAATACGTGGAATCAACATTTCATCGGTCTCACGAAAACTTAGAGCTTTTTCGTTATAAACGGACTGCCATGTCTTTTTTACCTCTAAGTTAGTAGAGTTTTACCTCACTGTACATGTAGTTATTACCTTAAAGTTAGCTTAATTATGCTTGTGAAATCTCATCAGCAACCAAAAGTATATAAAAATTTCTGTACTAGAGGGTACCAATCGGGGAGCATTTATTTCTCATAATCTCCTATTACCATTCCGGACCTTGATTGAAGTACTCGTAACAGTCTCGCACTCCGATAACAATCTCGGGGAGCCAAAAACTCCGATGTACATTGAAATAAACTATGGTTTAAACGTACTCAAGCGGAACAGATCAGCTCGTTAGAACCCCGTTAGAGTTAAATTTAACAATGAGTTTATTCCAAGTAGGGAGCCGTAGCCGAGACCATGCGGATAATCTGCTGCATTCAAAATAGGATCGCTGGAAAATCCCCTCCAAAACTGACGCCATTCATTTCATGTAAAGCATGAGGGGGTAAACGACTATTGTGTCCATCTTAGGAAGGAGGATTAACCATATATTAGGGCTGCTCTGATACTTGCCCTTTTAGAAAAATGCGATGCTGATGTTTCTCGTGACGATACTTTGGCTACGATACTCATGGTGATGTAATTCGAATTTCGAATCCTTGATCTCCAACATGAAATATTTTGGATGTTTTGTGATAAAAAATGCTGTTTACTAAACATATTTTGCTGATTACTTCTACTAATGTATTGCTTTATAAATCTAAAATATTCCTCTAGAAATTAATTAATTCATATTTACCCAGTATGATTGTATTTTGTAAATTTCATGAAGTAAGAGCAATAGTAGATGGGGAGGAAAAAAAATTAAAATCTATTTTAGGAGTATCATTCAAAGATTTTTCTTATCAATAGCTCAAATAATTCCTATAGGATCAGTAGTTTTGCACGGCATAGTGGCACCATCTTTGGCTTTAAAAACCTACAATTTTACTCTTCTTCAGAATCATTAGAAATCATCAAGCGGAGGGTCGGTTTTTTGAAGCCTTCGACCCCACTGCCCTCGTAGTTGGCCATTTTATACTTTCCTGAATCTCCAAATTCTAGTCCAACATCAGGTTAGCCTGATTTATTGAATCTGTTAAAATACGATTGCCGAAAATTTGTGTTCATGGTGAGCGGAATGGAATTTAGGACTTTGATGATACCGGCAAGAAACTTGAAATATTTAAAATTGCTTTACATTTACATTGGCACATCCGTTGTCGACATCGGATGCATTGGGGTTACTTAAGAGCCTATTGACCCAAGGGTCTTGGGTTCGATTTCCGCCTGGGTGTGATTTCCAACTACCTGAGTAAGGCTGTTTGTGCTCTTCCGTTAGGCAGTTTAGCATAGGTGACGACAAAATAGTCCAAATTTTGCTCTAGGTTTAAGACAACATTATATATTATCGATTAGTCCTATATCAATACTTAACCGACCAGTCCAAATACCCTTAATGACCTTAGCTGTTGGTCGCCATCACAAATGAACAAATAACCAATCGAACGTTAGTTATTTCCCTAAACATCGGATCGACTCCCACCGTGAATACCATTGGCAGTATCCGCCGATGTGTATCGGGCCAGCCCTTCTATATTCATGCTGCTCCCCGCTAAGCAGTCCTCATTAGCTCGTTTAGTCCCCGTTAAGAGGGTAACCGTTTGGGGAGGAGGTGGAGTGTGGTGTAAGCCCGCTGACTCCTTTGCGAGGACTGAGTCGGGCGGGTGTGGGGGAAAGCCGACTTGGCGCCCGTGTAGCAGGCAGGCGGGAGAACGGCGCTTGGGATACGAATAGCTCCAAGCGGGCTGTTTATCCTCTGCGCTTTGGATAATGAAGCCATTTGTCTACCCTCATGCGCGCTCGACTCATGCCTGTGCGTTCCCCGAGGCCGCGAAAATAGTAGTGGGCTTCGGCGGCGGCATACGCTCTGGAAAGATTGCGCTTACGTCGCCAACCACTGGGGGGGAGGGAGGGCTTTTCCATTGTTCACGCCTTGGTCGCCCGCTAAATTTAACACCCCCCTCCTTCCAACTATCTCGTTGTTTTCTTTTTTTAACCGCAAACAGGCGGGTTATTGGACGATCCGTTGGGAGGAAAACAAATGCCCAAATTCGGGAAAGACTACGCGAAAAAACAAACTCTGATATCTCCTATTTTCGGGGAAATTCTTTGGGTGCCAAGAACGGCGGCTCACACAAACTAAAACATAAAAAAATTGGGTCTAGAACTTAGAACAGGGCGTTTCTCATTGTATTTTGAAAGTCTCCGTTTCAGTTGGTGAGTTTGTTAAGTAGCACTGTGATTTGGTTCGAAAAAAAACGGGTGAGGCCTTCCTATGCAATAAACACAGTTTTGAGAGAACACATGTTGTAAATTTACTTGTATGGACGAAAATAATATTCTGCAGGTGTTTGGTACGCGAGAATTTAGAGACAATAAACCTTTTTCTTCATCCAAGAAAAGGGACTCGGCTTATTAATTTGTGAATCTACCTTGAGACATTGTTTTATTTTATTAGATATTCATTAGTATCCGATTAACCAATGGACGGCTGGGAAAAACAAAGAATACTGGTCCTTGAGATTTGGTTGATTCTTTGGAAAATAGCTAAATTGCATTGGGATAAATCTACATAGTAATATCAATGAATACACTTGATTTTTCGACAATTTTTATTTTCCTCCACTAGCTAGGTTACGACACTCAGGTCATCATCAGGTGACTACCCTGATGTCCTGAGTGTCGAAACCTAGGTATTGGAGGAAAAATAAAAATTGCGGAAAAAATCAAGGGTATTCATTGATGTTATAATGAATTGTTTCCACCAAGTAACGGCCGATAACACCAACTAAATCTACATGGATTACAATACGTCATAGAATAGGTATTGGTGAACCTTTTTATCCACTAATTAATACTAATTTACCTCCTTTTACACTAATCTTTGCAATAATTAATTTACTCAAGTGAATACATTCTACAACTCTTCGTATAAGCATTAGCATATCCCTTACCTTCCGCTTTGTATTACTTTCTCCAACTTTTTACAAGGTATATAATTGCATACACACGAACTTCTGCAACCATCAGCTAATTATATGACCTACGAAGTAAAATCAATAGCATGCTACCTTCTCCCAATTTGAGTAACTGTCCACCCTAGATTTCCTCCTGCTTGACAAGCCTTCCTTGACAATGAAAAAACCTCTTTAGGGCTTAATTTTATCCTTCTTCCATTAAGTACGTCTTTCGAAATCATTGATTCTCCAATGTTTATTTAATACTAATTTTTAGCAAAAATGAGCACCCCCAGTGTATTCTCCTACCTGTCACCACCCACTCAGTTTAAAAATATAACGTCATTCTTCTTTCCAGCTTTACTTCTGTGTTAAACACTAATTTAACAAAAATTTCCCTCACCATCTTTACCCTCCTCGCATAAGAAGAAATTCGAATTTTCAAGAAAAACCGAATAAAAATCTAGTTAACAAACACGTGATGTTTGATTCATGCACTTTGTATATCTATTATTTCTACAGCGGGGATAATAATGAATGCAGAATTAAGAAGAACCGTTAAAGTATAGAGATATGTGCGAGATTAAGTTTCAATGGACATGCGCCCGGAAAAATGTTACCTGATTTACTGTATCACTTCTGGAATACTACGTGAGAGCGAAATGCAAAGAGTGATAATGAGTAGATAAATTAGTACAGATTCCAATGAAAAAATGAGTTATTGTAAACATATAATAACTAAAAGGACATGAATGACCTTTTTTGAAAAGGACGCATTAATCTTGCTATTAAATCCTGAACGTTATCTTTTCCTTTGAGGGAGTTTCTTCAACTTTAATGGTCTCGTTGACTGGCTATGTATTATAAAAAGGCACTCGATGTCTAACCTAGTGTAATTCGGTGAAATGGGTTCGTCTATCAGAATAAAGTTTGAATTTGCAATTTTTTAGAAAATAACCCTTAAATCACATCAAAGACACCTTTAAAAAGACCTTTCAAATCTTGCTATAAATCCTGAAAATTTCTTTCACTCTTCTGAAATTTCTGCGACTTCAATGGTCTCCCTGTGTGGATAAGTATCATTAAATGGCCCTGGGAATCTGACCCAAATATATATTAGGTGAACAGATTTGGTTCTTCAAAATGAAGTATGAATCGGTTATCTGATATATGAAAATGAATGTTTGTTTGTTCGTCTTCTATAACTTCCAATACCATTAATTAGATTGCAACAAAACTTTGGTGAGTTGTTTTGCGCACGCCCACGAAGGATTTTTGGATTATTAAATTAATTGTTTAATATGTAGAAAGCGAGTCGTTACAACAGAGTGTTGGCACAAGAGCTTCTCAAAAAGGTGAGGAACGATAAGCAAGCAACGAATCAGATCCATTACGAGTTGCTCAATCACGTGCATCAGAATCATATCAGTGAGACATAATTTGTGTTGAAAGATATGTTATTTATTTGAACGTAGAATAAGATGAGGTGCAGTGGCATCTTTGTTTATTTTTTTGAATTCTTGCATTCGATTTTCGTACATTGTGTCGCATATTCCTATAATTGGATTTTTAAGCCTGAGAATTTTAAATTTTTGTACTACTTAGCAATAGAATATTTAATTTACTTGGAAACCGCAGCATAGGCATGTAATGGATCATGGAATGTAACTCATGCCATTATTTTTGCCTCACGAATTCGTGTGTTGTTAGGTGGAATAAATCGGACTAGGCATCAAACTCGTTTGTGTCCGCTTTGTACACGCGTGCCTACTGAAAGAAGAAGTGGCACTACAACGCATATCAGACACAGCTATTTAATGTTTAAAAGCATTTTAATTCCATAAGAAAGCAGCAATTCTTTGTGGTCCTTTTTTTGACCGGTATACACGGCTACTGACATTTTTTGATCAGAGCAGGTTAACCTTCTCCCCGAACGATGAAACCGTTGGTCGAAAGATGGTCAGTGGTCAAGGGCGTGGTCGATCCTGCCGTCCTCACCCACGTCTCGCCCTCCTCCTCCTCCTCATGGCCCACGAAGACGTTAAGACTGAAGCAATCCTTTACGCTCAAGGGGGCAGGGGATGGGATGATGATAAGGGCCCTATCGGGTATATATGGCCGCGGCGAGAGTGAAAGAGTAATAGTTGGTTCGCCTTGGGAGGGCCGGGTAGTCCTGCAGGGGCGAAGAAGGGGTTGAAGGAGGAGGGAGGAAAGAGGCAGGAGCGGTGAAGATAACGCGGCGCGGGAGTAGAGGAGGAAAGGGCTCTATGAGTGAAGGGAATAAAAGATTAAGGCGGAAGATTGACGCGTATGTGTGCTGGGAAGGGTAAGAGGATGAGAGTGCTCGAGGAGATAAGAAAGGATGGAGGGGACTGGAGAGAGAGCGAAAGGGATGAAGAGAAATGAAACTAAGTGATAAGTTAAAAGGTCTTCTCCGTCTTGGAGGATATTATGTTGCGGCGGCGAGGACGGCACGATGTGCTTATATATTTGCTTATTTTCCCTCTCTCCTTCCTCCTCGCGCGCTCCGCGTATTTCCCATCCGATACCACCGCGCGATAAGCCAATGGGATGATGGCGGTCGCTGTAAAATTTCGCCGCGTCGTGTGTACTCTCTCAAAACCATCCTTTGCGCAGGCCTGAGCCCGTCTCCCCCGGTTTCACGGGGCCAATCAATCGTTTGCTCATTTGCGGGTGCCTCATTCATCCTTGTGATGGAGTGATCTGAAGGTTTACGAAATCAGGCTCCCCATCCAGAGGGCCTGGGTTCAAATCCTGAGCGTGGCGGATATTATCAATGAGTTTCATGCTATTTCGATTTGAAATAAAATAATTATGGTCGATGAGGCAGAGTTAAGGTATTAAAAGCGATTTTTGTTTATGTACTGATGAACGTGAAACTTTGAATATGAGTTTTAATTTATGATGCAACTCGTGAGATAAAAGTAAAATACACTGTATCATTCAGGTTACGTTTTATGACAACAAAACTGCTATTTTACCATGTAGGCATATGGAATATGACTTATATTTATGTAATAATTTGATTTTTCTACAAAACGCGAATTATTACCTTTTTTATAATTATTGTTGTTGCTAACAAACATTGAAATTCACTTCAAATTCATCTCTTTAAAAAAACTTATTTAGTATGTACCAATTCGAATAAATTTGAAATGATGTGCCGAAAAATAATCTCAATGCAGGGTTTACTTGAGGAAATTATAATGTATAAGTTTTGTATAACTGCTGAAACTGTCAGTGAAAAGAGTTCCAATACATACGCAGTTACAATTAAGTGAATTGTGATGCAAGATTTTTTTCAACCTGCATGACTAAATATTTATACGTGCTATGAATGACCCATGACTGCCTCTCCAACCGCCTCAAGTAATCCCCTATCAATCCTGGTAATGCCAATGTATGGC
Organism: Ceriagrion tenellum; assembly: GCA_963169105.1. Classification (NCBI taxonomy): domain Eukaryota; kingdom Metazoa; phylum Arthropoda; class Insecta; order Odonata; family Coenagrionidae; genus Ceriagrion; species Ceriagrion tenellum. Next base: position 29,913,121 of record OY720640.1, read on the forward strand.
TATTTTCTCATTCAGGGCATGGGTGTTTGTGTTCGTATTTCATTGCTAATGCTCAAAAATGCACATAAGAGACCACAAAGTTCAAATATCAGAAGAGGTGTCAAATTCATTAATAAACAGTGCGTCTCAATTGGCTGCTGTTACGTGGATTGGAGATGTTGGGGTGGCTTGAGTACTGACTGGGTCCTGAGGTAGACTGGTATTGGTAATTTTATGAATTCGTGCAAAGATATGAATAGTAAAAAGGAAACTCAATATTACTCTAAAATAAAGATGCAGTATTTAGAGATATTTATCCAGAGTAAAAAAGAAAAATTTCCATTTTCTATATTGGGGTTACGAAATAATCGCAACGAATATCCGGAGCTGCTATAAATCAGCTCACAATCTTTGCGTAGAAGATTTAAAAGATGTTATTCTTATTCTATACATCAATAGACTCCGCAGATATATCGTGGAGAACACACATACAAAACATAAGCGGCACAGTATTAAAGAAAATAGATTTTGTTAAGCGTATAAGGTACTAGGATGAAAACGTAAAAGAGAAATACTACTTTACTCTAGTTTGGCCACACCTCGAATACGCCGTGAACATTTGGGACCCTGGTCATAACGATTTAGCCAAAACAAGTAATCAAATACAACACAAAGCAGCACGCTTCGTCAATAACTTCTACGAGTGAACACATAGTGTTTCAAAACTGTTAGAGGGATTATGGTGGGAGCCTCTAGAGGCTCGGTGACTGCACGCTAGGTTCCTTGAGAAATTCAGAACTAATGCGTTTCAGAACGATACAGAGAATATTATCATGACGCCTCACTACATCTCTAGGTTTGACAGATGCGATAAAATAAGAGAGACACACTGCCGAACAGATAGGAACAAATACTTGTTCTTTCCACGCACAATAAGCGACCACAATAAAAATGAGCTCCTCTAAACACACTCCCATAACACATGTCACTTTTTCACCTCCAAAAAAACGTACATCTTTACACGGCTATTAACCTACTACCCCCTGCCACACGCCCATATGACGGCTCGCGGGGTAATATGTAGATTTAGATGAATCTACATACCTAATATGTCTTATATTGTCTTCCTCCCGTTGAAGATCCGCGGGTGTCTTCGGCCAGTTCTTTAACTAGTTCACATTTAAATTGGCTGCTGATCGTATTTGAACTGTACTTTTGTTATCGTATATACAATCACAGATGCCTTGTAGTAGTAAGTTCCGAGTGTAGATTTTATTAAATGTTTTCTTACTTGTGTTATAATCTGTGGTTTTCTTTTAGTTCAACATAAATATCGCAGATAATTTTGCAGAGTAATCAGTATGACGAGACGGTCAGAAATAAGTTAACGCACAGAAGTATAGAGCAACCGTATGTAGCACCATTACGATCATAAGTCAAGATTTATTGGCCACAAATTGACTCACAGCGAATGGAGCATAGCCCAGCAAGCAAGAAAGTTTAAGGAGAAGAGCTTCAAGGAATATGCGAGTTAAAAAAGGAGATATAGACTGGAAGGTTGCAGTCAACAAATTTTAGGGTTGAATCACTGATGGTGATGATTATAACAACCTATATCAAGCAATAGGTTGTGTGTGGTAAGATATGACAATCATTCGTCAACCCTTTAAGCCTATATATATCTACATAAATCGACTAACCGCTAGCCTTTTTCCTTAAGCTTCTTTCCTCATCACTTCCAAGAATACTTGGGACTTCTTCGAGGCAAAACGTCGGCGCTGACCGGAGGGGAGTGATAACAAGTCTTCAATTCGATGGCATAAGGAAGCCTTACAGTGAAATATACCTCGGCTCGTTCTCAATTTGCGGCGTAAGTGACACTTGCTCCGCACTGTGCAAGGGCAGGACGGATCACTGGGGTCATTTTGCACCGTGTCCCAGTAATCCCACCCGCACGTTAACGACGGACAATACGCCCGCGGCCGGGTCAAATTAGCGGACTACGAGTCAGAAGGCAAGAACAGTGGTCATCCACCGAGCTAATCCCATCAGCTGATTGCTCGAGAAATGACGGAAATTATTCAAGAGCCACTACAATACAATTACGGCAGAAAATTGCAACATTATGCATTGAGTTGTCGTAGTGAAGGCAAACTGACGAATGAAATTTTATTGCACGTCACCAAATTGAATGCGGCAACAAATTGGGTTGAGCAAACAAATAAGTACAAAGGATGTTGGAATCCATCTAAAAATACCCTAAAAAAATAGATTTTACGAAGGAACGTTGATGTTCCAGGAAGGGAGAGGGGTTCCAGGAAAACAAAGAAAAAATTCCTGCCAGAAGAAATGCAGTGGGTCAGCAGGGAATTAAGACATTTTTCGAGGATAATGAAAAGACAGCCTATCAAACATATTGTTTCCCGTTACCAACTCAAATGGTCCTTGGCGGGTCAAACTCAAAAGAGATGAAGGAGAATTATAGCAGAAGGCAATCGAAACGACATCACTGAATGTCCTTGTGCTATCACTAAACAAAAATAGTTACGTTAACACTGTTCTGCGAACTTCATTGTGGGAAAAAAGTCTTGAAATGCCTCCATAGGTATATAAATACTAAATATGTGTACATTTATTCTGATTTGCCGGCAAATAAAGAATAAATTCATACCAAGTGATGACGTACTCAATCAAAAGGAGAAAAGGATACGAAAATGAAACAAGCTATAACATAAAGTAATCAGGCTGTAAACAATAAAGCTGATGATCCCGATTTCGTGAAATGTTAGGCATTATTTACTGAAAATAAGAGGGTTTCACATGTTTATGAAAATAAAAATAGAATATTTTTGTTGATAACTATGAACATCATTTGACAAAATATCCTTGTTTAGCCGAGTTATTTTATGGTATATTTATCTCATTAAAATATTAAGTAATCATGAATAGCATCGAACAGATCTGCGACTGAATGAATGCAAGCATCATCAGGCTTACCCATTTAAAACTTTAGTTAATGCTTAATCCATTGAAAGCGAAAGTTAAACAATGATACCTTTAATACTTTTAAATTACCAGGGAAGTAATGAAATGCACTGAAAAAAGCTGTCAGAAAAAACTAATAATTTGGTGAAAAAACGGTTAAAAAACTGAAATTATTAAATTTTGCTGTGAACCTTCTGGGTAAATGGTAAGAAAATTTGCTTTAAAAATCCATCACAGAACCCAGGGTTAGGGTCTTAATTGGGTAAGAACATAGAATATTCTCTTTCCTCAACATGAAAAATATTTAAATTAAATACAGACGATCAGTATTTAATATCTCCTGTCAAATGAAAGTCTTCTTAAGGATATAACCTTCAAAATATGCCAATGGGATCTCTCTAATGTACTACAAACCAATTTTCGACAACAGCTAAGGGTGAGTAGGCAGTAGAACTCAACAATAATTTCAGATTTTGGTTAGAAACACATTTAAAATTTTCCGACGGGGTGGAATAAAGTTGAAAAAAATATGGGTGGAGAAAAATTCTGAGCGCATGCGTTGGTACGAAACCTTTGAGCATGTGTGTGCATCATGATACTTGCCACGAAAAACAGGTGTCGACGCAACAGAATTTACGAGTAGATTTTCAATCAAGCCTCGGTTTTACATGCGCACAGACTTGCAGCGTTTATCCACACGCGGGACTTGGAATGTTTTCGAAAATGTTTTTCAAACCGGACGACTCGAATATACACCACGCATAAAAAAACGATTCAGAAAATCGATTCCATGAGACGGAGCGTATGTATTTATCACAAGATATTTCCTTTTTTTATTTCCCCAAATTGAACACCACTCAATTCTACCCTCATTTTTTTTCCACCCAGAGGGAAACGCTCTTCGTGACTCAAAAGATGCCGCACTCGTTCTATTTCTCAGCGGTTCGATTTCTTTCTCCGCCTCTTTTTTTTCTCCAACTATTCTTTAGCTCTTTCCAGTGGCAGGAATCCCTCTCGCGCTAAATATATTTGCACTTTATGCGTCTCACATGCATACGACGACGTCCCTCAAAAATGCATTCCTAGTGGAATAAACTTCTCCCTCAAAAACTAAAAAAAAGAACTCGACCGCGCATAGGGAACAGGATGTGAATGAATGTGCATGCTTTCGCTCTGATAACGTACGGTTATTCCGTCTCTCGCACACACACTCACACGTTTGGTTCCAAATGTGATCTTTCAGGAACACATCCAAGCATGTGCACATACGGGCGAGTACACATATGCGGGCAGCATAGCCTCCAAGTCCTATGCACACTGACACATGTTTGATCGGCGGGGGAAAATGTTGCAATACTAGATTTCCTAAGATTGAGACCAGGAATGCATTTTCAGCAATGTTTTTTCCCTTTTTTCGCCTCACTGCCGTACTTGGAGACCACTTCGAGTCGCAGAACGAGGTGTTGCGGACTTGAAAAGGAACACGAAGGACGGAAAGAGACCATTTAGGTCAAATTCCGAATGAAGAGCGGCCTCAGATAGCATCTCCGTGGCAACGCGAAATGAATACGAAAAATAAGTAGTGACAACAGATCACTTCGATTTTTCAAATGTGAAATATTATGAAAATCATGGTCTACGATATGCAAATCAGACTGGAGTAAATTTTTGATGATGGATATTTAGCTAAATCATCGTCGTTTTCTCTCCAAACAGAGTGGATTGCTTCACATGTTTCATTGATCCCATTTATTTGTATTTATTCTATATCCCGCAAAAATCACGGCGGACGAACGCAAACATTCAAGTGTTTTGTGGAGAAAAATCCACCCCGGTGAGGTTCGAACCGCGACTCTCAGATTATAAGGCGAGAGCATTAGCCCACCGCCCCTTAGGCCAAAGTAATTCAGATAACAGGTTAAAATCACGTATGATTTCAAGGAATATCAAAAAGGTTATTGATTTTCAAAAACCATCATTGCATTCAATCCCACCAGATGAATTTGTTTGTATTATTGAGATGATCTGTAAAATTATATACAATTTTCTTCAATAACAATGAGATTTCACAAAGTGAATATATTCAATTCATTGCAGATAGTACTTAATCCCAATTACCTGCAAAATATATGCACATTGTGTGCTTTAAAGTCAAGCTCACTGATGCTATACATGCGAAAAATAAGGAGTAGTCTATTACAAGACCAATCATTTGACTTCACCGGCACTGTTTCCCGACTCTAAAAAATGCCAGCAAGGTTTTTTTGACCAGTCACATCAGAAGTCGTCATAGTTATGAGCAAAGTTGTGCTTGAATTGAATTGGACAACAAATGAACCAGTAAATTTCTTTCTTAGGATTTTGTGTGACAGAACTAGGTAACTCGGACATAAATAGGAATACAAAACAATCATTTGGAATATTGAAGAGTTTTTCTGGTATTGCCTACCTTAGCTATGACTCCGGTCTGACCACCTGATATAGGTATGCCGCAGCGCATTCAGAACGTCGCGACGTTGAGAAGGTCCACGCAGAAAATCGACTCCAAATTGATTATAATCAGAGTGACGTTGAAGAGGCCTGCACCTGAAATTCGAAAAGACTAATTGGATTTAACATCCTGGAAATGCTGGCCTCCATGAAGCAAAGCATTGATTAGGCACAAAGAACACTAAATAATACAACAGCAGCTGCGAAATTAGTTTTACAGTCAAAGAATGGTACGTGAAATTGTCTCGAATGTACGAAGATTGGAAGATTGGGTTTGACATCCCTAGTCAGAATGAAAATAAGAATCTGAGAGGCAAGTTCCGTAGACTATAGAGGTCGCCTCAATCGGATTTGTTTACGAATGAGGCCCATTGAAGTGTATGGAAATGGCATTACATCATCAAACTGAAGCCTGACAACCTAAATAACTTATGATAAAATGACTAACTAAATAACATATTGTGTAACCATGTTCTTTCTTGTAGATAGCATAACGGAATGGTTGGATTTGTGGGTGCAAAGCAAGAATATCGACCATCTGCTTGAAATTTAAGGCTGATACCTCTCAAAACATATATTGGCTGCTAAGTGATTAGGACCTTAATTGATATGACAATATTTTAAATCGAAAATGCGGATGATTATCAATTAAAATAAATGAGTATTATATTCAAGGAGAATTCTCATTAAATAAGTATGTACATGCTGATATCCAGTAAATTATCGATGGAAAACAGAGAAAAATTGCAAAATTAATGCGTCAGCCCGTGAAAGCTATAGGAAAATCAGAGTTAACAAAGACAGTGCACAGATCGGAGGACGGAGATATCGGATGATAAATAGTGCCGTATTCTAATTCAGTTCGGTGTCTTTGAAATAGCATTACTTTGATAATTTCAATATCTATTATGGTAATAACTACATGAAATCTTAAAATTAAACTGGAAAATTACGTCAGTGACGTCACGCGAAAGGCCAGCCAATGGTGACACGGATCGGAAAATCGCATTGTTTATGTTATTTTTAGCCAACCTGCATATTAAATCAACCTTGCCTGAAATGTACCAGCTATTTCCTTTATAGTGAGGAATATTTTGTTTATCTGTTCGTCATTCACAGGCATTTGTTTGTATATCATGCATATGTCCCTCTTTTCCTTCTTGATGCATGCAAATTAAGCTCGCCAGCATTTCCTTACCACTTCTAATTTACAGCCGATCGTGTCGTTATACCGTAGATACGAAATGAGAACGCAAATGTCTTTGTTTGAACACCTAGTTTCGAATGTGAAGGTGTTGCGGTCCTGAAAAACCCCAGGTCATTTGATTCTATTGGCGATGTCTGAGAGGCTACAGTTTACAACGTATCCTTAGTTCAAAATGAGCACAAAGCAAACGAACATGGGAAGACCACACATTTCAAAACAAAATATAGATTGGTTAAAAACTTTAACCCTTTGAGCGGTATGAACTTTCATTTACGTCCTCGTGCCCCGTGGCCATTCAGAATACGGTCGCACATGTACATCTTTCAAATTTGCGTAGGCGCAGTAAAGACGTACGTTCAAGACTCCAATTCAGATTCATTGCAGTATGTTGTTCCATCTATCCTGGTGGCTGGTGAGTCCAAATATAACTATAGGGTGTCTGTAAAGAGTTCTGTGACCTATTACTTTATTTTACTAACTTCATTTAGTCTTGAGTATGTGCATCTCACATGTAGTTGGTTACTTTGACGGAAGAAAGCATTCATAGCTGGTTTTTGCCCTGTTCTAAGTTAAGATTTTTGTTTTCGTACCATAATATTTAGGATATTTGTGTTTTATTTATTTTGTTTTGCTTGTATAATGTATAACATTCTAGTTTTCATTGATAGTTTATCAAATAAAACTTGAGTACAAGGTGATCAATTTGTAATTGCAAGTAATTTTATATGAAAAAAACCACTCCTGGGGTCTGAAAAAAACTAACTAATCAAAGAGTGAAGATATTAGGGATATAAGGTTGACCAAAATTCCATTTCCTCATCAAATGGAGTGAATTTCTTTACCTTTAAATCATGGAAATCAGAATTTCAAATAAGCACCAGGCGGGTAAGTACTTCTTCTTTCCTGAGCGATGAGTGATGAGTTTAACGACTAGCTATTCAGTTCTGCTCGTCGTCGATTTCGTATTGACGTCGGCCCATATCTAAATCGACATCGAATCAGTGCCGACGAACCGATTTCACGTCATGAAAAATGTACTTGACCTGCCCTCTGCAGTGATCGGCACCGCAATCAATTCTCATTATGCACAAGCTACGTCTGAGTTGTCCGCATTTGCGCGCATCTATCGATATTTTTTTGCCCATTCCACATCAAGAGATATTTATTTTCCTCCGAATCATTTTTTCCTTGAATTATCCCAATGAGTCAAACACGTTTTGTAAATAATATTGTACATAACTCACCTAAATACAACGGTAAATTCGAATGTTTTATCCTTCAAACGTTGCTGAGCTAGGAATGAAATTAACAAACTCCTATCCAAACCGAACGTGCTCTCACAGGATAAATAAAATAAAGAGATATAAATGAAAAACACCTTGAAGAACGGAATCGTTCAGAAATGTAAAAGTTGTACGTAAGTCGTACGTTTAAGAGCTGAAGTGAATTACAGAATTTTAGAAAAATTACATGTATTTCATTTAAGCTTTAATTTACAGTTTTCTTTCTTGGGGTCAATGATTTTGAACGAAGAATTTATCGCTAGCTTCAGTACATTACAATAAAGCTCTCGCTCTTAAGTCTGCACATGAAATTGTAAATAATAAATAAATCTATTTCAGGAATAAAAAAATTGTGTTTAGTTTTTTACTTAAGAAGTCAAGGTAATCCCATAATGCATAGGCATTGTTGGTTTAATCGACAATCGCTGCGAAACAATCAGGGCATTAGTATGGTAATAAAGTAGTCCATAAGTGATAAAATATGATACACATGTACAGTGCAAAAAATCGTTAATAAATGTAAAAAGAAGCCCATTTGTTAAATAAAATACACCCCAACTATATTTTTCATCAGAAAATAAATGGAAAGAATAAAAACGCAGCTTATAGAAGATCATACAGTCACAAGGAGACCATTTTACATGTCATTACCCAAAACTGACTGAATTCACAAGGAAAATATCGCATGGCTAAGGAGCCCAAAACATCACTTCGTCAACGTAGAATATTTACGGGAGGGCATTCAAGACATTTCCTCGACCGGCACTTCAGAAGCTCCCTGCAGACGATGGCATAAGGTATTTCAAAAAGACAAGGTTTCTGGGAGTGACACACGGCGTTGAAACACTCCTAAAAATGTAAATACGGGCTGACCCCCATCGCACTGATGAGTTTTTAAAGCCCTGCACCGAAATAGCGGGGAAAGTCGGAACTAACGGGGAAAGGGACGTAGTTTTTTCATTCACGGTCCGTTTGAAGTCCGGAGAGAGGGAAAAAGAGAGAGATATCGGAGGCGAAATGGAAAAAAGGCCTCGCCTGCGATTATGCATTCACCATTTGCACGGCCGAGAGCAGGAGCGCCCTATGGCAGCGCTAGCAACGCGAAGAGAAAGCGGGGAAGGGAAAATGGGAATGGCCAATTTCCGTGCGTACCATGAAAGTGGAGAGGAATAAAAAATTAGTCTCTGAGAGTGTGTAGGAGAGGAGGAAAATGGAAAAAGAAATTGGAAGCCACCAGCAGAGTGGCCACTGGGTTCTTTTTTCAAAGTAAAGTGCCATTGTTTGTTAATCATGGGGATAACTTTAACTTTTAGCCTTCCGTTCAATGGCTTTATATTCAAAACTATCACTTTTATCAATGCCAAATCCCTTAATAAATCTTTGTGGCCTCTACATACCTTTTAAGATTTCCAAAATTCACATTCATCTTATCGCTCTACATTGTATGCCCTACGATTTCTCCTCTTTCTTCCCCTTTGCAAACCATTGGGCCTAAATGATCTTTCCTAACAGTTAAAATTGTATTTTCTTTAACAGTTCCGATCAATTTCAAGTTCCTGCAAACTTTTTTCACACTTCTCCAAGTCGACTTACCCTTACGGTCATCGATCACCTTCCACGGCCAGGGTCTAGCATTTTGAACCTAAGATGCACGCCTTTTATTAGTGTCATTAGGATCGTCCGAGTGTAGTAAATGTATGCACAATTTTTCATAATCCAAACACTTAATAACCCAAGTATTTGGCGATTAGAATTACAAAACCCAACCCACATCTAAGGTCCGAGGTCAACGATGACGCACGACCTAAAAAAGCCGTCCGAAAGGCTTTAATCGCTAATTAAAGCGTCACATCGCATAAGCAAAAGCAAATATCTGTGTGATTATATTGATGATTCTAGTGAGAAACAAAAGGAGCGAAAGACGACTTCCGCACTCGTGCCAAGGTTACCCCCTGCATTCCATGCCTCGCCGTCCCTTTCAGGCGGTAATAGTAATGCCTACCCACTCCGTCTAAGCCGTCTAAAAGGCTCTAACCGCTAATTACAGCGTTACATCATATAAACAAAAGCAAATGCTAGGACTTAAAACCAACGCCTTTAACGTAACGTGCAATTAAATAACAATAATTTCAATCAATAACCTTATGTAATGACAGCCAACCAAGGAGTAATAACAGTTTATCGGTGCGGTGACGCCGGTTAGGTTGTGCGTCATCGTCGACCTCGGGCCTTTGATGTAGGTTGGGTTTTGTGATGCGAATCTTCAAATACTTGGATTATTAAGCGTTTGGTTTAAGAGAAATTGCGCGAAAATTAACTGCGCTCGGAAAATACTAATTATACTACTCCTACCTCATAAAATAATGATTGAAGATCAACTGGATGGAGAGAATCAGCAATGGGAAAGAGCTATAACGAGTAAAGGAGAGATGACGCTAGATGAATAGACAGAAAAATAGAAGATGCAACTCGCGGAACTTTTGAAATTTACATTTGGAGGTCTAAATGCCTTAACCCTTTGAGTGGGCATGACGTGAAAACACGTCATGGTTGTCTTTACGCTGGTGCTAATGGCATTATATAACGTCATGGGTACCGCGGGTGTTCAGTTTCACTAGGAGGGGTAGTGAAAGTTCTCCAGTGAAAGCTAAATACTCACAGAACCCTTGATAAGATATAACGTCATCAGCACCAACGTAAAAACAAACATGACGTCATATCACGTCATGCCGCGCTCAAAGGGTTCAAAAATGTAGTGGAAGGAGAAATTAATAAAAAAATGGACAAGAATACGAAAGATGAAATGCCTTCGGCACATTGGAGGGATGTCAGAATGAACGAGAAAGGAGGAATAAAGAAGGTTAGAAGATAAACGAGAGGAGATGTGAGAAGAAGAAAAACCAATGATGGGATCGATTGCTGTTTTGGATGATTCCAATGTTTCTTTGCCATTCTTTTCTCAGTGTGTTTGGATGAAAGTGAGTCAGAACGTAATTATTAATGTATTAGTATTATTACTGTTTACTCATAGCAAACGCTTTCTCACTCACATATCATATTAGCTGGGAAGAAAATATACCAATTCGTTTTTTCGTGTAAAAGCTAAATTTAGTCTTATATACAGTCGTTCATAAAGCTTAATGTTTTTTGTGGGGTTTGAAACGCATCTACTACTTGAAACTATTTGTTACGAAGGGTTTAGAATGAAGCATTGTTCTATTTTCCCCGCAGTTTTCTTGTAATTTGTTTCACTGGTTGTTAAAATACTTCAAAGAGATATACGTAACAGAATAGCATAGATGGTGGCGGCCAGAGTTGACGTTCACCTCCGGTCAGCACTTTTGACATTTAAAAATTCATAAATATCTGTTCAATAATGAAAATAGTAAAAATATCCCTTACCCTGAGAGTTAACAGTAAAAAAATTTAAATAGGCAGCGATTATTCAATCATTCTATATTGTCTATAGCATATGGAGACAGAAACAAAATATATTTTTATTTTTTATGAATAATTTTTATACCAAGTAGCAAGAAACTAAAGTTTTTAAATTGAATTTATAGTTATTGAATAATAAACACTTTGTTCTTTTGCTCCGACTCGATATTTCCAATTACAATTTAATGCATTTTATGCATTTTCTTATGCAGAAGAAGGTTGGTTATTGTCCGATCGTTTTGCGCGGTTCAAACTGGTGCTGTACCACTGAGGTAACCTGAGGTAAGCGAAAAGATAAATATGGAAACCATCTTTATCTTTTCGGCTTATTATTTCCCCATTATTCACTTTCTGCAGTATTTCCATCATCTTTTATAGCGTATGGAAATACAGCTGAAAGTGAATAATGGGGGAACCAGAGCATACTTGAGCTCACGAAAAAAGTATTTCCTAATAGATTTTATAAAAAATATAATATTTCAATGAAATTTGAAAAATTATCTGATAGATAGTCTTTGATCTCTGAGTAGTATGTTCAGATGGAAAGCTCTTCTTCGCACATGTCTGTCACGCCATTGTCTTCCGGGGTAAGTAGAGGCAAAGAACTTATTTATTTACGCTTGCCTTGTAAAACTTTGCTCGCCATTTAGTTGTTTCCTCCATGATACCCCATTCTATCTAACCACTTTCACCTATTTGATCAATCATGCATTGCTTAACATACACTCTCCAATTATAATCCCTTTTAATATTCCTCCGACTTAAAATCTTCATCTTTGCAAATATGAATCCATTTTCTTTGTTGCGGTAGGTGGTAGCATAAGTGAGTGGATAGCTGCGGCAAACCAATCCAAATATCGATGTTAACTAACGACGCGCCATTCCAGAGATGCTTCCTGATTCCCTCGGATTTCACAAAAGGCTGTACGCCATTCCGTTTCCAAGCGAGAAGGATGGAATGGAGAAAGGAGAGCTATAGAGGTCAAAGCATCGGGGACAACACGACGAAAGATTCCCCGGGGAGGTGGTGGGGTGGTGGTGGCTTGAGGTTCACCGACCGCCCAGGCGCGTTTTGGGAGAATTTCCAACGGGAGAAGGAGAGGAAGGGAATGGAGTTTGGTTTGCGTGTGGGGTGGTGAGATACCGGAAGTGGGGAGAGAACGGAGGAAAGAGAAGGGTGAAGAGGGAATGGATAAAGGGAAAGGGATCGTGTAAAGGATAAAGGAGGCTCTGAATGGAGAAAAAAAGGGAGCAGGACTCTCTCCCCTGAGGAGTAAATGGCGCGTAATGTGAAGAAGGGATGAGATTTCGGATCGGAGGCAAAACTCGGGGAAGGACAGGGAAGCTTCAGTGGGCGAGAAAGGAAATGGATGGAAGCAGGGACGCGCGAGATCTCGATGCCTTTAAAATATGTAAAATGCAATACGCTAGGTCCATTTTTTTCCTTCTCCCACCAGCGAGATAATGACGGCGGTGATTCTGCTAAAGAGTAGGTTTCGGAATTGGACGGCGTGAACCGAATCAAATGAGAATTTCCATCGCCTTATATCTGTCCGTTTAAAAATTATTTTACATTAGAAGGTTTGACGGGAATCAGGCTGGTGTGGAGAATGGCGTACTAGCTTCCTATCCTGAGGGTTCGGGTTGAATCTCAGATGTGACAGAGGTCTAAAAAAAAAAATTGTGCCTGTGTGACGGATAGGCAGCACAGCGCTTTACACTCCGTCCTTCGGATGGTACGATATAATATTGACCTCTTTGAGCCTTCATCATTGGTCGTTCAATCCAAAGATTGGTTGACTGCAGCCCTCCACCCTTCCCTATCCAATCCAAGTTTCCTTACCTCTTGGTATCTTTTCCTAAGTATTTTCTTCTTTATATGAACCATAAACTTATTCCTGAGTCTTCCTCTGCGGACTTTTCCCTCTATTTTGCCTTCAATTATGTTCTTCACAAACCTATTGTGTATCAGGGTGTGTCTATCCATCTGGTTCTTCTTTCCTGTATGTTATTCCATATGATCCTTTCCTCTTCTACTCTTCTGTAAACTTCATCATTTTTTATCTTGACCGCCCATTTCATCTTCAGCATTCTCCTTCAGCACCTGGTTTTGAAGGCTGCTATTCTTTTCTGTTCAGATTTTCCTATGCTTTGTGTCTTATGCTTCACAAAAATATATTCTGACAATACTGCCCATTAGTATGTGATTCCGCAAGTGATATCAATCAATGTATGCTCTGACAACGGAACAATAACCAGAGGCGGTTTTGAAAATTTGCCGCTCTGGGCTATCCAGATAGCGCCGCCCCCCCCTCTCCCCGCGCGCCACACTGTTCTCCTTTTCTCTATTGCTATTGTTTTTTTACGTTAATCTTTACCTACTTCACTCATGCTCTCCAGTAGATTAAACCTCATATCAAAATGCAAAGGAAAAAACAAAAAACGAAATACTGGGTGACACTAAATATAATTATTACAAATAGTACCTATATAAAGTACGAAAAACAAATTATAACAAATGAAAGACAATATTATAGAAAATACGACGTACACAATTGTAACATTTGCTTCAACACTATATTATAAAAGAAACTTGTTAAAAGTATATTTGGAGAATTGGAATCAGCCGTGATTGAACGGGGAGAAAGACAACGCAGACTTATGTTTGCAAGCTATGTTCAAATCCGTGTTCTTTGCGTCTGTGCGGCAGCAAACAAGTCAATTATGTCATCATAATTCAACCTTTTCGTAATGTCCGATTCAATAGATAAAACTGCGTAACAGTTCAAGCGTTCGTGTGTCATTGTAGACCTAAGATAGTTCTTTATTTTACGGAGGACAGAAAATAATCTTTCCGCTGAGCAGTTGGTAGCTGGCATTGTTGAGGAAATCGTTAGTGCAATGTCGACGTACGGTATGTTGAATTGTCGCGACTGACGGCGCCGGTGCGGCGTCAGTCGCGACAATTCAACATACCGTCTCAACCCCAGAGCTGTCGGCTGTAGCCTCGCGCGTAAATACAATCGCGTCCCGCAATCGACCACTTTTGGCCCTTGTGACGAAATATACTATTCAGTATTCAGTTTTCAAATTTTTCTGAACTTTCCTCCCCAAAATTTGCCGCCCCTAAAATTCTGCCTCCCTGGGCTATAGCCCTTTAAGCCCATATGTAAATCCAGCTCTGAAAATAACCACGATATGCATAGGCTTAAGGAAAAAGGAAACGCTCAAATAAGAAAGCGGCAAATTATTTGAGTGACTGACATCTTTTACGGAATATCCAGGTCAAACGGTTGGAATAAAGCATCATTCGTATTAGTTCCTCCAAAATGACAAATATCATTTGAAATTTCTTCAGTAATTTGCTATCGATTCAAAATACTGAGTAATGTCCTTATTTTGCCATTGTATTGTCAATAAAATGACAAATCTTGCCTTAGTTTAGACGAAAATATTTCCCCACCATTCAAGTAAGACCATATATTCATGCGCCGATATAAACGCTTGCGCCTCCAAAAAACTTTTCACACTATGGATTTTATCCACTTTGAGTTTTGTAAAATTCTAGCTATCCTGTATTGTTCTTATTGTATTGTTAATTGTATTATTAATCTTATACATAGTAACGAGTTGTTTACCTTAACTTGAGAAGTTATTGTTGGTGTATTTCTTAAAGAATACAGACTTGTATCAAAAGCATTGAGACGTGTTTTTCATTACTCGCTCCGAAATCGCACCATATCTTCACAGGTTATGGGCCCAGGACGTCGAATTACGTAAGGAACGGTCCGCGGTACGATTTAAGTAGAAAGCAATTGATCGTCGCATATGTCCGGTACGAGTGAATACGAGGATATTCAGCAGAATTTGAAATCCCAGGATCCTGGCGAAACAGTTCAACAGATCGAAGTTCAAGAAGTAACGAAGATGACTTCCTCGCTGCAAGATATCCGAACAATCGAAAAACTGAAAGGTCGCGAGAATTATCCGAGTTGGAAATTTGCCATGCAAGCATACCTCGAGCATGAAGATATGTGGGGATGCATCGACGGTATGGACGTCGAAGATGCCCGAAAAAAGGCGAAGGCGAAGTCCAAATTAATTCCTTGCGTGGACCCGGTGAACTATTCGCATATTCAGTCAGCAAAAACTCCAAAGGAAGTGTGGGATAATTTGAAAGCAGCGTTCGAAGACTATGGTCTCACGAGAAAAGTAAGTTTACTTCGTACTTTGGTCACCTGTCAGCTCGAAAATTACAATGTCGAAGAATATGTCAACGAAATTGTTTTGACTGCACACAAGCTCAAAGGCCTCAGTTTTGATGTTCCCGACAAGTGGATTGGTACCTTGATATTAGCTGGTCTTCCGAATGAGTATAAACCAATGATTATGGGCGTCGAGAGTTCCGGTGCGGCGATAACGGCTGACTCAATCAAGACGAAACTTCTTCAGGACGTCAAGGACGTCAAGACAGGTAAAAATACAAATTCTCAGACAGCATTCATCGCTCATGGGAATGTGAAGAAAGGACCACGTTGATTCAAATGCAATAAATTCGGGCATATGCCCAAGGCGTGCAAAGTGAGGAAGAAGCTTGAGGAATATCAGAAGAAAGAATATAACAAATCCGGCGGGTCGAAAAATGAGAGGGCGTTTTTGGCTCTATTGACTTCTTCGATGATTTCACCGCAAAATTGGTATGTCGATTCCTATTCATCAGTTCACATCACCAAGGAGAAGATGAATTTAAAGAACTTTGACACTTGTCCAAATGTGGATATAACTGTTGCCAATCAAGACACAATTCAAGCAAAGACGATTGGCAGTGTGAAGCTAGATGTGATAGCCAAGGACAGAGTTGAGCAAGTGACAGCAAAAGAAGTGGAAAAACATAATTCTCACAGTCTTTTGGGAGCTAGAGTATAGGAGAATTAGAATATCTCCATGGGTTCCATGGCCCTAAGAATTCAGTAACAAGGATGATATAGGGTTATTCGAAAAGAATACTGAAAACTAAGTATGTTAACTTAATTAACTCTTAAAGCCTTAGAAATAATAAAATATCACCTTAGACACATAAAATTTTTCTGGGATGTGAATTTTAGTAGAAGTAATACAGTATTTTTACATATACAATAAGACAGCATAGAGTTAAAATAATGAGATAAACTAATGAATGACGCATGAAGGAATCATTCAAAAAATTTATTTGAGCTTGTACTGAAACTATTATTCGGCATACTGATGAAAAACTGTATAATTATTACCTAATATTAAGTGCAGAAAATTCTAAAAACTATGTCAAAATATTGTTAAAAAAATGAAGAAGAACAAAAAAATTAAAATGAAAATACTTTACGATTTCTTGAATTCTGTCTTGTACCCACTAGTATATTTAGTCAAATAGTTATTGCATGAGGTTTATGATATATAAAATGATAAATAACTTATTATTTCCTGTATTTCATTTTAGTTTGAAAAATGTCACCTTCCTTTCTTCCCATTGCTAATGAGAACACGGGAGATGAACGAAAAAACGATACTAGTTAAATACCATGAAATCACATAAATCCCTACGATCCATAAAAATGTTACTTCGTCTCATACTTCAGCTTCTATGCGCTCCCCTTGCCGGTGATCGACGTTTAAAACTTGAGGGAAAATTCTTCTGATCCTGATCAATCAAGCTTCAAAATCATTCTTATGCTTTATTTGGATAAAAGCGAGAAAAGCACTTCAGAAAGACGATTAAGCCAACAACTGAAATGTTTGGTATTGTGAGTTAAATGAAAAAATCAGTTGAGGTATTCCATGGTGAATATTCGCGACGCAGAAACAAACGCTCATACATTCTCGACAGGATATCGCTTAGGATGTTTGTAGATGACAAGATCCGTCAGCTCAAAGAAGAAACTTTTTAGAATAGGGACGAAATAGTTGCCTAGTTAAAAAACCTGCGGGGCAAAACTCTGAGAGTGCAGAAATAATAGGTACTGAATCTTAAATATTAGAAATTACGAGCAAATAAGTTCAAGTTAATTCCGGCTGTATTACCACATAATATCGATTTCAATTGGAGCCTTACGAGTAGGAGGTGGAAAAAAAAAGATAATTCAACTTATGACTTGAAATGTCTACAAAACGGTCCCTAATTGTGATTTAACCGCTGAACACCGTAAGGAATCGATGAAAAAGCTAAAATGAAATCGGAGGAAAGGAGTGAAACCACTCCTATCGGCAAGATGCATTAATTCCTTAGTAGTAAAACCTTGATTACTCACATATGATTCCCATTTTCCAATATTCTCGCTGAAGACCTACTATGGAAGTCTCGCACTTATTCGCGCCTCCCCCTCTTTCCCTCCCAAATCCCTCTATCCACGGACACTATTCAACCAATCAGGCGATCTCACCAATTTCCGCAATCCCTTCCTTAAAATGCCGCTAAAGCAGAGAAGGCGACCTTTATTTTCTTCTCCTTGAAAGGCATCACGTTCCCCCTTTTCTTCTCCTCCCCAGGTATAAGGTGGTCTTGACTATCCCTCCTTCAGGCAAATTATCGAATTCCAATTTTTCCGACAGGGTGGGGGGATTAGGTAGCAAGGAAGTAAGATAAAAAAAGAGGCGCCATGGAGAAGAGTTGGAAGAGTGGGATGGGCTGAGAAAAGCGGGAGAGTGGGACAGCGGGAGGGGACGTAACCTTGTGAGAGCTCCATTTTTTTCTTTTTGGAATCAGGGAGGAAAAAATAAATACATGGGCAAGTCCTTGGAAACAAAAGCTATGAGTTAATGAGAAAGCTAAGGGATGATCATGAGAGGTATAGAATGGGCAAGCGGAAGGAATTGAGATGAGGAACTCTGAAAGGACAGGTGGAAGGCAAGAGAGGAAAACAGGGGCAGAAGGTGAGCAAAATCGTGGAATAAGACGGTGATGGACAGCGAATATAGAAGCCTATGTTTATTGCTATCACCTTACCCCGCTTGAAATGTCCAGCATGATTTTTCTATATCAATTAATATACCGTAGTATACACCAGTCGAGGAAGGCGGTCTTAACATAAGTAGAAAGAAGACTTAGTACCTGTAGTTTGGTGGAAAATTAAAAGTAGGTAAGAATAATGGGAGTTAACTTATCGAGGACACAGGAATTAAAGCGCCTTGGGTTGTCCATCACAGAAAGCGGAAGTTTCGATAGGGAGATTATCAAAGGGCTCAATAAGGATGGATGAACTGGAGAAAAACAACCGGGGTGTTATGCTATAATCGGATCGGAAGGAGTGCAAATGGAATGGGTTTTTAAATCAGTTGTGAGACCAGCTCTGATCTACGGCTGAGAGATATATCCCATGAAGAAGAGGCTAGAAAATAAATTGGACGTAGTGGAAATGAGGATGTTGCGAATGACTAAGGGAAAGACAAGGCGAGACCGTGCGAGGAATGAGTGGTTTGGAGGGCAGGGAGGGGTAGTTGAAGCTTTGAAGAAAGTACAAGGGTGAAGATTACAGTGGTATGGGCATGTGATGAGAAGAGGGCATGTCTTGAGGGGAATGATGGACCTGCAGGTGAATGGCAAGTGACCCAGAGGAAGACCTGGGAGGAGATGGATAGATCGCATCATGGAAGATCTGAGGGAGAAGGAGCTAACGTCTGAGGATACAAAGGACCGAGCAGAATAGAAAAGGAGAGCAAGGAATAGTGACCCCTAGTCTCTAGGGATGAAGTTAAAGAGAAAAAAGAAGAAATATACATGAATTAATGGTATTAGTAACACCAATCAGTAGTGGTACGTTAACCCGTGGACTGTATGTTTCTATCTTCCAACAAAATTCTTTATGAGATCGTGATATAATGCGTACCATTTTGGATGAAGAACAGAGAATTTTACGTAATCAACAGCTTAAAGAGAGTTAAGAAGTTAACAAACTAAGGTTCTGATTGCAATAGCTAATCCCTTGTCAAGATAAATAATAGCAAATCAAGGCAAGTACATAAAGTCTAGAATTCGCTATAGTAATACACAAGCAGATTAAGTAGTTGGTACAAAGCACGTTCCTTAGTCTAGCCGGACATTGTTATTCTCCCTACGTTTTGGTCCGTAACAAGCAACCAGGGTAGTGTGCATCGCTCGAAATTCAACCTTGTCGGTGCAACGCATCCTAGCGGTAAATTTCTCAGTATTTTATAGATATTACCCTATTTAACCGCAAGTTCAGGAGAATACTGACCGAAATGTCAGCTTTCCTTCACAATTAAAGGTGAATGCACACCAAGTTTGGTAATTTCGACTTGAAAATGTGCACTTTGCATGAAACTTTGCACCCTTCGGTGTGACAGCTTTCTACCTCTCTAGCATATATTTTGCCATGGGTGTATGAATTAGGATTTCAGATACCGGGAGAAAAATTGGTTAATTATTTAAAAAGACACCCTGTTGAAAGTTGAGGGTCCTAACATCACTGCGGACTAATGTCAAGGTTCTTCTTTTTGTTATTACCTTTGTAAAACTACGGGTAGCCTTCAATTTTTAGTTTCTCCTTTTCTCCACCAGAACCACTTCATATTCCCCCGCTTCCTCTTTCATTCTTCCTCACGAGATTCTTAATATGCATCCTCTTCTTTTGACTGCCCCATTATTATTCCACTGGCCTACAACTATTCTTTCTTGACGTCGACCTCCGGCACATCATTTTCTGTGTATTTATTTTCCTCGGATTTCTTTTCTTCAGTCTTGATCGCCGCATCGCTCCTGTTCTTTCCAAGATAAACAACTCATACGGTTATTTTTCCTTACTCTTTTCCTACCCGTTGTCTCCCATATTCTTCAGGCCAATGAATCCATGCCCATCACAATCACATGAGCGGCAAATCTTGCCTTACTTATTCTGATTATTTTCCGAGATTGTTCTGATTTACCAATACAAAGCGACATCCTTTATCTTCCTTTCTAAGAGGCTAAAGTAGTTAGAGAAGGAATAATTGGAGAATTGAGGACGGAAAGACAGAAGAAAGGCGTTGAAATTAGCCTTGTGATAATGAAAAGTGTCTTTGACTCCACGGTTTAACATCTTCATCTCGCGGACTAACCTCTTGAGGATTAAAAATTATGAAGAATTAAGACAAAAATTTTGAATGGAGTGCGCTTGACTTCAACGGAAGAGCATCTTAACAGTGTTAGCAATAACCGGGTTGGAAACCTAAAATTTGGGGTATTCTGCGCCCTAAGAGATAGATGTGTGACTTTGGGAGAGAAAAGGATATGGATGCACAGCATCCTGGAAAAAGGTGCGCAGCTAGGGGATAAATTGTCTGGCAACCTTGACGAAGACTCCCCGCCGTGCATTGAAAGAGCCGACTCTATCTTAAATAGCCACCACCCAGGATTTTTACAACCTTAACCTTTTAAGCTTTTGTTTTGCTTTCTTATAGAAATAATGAGCTGATGGTCGTATCTGGAAAAGATTAACAACTTGAAAGAAATTAAGACAAGAATTAAAAGTGGAAAACGTATACGTTCAATTCTTTTCCCCACTTCAATAATTATTAGCCATGAAAGGGCTCATGTGTATTTCATATTAACTTTGAAAATAAGAATATTTCTTTCTCCTACCGCTGTGATTATTAATCCTTTTCCTCAACATTCTCAAATAAGGGCTGAGTAACAACATTGAGAGTAATAGAGACCTAAAGAGAAAACTTAATGGCGCTGAAGTACAAATTATAGCAAAGAGTGTGAAATGGATCAAGAAATGTAGAAATTGATTTTTACATCCCCATACAACCTCTAATCTTCTGCTACGCTAAGTTTTTTACTGGTGGAGATATTTTTACAGTTAATCTGGTAGTTAAGGATAGACTTGGAAAAATTACACCCAATATTACCTTACAAAAAATCCATTATTTAGAGCAGCATGCAACATTTCCCTACGCATTTCATCTGAAATATTTATCGAGTTCTATTCTATTTCACGGTCCCTCATTTCACGATTTGAATAAAATTCTATCGATTCCAATAATGTACTCTTCATCCAATTACCCTACTTTATGAAGTGCCAATGCGAAGTCATTCCTTCTTTCTTATTCCCAGCTGTCTTTTGCCTACGAGAAAAAAACGGAGAAATGTTTTCCAATGAGCACATGTGAAACAAGTTCTACATCAGTTTGGACATCCAAGGGTAAGCATAGTTGAATTCGAGATACAACGAATATGCGGTCGCTGAGAAGTTTCCACAGTATTAATTGAAGAGACTTAATAAATGAGCCACTTTAGAATGTTAAACTGGATTTCTTGAAGTTATATACGAACGAATATCGTTGTATTAGCCGTTTTAGACGAGTTGAGAAGTTAAAAGTAAACCGCGTAGTGCATACTAAGTTCCTTTGAGCAGGTGATGCCCAAAAAGTTCCTTAACATGGAACATTGTACTATCAGGTAAGATAATTACACCAGGTGGAATGTTTTGGTGAAATTTAACCCTACCTCTCATATTGGGGTGGACATTAGGGTACTGCTTGGATCTAGATGGCCTTATACGCAACATAGTGACATTTGTACTATGGTAACGTCTTACGATATACTAACCAGCTGATGCTTAACCAGGGTATCAAGTTGGTACGTTGGGCAGGGCACGTTATCCACTCCTAAGAGCCTAGGGTTTGAATTGCGGCTGTGGTGTAGTTTTTTCAGCGAAATCTTGACCCCATTTCCGAGTCATGTGGAGGACATGTCAAGTACATTACTACGCCTGTCATAGTTTCCACCGAAAGGACATGTTTTCTTGGAATTTATCACTAAGATTGGGTTGATTCCGACGCCAGGTTTCTCTACCTCAGTTCTCATGGTAATCCTTTCTTTACCAACCTATCCTTTATGGAGGAAATAAGCTCAGCCACCTACCATGAATAATCAACTAACCGGCGAGCAACTGGAAGAAAAGGATAAAGGAAAGAAGAAGAAAAGGAGAAAAAGGGAGAATAAGGGAGAGGGAGCGAGATATGAAACGTCACCAAGAAGGGGACAGAGATAGAGCGAAGGAAACGATGTAACAAACTAGAATGGCAGGAATAAGCAGAAAAGAGGCATTTTCAAAGTTTACAGTTAAAATTACAAGGTTGGAAGCAAGAAGAGTTACCTTTCCTGTTTATGAGTAACTAGCCTGTATGATTTGATCTATTAGCGAGAAAGTATATAACTGGACTCAGCTAACTGCCATATCATGGAAAACATCTGTGAGAAACAGGGTTTATTAAAAAAAGGGTAATGTCACGGTGTGTTAAAAAAGAAAGCTGATTATTTGGGGATTTATGAGAAAGAGTGATTGTGAATCCTGCTCTTTGGAGTAATTTCGAGGTAGAATGGTGCAAACATAAATGCTGCCGATTACATAGAGTATTTTCATAAACTTAAGCTATATTTTAATTGCGAGTGTGTATTTTGAGGGAAAGATTCCGATAGTTTGGAAAGGACTGCCATGGTGTTCAGCTATAAATGCATTAGTTCAGTGCAAAACTGAAAGAATATTTATTACGGAGAAATGTAAAGGAAGGAATACGGAAGGATGCAATTGTATGATAGAGAGATCTGTTTTATTCCTAGGGGCGAGATTCCTTCTCCTATCTGCCTTCTATCTTCCAACAAAATTCTTTATGAGATCGTGATATAATGCGTACCATTTTGGATGAAGAACAGAGAATTTTACGTAATCAACAGCTTAAAGAGAGTTAAGAAGTTAACAAACTAAGGTTCTGATTGCAATAGCTAATCCCTTGTCAAGATAAATAATAGCAAATCAAGGCAAGTACATAAAGTCTAGAATTCGCTATAGTGATACACAAGCAGATTAAGTAGTTGGTACAAAGCACGTTCCTTAAGATAATGAATATTTTTAAAACAAATAAGGCAGGCTATGGCATAAATGAAAAAATAAGGAGTTATATTTCAACCTTAGCTTAACGATAAACCCACAGCGGTAAAAAGGGTGGGGAGTGTGGCGTGCGTAACCCACAGGCAAAGAAGCCAAGGAGGGAAAGCGAAATATGGAACGTCGCGCAAGAGAGAAGACGAGGAGGAGGAGGAAGGAACAAAAAAAAAAGATTTGCACGGAGGGAGAAGAGCAGCGTGGAGGCTTTTTCAAAGTTTCAGGAAGAGGGAGCGGAAGGTGGAAGGGAAAAGGGGGTGGACGAAGTTGGGGCCAGTAGGGACATTTTTCGGGGGGTGGAAGTGGGAGGAGAGTCCTGGAGGAATAGAGGAGGGGGGGCGTGAGGGGTGGGACGAAAGATGAGAAGGGATGACAGGCAGTAAACGACGCCCGGGGAAAGAAATATGGCGAGAGCAAAGTCTCAAGAAAACAAGGGGGTAACTTGTGTGCTGAAGTAAAGGAATAGGCGCCGTCGGTTCGCCAGAGGGAGGGTGGGAAGGCTGGTGAAACAGGAAGGTGGTGAGGGGCGCGTACTCGCCTTGGAAGGAGCAAGGGTGGCGGTAAGAAACTTGCGAGGGGAAGAGGGCGAGGTGGGAAGAGAGGAGAGTTAAGGGTAGGAGAAGATGGACGTGAATGTATGGTGGTAGTTAGGGGTCGAATCAAAAGCCGGGATGGGATAAGGCAGAAGTTGATTAGGTTGAAGGAGGAGGAAAGGCCATGAGTGGGGTGAACTATGGGGAGACTGTAGGCATGAACAAGGGGGGAGGGGTGGGTGGGAGGAAAGGACAAGGGGAACTAACTCTCCCAGAAATGGAAAATAACTCCTCCTCCTTCGGGTGTGAATAATAACCGCGACCGTCCGGAATCACTCAAGCCATTTTCTTTTTCGCCGGGGCACGCCGAGGAGGCGG
The DNA here is from genome assembly GCA_963169105.1 of Ceriagrion tenellum. NCBI lineage: Eukaryota > Metazoa > Arthropoda > Insecta > Odonata > Coenagrionidae > Ceriagrion > Ceriagrion tenellum. Next base: position 29,937,329 of record OY720640.1, read on the forward strand.
CGCATTCGACTCTCCTTCTGCCCGGGCGCGCGGTTTTCGTCGCCGCGAGATTCAACTACTCGGTCAAATTTCAGCGGCCCCATCGCATGTGTCGGAAAGGAGAAGGATGCGGTGTAACTCGCAGACTAACGTTCAACGACACTGTCATAAAGTGAGGCGGGCATGTAAAAATATTTAAAACTAAAATCTCGGTGAAATTATATGAACTTTTACGATTATTTTAATTTTATTCAAAATATAAAACAAAGACAATACATATTAGACAGCCGTGTTCATTAATTTGTATCTCAAATTCCATTGTCTAGTGTTGACACGAAGTGAATACGGTATCAAATAAGATGGTAATTGTAATGATAAATATTGATGGATCTCGGTCTATTATCCTTGATAGGGAGGAAAGAGGAGCGATCTTGAGCACGTTTCTTCCTTACCTTAACTCCAACTTTGGAATAAGAAAAAGCTTTTATCATCTCTCAAATTGTAATGGAACACACAAAAAAGCGAAATCGACTTTTTAATTAAATTAGAAGTAAGAATAAACCACGAATGTAGGTTCTATAACCAGTCATGCATAATATATTTTTAACGCTATGATATGCATCAACTCCATGAAGTTTCAAAGAATGGTAGACTTTATTTAGAGGAAAACTGATCTCATGTCACCTTATTACTAAGTCTCAAAGCTTAAGGTCCAAGAACGCATGCCTGCTACAAGTAAACGACATTTCATGCCATTGAGCCACAAAATGCCAGCTGGTTTTGGTATTCCATCGTCGTACCCATAATTACCTACCTATCTTATTTATTACGGGTTTTGAATAAGTTACTTACCAAAAGTTAAAAAAAATTAGTAGAAATTACCGAATACTTGTACTTTAGATCTACAAGTATTTTTGTTGGACATGGAAATTCTACTTCAGGTTTTAATGGATTCATATTAATATACCCCGATCTAAGGAGATCTGTGACAGTTCTGAATTATATTTAACCCAACGCTATTAAATCAAAACCATAAGCGTTATTTGAGTGTAAAACACCGCATGCAAGTTAGTGTCATTTTGATGAAATTTGAAAGCAAACATTTGGTACTTCTTTAGATACATGATGCATGATAGCCTCACACAAAACCATATTTTACTTACAACTTTATTCATGATTTTGAAGGATTGATATCGTATATATGAAACGAAATCATTGATCCTGGTTCGTGGCATTACTAATCATACTATATGATCGTCATATTTAATAAAAAAGCTATTTAATTAATTACATAGGGTTACCACAAAGACGACTTTGAATGGCAAAACAATGTGGTAATGAAACCCACCAAGCTTTAAAATTGCTTCTGTAAGAACAAAACTTACGAATCGACTTATCAATGCATGAAGAATTATTAAAATATGGTAATACATTTTTTACATATCCAATTTAATGGACTACAACTTTAGCAGGATGAGTTTAGGTTTAGGTTTGAAAACCTCAGTCTCTCAATATTTACGCAGTGGAACGAGCGATACTTACATGTTTAGAAAATGATTGGCATAAATACAGTTCCTATTAGAGATAAAAAGCCCACCCATAATAATCTTCATTAGTTACTGTGAACATTACTGCGTGATGATATTTGCGTTATTTTATTTTGTAATGCGCATTTTATTCATGCTTGTAATCAATTCACTTCAGATTTTTTATCTACAGAGGGGTTCATGTTACATTATTTATGTATCATAATATTAAAAAACTATAATTATCTCTGAAAATTTTAGTGATCTTAATCATATTCTGTTGTTTGTTACGGCTTTGTCATTTTTTTTCCTTTTTCATTTTCTTATTGCTTATATTTCTACATCCACTAATAATTTTTGCAAAGTGATTTGTAATTTACGTTCCAGTGATTGATTTTTATTGTTTCCTGTATGAATGTAAATTTATTACACAAAGAAGAGCGGATTAACCCCAAACAGGATGTAATACTATGGGGAAATTATGTCCCTCGTTTTAAAATTTTGTAATATCTACCTTTATGTGCATGTGCTTACACGAGGAAATAAATGCAATAAAATATTTACATTTTAGGATAAAAATAATTAGAGCTATCGTTCCAGATATATAACAGCAAAGGTACACTTAGTAAGTAATAATGTTGTAACATTTGAAGTAACTTTTTGAGACAAAATTCTCCCTAACACGAGTTCCCAATGGTCAATATCACGCCTAACGGGTACATCACGTCGAAGTAAGGAATAGTTCGGCTAATGATAGCACTCTCAGCGGTTTTTTCCAAGAGAAAAATTACTAGTTTCGGATAATAGATGTCTACCCGGTGAGAATAGGAAGAAAAATGACAAAGAGAGAGGAGTGGGATCGGGATATGTGAAGCAAGCAGAAAACGTGATGGCCGGGTGATCGATTCCGATGGGGTCTTCCTCCCCGAGTCGAGAGCGTTTTGCTCCGCGAAGGATGATTCCTCTCTCGCTCTTCAGCCACCTGGCATCCGAAGGAGACGCCTCGCCGCCGTTGGAGGGAAGTAATGCATGGTTTCCTCGAGATATCCCGGCCATAATGGAGGAGGATTCAAATCCAATTTTTCCAAACCCGACCTCAGTGTTCTTTCTTCGTCGGAACGCCGCTATCCTCCGCTCCTCTGACGCTATAAAATATTAACAGAAATGACTGACTACGTCAAAATTGCTCACCGAGCGAATGCTATTTTGCTTCGATCCATGAATAATTTACAGATATCGAGTGACGGAGTTTGAACGTGGGTAATTTAATCCATCAATTACAACAAAATAATACGTTCGCATCGATGACCTCTTATTTTAAGGGCCGAGCTCAACAAATAAATACGAGCAGGTGGCTCAGATTTTTAACACGGACATATTTTCACGCTGAGTGAAATCATTTAGAACATTTTCGTTTTATTTACAATTATACATTGTAAAAATTATAAATTGAAAAATATTCTATTATCACCAATGCATTTGATAGGTACGAAAAAAATTAATACAGTGAGGTAGGCAGTATCTTGTAGCGGTTAATATAATAGGTGGAACTAATGAAAATAATAAACTTGAACCCCGCGAGAATATTTTGGGAATGTACTTTGACCTTAATTTTGATATCCTGAACATAATTATAGCGATTCCGCGGGAGAGACACGCAGCACATTCATTAATGGCCGTCCAATCCTAAGATCGGTTGACTGCAGCCCTCCACCCTTCCCTATGTAATGCTAGTTCCCTTACTTTCTGATATCTCTTCCGAGATTCTTTTCTCTTTATTTGGTCCAAAATCTTATTCATGGGTCTTCCTCTGGGGACTTTTCCTTCTATTTTAACTTCAATTATGTTCCTCACAAACCCATTGTGTCTCACGGTACGTCACGAAATCGTAACCCTCTCAAAAAAATCATCAAAGCCTACCAGGATACCAAACCGGGCCGGGGGTGACAGGTGATAGCTCCAGTCAGAATATCTAAATAAGTAATATTCTTAAACCGTAATTTGTCTCCTGAAATACACTACAGAATGGCTCGCCCTGGTACCTTCAACCCTAATACGTCTCCAACGCTAATTTACATTTGTAGACGCAGTTATGTTTTTATTTGAGCGATATGAAGATTATATAATTATTTCGTGAATATATTTCATTACATTACTAGCATTAAGTGAAAACTCATGCCTTGATCCTGTCTCATGCCTGCTCATGACCTGACCTCATGCCTGCTCATGACATGCCTGCTCATGACCTGACCTGAGCTCATGACCTGAAAAATCCCAACCAGTTGGGATCAGAGCACATGAAAAAAGGACCTGAAGGTGAGGACTTGTCTCTTGGACTACCGCATCAAAGGCCGACAAAATACGTTGTGGAAGAACATATGGCTCTGTTACAGTTTAATGGGGTTGCGGATTAAAACCCAGGTGTCCTAGCATATTAAATATGATGAATTTTATTTCGCCGCGACCCTTCAAAGTAGTATGCTTGGCAAAAGACGAAGTACATTCATGGTTGGTTTATTCCTCTCTTTCAGATATCGTATGTAATTTCCCGTGCTACCCGATGCTCTGATGTAGCCTGGCGATAAGTGTAAAAAGCCAACGAATCGTCATTCAAGTGGTCACTCATGCTTTCAGAGGCGACATCAGCTTTATTACCAGTCATTCAAAAATCTTGTGCACCCATGTGTAATACCATTTTTCTATACCATTCCAACACCAATACCACCAGTAAAATTTAAATCTCTTATAAATGTTGGATGTAGACTGTTTTTTTCAGACGTTCAATATATTTTACTAGAGTCAACTATTATGCAATGATACTAATGAAACAGCCACACGCATAAGATAAAGGAAATAGACTGCAGAACTGATACATTTAAAATGTCATTTTTTCGAACATTATGGGACCATAATAGTTGCGATGGATCATTTCTAGAATAATTGGACCCTGAATAGGTGAAAAAGGGTTTTGCAAAATATTCTAACATCATTATTAGCTACTAACCTTGCATGCAATTTCCAGCATGATATAGTTGTTGCATTATTTATTACCTAGAAGAACTATTTATCTGTCGCGGTAATTATAACCAGTAGTGGTATCCTTAGAAGTATTTTTTATGGTAGTTTGCTCTTGTACGTAGCACTCTGCTAGTTTCTGGTCTGAACGTGCACTGTTATCCTGACTGCTTTTGGCCTCCGCCTGGCTTTTCGGGGGAACATGCGGGTTTCTGATTTCAGCTGGGATGAGGGCTTCATGCCTGGTGTACGGTACTTCGGAGATTAAAAGAATCTCATCGAGTAAAAGTTGATGACACTTAAAAGCGGTACGAATACTTTAGCAGGAATTCTTTCATATAAAAGAGTAGCTGTTTTGGAATTTAGTGCTAAAGGACAATCAGCATAATAAATTAGAAAGACTATTAACACGTGACTTATTTTCTAAAGAGTTAAGAAGAATCAACATCAGATAATTTCCAAACCTCGCACAGACGAACATTTTGAAAGGACGCCAAGATATGCAAACAGGACATAGCAGGAGAAACGGCATTATACTGCGCTTTCTCAAACGTAACTATCACGCCTATTGCATATCCGCAAAGAGATACAAGCACCAATTTCTCACTTTTAACAGCATGAAAGGACAGTCTATCAGAAAATATAATTAAAGTCAGGTATGTATAAGCAATTGAATAGACAAACAAAGTAATAACAGCTGAATAGCCGAAGCGTTTTGTCATTAGGTCGGTAATTGCATAATTCATTCTAAAATTGACGAGGTTTACGTCACTTATGCGATATACAGCACAATATTGTTAAATTTCCGTGAAATTGTTGGTCAATATAGCTTGTAAAAGCAAATGATGGTTACAGATATGTATTAAAATCATTCCCACGGTTGATTGCATTGCTAGTATTGCTCATACAAGCTCTTTTCAGACCCCTTAGAATAAGTAGCCTCTCTTACCGCAATCCCGCGGCTTGATGAGTGCGACAACCAATTCTGCCCTACTGAGCCAAATGACCGCAACTGACAAAATTGCACATTTAGAGTTAATTTTGGTTTTCCAAGCTTGAGGATAATAAAACTAGGTGCATATAAAAATCGTAAATGTAATGGTTTACCTGATATCAAGTTCTGATTTTACTGTATCTAGAGTTTAAATATTAGTTATAATGGCCAGATAGCAGTAACTATAGGTCTATCTCTTCGGGAATCTCATTAATTTTGCTCCCTAATGATTTGACTTCACTCCGTATTTCCCGCGCTGGCTATCAAAATATCAACTGAAGTTTGTTCTCTTGAAATGTGGATGAATCGAAGATGAAAATTAAGCATGCAATTACTCAGATCCAACAATGATACAATTACTGTCTTTTTTACCTTGGCAGGACAGAACTCGTCTAAGTCGTGGTCGCCAGGACAGTAATTTGGTCTAGTCAGTACGGGTTCAGCTGGAAGAGCAAGATTCGCTGTGCTCTATCTCATGTTGACGAGTCTCTCAACCATGCTCTACACAAACTCCTTCACAGAATCTTCGTTAGTAACTTGGGCTCTATACCTCTTCTAACATATGACAAATCTGGCTCTCATGGCATTGAGTTTAATGAAGGCGAAACTCAGCCACGTCAGGGAAAATAATGCATTTGATAGGGAATAACAAAAATGCCTGGTCATACGATTCTCGCGTCAATGCAAGGCAACGTGCGCTGATGTGATATTGCTAGACGGCCATTTATACATGAACAACCGTCAAGCAGTCTATCGCAATTCGACGTCCCAGGCGGACGAACACAGTAGTAGACGATCGTGTAGATGATCCTTCGCTTGACGTCACATCTGGAATTCCATTCAAATACGAGCTCCAGAGCATACGCTTACCTGTATGAAAAGCTCGCCATGCACATCCATCTATCAGAGTGTTTAATATAAGCATTCAAAATATGATTGAACTTGGTGTATAAATCATTTTTAGTTTTCTTCACCCTAGCCATGTAAAAGACACCAACGAAAAGGATGACTTTAGTACCATGCAACATCTGTAGCAAGAAACCAAACTGATCATCATCATTATGCTTATGAACAATGCCACTCTGTTTTAACACTCCCAGAGCTTTGGAAAATATCTATTCAATGATAACAAATATCGAAAAATATGCCAAATGTTTATCCTTATTAAGCTCTACATTATTCCTCACCTCTTAATCGGCCTACTTCCCTCTTACCCTATTTCTCTCGTAAAATATTCTCCCCTTCATTATCCATTCTACAGAGCATTAATTCTCATTAAAATGTATTATTTTCCATTCTGCTTTGTTTAAACACCCTCCTATGAGCCATATTTTCATCTTCACCACAGTAAATACTATTTTTATTGACTGATGGACTGTCCAAAGAGAAAATAAGGCAAGCCTTAACCTAAGGGCATAATTTATAAAATTTATGGTTGAGGGCATTGGTGGTAGCACAAACGGTCACAGTGTGCTGTAGTGACATAACATAAGGTAGTTATGTGGCAATAAGAATATATATGTCATCACGATTGCTTCATTCACGTTGTTGTTGTCGTAAACCAAAACTCAAACCACTTTAGATGAGAAATCCTCAAAGTTGCTACCTTAAGTATGTTCTTAATTAATTAAAGGTGGTGTTTCAAACTGCCTGAAAAAATTGACGAATGGCAAAATAGTGTTCGCTTCAATGAGAGCGATTGAAAAATAACGATACCTCGAGTGCACATGTTATGGTGACCATCAATGTGCCACTGGCGCAATGATTAAACTCATCATTAGACCATAAAGGTGCCGGAAAATGGATTCATATTACAAATTCGTGTAAAAAATGTCAAAAAATGAGATGAATTTTATGCCTTCTTCTCCATTGGACAAACTGTGTGACGCGCTCTATTGATTTCTCCATGATAAATAAAAGGAAATGATCTATTGAGGGCTTTGTAGATATAGCTAACAGTATGAGTGTAAATTGCTTATATTTTCGTTCCATCTATCAGTTTCAACAATTTTGCCGTGGTTATAATTTGGCGTCAATTTGAATTACTTAGACTATTGCCCTAAATATTCACCACCAGACAGAAAATAAAGCACCAAACGATTGTAAATATGCCTGATTATGATTACTGAGTAAGATTATGATAATGCGTCTCAATATTGGCTGCATTACCGCGGTTTGTTTGTGCAGAAGCCTTACAACATTACAGTACATTAGCGTTTATTATTATAAAAATAAGAAGTGGGTGTATAAATGCAATATTTTGTATTCAGGGGTTTTTGAGCTAAAGTTACATTTAGTTCTTATTTTCATTTGTTCAAATGTTCCATTACGAGGGTTGGAGATATACCTTTTGGTGATCTACAGCTAAAAATACTGAAATTTTAAAATATTATTTGAAACGTCCAAGCGGAAAAAACTTTAAAAAATAAAATATCAGATTTTAAACCTTGGATTTACCCATTCCATTTCCCCTCCTTGCCAACCCCTCAACTTCCTCTCCCACCCCTCAATTCTTCTCTCCCCCCTTCCACCAACCTCCCATCCCGCGGTTACCCCCCCTCCCCCCTCTGCCCCCCCCACAGCCCTCGCCAAAACCTCGGTGGCTCTGAACCCCAAGGGAAACCACGAGATATATCCTTGTATTCCCTTCCTATCGTAACCGCCTGCGGGATATCTCCCCTCTCTCTCTCTCTCACTGTCTATATATCGCCTCCTCTCTCCCTCTCTCTCATTCTCTCTCTCTCCTTATCCATCCCACGCCAGACGCTCTCGCAGTTGTGTTTGCGGGTGTCGCACATGTGTGCGTGTTGGTGCGTGTGTCGCGTCCGTATGTTTGTGGTGGCCGCGGTGCCGTCGGTGGATGAAGAGTTTACTCTTTGGTGCGACCCATTTGAAGGGCTCGGAAAAGATTGGGGAAGACGGAGCAAATGTTTGAAGTCTCTCGGATTCGACACGCTGGGAGGGAAAATTGTATTCAAGGCGGTTGGAGTGCGAATCGTCAGTCATTGAGCTCACATTTTAATAACTTTTCAAGTGTGTCGGAAAAATTTCTTGGATCACACCTCAATACCTATGTACACATTAATAATAAGCATATATGTTGTAAATCAGTGACGCATGAAGTATATTATGAACTTTTCAAGCATTATAATAACTTTTTTGAGCCAAATTCACATTTAGTTTTTATTGCAATTTCTTCAAATATTCCGTTGCGAGGGTTGGAGAAATACCTATTGGTGATCGAGAACTAAAAATACTGAATTTTATAAATATTATTTGAAACATCCTCGCGGAAAAAATAAATAAAACGTCAAATTTTACACCTTGGACTTACCCATTTACGGCGCAAAAATCGTGCGTAAATGTATATTTTTGATTCCGCATGGCGTCTTTACATTAATGAGAAACCATTATTTTAATATGAAACGTATATTTTTCGCGTTTCGGAGAAAATCTGTACGTACCTCACCGAATAACAACGAAAGAAATGTCATGTGCCATTGAACTAGGTGTTAAACTAGCATTGCATTGCCAATATGCCCAATTGGTAATATAAAATTATTTTGACGTTTACACAAGGCTGACTTCGTTCCAAATCGTTTGTTAAATGCAATGATTGGAAATTTTGACGTTTATCTGTACATATTACTACAAAATACACGTTTGTTAAGTTTCATGCAAATCTGTACATCAACGAAAGTCTCTCTTACCACCTGAAAATACTGCGCGGTGTGTATATGCGTAACCTAAATAAAAGCACTGCAAAATAAGAACTCTATTCAATTTCCTTCAGAAAAATAAATAATGAGGCCAGTTTTAACATATCACACGCATAGCTTGGTAGTGATACCTAATAAAGCTTAACGTAAATCAACGTTTTACAACATAATCAAGCTATGCCAATGAATGTAAATATCTAAATTTGTTTCATTAAATATTTCTTCACGGAAAACTAAGATGAGTCCTTTCGACCGGGGCGACATTTTCAACTTACGCTTGAAGACATCATTAGCATCATACACGTCAGTGTACTTATTAGAAATGTTTTTTTTACGTGTAAGCATTCCAGAAAAATAGGTAATTGTCGAACCTAAAACATTCGAGTTGATATTGCCACGAGAAAATAATCAGCCTGAACTGGAAATCGAACCAAGAACCTTTACAGGCCAATAAGCAGACCACTATGCTACCTAAGTTTTTGAGATGATGAAATGGAACTCAAATTTGGAAGCCTGGGTATCGTAGTAGCCTGCACATTCCTGCTTCATACAGATTTTTTCTCGTGAAAATGTCTACGTATTTCAATACCGTGTTTGCCGCAAGCTTGAATATAGCCATTCAACTGGATGGTAAATAGACAAAGTATTAAATTAAATAATTTTTTCTAGCTGATTGCAATAAATCGAGATCATTTTCTACCTAGAGCTGAATGATTAGAGCAGCAGTCGAAGTAAGCCATGTAGGTGCCAAATGATGTCCACGGCAAAGTAGTGACTCTGATGAATGGAACACAAATATAAGCGAGTTACATTCACGCTATTATTTATGCAAAAAAAACGCTCAGGAGATCATTTCCTCATATTAATCCTGAAAAATGTAGTGCAATATACAAGTATACACGAGGGGATTCGCATATACTTCTAGACCCTCACATATAGCCATGGACTGGGTGATGGAGAATTCTCTTAAGCAGGATTCGAACTCAAAACCTTAGGTTGGCCTCAATACCAAAGCGCCTTCTACATTTACCTGTTTCAACGAGGTTCTGATTGATGTGTTTTTATACCGTAAAACTATTTAAGGTATAATTTCAATTCCCAGCGAGTATAATTTTAAAATGCTAAAAGCCTCCATCCATACGATAAATTGTTAATTATTCTGCTTCCGCTTCATCAAAAGCGTGTTATGAAAGATAATAAAATCTTCTACGCCGTAACTTCTGGTTTCAGCTTGGCACTATCTCCTACATGTGTGGTAATATTTCCTCGCAACTTCAGTCATACTTTACGAAAATATTATAAGAAAGGTAGGTTGTAGTTGACTTCAACGAATTCAGGACTATTTTTTTCTTCAACTTACACAGACTTGGCAAACAATTTTATACTATCCTTCATGGAGTTCCGAATTTGCCAATACCGTATGTCGAACACCCAAGTCTCTTTTGGATTTGTATTATCCTACAGCAGTCAAATTCTTCTGCTATAAACTCTAGAAAATGCCAATAACAATGAAACTAGGCAAATACAATATTTTCATTGCACCAGCTCAAGTGTAAATGACCAAATGGTTGTATAATGAAAGGTTTTGCTTCTAATTTCTCCAGTAAATATAATAAATATTGGCTTTAGTGGATGAGACACTGCATGATGTAACTCATACTACTATTAGTTATTTCTCCTTTAAATTTACACACCACAGAGTATGGTTGGGTTAACTCGTCAATAGGAATACCTCAACAATTAACTCAGCAGCAGCGGGTAAATTTATATCTTTCAACTTTTACTAACTACTCCACTAGCCACCTATGTTAGAGCACCTGCTTTGGAAAAGTTAGAGACTAAGGTAAAGGATACGAAATCAAAAATGTCAAAATTCAATTATAATAGTGTGCATTAGAGCTTCGATGAGGGAGTTTATTGCAATCCTTTACGGTGCGATAGATGGAAATTTCATTCTCATCAGTCATGCAGCGTATCAGTAATCTTTCACATTTGTCGCTTTACCAGTTCTGGTGTCATAAAATTAGCTGGTTGAAAATAATAACTTTCGCGTCCCCATGACGTTTTCTTGATCTAAAATCTCCAAGAAATTATCACTTCTTATGTAGTCTCCGAGTACCAAGCCGCTCCAAACCCAATACATCCAACAAATGCATCTTGCTCACTCAAAGCTACCTGCTTTTTTGCGGTTATCCTTTGAAATTGTTAATGTTGCATGTCAAATACTTTTTATTTTGCGCAATATAACAAAGCATATCAATTCTCTACCCTTGTATTTCACCTCATATTTCGATTAGGATCTGAGTAAACTTATTTAACTTAGATAATTATGTTTGGGCAGTGGATATATATATTTCATAATGGGCTCTCATTCACTACTCTGTTATCAAAATCGTCGCAGCGCCCTACTTCCGGTGTCTGAGTGACGTGTGGCACGAGGCGACTCGATCACTTGCTCTCACGCTGTCGCCAAAGTATGAATCTACTTGCATCGTAAAACATTCTAATCACTGACTTAGGTGTATTTTATTCCTGATCCACAGAGTCCTTTACAAATTATTTTGAGTAAAATACAACAGATTCCTCACGCGTAAATACATGTTCAAAGATTAAACTTCAATAATACAAGTTAACGCAAATGAAAACTTACTTGCAAGTGAAAAAAAACTTTATATCAGACTCTTTCTGCATTTTTCAGAGGCTTTTTTGAATTCAGAACACACATTTCATTTACAGGCTTCTCGAAGAATGGACATTGAAGTGGAGAGTGAATTAAAGTTAGAAACTAGTATTAACGAATAGAGCTGAACAGATGTAATTGGAGAAGGTGTGAAGGAGGAATGGAGGAAAATTAGATCTTGAAACGGGAGATGGTGAGAAATACAGGGGAAGCGAGCAATCGAGGATGAGTTGGAGAAATGCGCGTGGGATGAGATTAAAAAAGCACTGGGTTCAAGGGACTGGGTCCTTTTCTTGACATGGAGAGAAGATAAGCAAACGAGGAGAGTCCCTGAACATTGAGAATTTAATTGAAATAAAGGAATACGAGCTGATGTAGAATCTCAGCATATGAAGTATAATATGATAGACAATAATGGGGACAGAAAATGAGAAAAGATACCAAATATATCGTGAAGGAAAAAAAAGTTGCCTACGACATAAGTGGTGCTGCTAACTCGCAGAATGATGAAATATTTACCCTTATTCATAAGAATGAAAAAGGGAAATCGTAGGAAGTCACCTGATCATGATGTAAAAATATCGAAAACTAGGTCGCATGAAAATATATTTATTAGGATAATGTCAAAATTTTCATTCCTGCATCAGCCTTAAATTCCACTCAGTATCGCAGGCATCTTCGGAATTTATATCATGGGACATGTCTAAAGGATATGTAAGGTAAGAGCAAAGAGATTAATGGAAACAAACATTCATTGACGTAAAGAACAACAGATGTTTTAGTACGATAAGATATTTAATCAGTAATTTTTGCCTCCAACAACAAGCAATGCTCCACACTATGAGAAATTATACTTAAGAAACACCTCGAATCTCTTACCACCGGTAGAGAGCGAAAACTCCTATGAAATTTCAGTTTTCCCTTTTCAAGGCTTGTGCAGTAGTGTGAATACAATGAGGACCAGGAATAATCGGTAGATCAAAAATTTTATATCCATATTTAATCTCCATCTGTTAAGGAAAGATCAACCTTCGCAGAAAATTCACTCAGCTTCGGATCTGTGAGGATCAGCAAATTTGATCTTCCCGGAGCTGGATTTATTTGGGCATATAATTGAATAGAAAGGGATTTCGACAAATAGGAAAGCTGCGTCGGTTCTGGATAGTTCAAATCAAACGGGAGAAACATGTACGCAAAGTAAGCGGACGTGTAGCAAACCAAAAATTGATAAAGAGGGACTTCAACGATTGAAGGAAATTCGAATGAGATTCAATATTGTCCCTTATCCTCCCACCGGCTTAAAAACATTTAATCTACTAAAATAAAATCTATTGCATGGAAATCAGAGATTTTGATGCACAAAAGTGGGTTCTAAGTATCAGAGAAACCAAATTGAAAACAAGAAGTACTTGTGCTAACCTTCAGATATTCCGCAAGGAGAGAGATGATGCGTTGAGGTCAAAATTGTTTTCACGAATTATATTTGGAGATATTATAGTCAAATCACGCTTGCTTTTTTTTCAAAAAATGAACCACAACACAGTAATGAACAGGAAAATGGACTAATACTTTATAATTGCTCAATTGTTTTTGCATATTTTGACTGAGTGAGAAATGATTAAGTACACAACATAGCAGATGAATAACGATTTCTTTGGTGCAAAATGAGAAAAAAATGGAAAGACACGGTAGAGTGGTCATGCTCCATGGCACAAAGAAGTATTAAGAAGAAGGAGAGAGTGGAAGTGTAGGAGATAGTCAAGCAGGAAAAACCAAGTGATTCCCATATTTCATCAAAATATGGGGAAAGAACTTATCTAGGGGATTCTATGAAGTTAGTCTGTGATAGTGAGGAATAAATGGCTGTAGTCCATCAGTATAGAGCTCAAAAACATGCAATGATTAAGAACCCAAGGAAAATGGCGCCCACGGGCTGACTATAGCGAAGGTAGCATGAGGGTTTGCTGGACTAATGATTGCAATCTCAGTTTCTTTGGCAGCGACTACGACCAAGCAATATTTAATTTAATGGGAAGAAAAAGGAAATTTACAAGAAAGTTTGTTAGATGTTGTTGATTTATTTGAATATTGTTGACTGTTAACAGCAAAATAAATACAAAAGGAGATGTAACAAGGAAACTTCAGGTGACATGTTTTTGGCAGAGTAAGACATTATACTTGTTTGGATGATGGTTTGCAATTTCTAGCCTAATGTGGGAACATAGATTCATGATAAGTTATAGAATAACAGTTTTTATTTTTAAAAATTAACTTTTAATGGCTACTTTAACTGGTGATTTGCGCTACTTGAACGTTTTTGACAATGATATAAAACCACCACCAGAGTACTTGAAAATGATATAAAATATAGCAACGCATTGTAGATGTGATGGTTATATAAAGGCTAAGGCCATTTCTTTATCCAAAAGCACTAAAAATCATTGAAATGGTAGACGAGACTTCCGGGCTTGGGTTTATCTTTGTATCAGGAAGTAGACTCACATGTAGAGCCTGTCATGACCTTAACGAAGCTGTGAAGGTCAAATTCGGCAAATCACTATTAAAGGATCATTACTACCTTTCACCACTCCAGATGGAGCTTACTACCTAATTGTTGAATCAGGTATATAAATCAATAGATATTTTCACCTTTACAACGTAGGTTTTATTCCAGCCTAGGGTATGGGTGATGTAATTCTACGTAACAAACGTAGAGCAACATAACGTGACGTAATTTTATCGATCTTCCAGGGTCCAATCAGCAGATTTAAACGATAACTTCCGTAGGATTTCTCATCTCCATTGTATAGCAAAAACTAGCGCTCATTCCCGAATAGGTATTTGAATGCATCTCTTTTAAATGTGCCTATTCTGACTTAACGAGCCCTAGTGTAGATAAAATTCACATAGAAAAATAGTAATTTAAATACGTAAAATGTACCCCTGTGAGCTTAAGAAATGCAATAGAGTTGGAATCCTCATTCTTACAGAAGAATTAGCAGAAAATTTATGTCTTTTACACCTACCATTGAGGATTGGTAATTAAAAAAACATTTTTTCGTAAAATATTGCCAACAAAGGGTAGCATTTCCGTCACATCGAAATACAAAAAACTTAGGAAGAATTTTGTAAAATTTTGCTGGCTTATATTCCTTTATGTAAAACAGTTTAAAATTCAAATTAAATAAAAATAATGAACAAGAAAAAAATAAAGACATATATGTCTGAGGAAATTAAAGGAGAATATACAGGTCAATTAAATATTTAAGATTTGACATAAATTATAATACTAATAAAAGCTGAGGAAAAGGTTCATAGTACATAACAGAGTGAAAGTATAATGAATAAATAAAATAATTATTTATTTAACAAATAAAAAGCTGCGTAATGGATTCTACAGTCGGAAATCTGACTATAAATTCGCAACAGAGCAGAGCTTTTCTCATCCGGAGGTAACGGCTCGAATTGTCTACCTTCACCCCACATCATTCTTAGCCCATCAGGTGACATTCTTGACGCTAAGATGCTTTTGAAAACTGACACTATGGCGTCGGGTGGGAAGACAGCTGCCAGTCATTCCAGGAATCAAGAGGATGGCAAAGGAGATGCTGGCGTTAACAATAATATACAAGGGGAGAATTATTGCATTAACTTATGCAAAAGAAGGAAAATATTATCTTCCTCTGTTGCTCCATTATACAAGCTCTAAACTCTCTCCAAGCTTTCTCCCTGAATGCGTTTGTACCATGCCAAATTTAGTAAAAAAAATATAAGACACAATAAGAGATCTCTCGAAGTACTACAACAGGGAAAAAATTGCAAAGTATTGAATGAATACTCACAAATTGACTATTGAAAAGAATTAATTAAGCAATGCATGTTGAGGTTGGAATGAAAATAAATCCTGCTCAAGTCTCTCGCTAAAATTTTGAAATATTGGCCTTTTTGTCAAAGCAATAAGAACTCCGAAAATTAATTATTTAGTGTTGAGAAGTTTAGAGTAGAATTTTATAGTGCTTTCTATTTTATGTGAAAAGATTTCAGATAAATAATATATTGAATTTATGTTTTATAGAAATACTACTGCAATATTAAGTAAGTAGTGTATTATAAATTATATGGTCCAGTAACTAGAAAAAAATCAAAATCCAAGTACATAAAAGAAATAAAACGTAATTATTTAATTCATCCGATGCTAGAGCATCAAACTGATATCCTAAAGTCTATTAATTAATTTTTCTGATCTTTTTGGGTCCGTAGGAATATGTTTGGCATATTTTGTTTGCACCCGACAGTGACTTTAGAAGTCTTAAGCATGCTAAAACAATATTATTTTAAATATTTGGAATGAAGTGCAACATAATGGTATCAAAATTTAATATGTATAAAGATGGTGACTAGTCACTCTGCCAAACATAGTGTTTTTTCGCTAAATTCATCACTTTTGGTTACAGCAAACCTCAGAAGTTTGCGACAATTAGGAGGGAATTGAAAAGGCATTACTTCACTTTAAAGGAAACTAACTACCACTAGAACAATCGATACGCCGCGCTACAACTGCAGAGCGGAATTCAGGGTCTTGTCTCTCACTTGGAACACCTTCTAGTGAGGACTCAGAAAGTGGTAAGATTCCACTCGACAGTTTTCAACATTATGCAAATGAGAAGGCCATTAAATTTGTTCCGCTCCAAGCAGGGAAATAAGTGAGGCGCAAGCCTGATTCCATGACTAACGAGGACCCTTGTTCGGGTTGTGAGTTCTGACAGTGAAATAAATTTATCTGTCCCATCGCCGATGCGATCGATCGAGAGGTTGACTAGTCCTCTAATAAATGAGGCCATTACAGAATTCAGGAGATATGCAATTTTAAGAAAGATGCAATGACCTCTTTGTAAGCCCAAATCGGTCAAACATCTATGTATTTAACTCCTTTGGCAATCAATCGATTAGTTTAGAAATTACATTAACTATGGAATTTCAAAGCAGTGCCTGGTTTTCAATCCTTAATTCAATTCACAATATACTGCTGCTGTCTAGTTTTTGTTCTTTTACGGACAATGACACTGTAATAATCACCCATGCATATATCAATGATGCAATTTTGAAATAAAAAATAAATTGGTCATTTAAGTCTCAATTGCTCACTGAACTTTGAACCCCATTTAGCCCATTGCTATGATTTTCCCGGCTATTTAAGATTGTCACCATATAAAGGTGAATGAGAATACTTTAAGAAACTAATGCGAGTTGTAATTGTCACGAGAAAGAAGTTAACCCTTGACTTTCTGGGCTATTGAGCAGACAACTACGCTTACTATATTGGTGGCTAGCATTGATACCGTTACAAACTATTCTCGTTAGTGTTAGTTCATGTTCAGTGTATGATTTATACTCAGCATTTAATCAGTGTTTCAGGGTTAACTTTTAATACTCGTGAAACTTGCAGAATTTAAAAGAACATAAGTCAACAAGTCGATTTTTAAAACGCAAGAATTAAAACTTTTATAACTTTTGTAATAACCGAAAAAGAAAGCATGATACAAGCACAGGATTTAGAAAAAATACGAAGAACTAAATTAAATTTTATAGATGAAATACTAGAACGTATTCAATGAGTGCAAAGTAAACTTCTCACGACTGAATATTATGATAGCTTAGATACACGTTATACGGTACGATCTAATATTCCCTTTAGTCACTTCAAAACACTTATACGCAATTAAAATAAAGTTTACGCAAAGGATGAAAAGATATGGAAGTACAGGAATCGTGATTGTATATTTAGGATACCTATCCGTTTCAAATTGAACGATTCTATTCACAAATGGGTAAATAAAAGCCATAAAAATGTTCTAAAGCCAAAAATATAACTGAAAAATAATCCATCAGATAAATCAAGGAAAATCAGCTAAAATGCAGGACGCCAGGCTTGATTCTGTAGAAAAAGTTCTCTCACCGAGATAAAATAATAAAACTCCATTAAATATTCAAAGAACTAAGCAATTATAGCGTTGAAAGAGGATACAAAGGTAGAAATCGCTATAGTTTTGGCAAAATGTCTGGAGGCTCGCATAGGTCTCGGGCCAATCTGGTTTCCCTGCACTAAATATATAGAGAGGAGATCTTTAGGTGATATGGATAAAGATTAATTCGTAAGAGAGTAACGTGTGGCAAAACACGTGATTAAAAAAGATTTGAACAAGTAAAGATATAATTGTGGGAGGGAAATGATGGTAGTGATGATATTGAGGATAAGGAAAAAAGAGAGAGAAAGAATAAGGATGGAAAAGAGGGGAGATGGAGATTATTAAAGGAATCATGGCCTTCTAAAATATATTTACAATAGAAAACGCAATAAATGAGAACAAACGTTACAAAAAATTCGGCATCATTCTTCACTACCGAACTTTCAGTAGCTTTATCTGTTTAAGAGTGTTTTATATCCAAACGCAAGTTAAAATTTTTGAAAATATCCAAAGAAAGTTTCCGTCAAATGATAATGTTGAATTATTTTCAAATGTTCAATTTTTTTTAAATCCCATTGAATTAAAAGTTCACCATTTTACCGCAACCAAATGTAAATAGAAATTTTGAAAATGGTTATAGGTTTTGTTTTATGAAGATGCCGCCGGAAGGTAGTCGCTTCAGGGAAGATCCAACGCGGTGGAACATTTGAGAAACTCAGCTCCACCACTCCTATAGATTCAATTTCTCGTTATCCGTCAACTCTGATGTTGAAACCCCTGATATTCCCAATATTTGTTAGCAACGGAGGGTTTAAGTCCTTGTAGTTGCATGAACTTATACGTTTGTGTCACCCGCCTGGGTTTTCGTGACTCAATTGTTTGTGTTCCTTCTTGCACCGTTAGAGACCCTTCCTCCGTCAGGACTGAGTATTGGCCCGGGCGAAGTGTGGCTTGGGACAGTGTGAAGCCGGAGTGTGTAGTGCGAGCTTCGTAGAGATGTGTCCCGATGAGTGTATGGCGTGCGGGTGGGTGAACATTCGTATGCGTGTATCTGGTGCAGATATTTCGCCGGTTGCATTGATACAGTGTTCATGTTGCTTATTACCTATTTTTGTTAACATCTACATCTACTTATTACCATGAAAACCACCACAAGGGTGTTTGGCAGAGTGTGACTTATCACCAACAGGAACTACTGCGAAGAAATTTTCTTTCATCAACATGCACCACATAATGAGTGTGCTACAGAAACTACTAAAATAACCTATAATATAACTGCGCAAACGTGACAATTGAGTCATGCAGGGAATTTGCAAGACATAGTGTTAGCATTACTCGGCAGATTTAGAAAGAAGAAGAATTACAAATGAAGTATAAATCAGTATAGTGCGAGTCGCAACTTCCTTTGAGTTTGATGCTCCGGTGTAACCGGTTGACAACTCTCTTCGAGCGAACATCGTCATCGGTAGTCTTTGGAAAAAATTGAAGTATTAGCTGATTGAAACCACAATTTTCATTACAAATTTCAAGCTATCCGGGACTAGCCACGGAGTTCCACTATTACGGAGTCACCCGCAATGCACACATGTGCGAATTTTCACAGAGAAAAAATCATCCGCCTTGGAGGTTTATTCCTTCTTTCGGGTTTTCTGCCGCGTTGGTTCACGTTGAGGACAATATTTCGCCGGCTGTCCTGCTGGCTTCCTCAGGTCCATGTAACAATTTGGAATTGTTACATGGACCTGAGGAAGCCAGCAGGACAGCCGGCGAAATATTGTCCTCAACGTGAACCAACGCGGCGGAAAACCCGAAAGAAGGAATCAACCTCCATCAAAGCCCCGCCGAAGCCTTCATCAGAATCATCCGCCTTGACCGGGATCCCGGTCAAGGCGGATGATTTTTTCTCTGTGGAAATTCGCACAATTTTCATTGAATAGTTCGTGAGGCCTAAAAGTCAACAAATGGTAGTTTGCCTTATGCCTGTCAAGATTGGATAGAAAAGATAAAAATTGTGAGCAAAGAGTCTGATGATTATCTAAGAGAAGGTGAATAGATTGCGAGAGAGAAGAGGGAATGAGATTAGAGAGAAAAGGTAATGAATAAGAGTGGAAGAAGGAGAGAAGAGAAAGATTTTAAAAAAGAGGCGGGTTGGAGTTTGGTGGAGCTGGCTGATGCAGCTCTCCTCTCGCGTAGCCAATTCTACCAATGGATCATCATCCTGTGTCTGTGGGCGCATGGGGGAGGGGGCAGGGCAGAGAGGAGCAGTGGAAGAGGGAGCCACTGCATGCCTGTTGGGAGGTCGGACCCGCAGAGAGAGAGAAAGGGCGACCCCTCTCTTCCTTTTCAGCGCGCGGCGCATGGGGAAAACTCCGCGGGCAGACACATAGCCATTCTCCGAGCTTTGCATTAACTCTTTTTCCCCTCTTCGCCTCCCCCCTCTCTCTCCACCTCTCCTTGAGTCCCCTCCCCCCCCCCCCAACATCACCACTACACTGTTCGCCTCCTGCTCTTCGCCTCTCCTCCTTCAACCTCCCACCTCAACACAGAGCCCGCCCATTTCCATGCCTTATGATCACTTCTTTTTTTATTATTTTTTTCTTTAACCTCCTCCTACCAAACATAAAGAGGTCAGTCGCACAAGAGACGTGACCTAGTTGGGGGATGAAAGAAAAATTACTCGCAATTTATTCGATGGGGGAATTATTATTCCGGCAGAGGAGGGCGTATATGTGTGGTGGGATGTCTCCGGGTTTTTTTCCGTGTGTGTGTGATTCTTGTGCTCCCTTATGTTTGCGAGCGAGAGGTAAAGTTCACGATGAGTGCAAAGACCACGACAGCATGAATACTACTGCCTCTTGTGAGAAAAAAATTACTGCCTCGAAAGTATTTCCCATTCTCGATAATGGTTGCCTCACTTATGAGAACGCTGAGAAGTAATAGGGTTGATGGGATATTTTAATGGTGTAAAACTATTGATCTTCGATTGAACAGATACAACAATCACCCTATCAAGTGCACGTGCTACATTAGGCATTAATAATTCAATTTTATATTAAAAAATTTTTACCTACAACTTATACGTACAAATGTATACTAAATTCCTCTTAATGACCGTCAGACTTAAACAGGGTAAAAATAATATGAATCATGTCGTATTGTAATTGTGTGAAACGTTTCATATTTGAGTTATTAGATACAGAAATCACTCTCGCCAGTGTAGATGGTAACTAATATTGACAATTATTTTTTATGAAATGAAATTTACTACGAATAAAATATTTTATAATTTAGGAGAATGATGAAGTTTCCGATTCCGTTTACGGAGGTCTCACCAAAAAAAGTTAGAAGATTATGGGTAGGAAATGATATTTTCATGGTATGAGTACCACACCAATTAGCCCTAGGGAAATGGATGAGCAAAATTCCTATCAGTATTGATTCCTCTCAGCATACACTCCTCAATAATTCAGTTTGTACCTAAAATTAAGCTTTAGTCCAAAATTTTTTACGAAAAAACTACTTCACGGAATAATAATTGCGGTCGGACTCATATAGGCTTCGGTAATTATAATAACTTTTTTCAAAACATAACTTAATTGCTTTTCTTAAGCTGTGCATGGAGCGAGGACGGGGATTCTAGGACAATAAGTAATACCTTTAGGCGTTTCAGATTTGTTCATAAAGGAGAATGGAGAAATTGCTGAGGAAGGAAAGGGAGACCAACGAGGAGGGAGTTAATCTGATGGTTGAGATTAGGAAGAGGTAAAGTGGAAGTGGTTGGCGAGGAAGGAATACGTTGAAGGTCGCTATAGGTGAATAGCTGCTAGGTAAGTGAAAAGGCCTCAAGAATGGGATGAAGAGAGGCAGAACGTACTCACGGGTAGAAAATGGAATCTTGTAAGAAGAAGAGAGCTGGCAAACAGTGACTCATATTCAGTGGGTAAGATGTCTGCGTTTTCAAACGAATTTTTGCCTTCCCTTACTCCGCGTGGATATAATTTTAATTACCACTCCTTCTCTGAAGATAGAAAATAAAGTTGGCTCGAAAGTTTCAAATATTTCCCATTAAGATGGTCTAAATAAAAACAAAGACAATACATAATAATTATAGGGTGAGAAAGGCTTTCTTCTAAATTTAAACTTTTTATTGATTCTTCTTCGTGAAAGTAGAGTATTAATTACATATTACGGCTATCACTTTCTCAGGTATAGGTATTATATCCGCCTGCTTCATGTTAGTACAAAATTTAAGAAGTAATACGTCGTAAAGAGAAATTTGAAAAGAAATAAATACTTAACGAAAGTAAACTCAAACAGCAGATGATAAAGTCAAACTTTGTCGGAATAAATTGAAGATAATGACCATGAATTGTTGTTTTTACATGTTAAATTTTATTAATATTCATTTTTGGTGATACGTTATAAATCATGTAATTAAACAGGTCTAGGAGCAAGTAATCACAACTCTATTTTTATTTTTTAATATCAAACCAAAAGTGATTGCATCGGAAAGAATTGTCCTTGAACGATTGTCCGGTGGTCATGCGTAAATGGTATCTAGCAAAAGATTGGAAAGTTTGAAAATAAATATTGACGATTGCGTAAAGTAGAAAAATAAAAATAAGAATTGTTTTCGTAATATCAAATACATTCATCTTCTCTAGTATTTGTAAACATTAGTATTTCTACAATAGTTGTTCTAAATAAACTACATAATTTGGCATGAATAAGGAAACCTTGTCGTGATTTAAATTGTCGTTAAATTGAATTAATTCAATGAACGCATTAAATATTGATTTGCTGAATTGAGCAATTTAATCGAGAGCAAATTTTGTATCGACTACAAAACCTGAGGTAAAAACCCTCCTAGTGTGTGTGTTTATTGATATGTGGCTACTCGGTAGCCTCTTGGTGGATATCATTGAAACAATGGAGGCATATGGAGAGGGCACTTCCTTTGCTAGTTGCTAGGGCCAGTGTTAAAAGCAGAAGCCAGTCACGCCATTTTCGTTGACCTTCATTTTTATACAGTGCTTGCAAGCAAAAAAAAGCATGAATTTTGCAATTTCACATCGGATTTCATCTAGAATTTACTAGAAATCAGCTTAAACTGACTTATTTAATATGCATTTTCCTTACAAAGGTATTTTAAATATTCAAATTAATTATTATTCACATTCTCGATGTAAAGTATTGTAAAATCAAGAAGAATTCATACAAATAAGCAGCCATTATATATACAAGTCCCTCCGTCGTGCTATTCATAGGAAATTAAGAGAAGAGTTAAACAATATGCTTGTTACAGAAGTTGTCAGGCTTCAGTTATATGACTTACTGCCCTCTCTATACACCTCAATGGTTGAATTGGATAATTGAATAAATATTCAATTAAAATTCTCATGACTATTGGAAGGTTTCCATGGCATCCGTCCATTATAAATTCAATTCGACGAGAAGAAATATTTTTCCACAGAATAACCACGAGAGTAGAGAAGCAAGAAACATAGGACGATTAAACACAAGCAATAGCATCCAACCCGAATCGGTTACCTTAATTTTATGAAAAGACTAAGATTTGACTAACATGCAAAGGAAAAACCAAAAATAGTGTCTTCAACAGAAATCTGAGAATTCCAATATCTTCAAAACAGTCTGATACCGACAGTGTTGATATATCACACGTATTGGATGAGATTACATAATTTGATCCGTTAAAAAAAGCTGAATCTTTTGACAAGGCATTGGCCAGTGAATAGAAGTTGCCACTTTTCCATAGGAATTTTCCACCTTGGTGAGTCAAGTAAAGATGATGGACAGTGTGTATGTTTTCGCTCCAAACATCTTTTGACGCTTCATCCTTCAGTCACAGTTTTCCGATCGTTGGCTTTCCTTCCCAATGTTTACTCTTTCGAACTTTTCGGGAAAGCGGTTTTCAGAGGCATATTGGATGTGTTTCCTCAACGCTCAATAAAAAGTGAAAGATTTCTTTGGAAACCATATCATCTAGGTCCATATTACTTGACAGCAACACTCTCTTTCTTCAGCATTACTTTCGGCCTTTGATTAAAAATACTTAAGAGGAACAGATTATTGTTATCCTTTCAATTATAGGATTAATATCCAATGTATAATTTTCATTTATAATATCATGAGTTTAATGATAGTTAGGTAAAATTCATCCCAGAAAATTCTTATGTAGTAAAAAATTCTTGAATGCGATAACTAACTGCAAATGCAAGAGCTGGAAGGAAATTACTAAAAAAAATGTCGTATGTTTTCATGCATACCGAACCAAATATTGCGTACTTACCCTAAGGAATCCTGAAATGGAAACCGCTTCTCGTTTCAATTAGTTTTCAAACAGTGAACTGTGACAGAGGATCAGTAGAATAGGATATCAAATAACTTTTCGGCATTCTCTCCTTAAAAATGTATCGCTCATGTTCATCAGCATACAGGTGAAACATTCATCGCTTTTTTTCAGGATATGCCGTAGAGTTAAAAAAATGCATTGAAGTATAGATTCATGTTCATATCTGCAATATGAATCCCTGATATTAGAATAGCACGTGTTAGATTAATGCATGATTAACTTTTTAACAAAATTTAATTAAAATTTATAGAGCTTATAATTTACAAAAACAATTAGTCATAATCATTTTCCTAAAAGAGGAAACTTTATGAATATTATTACACAATATGGAATGATTTCAATTAACTATTAATGAAAAGTATACCATTCTCTAATCTATCAAGTGCTAGTCTAATATCAGGGATTTTTATTGCAGGTAAGAATTTAAAACTAATCTTCAATACTATTTTTTTATCAATTAGTGAAGTCTATCACTAAAAAATATAATAAGTCAAAATTTTTTTCTTAAAAGCTGAAACTATGTAAATTATGCAACACAATATGATATGAGTCGTTGTAAGAAGAAGAGATGAAGGAACTCAATGCGTCTGCCGGCAAGGGCCGCATCTCATAAATAATCTGACTCTTAACACTGCTGCAATGAAGGGGGAGACAGGTGTGTTAGGGCGATGAACTTAAACATTGACTAAGGATTACGAAATCTACAGTCTATGGAATTGTACTCCATTTGCGTGAAATTTCAATGGCGTTATTGGTCATTAAAAAAAGGTCAAAATACATACATTAAATGTCATATCACTCACATAACCGCGTAACTTCGTGCGATAATTGTATGGATTATGCCCAAATTCTCGCGAAGCATTAAAAATAAATAACTGATCAAATGGGGAAACAACGGGAATCGCTTCATTTTTAATCAATCCTGATCCAATTCATTACCACTAAAAGAAATTTTGGATGATTGGGATAAAAATATTTTCACAAAATCAATTTCACCCTGGTAATTGGGGGCTCATATTGATTGTGACATCAGCACGTCCAGGTAATTGAGTTTTTAGAGAACCTTGAAGGATTAAAAGTCATACTGTATAGCCACTCCAAGTACTACTACTTACCATCGACTGTGCAGTTGAGTCTCATTGCCGAAAGGTTTTTATTTCGGTACCTAACTCCATTCTTAAATTTTTGGATTTCGTGCTCATTCATCATCATCATCATTGGTAGTCTGCTGTTTAGCAGGTCCACAGTAGCCTCTCCTCCAGATAACTCTGTCTTGTGCCTTCCTCTTCATCCCCGCGTGGCCTGTCTCCTCTTCTAAATCATCCGTCATTTTCTTTCTTCTTCATCCTCGTCTACCCTTTCCTTTCATCGTCCCTTTTAATACCTCGTTCATCAAACAATCTCTTCTTAATATATGTCCCAGCCAGTGTTTCTTCCTTGTTTTGATCGTCTTTATCAGTCCTCTATCTTCCCCCCACTGGTCAATACCTCTTCATTTCTCACCTCGCCCAACTAATACTAAAAGTTCTTTCCCAAATCCACATCTCCAATGCCTCAATTCGTTTCATATCCTTTTTCAAAGCCGTTCATGTCTCACAACCATGCAGTAAGACGCTCCAGGCATAACTTTTTCCCAATCTCTTCCTAAGCCCAATATCCATTTTGCTACATAAAAACTTTTTCCTCTTGATAAAAGCGTCTCTGGCCATTGCAATTCTACCTTAAATATCCTTGCCACACTTCCAGTCCTGTGTAATTTCCTGCTCATTGATGCATGAAATCTCTAAAATCATTAATGCATGACAATTCGAGCATGTCAAGCTAGTAAATAAAACGAGCCATTGGCCGATAAGAACAGGATGGATAAATTTTGATTTATTATCAATTACCGGTCCCATATATTTATGAAAACCTTTACCTTTTCCATATTCATGTTTTAAACGTCTTCAATAGTTCATACAAGAGCAAAGTACCGCGACAAATATACATTTATCTAGGTTTACTGGAATGGTAATAATATCTCACACGTTTTTTTCAATTCTAACATAACACCTTTTTCCATTTTTGGACTAGCCCAATTTCATAAAGTCAAATTAGCCTTGTATTTACTGTGCTCATCACTAATGTTTTATCGTGGCCGTATGTAAAATTGAAAAATATCAAAATTGTTCAAAATTCTGCAAAAATAAAATTTAATAACGATTAGATGGGACCTTGTTTAAATCAAAGATGGAGGGATTTGTACTTAGTAAGAGCATCGCTGGCTTATGGCGAAGGAGCAGTGAGTTGTAGTGAATGGGTATATAGAGAACATAAGCAAGTTTAGGATCAGTAGTATCGCATATCATACCGCAAATTTGGAAATTCTTAAATGTGAATATAAGTATTAAATGTGTTGAATTTAACATAATATCAAATACCAGGATATAAACATTAATTTTCATAAACATTCAAAAGACGGCACTATAGAAAAATGAACGAAAAGTCTGGATAGGAAAGACGGTAAAGCATGAAATAGTTAAATAATTGATCTAATGCAAATTAATCTTGTTTATTTTAAAGCAGGAGATTTTATTATTTTGCTAGGGTGGCAGAATTGCTATGGTGAGTGAGGATCGATATATTTCAGCGCGCAAGGTGGAAGAGTCGAAGCTTCAGAGTTGTCGATCCCCGTTAATTTTTCACGCACTAACGCATCGGTCACTTCAACTCATGCATTACTTTCCCATTCGGGATGGGCTTTCAACGTGTCAATTCGAGCTCACGCCTCACCTTAAAACGGCACATTATTAATGTTAATCCTCAAACAATGGTACGAGAGGAATGCGAGGACTTGATGGCTGGTTTGAAGTGGACTCATCAACGAAAACCTACATCACCGGAACTACATGGTTGAATATAAAAAGTAATATAGGCATTTTCCTATGAAAGAATTAATAAACTATAAAAAGTTATACTTATTTTGCTGTGACGTGAACAATTGAGTGGTCAAATACGCTCATGAAAGTCATGCCATCCGTTCACACAAGTACATATATACATTCAGTGGCTGTTCAATTCTAAGATTGGTTGACTCCAGCCCTCCCCT
The DNA here is from genome assembly GCA_963169105.1 of Ceriagrion tenellum. Taxonomy (NCBI): domain Eukaryota; kingdom Metazoa; phylum Arthropoda; class Insecta; order Odonata; family Coenagrionidae; genus Ceriagrion; species Ceriagrion tenellum. The sequence goes on from OY720640.1 coordinate 29,964,669, forward strand.
ATCTAATGCTAGTTCCCTTACCTCCTGGTGTCTTTTCCGATGTACTCTCCTCTTTATTGGTCCATTAACTTATTCCTGGGTCTTCCTCCGAGGACTTTTCCCTCTATTTCAACTTCAAATATGTTCTTCACAAACCCACTGTGTCTCAGGGTGTATCCCATCCATCTTGTTCTTTTTTTCTCTAAGGTGTTCCGTATGATCGTTTCCTCTTCTGTACACTTCGTCATTTCTTATTTTGTCCGTCCATTTTATCTTCAGCATCTTTCTCCAGCACTAGGTTTCATGTATAATAATTTCTTTATAACTAACAGCCGAAGCCATTTACTAGATATATAATATATTGACGAACACACACAACCATGCCCAGGGAGGTATAAATATCCTACCCAGGCGGGACTCGAACCCACGACCTTCGGTTTGGCAGGCGAAGACTTTACTCCGCCGCCACCAAAGGCTTTCGGAGGCTTTAAGTGTTTTCTAGTCACCTTTTCCAATGTTTCATGCTTCCGAACCATATAATGCTATGCCCCAGATGAATTTTTTCACTTACTGTCTCCTGGTTTGTAGTCCTATCTTCTTTGAGCACAGCAGTTGTCTTTTTCCAATGAACGTCTTCTTAGCCTGGGATATTCTCCACTAAAGTATATAAAATGCATACATAATATATGCATATTATTGAGGGACAAACTTAGTGGGAATGAGATGGATTATATGGACACCAAATAGAGATCGTTTTTTTTCGTACCATAAAGATTAAAAAATTAAAAATACACTCACCTTTATGTGGCCTGAGGCCCTAACTGCTAGATAAAAAGCAATTGCGGCTAGTTAAATACTTGTAAACTACGGAAATTCGAGTTTCTCTTGAGAAAAATAATGTATTTTTTCAATTATTGAAAACTCGGGATGAATACCCTCCCCATTATTTCAATCCTCCAGGTCCGATTCAATCATCTCTTCTTTATCATGTTTTGGTGGACCTTTCTGAATAAATCAAATTCACACTTTTTCAGCCATTTGAATAATGCATGACGTGTGCTGTGATTATAACTTGCATTCAGAATCTTATTGATAAACATTGGGGAACACATTTGAATTGTAAAGGCATGAAGTGTAATAACGAGAATGGAACGACATAATAATGAAACAGATTGAGTTCAGAGTTGAGGTTCGTATCGTCAAATCGAAGATGGAAAGGGCTGGAATCGGAGACGGATAGAGGCATGGTAATGGATAAAAATCATGCAAGGGACACGAACCTTAGATTCGGAATCACAAAAGCAAAGGGGTTGCCAACGATGGAGAAAACATCACAACACTCGCCCAACTCTATGCAAAGTCCTGAGAAATATTGAAGAAAAAGCAAAAGTTCCAGGGAAGTAGTAATTCACTACATTTATAAATCGATCTCAGATCGATCTGAAAGAGAACAGATAGAAAATCCCACGTGAGCCGACTCAGATCGCATGGTTTACCAGAACAGACTGAAAATATCGATATTGATCAATCGTATTTGAAGCACGATTCACCAGATTCGTATAAAGGTGCTAAGTTGGAAGTTATCAGTCGCATTTCAAGTGAACAAAATTGCTCAAATGGAGGTAAAAATGCTCTATGCTACGATATCATCAGTGTGACATCGCATGATTGACCAGATTTGTATAAAAGTGCAAAGTTGGAAGCTATCAGTCGCATTCCGAGTGAACAAAATTGCTCAAATGGAGGTAAAAATACTCTAAGCTACGATATCATCAATGTCACATAACTCGCCATTACTGTACTATTATTACAACTGGTTAAAACACGCGTTGAATGATAACGATTATATTTTTTGTACTCAATGAAAACCAAAAGAATAACGACGGGCGCCACAGACTCGCTGTTTCAGACCGATCTGAAATCTCTGACTGGCTGAGCAATCGGGCCGAGTTTGCCCGCCTCTCAGATCGATCCCACTTGCTCGTTGCCTTTACCATACCGAGCTGATTAGGTCAGATTGACTGGTAAACGTAGAGATTGAATAAAAAATGGAATACGAAATTTTCATGGATTGAAGGTCAATTTTAACAAATTTAAACGTTCAACTCTTCATGATAGAACTACAAATTTTTAGAAAACTACAATACAAATTAAGCATTAGAATCGCCGCCCAGTCTGGCCCGACCCAGTCAGCGTTAGTTTTTGCTACAATTTTCGCACCGTATGCAGTAAGGTCTCCTGCATGACTAGTAACTTGGGGTATACCCGAATATTTTCGAGTTTCGAGGAGTATACCCAAAAGCATTTTGCTGAGGTCAACACCCCATGAGAAAGATCAGGCTTTACCTTTTACCGCAAATGGCAGGCTTTACCTTTTACCCAAAGCGCAAATCCCCAGATCCAATAGAGTGAATTCTCTTTTGGACCGGAAATATAAATATTACAACGGGACTTGTTATAATACAGTATGTTGACTCTTTTCCCCCAGAAAAGATATTAGTCATCAGCCTGAGTGTTAGATGTTCCACAAAAACTGCTTCAGTGCCACCTTGGCAATAGGTCAGAGAGGCATGATACTGAGTGTTGAATTATATATGAAAAACAGTGCTGAGCTGTATAAACAGTACCAATGAGGTCCCCTGTGATGCGTCTGAATCATTAGATCCCACTCAAAAGGGTGACTGTACAAGGCGTAGTTTGCCTCTTTCAACTTCATAAAGGCATGGCGAGGATTGACGCCGGCCAACATAGGTAATAACAGCTCTGAATGAATTACCTGAAGATTGTTTAAAAAAAAATATTGTGAAAATTCCATCCCAACATACGAGATCGTTAAGTAGGAGCTTGATTGGATTCTGAATGTAGCTCTTCAGAGGAGCCTTGCATAGCAAAATTTGTGTGCATTAGCGGAAAGATAGCCATGCACTATTTTGGTACGAAAACTGTTAATTATAGCCGTAATGGTTATATTTTCAGTTCGTATCAATGCTCAAGATGCCTCAGATCCAATGGCGGTTCGATGGGTAGCCAGATTTTTGATGGCTAGTCTTAAACCCTAAACTTGGATTTAAGATACCCGCCTGTACCTGCTTGTGGCAATGACATGTGGGCATAACTTTGAATGGTATGTCGTAACGGCTGGGCCAAACACTTCGGAATTGCTTTTTTCCCGCTGTCAGGTGTAATATAACTTGTTGGTTACACGGCGGAAGTGCATTCGTCCCTAGATTCCTGCCAGTCACCAAGTATAAGTATTGATCGGATTTTCCAATCACAGATCCACTGGTTTTGTAAGTAATTTTTTTGTAATAATGTAAGTAACACTTTTGTAAAACTTCAATACGTGAATAGAAAACAATTCCCATTCTTACTCTACTGCGGAACGTTACGCCGAGGAACTTCATTATGAATAGCGAAAAACTTTTCATGTTGCCTTGATATCAACTGTAACCGACAACGTTTTGGACATACAGTTACCTTTATTGACGCAATCATAGATGTTTTTAATTAATGTTCGAAAACTACCTCGAGATGGACATAATAAAAATAAAAAAGAAATTTAGCCAAAGATCCTCGGCAAGTGGTACTATTTTTCTCTGATAACGTCCACTGTAAGGTTAAGAAACCATAATTATCATTATTTTATGACAAATTATATCATACTCTTTAATAAATGCGTGGAGAAATCAAAAATGTTTTGAGCCACTTTGGTACAAGAAACCGAGCTTTAGCATGCCAATGATGCTCAGAAAGTTAGCAGTAAGCCATTATTTATTCTTAGCAGCCACGATTCCGTGTAATCGCTGGAGAAAATTCAGAGAAGTAGGTGGTTGTAATAGGTGATGAGAGACGAAGGAATGGCGAGGGCTGTGATTGATATGATGTATTGTTGGGTAAGCGGGGAAGGAAAAAAGACTAGATTTTTACGGATGGGGTGGGAATAGATAGAAATCATGACGTTTTAAACAATGAGATTGCGTGCGGAGCAAAGAGCGTAAAGATGAACGTGTGTTATATGGTTTCTCCCTCCCATATTAACCAACCTTAACCGGTAGAAAATAGGCGTGTTAAAACCATGCGACTAGAAGGAGAGAAATTTATGTTTCACACTGTGAACTTCCATTATTAGACAATGTTTATATACAAGCCTACTATTTTCAAATGCATTTTCCCCTCGTGTTAGCGAACCTATACGTACCAAATTGTAAACCAGAATGGGTTGCTAAACAAAGTCTTTGGGGAAGGAAGGAGAGTCGAGGAAATGGTGAGAATCAAAGGAACGGAGGTCAAGGTTAAGATTACGTGAACTTGGGTGGCGAGTGTACTGAAGTTAGGAGGTAAGAGAACGTCAAGGAGAGATGATAAGGAATTGATTTCAGACTCATTACACATAGAGATATACAGGCTTGTTAACCGAAGATAAAAAACACTGTAAATATCAGAAAGAACTAAAATCGTGAGTGGCAATAAAATTCATTAGAATGATGAATTAAAAGTTTGGAAATCACCTTACAATCTCTCTATTCATATGTTTTACGAGACACTTTTCCATCATATGGTACCTGAGGCAGCCTAAAATTCAAGACCTTCAATATCAATAATTAATCATTATCAGCCAGCCGTTTGAGTTAAGGATGATGATGATTAGAGGTTTAGAATATCTAGGTTGGTTCAATTAACCGAGTGTATTATAAAAAGAGGTTTTTTAAATTTAGTACCACTTCCACTAGACTTGAGCAACTTCTGAAGAATGGGATCAATTGAAAGTTAAGACTAATTACTAGAGTTGCAATATTTTTGAAGTCATTACGACTGGTGAGCCATGACATTACGACTGAGCACACTTTTAGATGTATTTTTTGGCCGCTGTCGAGTGCGGGATAATTTGTTGGTCTCGCGGCGCGAGAGGCCTCACTCCGCGGAGCAGTGCCGAGTAAAGATACGCCGATCAGTGGGAGAGAGAGGGTTTACCGCGAGCGCCGATCCCATCTCACTCACTTCCCGTCTCCTCGATCGTGGAAAACCCGACACGGGCTTTCCGCGCGATTCCACTGCTCCACCGGCGCCCCGTTAAGATCACATTCCCCTTCACACACCTGTCCTCTCTCTCCCACTCCCCCCCCCACCGTGCCTCTCCAGCCTCACCGTTCCCTTTGCAGCCTCACCAACCCCCCCACCCCAAACGACCACCACCCATTCATGCCCCGCTCACGTCCTCATCATCCCTCCCCCGTTCCCCTCATTTCACCCCTTCCAACTTCAAATTTCCCACGAACGCGACCCCCCCCCCGCTCCTACTACTCTCCAATGCCTCCCCTCTCGTTGCATCTCCTCCCCTCTCGACTGATACAAATCCCCCTCTCTTCCATCCCCTCCACAAGCGTCACCGATCCCCCCTTTCCGCCCCCCGGTCCCTGAAAGCCAACTCCTTTCCCCTCCACCGAAGCCAAAATCACCTTCTTGCGCATGTCCCACGTGAACTCGCCTTCCAGATGGAAGGAGTATCAGGGAATTGGAAGTGTGGAGTGGGGTAGGGTAGGAGAAATGAGGGAGAGTATCGTGAGTAGGTGGGGGGGGGTGCCTCGTGAGGGGTGTGGATTGTGTTTTTTGTGTGTGTGGGGGAGGTGGATGGATGGTGGGGATAGCCTTAGGGCATCGGTATAGCGGTAGAGAGGGGAATCGATGCACTTCTCCCACCCCTTTTACTCAACGTTTCCCCTCAAAGTTCCCTTCCCCTCACTCTTGTACTCTGTCTATCCCTCCCTTCCTTCATACCCTCGGGTATCCACACAAACGGAGTTCCCCTTCCCCACCGTACCTTCACCCATCCCCTCTTATTCGCCCGCCCCCACCTTCCGCCGCCTCCGTCGCTAACCTTTTGCCGTCCCTCTCGTACACCGACGGCTTTCACCGTAAGGGGAACCAGTTGCCTGTGGAACGCCGAGTGGTGCGGTTCCGAAATCTCCCGCGCTCGCGCCGAAACGGGGGAAGGATTCAGTGAGTCGACGCGCGTGACGAGATATACGTAAAAGGAAGGGCCCAAGTCGCCTTAAGACGTTCGCGAAATATTTTTGTTTTTCCTCCGAAGAAAAAAACATTCCCGCTATTATCTCGGTTAAAGTTTTCACCTCGTCCAACACCTGTACTCTGCCACCTCACCTATCTATCTACTGTGAAAAAATGTTCGGAACTCTGCGTGTTTGAAGGGGTAACCTCTGAAATTTTTTTCCCGCGGACTCACGTAATCGCGAGTCTTTCTTTGACCCACTCCGGAGAAATTCTGAGCCCTTAGACACTAGGATGAAGATCTCTGCACATCTACATGAAAGGTTTAAGTTTAAAACGGAGGTAGTGTGATTTATGGTTAAGGAAGCGTCTGTGTAAAATTCAACGAACACGAAAGAAAGACATAAGAGAGGCTTAGTGACGCTTCGTCGGCGGAGAACATGATCGTAATAATCTTTTAAAACAGAGGTGTCCATCTACTAGGAGAGGTTAGAATTTATGTCAAAAGTTTTACAGCTCGCCGCTCCGAAATCCTCGCTTCTAAAATACCAGAGTTTAAGCGAAAAATAGCTCAGAAGTGGAATAGAAGAGCACGTAAAGCGTTCTTACTAAGGGGTATTATCTGGTTACCGTGTGTTTCGGATTGCCGCTTACAAAGCTGACATCATCGGAGATAAAAATTGCTGAAAAACGGAGTATTTCCAGTGTACAAGCAAAGTTAGAGACGACAGAGTTTCGCCAGTTATCGCAAGCCTTTTTGGAATAAGTAGATTCTCAAGTTCATAAACTTTAACAAAAACAAACACTCTTAAAAAGGGTTGGCAAGGTAGTTTATTTCACCACCAAGAGAACTGGCACTCTCTAGGACAGCCATGGAGACGACTTTCCACTGAGGAATGCCCTAAAGGGATAAAGGGGTGAGTTGGGTGTCCAACGAATAAGGAGGACACCCGGTCACCATGCAACCCATCATGGCACCGGGGAGCCATTCCCTGCCCCGTGCCCTCAACCACCAGCCGCATCCGCAACCGCAGCCGCCCCCGCCGCTGCCGGGGCAGCAGCATCAGCTATCCGCGCTGCCCCTGAGCGCCAACGGGGCCGGGGGCGGAGCCGGAGTGATGGTCGGCGGCAGCATGACCATCGGCGGCGGAGGCATTATCGGACCCGCGGAGCGGCGTGTCTGTTTCCCTGGTGACGGAGAGGAGTGGCGGAGTGTTACGGCCACGGCGACAGCAAACAAGGTAGGCCGCTTTGAAGGAGAATTGTGATCTATCCACTCCCTTGTACGCTGTCTCCAGCCATCAGTCGTTAGTAAGTAGATAGATCGCGTGTCCCACATTCAATTGCCAGATCGCAACATTAAATGGGCCAAAAAATGTCTTAGACCGTGCGCATTACTTCCTAGTGTTGACGTTTCAGGCAAGAGAATCAGTATGTGAGACAGACCCCCAAACGGATCGGTGCAAACATTTGAGTGTCTGGCATAGAATTCAATAATAATTTTCAATCCCTTACCCTTTCTCTCTCAATAGCTGCCAACAGTATTAGATCCCATCCACACGCCACAAATACAGGTGTGCAGAGAGCGACAGTACAGGATAAACAGTCGGTATAGGTACATATAATCGCTTGTCCGTCGAATACTCCCAAAATTTTCCCCAATTTACCATCAGCCCTCTTCAGCAAAAGCTGGGCTACCACTTAATTATTTTATCCACATCTGAAGGTCAATATGAAGAGCAAAGATATGCAAGATGTGTAATCCATGCCTAACCTAACTATGTTATGTTCTGTCTAACCCAAGCCTAACTATGGTATGTTATGACATGTTATGCCTAACCCACGAGTACGAAGTTTTCCTTGTCCAACGCACGGTTACTCTGTTTTTACGGTATTCCAAAGCCAGTTCTCCCCCCGGTAAACATCTGGCATCACGGGAAGTAATCGCTCGTCCAAGCAATAATTACCCAAAATTCTCCCCGATATTTCAATTGAAAATTTTCTACTAACAGCTCGCCCTTTAAAGCGTGCTTTGTGTCTTTTTATATTATGACAAAGAAGGTACGCTAAATATAGCTAGTTGACTAAATAAGTCGGAAAATTTGCATGTCTTGAGTTGACTTTTCCATTTCTGCTACAGCTTAAACAGGCAAAACATCAAAGAAAACTTCATCTCTCGTACAAGAATAAACTTGTTTCATAAAGAATTACTAGCCAGGCGTGTCCGTGCGACTCTTTTCTCACACTGTGTTTGTAGGTCAGGAAATAGCGAATGCGTTTGCTAAAATGAAGGGAATGCACAGGTCGGCGCAAATATTCTCCGCCCAACAAACTTTCCGCTGATGGGAGATTCGGAGGGCGTAGTTTTTATTTAGATGTGGAATATGCGTCCATTATATTTTTTACCAGAAGCTAGTTGGGTGCAAATTTCCACCGCCGCCAAAAAGGTATCGATGATTTCTCAACAAAAATACAAATTGAAACTAATTAGTATCAGTCTATTGGAAAATTCAGTCGAATATTGACTACACATTCTATGCTATCATATTTTTGGATACCTTATTCTCATATTCGAATTTTTCTTTACCAGTGACTGAGAAACCACGTCTACAAACCCAATGTAAGAAGTAGTTTTTGCGTGTTCTACGTGCAAATCCCAATCATGGACTAAAAAGAAGGCGAAAATATGATTAACGAAATGATTCTTTAAAGAATTTCTCAGCCTTCACTATGGTTAATCATTAACAATTCCGTCTAGATAGATAATTAATGTCGGAAGCATCAAATGCGCTTCTTGAATCTTATGAAATTCAGGGGATAGGAACCAAGCTGTGGGAAAGACATGTTTTGGAATACCATGTATTTCATTCAATTCCTTTGTTCGAGCTGAGAGTTTGATGTTGAGTTGACCTGTCACCAGTTCTTCCGGCGGATTACTCAGTAATAAATAGCTGGATCCCCAGCGCGTACTGCTACAAAAAGAAAGCAAAACACTTTTGTATCTAACGATTTGTATTTACCTTATCAACTCTGTTAGTAAAGAAGTGGCCGACTTATTTTAAAGTCCTGGGTTTGAACTCTGAGTCCACTTATTCTGAGGCCTGAGAATGCATGAAAATCGTAATAGCGTATTAAATTCACATGAAAAGTCTTCTGGCAGTGTAAAATATATGAATTCCAAAAATCTACTCCATTTACAGCCTATTTATATAGCTTTTCCCCCTTCTGCTGAATCTATTTTATCCCGGTTGACCTACCAATATCCACCATACTTTTTTCCAGGAAATTAAGAGTAACGTGAGTGTGAATCAGGTGTAACCCAAATTTCCTTGTATTCTATCCAAAAAATTATTACGGCTACTCAGACGAGACACATAAGACCGGTGAAAATTATCTGCAAATGTAAAAGTCTAATTAGTATCCACTTCTTCCAGCGGTGCGCTTCAATCAAAAAAGGATTGAACACAAGATAAGGCAGAGAATCGATTATTACGTCCTCTAAAGGGAACTATAAGTGGTGAGAAATAACCTTCTGTTTTACGAGGGATCATTAGTCACTTCTCCAGCGCCTTGGGATCAACTTTAGAGATAATTAATAAAATGTTGTGGTTAATGATAACTTGAGAGATAATAAATAAAATATCAAGCATTGTAATCCGTAAACAAAGTCCCTAGTGGCTGTCGGCTCATTATATTGAATAAAATAATCCATGGAACTTCATGTTAAACGATGCAATGAATAACGGAGGTAAGTCAAGAGTTTATGCTTAGCTAATTTCTGAATGGGTACAATCGTGATTTTATTTGTATAATTGGCGTCCATCGGTGCATTATACCGATAAATTGAATCTTAAGATGCAATTCTCAGACGCGAAGAGTAGTCTCGGCAGTGTCGTGGCAACATCTAGGTCAACGTGAAACACAGAGACACTTCATAGCTCGCTGTACTTTTTTAATCCATTACTATTGCTTAGGTATTGATTAAATAAAAGAGTAAATAATACTCCAAAAACGTATTGCATAGGTTTACTTGGGAAAGTCTCATGCTTTGATTATCAACTTAAAGGAAAATTGAAAGATTACTTAGGAACACGAATTTTAAGGTTGCAATTTGCCTGACTCTTTCTCAAAATGTTAGAGTCCATTCCTTGCTCGAGAAAGTTTATGTATGTACATATAAAACCATTCAAAATACCTAATAAGAGAAGCCATTTGAAAATAATCTCAATTTTTTTCATTTTACTTGTAAGCGAAGCATTTCATTTTTATGCCGACGTAAATCAGAATCAGAAATTTCTTCCCGAAATTATTTCACAAAAATTTAAATATAAGTTATCAGTAAAAAGTGATGGCAACATTCATAGCATACCAATGGCATGTATCAACTAACTTCATGGCTATTCATATATTGTACAAAAATGTCGATTAAAATAAGGTATAGACTAATAAATGCAATTAAGTGATGGTGAATTATTTTAAACTTAAGACAACAAACAAAAGATTGAAATGGTCTACACTAGCAGATACTCGTCGAGCAAAACTATTAGAAAAACTGGGTAAAAATTGGACGTACTGAAAAATTGTGAATGAGTGTTATAAAACTAACGAAGGTAAATGATGGTTAAAAAAAATAAGCCAAGTAATAATTCCGCGTTGACTGATAACGAGCAGATGAGGTACAAGATCCCTTTGAAAAAGCCTCCTTAGACGAAATCATCGTGACCTAAAATAAGGAGACATCTTATACATCAGCCCTTTATTCTCTAAAAATAAGATCCTTTGAATATTTCCTTCATAGCCTTCGTCTTCATATCCTTTTTCTGTTTGATTCCCGGCCATCACTCAGCCCTTAAAAATTAAGTCAGTTTTTCTACATTTTTCAAGCTATGATAAACATGAAAAATTATTTATTTAATTATAGGATTCTCTGTGAATCAAACTTTGAGAAAAGTATTTATTTAAGCGATTATCTTACACCAGAGGGAGGACATCTCATTTAAAAGAGAAAAACTAACCTTGAGAGGCACAAATGCTTTTGATTGAATAATATATTTTAATGAACCTTTTTGTGCCGGTGATGCTTATTTCCCTCATTCAAATACTATAGCATGGGTAAAATAATAGCAATTCTTATTAATGGCATTTAAACTAAATTATAAAAATTACGACCTCCGCTATATTCAGATCTCTTTTAATTTATAAATTTCTTTCACAGAAAATATTTGAACAATAAAAATTGCATTGATCTGAAAAAAAACCATTATTCAAATATGTCTTATTTTTAGCACCGCAATTTATAACGGTTTCAAAATCTAATACATTGCTAGTTCCTCACGGGAAAGCTTACGTGCATGCGAAGGTGAGATGACTTGTGCCGATTGGTTTATTCGTGGCGATGGAAGATTAATAACTGTGTTTATCTAAGAAACTGTACGTGTTTTGGAGTAAGCTTGACGTAGATAGATTGGGCCGCCAGCATAAGAGAAATAGGAATCGACTATCGAAATAAGATCTTTGCCCGACTTACTTGTATTTTCTGGGCAGAGAAATATCCCTTCTATTTTCACACTGGCTCTGTTAATCACTAAATTATTTATTTACACAGGCGTACTGGAGTAATAGTATTTTTCTGCGTAAATAACTTGTGCTCATTACGAAAGTCACAACATTATGAGGACAATATCACCAATCATCGTTAATATTGATTTCGTAATTTTACTTTCCTAGAATTTCTTAAGGCTATATGCCGAGGTTAATATTTCTTAAAGATAACGGACTTTTAAAAGCGTATATTTTATAAACAACTGTCAAGATTAAAAGATGCGAAAAATTAATGCCAAACAGACATAATTTATAATCCTAAATCAGTGAGTGTAATATGCAAATAGTCGTGTCCTCTGACAACAGCCGCGTTTCTATGAAAACATGAACTGACCTTCAGGATTTTGCAATAAATATTGCATCAAAAAGAAAAAATTGATATTCCACGTTGAATTAAAAAGAGGATTATGGATTAAAACCTGTTAATTTAGGCCAATAAGAAAAATTGCTAGATTAATCGGTAAAACCAGTGTGAATATTTTCGACCTATTTGATAAAAGTGTTTGAGGTCATAAAAAATTGATAAATATGCTATGAATTGAATCAACAAATTCATGAGATGGTATGGACAAATTAAGGATTCAGGAATACCTAAAGCTAAATTAATAAAATTCTTCCATGTATTACGCTTGTTTACCATGTAATACGCTTGGAAACACCTCCCCTTGCTGACCTAAATTAGGTTTTGATTCTAATTGCCAATTTTCATGACTGGCGGTATTACGGTGCGTTATTGGCAACGCACAAATTCCAAGTTTCTCGATTATTTAAATGATTAAAGGTATATTTGAAAACAAATGAGGAATTTCTACTCGAAGAAAACTATACAAGTCAATAATAAAACAAAAGACGGCAATAATAATACTGAACATCCAAATTTCCGATATAGAAGTTAAAATAAATGTTTTAAGATCCATTATTGACGTTTTTAAGGCAATTATCATATTTTGAAATACATTAGTAATTGACCGGTATAACATTATCCATTTCTTCTAATTGTTTCATATTTCACAAATTACTGGAAAATTTACAGTATTGAATTATTTATACTGCAAAATAAATTATAATAAATATACTAATAGTAACGATTTAACTATGGGATGGCCACATTTCCATCTGTTGAACAATATAATACTATTTGTAGCGCCATTGTTTGAGCTAACAAAGCTAAGATACCAACTATGATTTCCAAACCCAACGGTCCCTCATTAGCATCACTGCATCCTCACATTTATATCAAGGGAAGCTGCAGGCCAATCCGTCAGCGCGTGGAGAGAGGACATTTCTCTTTAAAATTCAGCTCATGAATTACCTCTAAAAACATTTGCGCGTCATCCCGTCCTTGCAAATTAATGAAAATAAAAATTCGTGAAGTGACATAAAACTTTTATATTCGATAATCGATACCGTTTTTGATTGAATACGGTGTAAATTCACGAACGAAGTTGAGTGAGAACATGAAAAATACATATTGGACGAAACGCGATCCTTTATTCAGTTAACTAATACGTTATTTTTCATGACGCAACGGATAATTAATACGCTTTGAACACTTACTGAAAAATGGAATCCAACTTATTTAACAAAATTTAAAATATAGATGGTCGGAGATAAAAATGTTTGATGATATTAAGAAGCTAAAATAAGAATTGAATCCGTTAATTATATCAGTTAAGGAGAATATTCTAAAACTTCATTTCTCATATTTGAGAAGTGTACATGATACAAAATACCCCCAAAAACTGAAACACATAATCCATATGAAAAAAGCGTCAACCTTAGGCATTAATAATAGCCTTGAAAAGGGTATCAGGAAATCCATAAAGGAATCTTAATGGTCTGACGCCACTGCACGGCATCGTATTTTTGTTTCTGCATGCTTTTTAAGTATCAAGTAAAACCAGCTCGTGGTCTTCCAGCAAGGTAGTATACTCGATTTTTTTCACCTAATAAGGCTAAACATGACAGGGCGGCAGATTTGCTACATTGCTCCGTGACATTATACGCCATATTCCCGTTATTTAATGTTGTCATGTCGAAAATCTCGAGAAATATTTTATAAAGAAATATTATCATTATGCAATGTTGTTTGTCGACTATGTTTTGGCCATATACATTAGTAGGAACTTTACATGCTTTTTACAGTGAATTATTTCCCTCTTTGAAGAAGATTTTGTAATTTAGTTAAAATATTTGGTTATTTGATTTTTGCTTCCACCTCTATTTTTATCGTATGAAATTTATCGTATTATTTATGAGCATTATTAATTATTTTCGTAGACTTAGCTTTATCAGAAAAAAATTTCCTGATATAAGTGCAGCGAATGGTTTTTAAAGTGACACAGAACATTTCTTACTCAGTCAAACCTCTTCTACTCCTTGGCCAGAAGATAGGGAAGAGTGCAAATACAACATGAAGGTTGAAAACCAGCTTTGCGTTCAAAACGACGTCGTAAGCTAAGCCACATTAACCGAACACATCCACGTGAACACATCAACGGCTTGCAGTTTAACCGGATTTAATTATTTTAGCGATGCACAAAAGACTCTTTATCTTTTTTTTCAGGCGAATTTTTAAAGGAAAGACGAAGCATTTGAGGGTGTACCAGCGTCCACTCTGGACCGACAGCTTGCTAGAGAGAAGAAAAGGCGAGCGGTTGCAAGGGGGGAATGGGAGGGTAAAGAGAAACAGAGAAGATTAAAGGGGACAGAGAGAGAGAGATGGGCAGGGAAGAGGGATAGCAAGATAAAAAATATCCCAATGCATTTTGGTGAGGAGGAGAATTTAAAAAAAATACTTAAAAAGACAGAAAATGCGGCGCGGGACGCAGGCAGATAGCATTCCGATGGACAAAAGGAAAGAAGTTGAGGAAGGAGGGGTTGATACAAATAACAGATAGAAAGCGTCGTCGACCGTTTTACGCGTCGACAGAAAAAAATACGAAAAAACACACGGAGTTAGACGCGAAAATGGGGTGCGCTTTTGGACTGTCGCAAGCTGCGTCTCATGCATATACATATAAACCTACATAGTAGCCACAAACAACGCCGAAGAATGGTGCGGAAATTTTCCCAAGCGCCGTGTCCAATGAGAGAAATTGAGTCCGAATGCTCGGCGGCCACTTTGGTGCGCGTAGGAAGAACTATTACGGAACGAATACTAAAGCAATAGATAACGGCCTTCATTAGGCTAGAAACAACTCTCGGATCCATTACTATTGAATAAATAAAGAAACACTGGAGTAAAAAGTTAGAATAAATTATACTTCGTCCATCAGATAGAGCGGCTTTCGGAATGACAGCTAGCTAAGGTGGAAGCATTTTAACGTGAAGAGTAATAAACAATGCGTCAAGTTTTGGCGTGTTTAACTATGGAAGCGGAGCTTTGAAAAACTATTTCGGGAGTACATTTTGTATGAATGACGGGTTTAAAAAAGAAATTAAATTTTCAATGAAAACTCCCAATCGCAATGAGGTCATAGCTTACTTTAATATCTTCATGCTTGAAAGATAAAAATAATAAATACGAGCATTTGCTCACAATGTGTAGAAATAATTTTTTCGATAAATATGACAGAAAAAATGACGATTAATTTTTTCCTGCGTATGGATTCTCATTTTACAGCGTGGTTCTTTCTGAGTCATTAAACCACGAAAACAAGCAAATGGGATATGACGCCAAAACATTTACTGGAATGTGTTTTTGAAGTATTCCTCTTGATAGTAAAAATGGAGCACAACCTACTTTTACAAATGCCAAACTTTAGAGTTTAACCCTTATTTAAAATCAATATTATTTCCATTTGATTGTGAAGCACTTTGTGTGTATTTTGACAGTAATTGAAAATGCTGCAGTCCATTTAATATGGTTTATCTATGATGGTATTGATGATGTTATTCATCAACGCTCAGCTAAATGCTCGGTAATAATGCAAAATGGCATGTTTTTATGGCATTAACTGACCTTAGATATACTTTAATGCTTATTGCTACCCCGAGTGAGAAATCTTGAGGAAAAAATTAATAGAAAGTAGTTTTTGAAAATCATAATTTTCTAGATAAGTTATCATAAATTATTTCACAGTATAGAAATTATATCGATCCGATTTTTATTTTTGAAAGCTTAGATTAAGAATTTAAAGATGCTTCTGTATAAAGGGTGTATGTAGTAGATGTAACAACGCAAGCACTTTCCTCGCTAGTGAAATTATTGGGACTTTATCGATTTTTTAATTATTTTATCACAAAAATGTGTGAGAGAAAAATATGTTCATGATTATTCATATAAAAACTCTCATTTCACGACTTTCCACTAACCAAAAATGATTAGGTCAATACATTTATGCTTTTCGATGATTTAATGGGGGATGACCCGCATTTTCACTTTGAAAGCCATCAGTTCTCATTATTATCATAAGCCATGTGCAATTCTAGTATTGATTAATATTTTAAAATAATCCATGAATATATTATGATGGGTAATCAAATCTTTAATCCACTCGTATAAAGGCGAAATATGAACTTTTCCCACAAATTGCAGCTTTAGGTTTTAATCAGACTTAAAATCATAATGGTGATGATGAGTATGGCGGCGATTGAGCCTTTGCATAAATTAGGATAACCAATAATTTACTGGTCGTTGGGGAGGAAATCATTTCAGAAATTGACCCAAAGGTGCGGTCCCTTTGTTAAGTCGCGGAATTAATAAAAAATTGGAAAATGTGCTGATACAATTTGCAATAATAGCGTCAGGGCATTATTCTTGAGCGGATACAAGTGTGGCAAATAAAGGGTACATTGAAAGCCAATGGAGGAGTCACTGGGAAATTTTGATCAATTAGTACTGGTTATAGGCTAGGACTAATTATAATTATTTTAATGTTCCTCTTCTTATCTTAAATCTTTCCATATTTCCATACAAGGCATGTTTTCCAAATTTTTGTACCTCATTTTTCTCTATAAATGAGCCATATTCCTAATAAGTACTTTTTCTTCTTAAGGTGCTAACCCAGAGGTTGGTCTGCAGCAGCTCGCCACTCCGATCTTTGTTCTGCTTTCCTTTTTCTCTCATCATAGGAGGTACAACCCATATTGCCCATGATTTGCTCTAACAATAAGTAGGACAGCTTGGTCTTCCTCGACGGTTTCTTCCTTCAATCATTCCCTCAATTATTGTTCTAATCATATGATTACGACGTAGGATGTGCCCTGTTTATTTGTCTCATTTTTTTAGGATGGTAATACGTAATGTCCTCTCTTTTAATCTTTTAAACACCTCTTCATTAGTTATTCTTTCTACCCAGCTGACTTTCAGCATCCTACCAGCACCAGGCTTCAAATGCTTCCTGCCTTCTTTTCTCTTGTCTCCCATGTCTCGCATCCATATAAAAAACAACGTTCCACACACGCTTTCATGGATCACTTCCTTGTGTTTAGATCAATCACTTCCTTGTGTTTAGATCAATGTTTCATTTGATAAGGATGTTTTTCTTTCAATAAAAGACTATCTTGGCTTGTTGAATCCTAATTATTATTTTCCTTTTACATTTATCATCTTTTGTGATTTTACTTTCTAAATAGGCAAATTCTTGAATCTCTTCCAGTTGTTCTGTTCTCGTCAAGATATTTATTTTGTGTTCCCGGGCTTGATCTGTGCTGCATATCATTAATTTGGTTTTCTTGATATTAATTTTCATACGTATTTCTCTCTGAGATTTTGACCATTTTATTTTCAATGTTTTCGAAGTCTTACCCTGTGTCTGTGATTACAGCAATGTCATCCGCATATCTTACCATGTCAATTTTCCTTCCATTCACTTTGACCTCCACCTCCAGTGTTTCTCTCACCTCATTTATAGCTTCTTGAATTTATGCGTTAAACAATAGAGGAGAGAGAGTACATCCTTGTTTTACTCCTTTCCTTATGTAATAATAATAAAAAGTACTAACAAGTGAAATTTTGGCAATGAAATTTATCAAGCTTAAAATCTCTTAAAATAAATTATTACCGAGAAATGGCACAAAATATAATCCATCAAAATTTAGACATTTGTAAACTGATTTTTACAGCACATAAAACGAAAACGAGATGTAAGCTAATGCCAAAGGATTGAAAATTTTCATTTATTAGGATTTCAGTGAAGGTACGTACTGCATAGACACAAAAGTTTCTAACTTGACCGAAAGTCAAAGCCTGGGGAGCACTCTGTGAAAGATACTTTCATACAGCAGTACCAACTGACTATTAGAATAAGTGAGTAGATATTTAAGTGCCGGGGTGAGCCAACCGATAAATAGTTTGTGAGGAATTTCGGTGAAAACAGGCACTGCAGGCAAAAATTAAGAGGGAAACCCGGTTGAATCGGTATAATCCTTGGACCAGCATGCGGATCACGCCTGCAAAGGAGGAGTCAGGGAATTAACCCGAAGTTTATCTCTTAAGTTCTCACAATGGTGGAAGGAGGGAGTTGACAATGAAAGGAAAGGGAAGAGGACGAGAAGGGATAAGAGCTAAAGGCGGAGGAGGGAAATCCTGAGTGAGCGGTAAGGGAATATATATTTTTCGTTGAGGAGGGAATTCAGGAATTAAAATTCCCTACGGGCTAAGTAGAATTATCGGTCATAGAAAGAACGAGAGCTATATAGATAGATAATTTGTCCGGGAAAAGAAGAGGAAGTGCTAAGTTACAGTTAGATATTTGAGCAAGGAAGTAAAAAAGTCCATTATTAAAATGTACGCTCTTTTACGCCACTGAATCTGGACGATGAACGAAACCAAATATATATCATAAAAATATAAAAGAAAGGATTTAGGCCATGGTAGGGCAGAGAAGTAATCTTATTTATAAAGAATGAAATAGGCGGAAAGTATCACCAGTGAAGAAGTCATAAGAGTAAGCTGGGAAGAAACATTGCTAAAGAAAGACATACGCTAATTCGAAAAGTTCCGAGTATGACAGCATTTTGGAAGCAACAATGGAAGAAGTATAGGATTACAGTATCCATTGAGGAAAAAAAAGAATGTTATTAAATTAAATGCATAAAGAGACATTTTAAAACAAGGAATTATATCGGGATAAAGGGGTAAGGCAATAGGAGAATGTAATCTAAGAGTAGCAGGAGGCATATATTCGGACCACTATCGGTGGCTGATGGCGAGCCATATACCCTTAAGTCAGCAAGCTTTTTGAGAAGTTAGAGAGAATGAGTGAAAAGCCTACTTTTGGAACCCTTATATCGTGAAGACTAAATTTCGTGAATATTATTATAAAATGGACGATGGGTTACGAAGTGTACTCTCGTTAGAGAGGCAATTCTACGGATCTGAATATGGAGCATTTAGAGAATTTAGAGCAAATAAAGAAAGGTAAGAAAATAAACGTACACAATCGCAAAATTCGTTGAAAACATCAAAGTTGTAAATGATTTATGCCATTATGCCTGTTGTATTTTAGTTTTTCTTTCTAATGCCAGTGAAAAGATTGAGCCAAGGTTGGTGTTTAAATGCACTTGTGAAAAAGTAATTTTCTCCCCATTTTCCTCGTGATATTTTTGCAAGCTTTTTTACTATACATTCGTACCAACGTCTGTGTATTATCTTTTGTGGTATTAAATACTTTATCACAGTCTTATTTTCCATCCTTGAGTTGGCTACAACACTTCATCGGAGGTATGTTTAATTTTAGACACAACATCTTCGTCCCCGTTATTATATCTTCCCAATTCTACGCTTGACCCATGAATTCTCTTCCTACGAAATAGAACCATATAAGAGAGCAAGGTTGTCTTTTATCTCCTTAAAAATGGCTATTAGACGTTAAAATCACAGTCGGAAGGGAACGGACTGGTGTGGGTGCTTCGAGCTCTGAGAGTCCAGGTACAAATCCAAGCTAAATGAATACCTTTCGCAACAGTATTCCCGCAATATTTTTTATAAATAAACTGGCTGTGCCCGGCCTGCGTTGCAATACCTCTTTTTCTAAGTGGGCACACATATGCAAGGCAGGCACAAACGAATTGGAGACCAAGTCCAATGAATTCCTCGTGCTCACACAGGAATTCTTAACGCAAAAATGAAGGCATGATTTTTCCATTCCATGCCTATGCTGCGGTATCAAAGTAAATAAATTATTTAATTGTTGAATTAGTGCAAGCATTTAAAACTGTTGAGCTTAAAAATCCAATTTTAGGGAAAAACCAAGCTGTATACTAAAATCAAATAAATGCATTTTAAAAAGTAAACAAAGAGACCACTACACTAAATCTTGTTCTGCGTAGGTAAAAACAAATGGTGTAACTTTTTAACACAAATTACTTCGTTGTGATATGATTCTGATGCACGTGATTGAGCAACTCGTAAATGACCTGCTTCGTTGCTTCCTTGTCGTTCCTCCCTTGTTTGAGAATCTCGAGCGCCAATACTCATTTGTTGAAACGATTCGCGCTCCACCCATAAAACAATGGATTTAATAAATTAGAAACCTTTGCGGAAGCGCGCACATCAGCTCACAAAAGTTTACTCGTAATCTAATGAATGGTATTTGAAGGCATAGAAGATGAACAAACAAACATTAATTTTTATAAAGAAACTAGCAGTGCCCGTTATGCGTTCCAATGCCTCATTTTCTATCAAATGGGCACATATAGGTAGACACAGCAGACACATTTACATGTACAAAAGTCCTCCAATTTCTCACTTTAATAGCTCAAAATTTACTTCCTAGCCTCATTATTTTCAGTGCATTTAATCATATTCCGGATTCGCTAAATAAATTCTCTATCCTGAAGTCCCCATTAATATCCATACTTTTCATGGTTTGCCCCAAAAATCTTTCCTGGGTTCAAAATCGGTCCCTATATGAATTTGAGACCTAGTCCACTGAAATTCTCGTACCTACAATGCACAAATGATGGCATGAGTTTACATTCCATGCCTATCCTGCATTTTCCAAGTAAATAAAATATTCTATTGCTGAAGTAGTGCAAAAATTTAAGATTTTTGAGTACAACTACTCACCAAAATTTCATCGCAATCTTATGAATGGTATTGGAACGCATAGTATTGGAACGCATAGAAGGCGAGCAAATAAACATTTATTTTTATAGAGTAAATAAGAATTAGAATACAAGGAGAACATAGCTTTGAAGGAGTGATGAGGAAATAAAAATCGTCCTGAAGAGCCAGTACAAGGAAACTGAGAGGATATGGCGCGAGAGACGCGAATTCTGGGAAGTTATAAGAGAGAGGTTGAGGAAGGAATGGAATGGAGTAGAGAAGGGCGTAGGGTGGTTAGGAAAGGGAAAGAGAGAGATGTAGGCCTAGGACGAGGAGGAAGTGTGCGAGGGAGATAGTGGGGATAGCAGGGAGGAAGAGTCGAGTGCCAAACACGTGTTCCTCGAAGATAACGTGGAGGGAGCAGCGGCGTTGGATAAGGTTCTGCGGCTGTATCTGCGCTCTGTGCTTCCTTCCCGACGCCCCACACACCTCTCTTCTTCCTCAATTTCCTACTCATTCCTATCCAAAACCATTTGTGCGCTCGCTCACACCCAAGCCCTCCTCCGCACTTAATATACAGAACCCTACCCAACACCACCTCTCCCACATACAAAAGCACATTCAAGCACATATTTACATATTTGTAAGACTCACAAACGCCCCACACACCTCTTGAAAAGCTACATATACGCGTTTCCTTAGACTTCTCCCATCTCCTATTTTCCTCATCATTTTATCGTAACGTATCCACCATTAAACTCATTTGCACAGAAAACACTATACCCCTATCGAGGATTTTAGTCAACTCTAGAGAAAATGTCTTCAAACTTCTTTTTGGCTCACGGAACTTAAATAAGAGCACATTTCTCGTGAAAAAATAAATATAATTTGGCAAAACTTTTATGCATTATATGAATAAATAATTTAAGTTCAATACTCTCGTAAAAATGTGGGAATACTAAGAAATTTGAAGCAGATAAAACAATTCCTTGGGAAGGTTTCAGGAATCCTAGAGTTAGGTGGGTCACAATTTGACTACCTTTCACAGGGATAGTTAATATTAGGGCTTAAGGTTTGAGAAGTAGGTGAAAAATTTGCATTTAGACGGAAGTTGATATTTATTAGCAGTCTGAATAAAAATCATTAAAAAATTTAATGCGAAAGGCAACATTTTAGGAAATGGGATAACAAGGGGTGCACGAATCAAATGTGGTTGGGCTCCGCTTCTCTTTGTGGTACATGGACCATCCCGAGGTACTTATGGTATGTGAGGCCACAGCAATTAGATTCTGCAAGTCGATTTTTGAAACGTCAAATACGGCCAGATTTGTGGAAGCCTCAATAGCTTTACCGTCTAATTAATCCACGATTTTTAATATCAAAAGAAAGGTAGACGAACGCTAGAGTGAAAATAAATTGTTTCTCCAAGTTATTTTTAGTTACTATTATCTATAAATAATGTGAACTTCGCTCGTATTTTCAATATATTTTACAGTGGTGAACTACTGAAACTCTACTTTTATTGCAACTGGCTGTGATATGATAATATCAAAAATAAACTAAAATGATAGCAACAACCAGTGGAGTTTCAAAGTGATGTCTTCCGACAGTATAAATTCGTTTTTAAAAAGCTAACATCATTCTGCATAAAAACATTTTCAGTAAACTCATTGAACTATTCACACGCTTCCATGCTAGCATCAAGTTCTACCGTTCTCTAGGGTTTTTTAAATTCAAAGTCCATATATATGAAGAAAAGATGCAGACCAAACCGAAAAGAAGACCTCATTTTACTTTCGTTTGGCTAATTATAGTAACAATAACAGAGTCAGTGCCTTATCCTTCAAAGCTAATTTTACTTTTCGTCCTTTTTCTCTTCCATTTGGTTTCCCCTGTTCCTTCCTCTTTTCGTGACTTGTTTACTAACACCGCCTGTAGCACACCACCGCAAGATAGTGTTTATATGCAGCAGTTGATATGAGTCCTTCTACTACGGCAGTGTTAAGATTCTCAGGCCAGGTATGGAATAATACACCATCATTCAACCTTCAATTCTAGAGTTAAACCGGACATGACGCTGAATAGAAGGTTTAGCTTAATTCAAGTAGTCGCTAATACTGTACATACATACATACCCATCACGCCGTTCCCTTTCGGGGTGGGCACAGTCTAAATGTTTCACTCATTATTACATAATTGTACACCTAACTCTGCTTCAATAATTTCCTCCATACTGACATATCCTTGCTAACCTCTTTCGCCTCATTTACCCCCATACCCTGTTTCATACACTCCCTCCTGTTTTTAAAACTCCTCATATTCCTCCTCCTAAGAATTTCCTCAACCACATTCAACCACAACTTTCTCGGCCTACCTCTACCTCTCACACCATTCATTCTACTCTCATATATCTGTTTCGTTATTCTACTCTCATCCATTCTCTCCACATGGCCAAACCAACGAAGCACACTTCTTTCATACACGTCCATTACTGGAGCATCTAACCCACATTCATATATCACCCACTCATTCCTGACGCTATCCATCCTACTTTTGCCGCAAACACTCCTCAGATAACTCATACCCACGGCCTTTTGTCGACTCTTATTTTTATCCTGACATACCCATGTTTCACTACCATATAGCAAAGTGGGAAGAAGTACACTTTTGTACACGGCAATTTTCGCTTCCTTAGACAAGCACTCATTCCTTGATATGCTCCACACGCTACCTACCACTTCCCTTCCAGCATTCGCACGTCTCTTTATCTCCTCATCTATTCCTCCATCTTTTGCATACATCTTACCTAAGTACACAAAATCATCCACCTGTTCAATTACTTCACCATTCGCCCTCGTCATACAGTTTTTCTCCCCAATCTCCTTATCAAAAACTACTACTTTACTCTTGCACGCATCTGCCTTCAATTCCATTCTCTTCGTTGATTCGCAAAACTTATCTAGGAGCTTTTGTAATCCCTGTTGACTGTTTGAGATCAAAGCGGCATCATCCGCATACAGAAGAACTCGCAAGTTTACATTTCCAATCAAAACACCGTCGTTATCATTACATGTGTCTCTAACACATTTATCCAAAAAAATACATTAAACAGCCATGGAGACATTACGCAACCTTGCTTTACACCTCGATATGTTAAAAACCAATCACTCAGAGCTCTGTTAACTCTTACACTTGTCTTACTATTGTCATACATCGCCATCATAACATTCAATAACTGCCCATTCACTCCATAGTCTCTCAAAACCTTCCACAGCTTATTTCTATTTACTCTGTAATATGCCTTCTCTAAATCGACAGACGCATAGTACACTTTCTTTCGGACACTCGTACATTTTTCTATGACTTGCTGAAGTGCTAAAAGCTGGTCACTACATCCTCTCCCAGGCATCTCCCTCTCCCCCACTGCACACCCCATATTCTGTCGAAAGTAATAATCCTCACTCTTTCGATTAATATTTTACTGAACACTTTTCCCGGGATACTCAATAAACTAATGGCCCAATAATTATTACATTCAGACTTTCCTCCCTTCCCTTTGTACAACGGAACGATGATAGCATTCTTCCAATCCGCTGGAACAACAGAAACCTGTAAGCATAAATTGTATAGTTCACGCAGCCTACAAATTAGTAATTTACACCCACACTTCAACATTTCACTGGATATCCCATCTATGCCTGCAGCCTTCTCATTTTTCAATATTCTCACAGCCGTTGTGACCTCCTTTTCACTGATATCCTAACTCTCCACTATTGTTCTTTACCGCATTCTTTCCCTTACCTTCACCAACCTTAGCCCTTTTTACCCACTTTCAAAACAGCTTTTTATTACCCTCAAAATCACTCTGCATATTGTTAGCTTCATCTGCACACATTATTTCTTTGCTCTCTTTCACAACAATTTTGCTATTAATTCTTTTTTTTCTGTAAATCTCACATGCCTTAGTACGCTCTTCCTCAGATTTGGCAATTTTCACTTCTTCATTCCACCAAGCATCACCTTTCGTTCTTCCTACCACTCCTAACTATACACTTTCATTCGACATACACTTTCAGCACATTCCACAATCACTCCTTTTAAACACTCCCACGCATCATTTTCGGTCTCGTTTCTGATATGCTCGTCCCATTCTCTTTGCTTCAACGATAGAGCATCCTCAAGCATGCAACCATACAGAATTCTTACCTCGCTGTCTAGCGACCTTTCCACTTTACTCTCAACTGCTTACGCGCAGCATTCTTCCTTGGCACCCACTTTCTGCCCAGATTCACTTTGGAGAATACCAAATAGTGGTCTGTTCCACATTCAGCACCCATCATCACTCGCGTGTCCCACACTAACTCTCTCATTCTCTCATCATACACAATAAAATCAATCATGCTTTTACAATCGCCCCTTTGCCAAGTATACATATGTATTCTCTTATGTTTAAACCATGTGTTCGACACAAACAATCCTTTTTCCAAGCACGCACTCACCAAGTTTTCACCATTATCATTCACTCGGGGGTCACCAAATGGTCCAACCACCCTCTCAGATGCATCCCGCCCCACACCAAACCACCCACACCTAGTAAAATTATTCTCTCACCAGGATCACAATCATTCAAAACCTCTCAGTTTTTCCCAAACTCATCTTTAACACTGTCACTCTCTCCATCCCCTGGTGCATGGCACGCCACAATCACAACTCTCCTTATACCTACTTTCATGCGAACCCAGAGCAATCTAGGGGATACTAACTCGTACTTCCTTACTAGCAACTTAGGTCTATCATTAAGAATGAGTCCTACACCTTGACTGCCATGTACATTATCGTCAACTCCTGACCAAAATGCCAGACTACCGCCATCTAATGGAACAGCATCCCGCCCCTTACGCTTAGTTTCACATACACAAAAAAACATCCATTCGTCTCACTTTCATTTCATTCAGCACCTCATACTCCTTTCCATACACTCCTCACACATTCCATGTACCGAGAGTCCAGTTTGTTTCCAGTCCGTATCTTGATGGGCCAACCTTATTCAGCTTCCGCCGCCCATCGTGGCTTCGGCTGTCCGAGGCAATACTTTGACGTTAACAGTAAGTTGTAATAGAGTATGCAAGGTTACCAGCCTTCGCAGTACCCGCACCACGTACAGCTTTCCCTGCTAACGGTTACGGCGCTCTACCGGTCAGTTTTGGCACATTTTTGCCAGTATGCCACAAGAGAAACCAAAGCATAGTAATACCCTAGGCCCGCTTTCTCTATTCTGCTCAATCTAGGATCTCTTCTGAAAGGACTACCTTGAGAGCCAGCATACTGTTGCCAGCAACCCACCACTAGGAGGTATATGCGGTGTACTATACTGTAACCGGGTAAAAAAATAAGCTGTCCTTTGCATGTAGGAGTGGGTATTTTCCTATGCTCCCCTGCCCATCATCTCTTCTGCTATCCATTAACGAAACACAGTTTACCTCACCTTGCACAAAAACTTCCAGACTCTTTCACTCCACCACTTCCTTTAATATTCTAGCAAAAGTTTCCGGCGCTACTCTGAGGACGAGTTTGAGATATGAGCCACAGAACTTTCACAATTACTGCAGATGTGGAGAGTATGGTTGTAGAGTGTGAAGAATCAGTCAGAAAACATTTATTATTTATTCAAATATAAGTGTAAAGTTGGATAACTCACCATTTCCTACCAACCCATTAAACTCGCTTTATAACTACTCCTCAGAACAAGATCCCAGTTAAAATTAGAGTTCATTTTGAAAAGAATACTTTCTTC